>OY728136.1:480151474-481351474 GCA_963277665.1 Viscum album | reverse complement strand
TTCTGTAGGTTTGGATTACCTAGGTTTATCATCAATGACCAGGGTTCTCATTTCTGCAACCGCACAATGCAATATCTTTTGCGCAGGTATGGGGTTGGGAATCGAGTATCTACTACTTATCACCCACAAACAAATGGTCAATCCGAAGTGTCAAATAGAGAGGTAAAACAGATTCTTGAGAAAATGGTTCAGCCAAACAGAAAAGACTAGAGTCTTAGACTTGATGATTCATTATGGGCTTACTGTACTGCATTCAAAACTCCAATTGGCATGTCACCATATCGGCTAGTTTTTGGGAAGAGTTGTCACCTCCCTGTTGAGGTAGAGCACCGAGCCTACTGTCCCATTAAACAATGCAATTCTAATCTTTCTGTTTCAGGTATTCAAAAGAAGTTGCAGATTCAGGAGTTGGAGGAAATGATAAGAGATTCATATGAGAACTCCCATATTTATAAGGAGTGAACCAAGGCTTCCCACGACCGTCTCATCCTTCATCGTCAATTCCACATCGGGCAGAAGGTCCTCCTCTACAATGCAAGGCTGAAGTTGCACCTTGGTAAGCTTCGTTCCCGTTGGTTTGGATCTTACATTATTACTAATGTCTCTCTATTTGGTGTTGTCCAGGTTCAAAATGAAGACACCAAGAAAACCTTCACTGTCAATAGGCAGCGGTTGAAGCACTTCCATGAAGCCATTCCGGAGTCCCCAATGGAGGAACTCCATGTTCAAGAAGCGGTCTATGAATAACACTCACCAGGTTTTATCCTTCCTTCCCACAATCTTTTTTATTATAGTGAGGACACTGCATTCTCTAGGTATGGGGGGATGGGTACATTCCTGGGTTAGTTAGGAATTTTTTATTATCTTTCCTTCTTCTTCTCTTTTTCGCTTGTTTCATGGTATTGTCACTTCCCCCCCTCGTGGATACATCCCTATGTTTGTTAGGAATTTTTCATTATCTCTCTTCTTTGTTCTCTTTTTCGCTTGTTGCATGGTATTGTCACTTTCCCCCCTATTTCCCCCCCCCCCCTCACTTCTATGCTAAAATGATAATTTTTTATGCCTAATTTGTCATGGAAAATGATGCCCGTTTTATCATTTAATTTTTTGAAAATACATGAGGAATTTCCCATTTTCAAGTTGTTTTAACATTCAAAAAAAAATTCTGATGAAATGTGCATTTCAGCATGAATTCAACATTGTGGTGTGAATTTCTCTTGAAAATTGGTTGTTGGTCGATGATATGAATGGTTGTATCATTTTGAAGCCATTGAGAAGAGTGGTACCCTTTTTTGTGAATAGTTTAAGGGAAAATTGTGTCATTTAATCTCTCCACAAATTTTTGCACCCAACCATGAAGTGTGAATATTTCTTACTTTGTTGAAGGTAAATACAAGTTAGGTTAATTTTTCTCTACTTTCCAAATGATCTTTACATACGTTCGTTCCTTATCTGATCTATTTCATTACTGTACCAGATTGACCTACGTGTGTGTACCTGTTATCCGACTGTTGTACGCCCTCAAAAAAAACAAAAAAATGGGGTTGTATTTTGGGCAGGTCAAAAACCACCCTTTCTCGACTTTTGATGTTGTTATAACTATTACAATTAGTGTCGTGAGGACATCAAACATGGGTTGAGATAAGAGTGTGAGATTTGTTCCAAGTGAAACTTTTGAAAAAAAAAATATTGAGGGGAGTGATGAAATGTACAGCATATGGGGATATCTAGGTTGGGAGATTTAGGTTTGACTTCTTGGAATGCTTAATTGATTGGGTCTTGGAATTTGATTGCAAAGGATGTAGGGCAGGTTCGGTGGAAAGAATCAAGTCAGTAGACTAATTTTAAAATAACTTATATTTATTTAATAGAAAGTGGAAAGAATAGCATGAAATGGTTGTCACACACACATGTGGAGAATTGGTGACATGATTAACTTTTGAATTATTTTATTTGATTGGTATCATTAGTCTCTTCGAATTTCATTTGGATACAATTTTTTAGACGACTTTTTCCATGATCACTGAGAATAACTCCTCGGTGTGATTTGTGCTTTGATCACAATTCTATCAGAAATTAATTTCTCAAGAATGTTAAATCTTCATGAAGTTGGGAATATCTACATGCATAATTTTTAGAAATGTGAATTTTACCAGGAGTGCAAATGTTTAGGTGTGGGGGTGTGATCGTACCACGATTCACTGTTTCATTTTCACCCTTACACCGCTGTGCTAAACATATTTTGTATTAAAAATTATAAAAATATTATCAAATTGTGCTTCATGTTTGATTCAATAATTTTGTGTTTATCACTGTTAAATAGGGCAATGATACTTGTTTTGAAAATTACAATGTAGGTGGAGGTGATTTGGAGGGCCCATGATGAAGTCCTTGAAAATGGGCCAAACTGCGCAGGATCCAAGAAGTTCAGTGGACTCAAATTCATGCTGATACTCCACCGTGCATCCAAATGGTCTGATATTTTTTGGTCTTATCCAAAACTCATTGGGCTACAACTTTCATTTAATAATCCAATAGATATTAGTCCATTAAGAGGCCCAGCCGACCTGATATGTCCAGCACACCCAATCTGCTCGAGGTCAAAAGTTGTGTGATTCGATCTGTCCATATCTCGCACTCCACTTGTTTAAATTATGCCAAAATTTCAGTGGAGATATTCAAGACGTGGGGATACAACTTTTTAGTTTTCCAGAAAACGTTTTAAGACTGTCTGGTAGGCTAAAACAATGTGCCAAGAGTTTTTAGTATATATGTGTGCCCAAAACCACCTCCCACATTTCCTATAAAAGGGCACCTTGGGCTCCTCATTTGTAAGTTCGACCAGGAGGAAAAGATCTGGTATTTTGTAGACCCAAGGGAGTACTCTCATCATCCAAGAGGTTCTGGAGTTCCCTATCCTCATAGGGGGATCAAGGATGAAGAAGGAGTTTCACCCGAGCCTCCTCCTCCTCATGATGGCGAGCTAAACGGTGGGCGATCATTTTGAGGGAGATACACTTACTTGGGATGGAGTTACAACACTTGTTCTTCCACTGGTTTTGTATAATTTTTGTGTTAAATATTTCACTTATGATTAATCTCTATGCTCTTCTCTTCTGAATGCATTTGTGTGGTTTAATTTAAGTGAAACACTTTTTATCTCAACACCGATTGGGTTGAGATTTCAAGTGGGGATCTTGGTTTGTTCCCATAGGACAAGACAAGAACCCTATTAATATCACACATACATAATATTTCATTATGTTTTTGTAGCCTTAACTCTGTTATTGAGATCCAAACATTGACAACATGATTTTTTTGTCAAGGGTTGGTGCTTTGTGCAACATTTTAAGAGGCAAGAGGGGAATCAAGATCTTGACAACCCTCAACCAAAGAATTGAACAAAACCATGTCAATATTTTCAGAACAATGAACTATCCAAGTTGTGTAGTGAACTTGAAATGATCTCCTTTATCACATAATTGTAAAAAACCTCTTTTATTTTTCAATTATTAAACTCTTTAAATCAATTCATTTTCTTTAAACTGTTTTAAAAAATACCCCCCTTTTTAGTCTCTTTTATTAAGAACACATACTCTAAACTTACCAACGCTCCTTGATAGATGACCTAGGGTCTTCCCTAGACTATATATCATCCTCAAAAACATAATCAATTTAACGTGTCACGACAGCACGGTCAGTGTTCAACCTTCACTTGCTTGCATGTAAGGCATCGAGAAATGAACTCTGATACTGCCTTCTTCATGCCTGACCACCAGAACTGTCGTCGAAGACCCTGTTACATCTTTGCCACTCTTGGATGTACCACCAAGGGGGATGTATGAAACTCCCTAAGGGCCTCTTCCCGTAATTCCACTGTTATGACAGTGCATCCTCTGAAAAGGAGTACATGCTCCCCACCTTGCGAATATCCATCAGGAGCATGTCCTGTGGATAACTGAGCACATAAAGTCTCATAGTTGAAATCCCCAAGTTGTTCCTCCCTAACTCGTTGTATGAGTGGAGGGGTGATAACCATCGACTGTAGTTAAGACACATCCTCTCTATCCATGAAGGACAACGACAACATGGCTAACTGCTTTGTCACCTCACTCAACAGCTGTGAGCTCGACCTTCTGCTAAGAGCATCTGCCACCTTGTTTCCCTTCCCAGGAGTATAGATGATCTCGAAATCATAATACTAGAGGAACTCTAGCCAAATCCTCTACCTCAGATTTAGATCCTTCTGTGAGAAGATGTACTTGAGGATCTTGTGGTTATAGTAGATGATGAACCACTCACCCATAAGGTAGTGTCACCACATCTTTAACGCAAAGACTACCGCTTCCAACTCGAGATCATGGGTCACATAGTTTTTCTCATGTGGCCTAAGCTAGCGTGAACCATAAGAAATCACTACCTACTTCTGTATCAGGACACAATCGATCCCAGTCCCTGATACGTCGTAGAAAACTACGTACTCGACACCCTCCTCTGGTAATCTCAAGATTGGGGTGCTCGTCAGACTCTGTCTCAACTGCTAGAAATCCTGGTGGCACTTATCCATCCATATGAAGGGTTTCCCATTCCTGGTCAAGGTTTTAATCGGTGCTGATATTCAAGAGAAATCAGGAATGAATCTCCGATAATATCCTACCAACCCATGGAAGCTTCGCACCTCCGTCACGCTTCGAGGTGGCTCCCATGCTAACACTGCCTCCACCTTGGCTGGGTCCACAGCTACTCCATATGCTGAGATGACATGTCCCAAAAATTGGACCTCCTAAATCCAGAACTGGTACTTCGAGAGCTTCCCATAAAGATGGTTCTCTCAGATTACATCTAGAACCATCCACAAGTGTCTTACGTGCTCCTCCTATGACACCGAGTACACAAGGATGTCGTCGATGAAGACCACTACGAACCAATCCAAGTATGGCTGGAAGATTCAGTCCATCAGTCCCATGAACACTGCGGGGAAATTTATCACGCTGAAAGGCATCACCAAGTACTCATAGTGTCCGTAGAGGCATCTGAAATCCGTATTCGGTATATCATCATCTTGTACCCATAACTGGTGATAACCTGATTGAAGTTCAACCTTCAAGAATCAATGTGCCCCTCTCAGTTGATCAAAGAGGTTGTCGATTCTCGGTAGTGGATACTTGTTCTTCACTGTCACCTGGTTCAGGCATTGGTAATCCACACACAACCTCAAACTCCCATATACCTTCTTGGAAAACAAGATTGGGTCCGCCTAGGGTGAAATTATGGTTCTCACAAAACCCTTTCTATGTAAATACTCCAACTGCACCCTTATCTCACGAAGCTCCGTGGGAGCCATCCGATATGCTGATGAAGAAATCAGTGCTGTCCCGGGGTGTAAGTCGATGCTGAAGTCGATTTCCCAGAGGGGAGGTAGTCATGGAACATCTTTGGAAAAAACGTCCTCATACTCCGCCACTACTGGTAGGAACTGGGAGCTCATCACATCTACTGCTCTGAGGGTAAGGCTAGCCAACTCATGAGTGACTGGATGCACCCTTCTAAGCATGACCCCATTCTGTGTTGTCTGGGTCTCCTTTTCTCTGACAAAGGAAAACCTTGTCCCATCACTGCGGACACACCGTACTCTTCACCTAAAACAGTTAATCTGGGCATGGACCGAAGATAACTAGTCCATACCGAGAATGACGTTGTAAGTCCTTGATGCTACCACCAAGAGGTTCCAACCGAAACTCTAACCTCCAAGTGTAAGATCACACTATCTGCAAAGGTGTATGATTATCGAGTATCCTTCCGTAGGTGTCTCAAGTATAAGGTTCGAGTCAACGGTTCTTCCAGAATCACAAGGTTTCACACAAGACATATGGTGATGAAGGAATGACCGGCACCTGTGTTTATAAGTACAGAAACTAAGGTAGAGAAGACACAGATCGTACCTCATATCATTCTTGGAGCCCCTGGGTCGTATGCCTCAACTGCATGCAATTTTCCTCTACCCTGTCCCACAGCTCCTTGAGCCTGGTGCAGACCTCCTAGGGGTGGTGGTGGAAGTAAGTCGAAGAGTCTTCCACCACCTGCAGCTCTCCCTACTCCTCTGCCACGTCCACCGCCTGGCGGGTCTGTCTACTCCACTCTCTGCATCTACCTCGGTGGTCCATCCCCTACTTCCCTGTCAGCATCTCGACGGGTCGGATAATCTCTAGCAAGATATCCCCTACCATCGCACGCATAGCACCACTTCTCCCTAGGATGACTGGATCCATCCTGAGAGCCCTGGACTATCGATCCCCTATCCTGGGTCCTCCTCTGACATCTCTCACATCCTGATCCCTATGTCTAACATCATATCCCTACCGCCGAGGTCTCTAGACCTATCTGCTTGCTGCTGACTATCGTTGGTTGTCTCTGCTCCTCCAAGAATCTCTCGATCACCAAGGATCACTCGATCACTCCAGCATAAGTCTAAATGAATAGAGGCACGACACTAGCTCAGATGTCTCATCATAGACCTCGCTCAAAGGTCCAAACTCTGAAATACTGATCTCTGACCATATCCATCGAGTACCTGGAGAGGCTGGTGAACCTCAATGAATAGTCATCTACTGTCATACTACCCTGCTAGAGCTGAAGAAGCTTCTGGATGCATACCACTCTTAGTGTAATCGGAGATAACTCCTCCCTGAAAAATCGCTCAAACTCCATCTGTGAAAGGGTCTCCTCGTTATGAGTCTGTGTGGTCAGACTCCACCATTGTCCCTCCGAAACCTGAATAAGGCTCGCTACAAGGATCACCATCTGGTCTGCTAGTGTCCTCACTAGACGGAAAACTCTGGTCACCGCCTCAAGCCAGTCCTCAGCTGCCTGAGGGTCGGACTCGCCTTGGAACCTAAGGGGTATCTATCTCTGGAACTCATGGAGTGTGCTAAGCATGCGCCACTCATCAGTCGGTATTGTAGGTACCACAGGCTACTCCATTGGTGGTGTCATAGAAGGTGCACCACCTGGTGGAAACACCTGGGGAACTGGTCCCTATATCGAAGTCTTGTCGCTGAGGGGGTCATCCTCGTGATCGCGCTGCTGAATCCTAGAGGGCATGTGTCGTAGAGGCATCCTGTAAGGAAACAAGATGTACTATGAGTATATCTGGATAGATAACTCAAAGTACATGAAAAACACAACCCATTCCTATATGATGTATGTACCATTATTTTACTTCCCTTCAACCAATGTTTTCATGTACCGAGTTAAAAATCAGGTTATCAGAGTCCTAGTGTATGGATACATCGGTCACCCACACCAACACTGGAGTCTCTGGCCTAAAAGTTGAGCCCGAAACACTTAACACTATTTCCCCAAACCAATCTCTCAGACTCTTGGTCCTAAGGTAGAACTGACCACCTCTGATACCACTCTATCACGAACCGTCCAAGTGGGGCCCGCACCGTGACTTTCCAAGCCTGCCTCCAATAGGCCAGGGGTTGGTGACTAGCACCGATTAGTCATATTACTAACATGGGAGGCATTGCCTAAGTACCTATACACACGCACACATCTCCAAGCCCACAAATGATGAAATGTAAAAAAAAAGAAAAAAAAATGCTAAGGAACAAAATGCATGCATACAACTAAACCCAACCACCAGAGTACAATGGAAAGTAAAGTGATGAAAGAAAAACTTGGCTAGAATACAAGCACACCAAAAACAGGAGTTTGAAAACTGAAAAGTCCAACCTAAAAACACAAAGAGGTACTGGGACTACTACTCATAGTTGTAGGAACGCCTCGACCTATATAGAACTTAGAAAGCTCGGTCATGTCCTGGTCCGCCCTGGACTCTGTCAAATGGATGCTCGTCTACACAAGACACGACATGTGAGAGAAAATATTATGTAGGGGTGAGTATAAAAATACTCAGTAGAAGACCCCCAAAACCACAAAGCAATACAAAAAGTAAAGGTACAGTCATCTCTACACAGTATATGTATATAGAACATATAGCAAGAGAAACACAATCTAGATATACTCAAAAACCCAGACCCACAGTCTAGAGGCAAGTAACACAACCGCATACCCTTGATAAATATACCGTTCGAGAAGTAATGTTCATTGGGAAATGCCACGAGAGGTAGAATCACTCATTATGGGAGACACACTCCTGAGTGGAAAGATCACGATAGATAGATACACTCATTATAGGAGACACACTCCTGAGTGGAAAATATCACGATACACAGATGAGGATCACTACCAGGTCCATGGAGGATACCATGAATCATACAAATTCACCATCTAGGTAGAGTATCAACACCCAGTAGAGTTGGTCACATCGATTCCTGACTTTACCTAGGGTCAGAAATGGATAGAGGATCTCGCTTCAGACCTCTCAGAGGGATGCCTGACTCTATCATAGAAAGTCTTGCTGAAGGGATCATACTCCTGAATAAGGAAACGATGTCTGACCTTTAGGGGAATGAGAAGAATGGGAACTAACCCAAATGAAACATTTCAAAGATACGGTGGACAAGAAGACCAAGACGTTTTCCAAAAAGTACAAAGCATGTAGAAAAGTCACACGCCGTGTCTTCTTACCCCGGGTACTGCCTGTGTACAACGGCCCGTGTCATAAGGAAGGACGTGTAAAAAAAGTTCTATACACGGTGTGTGGTATAGATTACACACCGTGTCTGAGTGACTAGGGTTGGCTCCGTGTACGCTGGCCATGTGCCCGTACACGGCCTCAACCTGTGTATGCCAACCCGTGTAATCGGTACACGGGGTGGCCCATGCTACTAGCCTTGCCTAGCTGTGTGGTGTGGTACATGGCTGTGTAATATAACCTGTGTTCGTTTATTCCCTGGATATGTGCTGAGTCCCGCTTAGCTGCCTCTGCCATGCTTCGTAGAGAGTACACGTCATGTCCGAGGCCGTGTAGTCCATCTCGTGTCTGTGTACTTTCCAAAATACACGCCGAGCTTCGGGGAAATTCTAACATGTCGTGTGACTAGGGTCATATTCCATGTGATCCTTATATGACCCCCAAAACCCTATTTGGCATCGCCGGTACTACACGATGTGTTCTTCGGAAGTACACACCATGTATTCTGGAAATTTCCAGAAACAACGCTCCTCACCGGCACACCTGCCGTACTACCCCGTTCATTGATTCGGCCATCCGATCACCATGAAAATCTAGTATCTAGGTCACCCTGACATCCCAAAGATTTTTACGTTGTCTTTGGGCCTCCGATCGGCCCCGAATATGCATTTTGATCCACCCGCATGAAGAACGATCGAAGAATGAAAATTCCCAAACTGCGTTGATTCGTCTGCCACCGTCATCGTCAAACCTCCATTGGGTCGTCGTGATGTCGGATTCCCAATTTGGGATCGTTGCATCACAAAATGGATACGCAATGATCCTTTGTTAATTTCCCCACAAAGAATGCGAAGAACGTGAAGAATGTGCGAGATAAGAAAAAAAGGGGAGGAAATCCAGAAAATAAATTGAGGAACGAACCTCCACCTCTGTTCGTCATGGAGTTGATCCTCTCCTGTTGTAGGATCAAACAGAGCCAAAATCAACAACAAAATCATGGATTAATCCCCAAAAGCATCCCAACAGAACCCTCCCGCAAGAATGCATGAATCTGCGGATCAACTTGTTCGTGGTTGACCCGCATTTGTGGTTTAGATCAAAAACGGGGAAGAAGGATTTAAATAAAAACCCCTACCTCAAAAGGGATCGATTGATGACGAAGAGGTTGTGTTGTCATCATCGTCGAGATCCTTCAAATTTATTGGCACAGTGATTCACGACTTTGATTCATCACCGTTTGTCACTGAGAGTTTTCTGCAAGGCTCCACGGATTCTCTAGAGCCTCCTCTCAATTTTTCATTAATGACCATCATTTGATTTAACCCATTAAAGGGGAATGTGATTCAGTGTTCTGTAATGCTATGGCATTAATGAGTCAAGTTTTTGTTTCTGAGTCATTATGACGTGGCATTTATTATTGAAACAGTTGCCCCGTTTTTGCGCTGCAGTAAATGTTTCCAAATAAAAATAAAATAAACTTTGTAATTCATTTTATTTTATTTTACTAAAAATTTCCAAAAAATTAATTTTCCATCAACCCGCACTAGTCGAGGTTAGACCCGTTCTTAGGTAAAGTCATCATCCGGAACGCAACGGTGCCCTCAAATTTTTAATCCAGGCATCCTTTTCGAAAATGCAACAACTGCGCGCATGTGTTAGCTTACTTAACTTAAAAAAAATAAACCACCATTTCGGGCTCAGCGGGCCTCGGAATGATATGTCATCTCCACGCCTGGTCTCATAATAATTCCATACAATATTTAAAAATAATACACGGAAAATCCGAGACATTACAGTGAAAATGTAATCAGGTTCACACATAACATTATGAACATGTAATCAGGTATACACATAACATTTTGAACATTCAATTAGGTTTATGCATAACATATTTACTCAGGAGTTATCCATATTTACCCAATTCATTGGAGGGAGATATAGGTCCACCAGTAACATAATGAAAATCATACATATGTGTGCCATAAGATTATAAAACATTCATCATATCCAAACCCATGAAATGAAATGGGTTTTATAAACATTTCATTATATCATAACCTATAGAAAATTAATAGGTTTCATAATCATTTCATCATTTTATCATAGAATAACCTATGGAAAAAGAATCAAGTTTCGTAAGAATTTTATCATGGTATAATCTATGGAAGAGAAACAGTTTTCATAAACATAAAGCCATTATAAACATAAACCATTCAGATAAATAATAAGAATGATATCCTTGAATCATCTCCCCATTAAGGTTTAGGTAACATCAATGGATTTCATCTTAGATGAAAAATTATTTTGACCAGTTATTTAAAATATTTATTGAGGAAAATATCATTTCCACTTTAAAAACACTTTTTAAAACATAAAACTTTTTGAAAAAAAATTTATTTGAAAATAAACTTGAAAACTTATAAATGAATCTTCAAATAAAATAATGTTCAGGATGATGGGAAGTTTATTTCATGATGTACATGTTAAAACATTTATTCCTTTCACATTTTTTATAAAAGCTAAATGAGCATTATTTTTTAAAACGACATGAAGATTCCTTTTAGAACATTTTATAAAATGTAAAACATGGGAAAATTTTATTTAATAAATCATTTAAAAATTTATAAAAAAATTTGAATTTTTTTTAGAAAACATGGTTTTGGAAGAAAAAGGGGTTTCACTCGAAAATATGATTTTTCATAAAAACATTTTTTTGAGCTCTTGAGTGCATAAAGAGAGTAAAATGAAGGAAAACATGTATTATCATGATATAACTTGAGGACAAGTAAATTCATGAGTTTATTGAGATATGGATCATAATATTATATCTTTGGAAATATTATCATAATCCATCCTGAGAAATGATGAGATTGTAACATAAAATATTTACCACTTTGGTAATATTAAATTGTAACCCCCTTTAAGGAATAACATTAAATAAAACTTAAAATATCACGAGAATGAATAAATTCATGAAATTACATTTAAAATGGGTTTTATATACACCTCATAAAATAATATTGGTTCATAACATGACATAAGTCTCAAAGAAGACAAATTGAGACAAAAATATCCTACTGCTTTAGTAATCTTTTGAATCGTAATCCCTAATAAAGAATATCATCAAATGAAACTTTAAATATTATGAGAATAATGGGATTCATAATATAAAATTTCAAAGGGAAAGTATATACACCATATAAAATAAATGAGTGGTGAATTTTTATATGACTCTCAGAAATAAAAGAGAGACCAAAAATCCCTTATTATAAGTCCTGATTTCTTTCACACTCATTCAAACCTCCTCTTATTCAGGTTAGGTTTTCATCAAAATCCTTCCTAGGTTAGATTTATATCAAAACTAAGGCTTCTAGGATGAGAGGAGGGAAGTTAGGAAGTGATTTGGGTAGCTATTTCTTGAACCAAAAGGGTTTGAAGGTGTGAAAAAGAGAGGATATCGTGTGACCTTTTATAAGTGGGGGAGAGGATACACTTGGTATGTTTGAAAAGAAATAAGTGATCCCGCCTTTTTTACATGTCACAAGGGTCCAAAATGGGCCATTATCTTACATTATAGGTGTAATGGTCAAAATATTTCTATAAAATAGTTTTTAGGCGTGTTTATAATTCATTTTAACCATTATCTTTTTTGTTTAATCCCCAGTAAACTCATTTTTACCTTAACCTCAGTAATTAATTTTTAATGTTTTCACTATTCATTTTGTTCAAAAATTAAGTTAACCTTGTTAGATAATATAAATTATGCATATTAAAAATATGGAATCCATTTTTATGAATTCCATTAATGTAATTGTAAAATTTAAATTTAAATTTAATACCATAGACGTGAAGAGAAAGTAGGTTTTTTTCTAGAGAAAATGTTCAAAAGTTTTCAAAGTTTTCATATAAAATTCAATATAAATTGATTCAAATGACCTAAATTGGATTAATGGATATATTATTAAAATAATTTTACTTTAAAACTAGTTTAAAATATAATTTCACTTTATAAATAAATTTAAAAAAAGGCAGTTTTCAATTAAAATTCAGTATTTTTCACTATTTATCAGAAAATGAAATTTTTCAGAAAAATACCAAAAATTAAACATAAGATAATTTTGATATTATAATTTAAAAAATGAAGTTTATTTTTTTAAGTAAATTTTCTAAAAGTGGTACAATTTTATTTTAATATAAGTTTGTTAAATGTGACAATTTTTTTTTAGAAAATATAGTTTTAAGCATAAAATTGGATTTATTCTTATCTCTTGTCTAGATAAAAAATAAGTTGAATTTTAAAAAAAATATTGAATATAATATATATATATATATATATATATATTTCATTAAAATTATTCACCCAAAGTTTTTTGTTTAATTTATTAAGGTAAAACATGTTTATATGCATAAAGTTTTTTCAAAAAATGATTTCCTTTATTTTCAAAAGGTTTTTATTTTCATTTTTAATTAATTAGTAACCAATGAATTCAGTATATATACATGCGTAAACCATATATTTTCATAATTTAGTTAATCTTATTTATACTCATCATTCCAATGGTTAGGTGATAACTATCATATTAAATAATAATATTTTAATTGTATGTCAGGTTTCATTTAAACTCGATGTTTCATGTAACACAAGCCAAACTTAATGTTGCATGTAACAAAATCTATCAAAGAAATTTAATTTATTCAATAAATAATAATTCATAAAAATTTGGGGTGTTACATTGGGGCATGTTGGCAAGGTGGTGTATCGGTTAGCACTCCCCCTACAGTTGGACTAGATCCAAGATGTCTTCCATGTGTTACTTATTAATTGATATCTTCATAATGATTCCATGTTATTAACTAAGGATAATTAAATATAGAGGATGATGTGATGTACATGGAGTGAACAGTTGAGATTTAGGATCATCAGAAGAAGGTTTCATGTGGGGTGAATTATTCCCTTATTTTATGTCCTATATAGGCATAGTGTCATGGAAGAGAGTAAATGGGAACATTAGTCTTAGATTAATGCTCTGCATACCGATATTTTTGAGATTTTTATTTCTAAAATGTTTTAGATAACAGTTTCTACTTATTTATTAAGGTTTTTTTCTCCTGTTTAGATTTATATCCAATCTCTTTCGTTGTTTTTGTTTGAGAGGTATCTCCCATAAGAGTGTTTGGGCTAGTAGTTATTGGTTTCTATTTGGGTTAGTTTTGATTCTCGGGGACGAGAATTGTTTGAGATGTATCTAATGAAAGAGATAAAACCTTTATAGTATGTTACTTTATGTAATGTGGATTTTGGAGGTATTGATGAGAAAATGAAGGGTAATGAAATTAGAGTTGTAGGTTATTCTGTAAGAGGCTGTTTATGGCATAGAATTATGTGTTGGGTCATGAGAGGTTGGTTGGAAAGATGAGTTGTGGTGTAGAGATATGTTTTGGTCTTAGTGTGTGAGTTGCTAGAGTTAAGGATTTATCTAGTTCACAAGAGGGGTTATGGTGGTGTCATGACATTGATAGTCATGAAATGTAGTGTTTTTGAGGATTTTGGTAAATTAAGGACTCTTACAATCTTCGAGGAATGAATCTTATGAAAATTTAGATGAATCTTACAATGTTTCCTTGATTTTTGGGTCATGGCGTGGGGGTTAATTCATGATTCCATACTTCCTAGGAAGTTTGTGATATTTTCCATGGATCAACATTGTGGTGTGTCCCTATATGTCATTTCATAGAGCCCATGAGGCTAATTTTAGAGGTTCAACTATTGTTTGGTCGTGGTGTACCCATCTCTATCATGACACAATGACTTAAAGGTTGAGTTTAAGTGGTTTTTCCTTGGTTATCATCATGTCTTGGTTCTTTGGTCATAGTGAAACACTTCCTACATCATATCAGATTTGGAAAAATTTATAGAATTTAATAGGGGGAGATATGGGGGATACAAGGAATGGTTTTTAAAGTATAGTTTGAGATATCCATGTTGTGGCATGATGATGGCACGTCGCGCCACGAAACAGTGTTTTCCAACCTAAGTATAAATTCAATATATTCCCTAAATCCAATTATTTTTCCATTATTTCTCTCTAACTTGGGAAAACTTAAGGGGGTTTTGGGGATACCCTTCAGTGTCCTTTCTCATTCTTGATCCTTGGTTTCTATAGATCCCTTGTTCACGATCTCATGTGAGTTTCCCTTTATTCACTACTACAAATATGGCCTTTATCATCGCTAGAAAAGGGTATTAATAGTGCTAGAAAAGTGATGTTAATTTAGGCGAAGATAAAGGGGGTTCCCTTTTATCAGCGCTAAAAAAAGCGCTGATAAAAGGTGAATTTTATCAGCACTAAAAAAAATTGTTGCTAAAAAGGTCATTTATCAGTGCTTTTTTTAGCACTGATAAAAGTCAAAAAAATGAAAAAAAATAAATAACTCATGAGCTTTTAACATCACTTGACCTCCCTTTTATCAGTGCTAGGCAGATCCCCTCCAACTTTCCCGCAAGCTGCACTTTCCCCTGCGCACATCGCACTTGCCCGCGCGCCCCTCCCCGCTTCCACCCAAACTCGAACCCGATACCTCTCCCCTTGTGCGCCTACACCTTTACCACTAATCTATTTAGTTTTTTTTCTCTATTTAAGGATATATATATTTATTTATATATAAATATATAGTTATATTTATTCATATATTAATATAGATTCATATTAATATAAATATATATTTAGTTATATTAATACATATATATTTATTCATATATTAATATTATTTATTTATTTGTATATTAATATATATTAATATTTATTTATATATATATATAGTTATATTTATTTGTATATTAATATAGATTCATATTAATATAAATATATTTAGTTATATTAATACATATATATTTATTCATATATTAGTATAGATATATATATTTATTTGTATATTAATTTATATTTATATTTATTTATATATATATATATTTAGTTATAAATTTTTATCCGTATATTTATTTGTATATTAATATATATTTATAAGATTAGTTTTAAATGCATTTATAAAATATGTTTTTTATGTGTGTTTGTAAATAAATAAATAAATAAATACATACAAATATACAACACACACACACACACACACATATATATATAGGAATAAATACATATATATGTGTATTTGAAAATCCATAGAATGTTAAAACAACCATAACATCTAATCCAAGAGTCCGTTTCAACTCTACAACCAGTCAAATAGAAGAAAATGAAACAATATGATATATGATATATGGTACATGCCTAAAGGAAATTTGGATCAGAAGTTATACCTATTTGAATGTAAAAAAATCAGGGTATCCTGACCAAAAATTCATTTTTGGAGGGCTTCTAGGCCTTTTGGGCCTCGAAAAATGTGACATAAGGTTTCTTTTAGTCACTAGTGTGTAGAACTCATCTCAATATTTGATTCGATATGCTATAAAGCGTAAACGGACACCCGGATCAAAAGTTATGGTCATTTGAAGTTTGAGTTACATTTTCAACTTATTTTAGATCTTTTATTAATTTTTTGGATTTTTTGTGTCTTAAAATTGTTATTAAATGATTATTAATCTATGATAATTAGAAAATTATTAATTAATAATATTTTTTCAAAATATTTTAAATCCATTTTAACTAAATTTCTTATATATTAAATGTAATAGTCTATTTATACTTATCTAAAACATATTTAAAATATATATATTATATTTATATCAATATAAATATACTTATATAACAATGTATTATTTTTCATGATTTTTTTTTGAAATTTAAACTTTATCAGCGCTAGGAAAAATTACTCATAAATCCCCCCTTTATCAGCTCTACTCAAAAAAGTGCTGATAAAGGGGTCCTATTTAATAGCACTAAAAAAAGCAATGATAAAGAGGGGGCCTTTATCAGTGCTAAAAAAGCGCTAATAAAGGGTAACTTTTAGCAGCTCTTTTTTTTAGTGCTATTAAAAGTTCCCTTTATCAGCACTTTTTTTTATCGTTGATAAAGGGTGGCGCTGCGGAAACCCAGTTTTGTGGTAGTGATTATCTCTTAGGTTCCCACCATGTTCTTTATCTAGGAAGGTTATCGAAATTAGCTTTGGGTTTTCTTCCCTTGAGTCATGGTGGTGATTAAAATCATTATGTTCTAGGTGTATTGTAGTTTCCCACTTGTAGTTTTGGCATTGTGACCATCTCTTAACCTTATTCTTATTGTGTAGTGGCTGTTAAAGCTTTAATTGAGGTAGGGGATTCAAAAACTCTCTTATTTATGTGTAAATTGTAAAAGTTTTATAATCTTTATTTCATTTAATATATAGTATATATTTTATTAATGAATATAATGAACTTTCATAAAAAAATGGAAGAAAATGTGGTTATACACATGTGCTTACATGATTCTATAATTTTATTATGTGATTAATGAAAAGATTTGTTATTGATAAAAATATTTTAATGTTGAGATATGTATATGTGTTATTTCTCTGATAGAATCATTGGAATCACCCTTTCATAAAATGATAATTATGTGAAGATGGTATTGAACCATTCATGTGAAATCTAAAATTTTGGTGATGTTACTTTTGTAGAGGAATTAAATTTATGTGAGTACATGATTTAAAAATGGGATTGTGGAAGTTCTTATTGATAGAGATTTTTATTTTGTGTATTTATGATATTTCTAAGTCTCTATTGTTGTGATTTATTCTTTTTGGTGGTGGATGGTTGTGAATATTTTTGTGATGATGGTATGTTTTGGGTAGTAGGGTTTCAGTTTGTTGGCTTGATAATGAATGGTTGTTATTGTGTGATAGTTGAGCTATTATGGTGGTTATTGTAATGATATATTTGGGGGTTTATGTGGTGGTAGTTTTTGTGATTTTGGGATGATATTATAGTTTACTAGTGTCTAGAGAATGTGACTTATAATATAGAATCGAGTAATGGGTGTGGGATGAAGTTGAATAAACCATAGGTTGTAAATGAAATTATTGATACTTGAAATGAATGGGTAATGATTGGATATAATGTGAGATATGGCTAAGAATGGTTTTTAATTAAATATGGAATTTAATTGTATAATGAATGTGATTTGTCTGGTAAAATGTTAAATTTATAAATTGTTAAAAAAAGTGTTTAAATAAGAAATTGTGAATGATTTTTTTGGTTGTTTTGTGTGGGAATTGGGGCTGGTTTGTGATATTTAAAGTTTTAATGATGATAGAATCTGACATTGATAGTGTAGTGATTGTAATGGTATGAAAATGTTATTTTTTCTTGATACCTTTAGTCTCGGATTTTTTTTGTCTATATATATGTTGTATTTTCTTTGTGATTTCTATACGCACCCCACCCGAGTTAGATAAAATTTCCAACGCCCAAATGTTTTGGATTTTGAGTGTTTTCCCTAACATCCAGGTTAGATATAGAATGTATGGTTAACCAAACCCTCTTCCCACTCTAACTTCTAGGTGTGGTATGAGTTGTGATAGCGCATAGTAGACTGGTTATGAGTATTTTGTGATGATACTCAGTGGGGATCATGCATGGTAGTAGGAGTGCACAAGGTTGATGTATTTTATTTTCACAATACCCTAATGAGATAGATATGTGATGAAGTTGTTATATGTGGTGGAGATGTAGATATGTAAGTATGGTTATGGTTTTGGTATAACTAATACTAGTTCCAATGAGAGCATTAGACCTTGTGTGGGTTGGGGTAGGTAGGATTTTGGTCTGACCCTTATCAGATGTGATGAGGTAGGTATAGTGAGATGCGACATAGATATGGAAGGGATAAGATCATAGGACATTTGAATTTGTGGTATGAGAGTGAAAAACTATTGGGGAAGTGTTATGAGGTATCCTTTTTATTGTATTATTTCATTATTATGTTATTAAACTTGGATGTTTTATTGGGTGAATGACCATTGGTGAGGATGGGTGATAGTTTCCTTGGTATGTGCTATTTGGTTTTATTATTTATTCACTAAATCATTAGCATGCTTCTCCTTCATTTTCATGAGAGTTATTCAATAGTATCCTACTAATTATACATTTATTCCCACCCCTATATATATAAATCTATTTTAAAAGTTTCGAAGAGGGATTTTTTGACCAAGTACGACTATACTAGCTTAGAGATTGGGGTTACTGTTAGTGTTTATGCCTAATATTTTACTTTTGGTACTTTATTTAAGATATTTTTATTTTTATGAAATTTTTATTCATTAATGAAATTTTTGTTTTTTTTTTGTTTTTTTATATTATAGTGTTGATTTGTGGATTTCTTATTATAATACTAGTATATATGAGGATAATTCCTCCCATTTTCATAATTATTGTCTTAGTGTTAGTCACTAACCCAAAGGCCTATTGGAGATGGGCCTAAATGGTTACTCTCATATTCACTGTACGACCGAGTGGCTTTCCCAATAAGGGTGAGTTATAATATTTTTAGAGTCATGGATAATTTAATTTGGAAAATATTTCTACTCTATATCTAAGAGAGGATGCATGAAAAATTATGTATTTATAAATTTCAATAAGGTTCATCTTATTGATGATGAGGCTCTCAATATTTTAATTAATTGTGATGTAAATGTTTGAATATCTAACAAGTGATTTCTAAAATTATATGAGGTTAGAAATATACTAGGATTGAGTAATAATATTATTATTTTTAGGTTATCTAGGTGATGTGGGGTTCTATAAAATATTTATGGATCTTGAATGGAAAATCACACGCAATGACATGGTGGTGGACAAAGATGTAAAAGAAAAACCATTATATTTGATTGGGATATTATATAAAATAATGGTTTCTGTTAAATAATTTAACAGATATGATCAGTTATGTCATTACCCTTTTGGTCACATGAGAGAGATGAGGATGTCTATCTTAGCCGCTAAAAGAGTACTGAAACTCAAATGCATGGAGTATGAAACATGAAAAGAGTTTATCCTTTGAAAATAAAAAATCATGTCATTTTAAATGTAATGATTAACACATAAGTCTTAGAAATAAGAGCTTGGGCATATGTATTTATGATTACTAACTCATGTGAATTCCCATTTTGGTTTATTAAACTATGTTACCTTTATTAATGATGCTACATGAAAAGTGTGAGGAAAATTATGAAGAAATTTTAAAAATTATTTATAAACTTTATCAGATAAAGATCCTTAGTAGAAAATGACACTGGTTTAAAGGTAAAATGATTAATTCCAGACAATAGTGGTGAGAAAAATAAAAAATAATTCAAGAAATTCTAATAGATTAAAGGGATCGAGTTTGAGATGATAGTACCCAGAACACCACAACAAAATGGTGTGGTAGAATAGATGAATAGGTCACTGAATAAGAGATCTTAGATAATCTGACTGCATTCTAGTATTTTGAAATAATTTTAGATAGAAGCCCAAAATTTCATGGAATATCTGATCAATATGAGTCCATATGTATGAATAGATAACAGTATATATGAGGAACTTGAGACCATTAAACTAGTGGATGTATCACATTTAAAAGTATTCAGTTGTATTGTATTGGTCCTTATTGATACCATAGAAAGAGATATATTAGAAATTAACTACAAGACATGTTTCTTTTTGGAGAATGGTGATTAGAACACTAGATCTAGAATTTTGGATAATTAAAAATGGATAATCATTAGAAGTCAAAATGTATTCTTCAATTAAGGTGTCTTGTACAAGGATCGAAACTTTGTGAGATATTTTATTGAGAATAAAAAATCAACACAAGTAAAATTTTATTTTAATGGAATTTTAGTAGTACCTATTAGTTTATAGAGAACCAAGGGTCTAAAGGTGCCAAAAAGTTTGGGAATAATGAATGATAGTCAAGTTTTAGTGGTGCCCGAAAGGATAGATGTACCTAAATTTTCAAGAACTATTAAATCATGGATGAGAGTTCCAGAAGTTATAATTGATTATTGGGATTATATTAGGTCTAATAGGGTTATAAAACTAGTGAAAATGATTGAATCAAATTTGTACTACTTGTTTCTAACTGATGGTTGAGAACCAAAAATCCTGGAAGAGGTGGAAATTTTGAGTGACTCAAAATAGTGGGAGTTGGAAATGAAGGAATATATAGATTCATTTCATGTGTATAGAACATGGGAGCTACTAGATATACCAATAAATAATAAAGTACTAAATAAAAAATGGGTCTATTAGTTGAAATAAAATTTAGGTGGTGGAAAAAAATACAAGGTGATGTTGGTTATGAAAGGATTTTGATGAAATAAAGGGATTTTTTTAGTGAAATATTCTCTATAATGGTGAAGGATACAACAATTAAAACTATACTTTAAATGATTTCATTAAAATTTCTATGTCATGAAAATTTATATGTAAAGGATACATTTCTTCATGGTGATTTATAGGAGAAAATTTCCATGAAGTAACTGGAATGATTCAAAGAGAATGAGAAGGAGGGCCTAGTGTATAGTATTAAATAAAGCTTTTATGGGATGAAATAGGAACCCAAAGAATGGAACAAAATATTTTATGGTTACATGAAAGATAAAATTTTCATATTATGAAATACAGATCATTTTTATTAATTAGGGGTATTTAATGATTAGAGTTTCATCATTATTCTCTTGTATGATGATAATATAAACTTGGTAGGTCTGAAGATGGAACATATAGTAGAGATAAAGAGAGAGATAGTCAAACTTCTTGAGATGAAAGATCTTAGAGAATAAAAAAAGATTTTAGTGATGAGGATCAATATATACTAGAAGATATGATCTATGATGTTGTCTCAGTCTAACTACATTTGGAAGATTTTATAAATGTTTGAAACACTCAGATCAAAGCCTGTTTCAACCCCATTAGTCAATCACTTCAAACTAACTATCAATATGGTGTATAAAACAAATGATGAGACAAATTAGATTACAAGGGTTTTATATGCATTTATAGTTAGTATTATGATGTACATAATGGTTTATACTAGTCCAAGAATTTCATTTTTTAGTAGGAGTGATCAATAAGTTCATTTCAAATGAATGGTAAGAGTATTGGGAGTCTATAAAGTAGATATTATGGTATATCAAATGGAGCATGGGACTATATTTGTGATTTATAATGAATGGTCTATTATAATTATATATTTATGCATACTTTAGAATATATGTAAATAATCAGAGAAGTGTTATAAGCTATGTGTTCACTTGTGAAGGAATAATAGTGATTTTGATTTATAGACTACGATCATCAGTTTCACTATCAATCATGGAATTGAAGTATATGTAATCAATATAGGTTAGGAAATAGTTGATATTGTTAAAGTTTTTGTTAGAAGAAATCAAAAGAGGTCAAGGAAATAGAATGTTATTATATGATAGTTAGAGTGACATCCATCTTTTCAAAACATTGTTTATTCATTAAAGTATAAATCATATTCAACTGAAGTATTATTTCATTATAATTATTATATAAGAAAAATATCTAAAACTATGGAAGGTTAGTGGGAGTGAAAATATGGTATACATTTTGACTCAAATCATAGTCCAATAAATTCCGGGGTTGTGTTATTCTTTAGTGGTACATGGATGATCGAGTAATGAGAAGATCACTATTGTAATGGAATTTGAGAGGGAAATGTGTCTAAAAGGTGGTTCAATAGAAGCCTTAGAAAGATTATTCAAGTAGAATATTGTTGAGGTGTGAATCCTATTTATCATCTCAAGAATTTTTTGAATGATTTAAGTGGGTCAACTGGATAATTGGTTGAGTAATCATGAATAGTGACATGTTCGTATCAAATGATCAATGAAAATATATTTTTGGGTGGAAGAGAATGATATAATTGACTATTGAGTACAATTGAGCAATGGAATTCTAATTTTTTAGAGTGTTGATAGTAAACTTCATGTGATTAGTTGAATCATTTACCAATAATGAAAGAATAATAAAAGAATTTTATGACCACATGTTGAATAGTGATTTTACAAGAGTTATGATATTTTTCTATAAATTAGCTATTTATGCTAGAATGTTGAGTGAGATCAATCTTTTAATTATTTTATAAGTGGTGATTAGTAATCACTTGTAACTAAAGAATTTTTCTCCCCTATCTATTTTAGTGGAAAATAATGTTTCTCTATAGATGAGGTGAATTCCCCAAACCATTTAAATTTATTATGTGTTGGTTGTATAAACTCACTTTACTAAAATAAGTCTACACCATTATATGATTAGTACCGAAGTAAAGTAGGCAGGGTTTATGTCAAGGAATATGGTAGGGGAAAATGAAACTCTTCAATTAGACCTTAATATTGTAACCTTATATCCTCATCTATAATATTCTTACTTTCATGAAAATAAATATTGTAACCTAGGTAGAGGAGGAAAGAAACCTTTGGGAGAGGAATCCTTCTTCCCTTTGTGATAATAATATTCTCTATTTCTATACTTCCTGAGTGTTTTTCTTATTCTTAATTCAGTTTTCCCTAAATTTTCTTAATATTTTTAAACATAACCATCTATTTGATTATACCTATTATGTGTTTGTAATAATAGTATCAAATCTATAGTTAAATCATAAACCACTTTCCTTCCCACTAAAAGCATAAGCCACCCAATGGCCCTCTGATATCTCTACACTTGGATGATGGAGAGTATGCTCTAAAATTGGATCCCTATGAGGATACTCCATATCATAAATCATAATAATAGAAGTTTTTTTGGTTTATTTTCCATTGTGGTCTCTTTATGAGTTAGGTTATGAGTGTTTTTTGGGTTTAATTTTGGGGTTCAATCCATTAATTCCATCTGTGAGGTGACTTGGAGAGCTATGAGCACCGAAGATCTATCCCTTTTCTGAGTTGTAAATCCCATAGTGGGTAATTTTTTCATTGTTATAGTCATGTTAGGCATTTTATTAGACATTACATAAAGTTGTAGATTGTTTTTCCAAGTCAAGGATATCCCAGTAGGTCAAAACGCCATAGAAAATTTCTCAAAGGATCCTTTTCAATCCCAGTTCATGGTCTATTATTTCTCTCTATGTTTTCCTTTATAGATCTATATCCTTTCTATTATTTCCAATAAATAGATAAAAGATACTTCCAAATGGTGTGTTTTTTCCAAATTTTAGAGGGACCATTTACCCATAGCATATTTTCACTTCTCTAATATTTTTTCCTCTCTCTTTTATTCTTCTAAATATTAACCTCAAAATTCATTTACCATAGACATGTCTAAATATATTACTTATGAGTACCCAAATCATCCTTATAAACATGTTTATTCTGACTATGGGACCACTAATAAGAATGGATTTGAAAAAGAAGTATTGAGTGAGTAACATTCTCATCATTCTTATTTATCTACTTACTTTCCATGTTCAAATCCTATATATTCTAGTTCAGCACCTCTATCTACATATCATAGTGATTAGAGATATTTCTCATCAAAGGAATACCCATATAATAGAAATGGATATAAGTACACCCAGCTGAAATAATTTTTTCTTACAAATTATAAGTTTTAGATTCTAATTTAACATAATATATATGATATTTATCAAATCCAAGAGTTTCTTCTTGAGAAAAGGCTCTTGTCTCAAATTTCATTTTAAGGAAGATGAAAACTTAGGGATCCTACACAACCCATAGAGGTAAACATGTTCCATATGATTGATTTTATAGAGAAATAATTTAAAAGGGAAAATTATAGTCACTTATAGAAGATAAAGACATCAAATACACACAAATGTGATGGGGTGATTCATTCTCTCAGACCAAACTAAGCTATACTAAATTGGAAATCTAAAAATGCTCTGGCATGAAACAAAATCTTACAGGAGATTGTGGATGGTCAAGATAAACTGCTCAGAGGTATGAGATCTATCTTGGATGATTCCAGCCTATTTAAAGAATAATTATAGTGAAAAATAGACTCATTACATCATGATCTCGTCCAAATTGATCATTCAACAATTTTTAATAATCTAAGACTCTATGAAAAAGAAGCAGAGATTAAGCATCTTAAATCTCAACAAAACTCTATCCAAAATAAAAAACCGATATCTAAATCCCTTTCCATCATAATTGATTATTCTTTATAGATATTCATAGACATTACCTACCTTCTCCTAAAATTAAACAAAACCCTTTAACTATATATCATTTTTACCAAAACCATACATGCACCCAAAATAGGTTGGAGATCCTTTTAAAAGAAAAATTATGAAGCATGAGAAGCCAACATATCCTACACTAAGGGATTATTCTAGGTCACCATCACCTTATCTTCCTCCTTTTATGATTACTTATCTAACCCAACATATGGTGATGAACCCTATCAACAAGTTCCTTCTTTAGAAAGACCAATAAATTTCAAAAAGAATGTATTCACCTTCAAATCATGATACATCCTTATGGATCTAATTTTTTCATGGGTTTTGTTAAATAATATTATAATTTTTAAAAGTATAAACAACCCAAAAACACATACTAATATATATTAGAGAATTAAATGCAAAAAATATTTCAAAAATAGGGTAGAACAAAGAACCTATTTTTCAGAATTTGTAGTAACCATCTTCGTCTCTTCAAAAAATAATGTTTGATGAAGATCACGATAGTAGAAAACTAATGATTCCTTCCTCTAAGGGTGTACACCGACTGATGGATCCAAAAATAATTCAATAGTATTTCCAAATGTCCAAAGGAGTGCTTCACCTTTTTGAAATGATAAACAACCTTCTAGAAGGAAGAGAGTTTTTTTCAGCTTTTCATGAAACTAATTATCCTAAAAACATTGAACAAATGTGGTCAGGCCTCACCCAATAGGAGAGATTGTATCTATTTTATAGATAATTCATTACTCTATATAATAATTAACATGACTATAATTCATAATGCATCACATGCATTGTTGTTCATTGGGATGAATCCATTGAACTTTTTTAATAGAGTAAATGAAAAGCTTTTTAATTCCATCAGAATGGATTGTAACTGATGAAAACCATTTAGGAGAAATAAATATAGGATAAAATATGCATCACATGGATAAAAAATAATATATATATATATATATTATATATTATACATGCATCATATACATGATAATATATATGCATCACATGCATATATTAAATGTAGACGATATATATAATATCATATTATATATATATTATATAATAAAAGAATCACATGCATGGTACATGTATCTCATGCATATAAATTTTAGTTCACATACAAAAATATCTTACTTTCTCTAAAACCCCATAAGGACATAATGTAAAAACTGCACAACTTTTTTTGAATTCATCTTAAATCTTTTGGATTTCATCAAACTCTTTTTATTTTGAAAAAAATGTCCAAAATTATATCCATATACAAGGGCCTAACTATATGAACCTCTCGATATTATTAGAATTTAAAACAAATATGGAATTCATATTTTATAGATGTAATAAAAAACTGGCATATAGCAAAGAATTAGTTCTACACAAGCTACTAAGGGGTCCGGTGTGATCTCCATCAAACATAATCATATCCCTATATAAACATGTCCACCATAAGATATGTAAAAACATAGTTAAAGTTAATAATAAATTTTAGGAATTCCTAGTATTCATGAATTATATTTTAAATAGTTATATTCATTATAAGGATATTAATTAATTTTTCAAATCACAAAGGAAGTGGTTTTAGTATTACTAAACTCCTTTTTTAATAAGGCTTTTCTTAAAAGTTTAATTTCTAAATAATAAAATTTTAATTTAAAAAAATGAACTTAATTTTTTAAATCATCATATCAAAGTTATCTTATGGTGAAATTTTTGGGATTTTTCTGAAAATATTAATTTTTTAGTGAATAGTGAAAAATACCAATTTTTGTAAGACATTTATTTTCATTAAATAAAATAATTAAAAAGTCCCATTTTGTTATAAAATTAACAAAATTATCCTTTAATTATAAATAATATAATTAATTATGTATTAAATCATCAGTATACCTAATTTTGGTACAAGTCCATTTTGTGGTTTAAAAATGCTTTTTTCTAAAAACCATTTTTCATCATACTTTGCGAGTTTAATTTTAAATTAATTTATATCACTTAAATAAATTTAATTAATAAAAATGGATTCCATATTTTTAATTAGTATGTCTAAATTTTTTAAATAGTTTAACATAATTTTTTTTTCAATATGAATAGTAACCATAGTAAATTTTATTACCATGGTAAAGGTAAAATGGATTAATTAGGGTTAAAACTAATGTTATAAGGCTTAAAATTCATTAAAACTCTTTAATTAATTAATTATATGATTATTTTTAATTAATAATCATCCAAAATTCCAAAATATTTCATTATTTCATTTATATTTGATTTTGAACTTTATAATAATTTAAGTAAATAAAAATACACAATGTCACTTTCTTTCTTTTAAATTTCTATTATATTTTCACATAGGGATAAAAATAAGTTGTGAATGAATATTAAATTTTATTTTGATGAAAATGAAATTATTTTTTTGATGTTTATTTATTTATAATTTTTAGCAATGAAATGATTTCTTTAAATTTTTACACAACACCGACACAGTGTTTGTGCAAGTAATAGAAAAATCAAGTAAATAATTTTAAAAACTCTAAGAGTAATATTATTTAGGTTATTTGTAGTGCACTAATAATTTTATAGATATATATAACATGTTGGGGATATGTTAAAAAAATTTATTAAAATTTTTTATTATCTTTATGACTTGAAATTTAAATTAAATGAATTGTTCCCCAAATAACATTAATGATATTTTATAATAAAAAATATTTTATGAAATGATTTAAAATTCATAAAAATATTTTCTTAGGTAAAATTATTGGTATATGATTTATAATATAAAAAAATTTCTATTTATTTTCCACTGTTCCTTTTATAGTAACTTCCTTGACCCTTAAAGAGTAAAACAAATTATATTGCGGTAATTGTAAAAAGGTTTAACACGGGTTAAAACAAAGAGATAAGGGTTAAAACATCACTTATACATGTAAAAATTTTATTTTATGAAATTATTTAAACTAATAAACATCTTATATTCTTATTATATTAATTTTGATCCACTTTAATAAGAAAAATAATTTATATTAATTTAATACTTTAAGTAATTCCAAGAGTTCCCCTCCCCTCACTTATAAAAGGGAACCTCCTATCCTCTCTTACTAACACCTTTTGATCACTTTATTTTAGAAAATACCAGACCAAATATCACAATTAATTTACTCCCACATCTTATAGTCATTTCTTATCATAAAACCATTTTAGCAAGGCTTTAGGGATAAACCTAAAGAGGTTTTCTGAAGAAGAGGTATAGTTATTAAACAATCATTTTAATTTAATTTCTTAATCTACCTCCTTATAATATTATTAAAATATAAAAAAATAATTATATTTCATATACTTAGATTTTATTATGTTGATGTAATAGTCTATATCTGTCTTCTATTACATCAAATGGGAAACAAAATCATCATTCGTGTGTATGGTGGACTATTGCCTCGTGAACCGATGTAATTTTTTTCCATTATCGCCACTAAAAGATGATTATAATGATGGATTTAATGTATATATGTGATATTCATGAAATAATTATAATTATATAAAGTTAATATATCATCTATTTTCTTACCTTTATATTCATTGAAAATAATAATGCCGTTTCTGCGTATGTGTGGATTACCACCTCCACAAAGCGATGTGATTCATTTCTCATCACCACATTAGATGGATATTTTATATAAGTTTATTTAAATATATAATATTATATTTATTATATAAAAATTATTTTTTAAAGATAAAATAATATTTACCTTCTTTCCATCGTGATCTTTGAAAAATGGAAATGTTACTTAGGCGTATGTATGACCCATTATCTCTATGATTGTAACATAGTTCATTTTTCATAACCATATTTCATGGTTTGTTTTAAAAGTAATTAATTTATAAAAATTATAATTATATCATGATTATTGTTTTGGATATTATTTAATAATTACCACTTTGACCGTAGTCAACTTACCAATGACATTTTGGATATATGAGCTAAGTTCATCAAAAAATCTAACATGAACTTAATTTATTAAGTAATTATAAATAACATGGTATTAAATAAAATAAAATGAATAATTATATTTAAAACGTTTTTTAAGAAATTAAATAATTAACATAGGTATATTATTCAGGAAGATAAAGAATGTAACTTATGAGTTAGACTCAAGGTAAGGGACACTTTACATCAAATCCTCATTTTAAATATTCTAAAATTTTATTTTATAGATATTTTGCTTCCATGTAAATATTCATAAAATTATTTTACAGATGTATAGAAATAACTAAATTATAAATAAAATTTTATGTATATTTTAACATCCTTTCAAAGGTTTTCAAAAATAATATTTTTATGTATTTTATACAGAACGATTTGACTTTATTTACAAAAGGAAAAAAAGGAATGTTATATACGGAATCAATGGATTTTCCCACCACCAAAACCATTATTTGATGTTTTGATTCATTTAAAATCTTCCATGTTTTCATTAAATAAAAAACCTTCTTCCCTTTATTATGGGTATTTTAGTTTTAAAAATGGGATTTTAAAAGGATAGGGTATTTTGATATTCGAAATTTTTTTGCATATGAATTAAAAAGAGTTTTAAGATGAATAAGTAAATGATTAAAATGTTTTATTTATGGTACTTGAGAATTATAGATGATTATAGGTGATCTTGGTATAGATTATATGATGGGTGATCCTGATACATCTTATATAACGTATGACCCTGATACCACTTATACAATGGGTGAGTCCAATATTACTCTCCAGTGTATTGGGTAATGTTACTTGTCATCAAAGGAAATAATAAGGGATTCAATAGAGGAGGTTTATCCTATAGATTTAACCATAATTTGGTTATTTATGACACCAAGTGATGAATATAATTCTCTAAGTTTCCTAAAAGGTTTTCTATTTAATTTCTGTGGGTTTTAATATTTTTCTTTGAAAAAAAATGTATTTTCTATGTGGATGTGATTTATTTTATATTCTCAAAGAATAACATGTAAAAGGTAAAAAAATTATGGGTTTTCATATTTTTTACTGGACTAATATATTTCTTACATTTATTTCCCTTACTGATATTTTTGTGATCATCCCATTTTTTTAAATATTTTTCACAGGGTTTAAGGATGAGGAAGAACAAAGAAGTCAAGTTAAAAATTAGGAAGTATTTTCATTAAAATAAAATGTGTTTCATTTTAAAAAAATTATATTATAGAAAAAATGGATACCGATTAGAAGTATGCACTTTATAATATATGGATTTTTTTATATAAGAGTTGTGAGCTAATTTTCTAAAACTCTAAACCATACAAATCATCAAAATGTAAGAAAGTGAATTCTTGGATAAAAACTCAATATTATGAAATATTTTAAGGTTGGGTCCTTATAGTTTGTATCATAGGAAATTTTTAGATAACTTTAGAGGTTAGGATAATGTTAAGGTAATACCCTTCAAAGATTATAATTTATGGTTAATTTGAAATGATATAGAATTTGAAGATTTCCATGTTACGTCATCTAATATATGTCTATTCAGAATGGTTCTCCATAGATAAAATATGGAAGTTGAAGTAGGAAGGTATCAAGAGGAAAATATCCTTCCAAATCAAGATCATGGAATAGTTGGAATTGAAACTGATAATTTTTTTATAGTGATGGATTAATTGACAAATGCTATAAATGGGGGTGGAATCCATGTTAGAGATCAACTGAATTTAACATAGAGGAACCTGTTGATAGTTGAGCATTTTATGAAATGACATCCTCTTGGTTTCAATGGAACCTATTATCCAGTGGTAGCTAAAGGATGGATCAATTATATATAAAACTTTAAGTCAATGGATGTTCATAACATAAAAAGATAACTCTTTCAATTTATAATTTTGAAGGTGAAGTTGTTTGATGGAGGTAATTGGTTAAGAATACCAAAGATAGTGAGATAGAAGATATTGATGCCATGGAATGGGATATATTTAAGAATATTTTTTGAGAGAAATATTTCCCTGAATTTGTTCTACTCAGAATAGAGAAACAATTCTTGGAATTAAGGTAAAATGATAGATATTTAGTAGCCACATATTAAAAACAATTTACAATATTGGTCAGGTATGCACTGAATTTTGTCTGAGAACCTAATTTTAAAATTAATATATTTTACTCAAGATTGAAACAAAGTAAATAAAAATATTTTTTCACATGAGAATTTATAAGTTATGAGAAATTTGTTCATTGTGTTGAGAATATTGAGATGGAGTTTTCTAGAACTTATGTGGCTCATGATGATAAGAGTAAGAAGTGTTCAAGGTGGAAAGTAATGGAGAATAAGTAAAACAACAAATTATAAGGTAATCCCCCTAATATTTTCCAAGTTTGGTAAAAACAATTCAGGTAATGTTTGAGAGGATCTGGAAAGTGTTACCGATGTGGTAAATTTCATTATTAGGCTCATGACTAAAAAGAAAAAACACCTGAACAATACAATAATGAGGTAATAGGTATCCCATAAATAGTGATATATATTAATTGAAATGATTTTGCTAATTATGATAATTTGTGTCTGGAGTTAGTTACTCAAGGTGGAAACCATCAAGATTGAAAACAAAAAGGTGTGGAAAAAATAATTTTCTAATATTATGGTTGATGTTGTACTATCTAATGTAGTGGTGATGGGTATGATACTTATTTATTAAAATTATGTCAATGATCTATTTGAATTGGTACCTTCACATTCTTTCATTTTAGAGAAATTTTCAAGTAAAATGAGAATATCACCTCATGAAAAGAAGATAGAACTTTTGGTGAATGCTCTGGGTGGAAATATTAAAGATTAAAAGATTTATATGAATCTTTCTATTATTATATGTGGGATGGTATTTCCTAAAATCTTATTGAACTACCCATAGAAGAGTTTGATATTATTTTGGGTATGGATTGGATTTAATTTTATCATGATAAGATAGACCGTAGAGCTAAAAAATATATATTTAATGATTTTATACATTTGATAACATAAAAAAATTCTGAGAAATTGATTAGAGATGGTAGTTAAATTTACCTATCTAATATTATTGAAAAGGAAAAAAATTTGATGTGTTATTAGTGAATATATGGATGTATTTCCTAATGATTTTCATGGTGTTATTCCTGATTAGGAGTTTGAATTTACTATTGTCTTGGTGCCTAATGATAAGCCTATTTAAAAATACCCTTATCAAATGGATCAAGTAGAAATTTTGGAATTGAAAAATTAGTTGTAATAATTTTTAGATAAAGGTTCATTCATCCATGCACTTACCATGGGGTGATACTATTTTATTTGTTAAAAATAAATACGGTTCCATGAGAATTCACATTGATTATAGATTCTTGAATAATATGACTATTAAGAACAATTATCCTTTTCCTAATATCAATTATTTTTTTGATCAAATCTAGGGAGATTGTTATTTTTGAAAGATTGATCTCGGGTTAGGGTACAACCAATTAAAGGCGAAGGAGGATGATATCCTGAAGACAACATTTCAGACAAGATACGAGCATTATGAGTTTGTAGTTATGCCATTTAGGTTGTCTAATGCTCCATTTTTATTCATTGATCTTATGACTAGAGTTTTCTAGTACTATTTAGATAATTTTTTGTGGTGTTTATTGATGATATATTAGTATATTCTAAAATTCATTAAGATCACAAAAGACACCTAAGGATTTTTTTTCAAACCTTAAAAGAAAATAAGTTATGTTGTAAATTTAGTAAGTTTGAATTTTGGTTGCAATAGATTTCTTTACTTGGGAATATTGTTTATAAATATGGTATAATTATTGACCCTACTAAAAATAAATTTATTGAATAATTTCCAAGACCTAAAAATGTCATATAGATACATATTTTTCTTGGATTAGTGGGTTAATACCATTAGTTTTTTGAAAACATTTATAGGTGATCTAGTCCATTAACTATGTTAACTCAAATAGAAACTGAAAATAAGATTAGTGAATACCCTAGTTTTGGTCCTTCCCTCTAGAAATAGTGAACTTTTCATCTATAGTGATGATTCATTGAAGTGACATGGTTGTGTTATGATGAAGAATGATTAGGTAATTAATTATGATTCATGTCAACTGAAACCTCATGAGTTAAATTATCCTACACATGATCTAGAATTAGATAGTGTTTTTTTCTTAGAAAATTTATAGGAATCATTTATAGAGAGTAAACTGCAAAATATATACTAATCATAAAATTTTGAAGTATATATTCACTCAAAAAGAGTTAAATATGAGGTAGAGAAGATATCTAAAACTAATTAAAGATTATGACTGTACAATTCATTACCATCCTAGAAAATAAAACAAATTATATAATGCTTTGATTCAGAAATAAAATTATATATTAACTAAGTTACATTTGTAACATAGAACTTTTGTTAATGATTTGATGAATTTTTTTGTATAAATTTGTATGCAGGAACTTCCTTTGTTTTTATTAAGGTGTCAGTATAATCATCTCTACCCAAAAGAATTAAGAAATCTCATAAGGAGGATCATTTTTTATAGAAAAAGTAGAATCTATTAAGAAGGGTAATTTTATGGAATTTAATGTTGATAAATAAGGTGTTATCATATTTGGGAAGAGATTATGTGTGCATCATGATTTCTAGTTGAAGAGATAATTTTTAAGTGAATCTCATAGTTCCCCATTTTTTGTTCATCCTAGAAGCACTAAGATATATAGAGACCTTTAGGCGTATTACTGGTGGGATGGAATTAAAATAGTTATTACTAAATTTACCATGAAATGTTTGAATTTTAAACATGTTAAAGTAGAATAACAATTACTAAAAGGGTTATTGTAGCCATTTCTAATGCCAAAGTTGAAATGGAAAAATATATCCATGGATTTCATGGTGGGATTACCAAAGACATCTTGATGTAATGATGTAATTTGAATAATTGATGATTGAATAAATAAATCTAAAAATTTCATTACCATTCAAGATACTATGTATTTAGATCAATTTTCTAAACTACACCTCAAGGAGATAGTGAGGTTACATGTAGTTCCTCGCTCCATTGTATCTGACTGTGATCTCAAGTTTACTTCTAATTTTTGGAAATTCCTTTATAATTCATTGGGTGATGAATTAAATTTCATTATATATTTTCATCCCCAATATGATGGATAGTACAACTGAATAATTCAGACCTTGGAAGACATGCTTCAAGCTTTTTTAATGTATTATAAGGGAATTTTGGATAAATATCTTTCATTAGTTTAATTTTCTTATAACAATAGTTTTCATTCTAATATACAGATGGAACATTTTGAGGAATTATATGGAAATCGGTGTTGGAATCCAACTTATTAGGACGAATTAGGTGAAATAAAGTTTTTGGGATTGTAATTGGAAGAAGAAATGGTTGATAAGTTTAATATGGTTAAATAAGATAATAAGACAACTCAAATTAAGTAGACAATTTATGTAGATAACTGGAGGAAAGATTTTTCTTTTGAGGTAGGTGATCATATTTTTCTTAAAGTATCTCCAAGGAAACGTTCTATACATTTTGGTGAAAAAAATGAATATAAGTCCATAGTTTATGGGACTTTATGAAATACTAGAGAAAGTTGGATCATTTTCTTACCAATCAGCCTTGCCTTTGAGTTTGTCTCAAGTATATAACATATTTCTTGTTTCATCATTAACAAAATATGTGCTAGATGCATCCCATGTTTTGAACCCTGAAGTAGTTCAGTTGGAAGAAAACATTTCTTATGTGTAATAGCTAGTACATATTATTCTCCACAGAGAGAAACTATTGTGGAATAAGGGAATTCATCAAGTTAAGGTTTTGTGGAAAAACCATATTGTTGAAGAAGCAATATGGGAATATAAAAATGTTATGAAGGAAAATATCCCCAATTATTTAAGTAATGAATAAAACTATAAGGACATAATTTTCAAAAATGGGGAATAATGTAACAACCCATGTAAAGTTAATAATCAATTTAATTCCTTATTATTATTCATGAATTATATTTTATATAGTAAAATTAATTATAATAATATTAAGTAATTTTTCAAATCAAGAATTTTTATTCTTATTAAACTCCTTTTCTAATAGGGTTTTATATAAATTTTTAATTTATAAATTTTAGAATTTGAATTTTAAAAAATGAAATTTATTTTTGAAATCGTCATATTAAAGTTATTTTAGGGTCAAATTTTTGGATTTTTTTTAAAGATTGATTTTTTAGTGAATAGTGAAAAATACATATTTTTGTAAAACTGTCATTTATTTTCATTAAATAAAATAATTAAAAATTACCATTTTGATCTTAAAGTAACATACGTATAATTTTATTATAAATAATATAATTAATTACATAATTAATCATCATTATACCTGATTTTTTTATAAATTCATTTTTGGGTTTAAAAATGCATTTTTCTAAAAACTGTTTTTTATCACGTTTTGCAAGTTCAATTTTAAATTATTTTTTTCCACTTATATAAATTGAATCATTAAAAATGGATTAAATAATTTTAATAATGAGATTTAAATTTTATAAATAGTTCAGATTATTTTTTTGTCAATATGAATAGTAACTATAGTAAATTTTGTTACCACAGTAAAGGTAAAACAGGTTAATTAGGGTTAAAACTAATGTGATAAGGCTTAAAATTAATTACAATGCTTGAATTTATTTAATTTTATGATTTTATTTCATCCATAATCATCCAAAATTATAAAATATGACTTTTTTCATTTATATTTAATTTTGACCTTTATAATATTTGAAGTAAAGAAAAATACAAAATGTCACTTTCTTACTTTAAAATTTATATTATATGTTCACATAGGGATAAAAATAAGTTTTTAATGAATATTAAAGGTTATTTTAAGATTAATGAAATTATTTTTATGATTTTAATTTATTTATATTTTTTAGTGATGAAATAATTACCTTAAAGGCTTACGCAACACTGACACAGTGCTTGTGAAAGTAGTAGAAAATCAAATAAATAATTTTAAAACTCAAAAAGTAATATTATTTAGGTGATTTATAGTGTTACATGAATATTATATATATATATATAATATTGGGGATATTTTAAAAAATAGATTTTAATTTAATTGTTATCTTGATGACTTTAATGTCAAATTAAATGAATAGTTCTAAAAAAAGAATTAATGATATTTTATCATAAATAATATTTTATTAAATGATTAAAAATTAATAAAAATATTATCTTCATCCAATTGAATTTTATATGGTATAAAATATAAAACATGGTATATTTATTGGATACTTTTTCTTTTATAGTAACTTTCTTGACCCCTAAAGAGTAAAAATCATGGATACCACGGTAATTGTCAAAAGGGTTAACGTAGGTTAAAACATAGAGATAAGGGTGAAAACATCACCTAAAATTGTACAAATTTTAATTTATAATATTATTTAGAGTCATGATAATTCTATATTATAATTATATTAATTTTTAGCAAATTTAACATGAAAATAAATTTATATTAATTTAATATATCGAGTAATTCCAAGAGTGTCCCTCCCCTCACTTATAAAAGGGAACATCTTATCCTCTCTTCCTCACAAACACATTAGTTTAACCAAAACCTATCCAAATATATCTCTAAATCCACTCCACATGTCTTAGAGTCCTTTTTTAATCATAAAATCAACTTATAAAAGATTTAGGTATAAATCTAAAGAGGTTGTCTAAAGAAGATGTATAGTTCTTAACCAAGTGTTTTCATTTCATTTCTTCTTCTACCTCCCTAAAATATTATTAAACCGTGATAAAATAATAAAATCAGTATCTTATATATACTAATATGTTATTATTTTAATTTAATAATCTATATACATCCCCATTTCCATCAAATGGGAAACAAAGTCGTTGTTCATGTGTATGGAAGACTACCGCCTCGCGAACCAATGTAATTTGTTTTCCATCAAAACATCTCAAGGTTGGTTATAATGATGGATTTAATGTATATATATGATATTCATGAAATATTTATTATTATAGAAATATAATATATCATCTATTTTCTTACCTTTATATTCATTATAAAATGATAACGTCGTTCAAGCATACGTGTGGATTACCACCTCCATGAAGCGATGTGATTATTTTTTCATCACCACATAATGTGGTTGGTGTATATAAGTTTATTAAAATAGATAATATGATATTTATGATATAATAATCATTATTTAAAGATAAAATAATACTTACCTTCTTTCCAATATTATCATTGAAAAATTGAATTGTCACTCATGCGTACGTATGACCTATTGTCTTCGTGATTGTAATGTAGTTCTTTTTTCATAACCATATTTCATGGTAGGTTTTAAAAGTATAATTATTGTCTAATCCCATTTTTTTGAACTGGATGGAATTACAGGGGAATTTTAATTTTTTTTACTAGATGATTCGCTTTTAAAAGTGAGATTTGAAACTTAATTCTGAGAGTTATAACCCTTTAAAGTGATGTTTTTGGACTCGGGTAAGATTCTATGAGGTTCCTTGGGTACCCCAATGATTTTTGGGAGCTTCATGCTCCAAGAGGTCAATATTTGTGTGCTTTTAATAGGGTTCATGGTTTTTTGAAACTGTGTGGTCCTGAGCAGCAAACTGTGTAACCTATAATAGGTAGATAGAGGTGGTGTGCATGGGTTGTGCCCGGTTTTCCAAACCGTTCACTTAGCCCACATGGGTAGTGACACTTAGTAAATACCTAAATAAAATTAACCACATGGTTTGTGCATGTTTTTCATATGTTTTATGCACATTTAGGCTAACCATGTGGGACAAACCATGCGAGGTGATTTCTAAGGCAGGGGGTACTGCACGATTGGTGCATGGTTTGACTAACCGTGCAGCCCAAACAGTGCACTGTATTAATTTTAAAGATTTAAAATAATTAAATTAAAGTTAAAATTAAATTAAATTAAAGTTAAAATTAAATTAAATTAAAACCTAAGTCATCCCCCCCAACTATTCTCACGATGCCCCCCCTGAGCTCTCCTTGGCTGCACGCAACACCACCTCCCGGATCCCTCTCTGTTTGATGATTTCAGCTCGATCCTTCATGATTATCTCTCAATCCTTCGAGGTAAGAAATTATTCTCTCATATCCTCTCATGGTTGGCTGTTTTTATTCTCTCCCTTTTCTCTATTTGAGTTTGGTTGAACCCTTGGGTTAGAGTTAACTGGATTTATGGTTTCTTCTCCGGTGTTAGGATGTGTGAAGGGTCTCTTGGGTCGTCTTCGAGTGTATTATAACATCCACCACTGAAGGAGAAGTGGATTTGTTCATTTCGTATTTCTTTCATCATTTTGAGGTAATTTCTTCTCCTGGTTTCTTGTCTAGACCATTTTTATTGGGGGTCTTTCAGTGGTTTTGAGGTTCTGGTAATTTTTGTAGTGTGTTTGGTCATCCTTGAGGTGGATTCATGTTGTCATTGTAAGAGGTGACTTACCCGTATATTCATAGATAGATATATGTATCTATAATTTCCTCTATTATATTTATATTCATCAATGTCAATGAATGTATCTATATGGGTCTAGGTGTGCTTACGTATAATATGAAAAATTCATACAGGTGTCAGTTGAAACATGCATATGCATTTATGATAATATATGTAAAGATCCCCTTATACATATTCAGGGCCATGAAAATATGTACATAGGGTCTAGGTGTCCTTATGTATGTGTGAGGGTGCGTATACTCAGGGGTGGTAAAGGGAAACTTTGAGTGGTCACTGATAAAAATGTAGAGTGCCAAAGTTTTTGGATTGGTCTTCTTTTGAGGTAGGATCTCATTCCGTTTTCCCTTTAATTTACAAATGTGTTAAGAACTTCTCTAATAATTTGAAAAATTAATTATTGAATGAAATGTTTAATATGTTAAATTAATTGTTTGAGAAAAAACGTCATGATTTTATAATAAAACCTCTCAGATGAGGTGCATTGTTTTTTAAACTGAAAATCATTGATTAATTCTTTAATAAATGCTTGGCTTAATGATTTATAGTTTTTTCTATGCTTTGATGACATAGTGTGATATAAATAATGTTTAGGACATGGATTCTAATGGAATTAGAAAATGGAGTTTTCCTTTATAAACTTTTATGAAACCATTTCACCTTCTAAGTGTCATCTTGTCCCTTTTTATTTTAGTTTCCTTGCTTGAACCACTCAAGGGGTGTGTTCTTATGATTTCATAGTTAGAGGAAACTTAATTATAATAAAATATAATTGGTTTAATTAGTTAGGAGATTTATTTCCTCCCTTTCATGTTGATTCTCTTGGGTTAAATGGTTATATTGAACTTGAATTGCCTAATTTTTTAATTATAAAATGTGGAAATGAGTGGGCAAACTTGTGTTTTATGTTTAAATGTGAATTGTGAACAATGATAGGGTACTCTCATTAGTTGTCTTTAAATTTAAATTGTTATACATGAGTGGGTATACTCATGAGATGGAATTGAATGTGAAAAGGTTATATGAGTGGGTAGACTCATATTTTATGAAAAGTTAAATGGTATGAAATGGTGATTGTATAGATTCCTTGGACATGTTCCTTGGATATAGAACATTGTAGTGGATACCTTGGATAGTGATTCTCCTTGGGTATTGATTTTTTGGGATGCCTTGGGCCTTTCTAACCCTTGGATACGGATTTCTTGGACTCGCATAGGACATGTCCAGTATGACATGATCCTAGGAATCCAACCAGTTCTTAACCAAGTTTCCATCAAGATGCTCCTGGGACTCAATAAGGATTCCTTGGTCTTCAACACCTTGGATACGACCCTTCGTTTTCTAGATCTTTGACATAAATTATGGCTGTGAGGTATATGATACATTTGTTTATACATATTGGCTATGGTAAATTGTGACATGTGTGATCATACGGCTCGATCGTGAATGCTCTGACTCTTCTGGTTGTACGGTAAGGACATGATTAATATGGAACCTGGGATATACAGCAAGGTCATGGTGGTATGAAATGTTTGGATAAATAGCAAGGATATATTGTTTATTTTTTCATTATTTGTAGTGCCTTGTTATGTGAGATTGAACATCTAGTGCATGGATCCTTGAGGGGCTATTTCAGGGTCATTGGTTTAGCATTTTACATGCCATGGTCATTTTTACTTTCTTTTAATGCTTATCTATTTACATGCATGCTAACTTAATTTATATTACACGAAATGGATTGGCCTAGACATTGTGGGTGTCGGCCTACTGAGATTTTATCTCACACCCTGCTTGGGTACCATTGGTACCTAAGTATACATTCTTATTTGTAGGGCTATGGACCTTTGCTTGTTTTTTTTGCTTTTACATAGGATTTAGGAGCACATGATCGAGATGGAGCTCAGGATTCTTGTGGATCTAGTTATTGGTATTTTCTTACTTTTATTTATTTGTGAACATATTTTTATCTTGTAGCATGCTATATTTCTATTATTTTTATTACATATCATCAACTGGACATGCATGCTTTGTATAAACTGGTTTTGGCCATATTTTATATTTAGTTGATATTACATTTATCTTTCGTTGCTTTATTATTTATTTATACTGAATTTGTTTTTTATTTTTATTTATTATTTGATAAACTGGTGTGCTGCTATGACATAAGGGTATAGTCTCCCCACTATCACCTCCTTAAACCATCTCTACTAGTCATCAACCTCTGACGTATGGGGAGACGTGCTTGAGACCATGTGGTGATCAGTCTGACCACCATCTTAGTAGTGATTTGGGTTGGAACATTACAATTATTTAATGATTATTATTCTCAATATGATGTAATAACTACCTCTTTGACCATAGATAACTTACTAATTCATTCTGGACATATGAGTTGAGTATCATCAAAACATCTGATGTGAACTTAATTGATTAAGTAATTGTATATAACATGGTATTAAATAAAATAAAAGGAATAATGAACTTGAAAATGTTCTTAAGAAAGTAAATAATTAAAATAATTTTATTATCCAGGAAGATAAAAAATGTATATGATGAGTTAGACTCAGGGTAAGAGACACATTACTTTAAAACCTAGTTTAAATGTTTTGAAGATTTATTTTCAAAATATTTTTCTTCCATATCCATATTCCTAAAATTATTTTATGTATGCATGGACATAAATAATTATAAAGAAAATTTTATGACTCTTTTAACTTTTAAGGTTTTTAAAATAATATTTTTATGTATTTTATACATAACATTTTGACTTTATTTACAAATGGAAAAAAAAGAATGTTCTATATGATGTTAATAGATTTTACCAGCTATCACAATTATTATTTAAAATTTTTATTCCTTCACAATCTTCCATGTTTTCTTAAAATAAAAACCAGTCTTCCCTTTTTCTGGGTATTTTAGTTTTGAAATTGATTTTTAAAAGGAAAGGAATTTTGATATCTAAAATTTTTTTCTTATGGGTTCAAAAGATTTTTTACAGAGTTTTAAGATGAAAAGGTTAAAGATTAAAATGCTTTATTTATGATGCCTGAGAATTATAGATGGTGATAGGTGAGCCCAATACATCTTATTTGACAGGTGATCCCGATATAGTTTATACGAAAAATGATCCCGATACAGCTTATACAATGGTTGAGCCATATATAACTCTCCAATGAATTGGGTAATGTTTCTTATCTTCAACGTAAAGAAGGAGGGAGTCAACTGGGAAGGTTTTTTCTATGGATTTAACTATTCTCTAAAAATTTCTAACATGAGTTATGAATATAATTCTATAAGATTCCTCAAAGGGTTTCTATTTTATTTCTATGGGTTTAAAGGTTTTCTTTGAGAAAAAAATCATTTTCTATGTGGATATGATTTATTTTATATGCTCAAGGAATAACTTGGAAAAGGTTAAAATTTTATAGGTATTTACATTTTTCACTAGACTAATGGATTTCTTACTTTTATGTCCCTTATTGAGATTTTTGTATCCATCCCGCATTTTTAAATTTTTTTCATATGGTTTAAGGATGAGTAAGAAAAAATAATAAGTCAATTTTAAAGTCAAGAAGCTTTGTCACAAAAATAAAACATGTTTCATTTTATTAGTTTTATATTGCGAAAAAAATGGATATAGAGTAGAAGTGTACAATTTTTAATATATGGGTTTTTTATGTAAGATTTATGACCTAATTATCTAAAACTATAAACCATAAAGATCCTCAAAATATAAGAAAGAGAATTCATGACTAAAAACTCGAGATTATGAAATGTTTTATGGTTGGGTCCTTATAAGATATTTCAAATACATCATATGTATTTCTATTTATAAAAAAAACTGATGCATATTTTTAAACAAAATATACTAATTTTATGATGTTTTTCAATGTTAAAACCCATTATTTTCAATGTTTTATTAAATGTTGGAATTTATATTTGAATCCATAAAAATTGTTTGAAATAAATAAGTGATTGAAATTTTAATTTCTCAATTAAATTGTTTATAAAGTTTGAATTTTCAATCTTAATTATTTCTAACTAATTCATTTTTCATTTGATAAAAAAGGTGGGTCAAGTCCAAGAAAGTATTCAACCAAGTTGGGCTACCACTTAGCCAGCCTACACAAGGTGAGTCGGCTGGACATACCAGCCTAGGAGGGCCTGCTTAAACCATCAGGGTCCAAAAGGGGGGTTAGGCTCATGAACAGGGCCTGCAGTGTTGAAATCAGCTGGTGAGTGGGCTGGACATACCAGCCTGGGTGGGCCTGCTTAAACCATCGGGGTCCAAAGGGGGGGTTAGGCTCATGAACAGGGCCTGCAGTGTTGAAATCAGCTGGCCAAGAAAAGCTATCGCAAGGTAAAAGCACCAGCGCATGGGGGAAACTCTTTGCGGTGACGGGAGGATCAACTCACCGGGATAGGGACCTCCCCTATGCCTATAAAAGAGCCAACCATGTACCTAAGAAAGAGAGGGACCAACAACAAAAAAGGAGTTAATCCCCCCCCCAAGGATCTACTACTGCACTCTCTCCCCCTTCCCTATTTCTTTTTTTTCATTTCATTTATTTTATTTTAGTTTTAGTTTTAAATTTTAATTTTAATTCCATTATTTCTTTATAAAATTTAATTGCATGCATATTTTAAAACTTTGTTTCCACCCATCCTTTCCACTTCTTCTTATTCTTTCTAATTAATCTTCTTTTAATTATTATTATTGTTGTTGTTATTATTATTATTTTAACATTTTTTATATATTTTATTAATTTATTATTCTTTATAATTCCTTTTCTTTTCTTATTTTAAATTATTTCTCTATCTCCTTCTCTCTCTCTCATCCCAATTCTTTTTACTTTATTACTTTTATTTTTATCACCCTTCTTCCTTTTGTTTTATATTTTTTTTATTTCTCCTTCTCTTCTTCTCATTCCACCAAGTGATCTCTTACTCTCGAAAATGAGAGTTTGACCCCAAGTCTTGGCCCAGGGGGAGGTCAAATTGTTCCTAAATTTTCTTTAAAGTTTATTTTAAGTTTGTGATAGATTTAAGTAGAATGCATGGGTGAGGTGAATGTCTCTAATGTGGTGACTTTCCCCAATGAAATGCAACTCAAACTATTTCTATTATTTTTTCTAAATAATTTTTCACACTCTCTATTGGATAGTTCTTCACACAATGGATTTGAACTAATCAATGGATGAAATGACATCAATAGAGATGGGCCCTAGAAGATGGAACATCCTAGACCAAGGTTTATCATCAACCTTGATTAAAAGAGGAGGTGTAATTGAGATTTCTTAGGCATACAATGACTTTAAAATTTTCAAAATAAAGAATTATAGTTTAAACATGATATTTCATGTTTGGATTATTGAACTTAAATCAAACATATAAAGGAAAATGATGATTAAACCCAAAAATAAACCCAAAACCAAGTCTTTTCTTTCCTTAATTAATTCTGTTTAGAACTGCATATTAGTATAAATTTCCATTTTTCATGTTATTTCAAAAAGTAATCAAAAACTAAAAATATTATCATTGTTTTTATTAAATAACTAAAACATCAAAAAGAATTAGTTTAGGTGATTTAGAAGAAGTAAGTGAACAAACTAAAAAGATCTTCAAGTGAGACAAACCTAGTCTGTCTCTATGTTGCATTTGGAAAAATAATTTACTTTTTCTATGCTCAACAATATGCATACATCAAAACCAACACCATTGTCGGGGATCTAATCATTTATTTTCTTAATTTTTCTATTTTCTCATTTTAGATATATTTTATTGATTTTATAAAAAAAAATAAAAAAAATTCATGATGAATTCAAATCATTATTATTCTATTTATACTGAAAATTACTCACAGGTGAAGGAACCAGTGTTGAATCACCCTAGTCTCTAGAAGATAGTGTTTCCATGTGGGCCAGCCAGATCAGGGGAGAACGAAGCTAAATGAGCATAGAGGAGGATTTCTAGGACCTCATCTAGTATCTCAAAGAGACCCTTAAGAAACCAATGGTTGAAGGATTTTCTAGAGAGCTCACTGAATTCTAGAAGTTCTTAACAAAATTTTATCTAGAAGTGGCCAAGAAAAAATAAGAGTGTTCCTTGTTTCCTCCCAATACCTTTGAAGAAGTTCTCCCATAATAATTTTAGGAGCAAGTAGAAAAAACAAACTCAAATATGATATTCAAGTGCTTTGAGAGATGGTGAAAGATCTACAAGCCCAAATATTTTGGATAACTGCATATTTCTAAGCACCATCAGAGCAATCCTGTAAGAACTCGGTTCTTAGTTTTAAGGTACGAGTTTCTTCCTTTCTCTTTTCCTTAAGTGTTTTTGAGAAAATAAGGAAAATGGGGAAAATTCCTAAATTTTGGGACTACACGCCGTGAACTATTCCACACGTCGTGTACTTTGGTCTTGTGGGATGAGTAAACAGGGTGTGTAGCCATGTTGGCGATGAAGGGTGTAAAAACTGACTACACGCCGTGTAGTGGGTATTTACACGTCGTGTAGTCAGTCGGCAGGAAAATAGTAAGGCGGTGGAAGCAGCCACCAGCGGAGTGGCAGTACACGCCATGTAATCATAAATACACTTCGTGCACTCATGTCGATGGATGAACAGTGCGGCGGTGCCTCCAGAGGAACAGTTAAATGAGAAAAGTACACGCCGTGTAGTCAATAGTACACGCCATGTAGTTTGTTTTTTTCGCTTAAAATGGGTAGTAGCCAACCCTGTTCACAGGATTGGCTTAGAACCGGAGGAAGGATTTGGGAGAGGAGGATGGACCTTTGAGGAACTCCAGATCGAGCGTCGGGAATCCGTTTTCACCTCTGACGATCTTGTTGGAACCGCACGGGTAAGCCCTCCACTCTCCTTAAGCCGTTCTTGCCAATTCTTCCTCTAAGGGAAGTTATTTGAGTTTGAACGGGGATTTATTTCACTTTAGATCAATGTCGTTCTTAGAAGATTTGAGGATTTTTGTTCGCGTATACCGTTCAGGGGCGTTTAAGGTAGGTGGCTTGGTGTTTCATTTTCAACTGTTGTGTGTTTGTGTGAATCGTTGTGCCACGAACCCATGTTGGGGTGTCGTATGGCTGAGGCCTTGTTGAATTAAATACCTATAATTGTATAGGTAATTAAATGTGATAATAAACTGCTGTTTGGGATCACTGCTTGGATCCAGGACCACCCTGGGGGTGCGTTCCTATGTTTAGCCGTTTGGCCAGAATACCCGAGGGTATGCCACGTTTATTTTGCGCAATACTTTTTCCTCGAGAGGAATTGTATGTGAATTTCTTGTTTATATATTGGGCATGGCCTGATTACTTGTTTATCCTGAGGGCAGTGCTTTAATTAGCCTGAGGGCGGTGTTACCTTTAGCCTGAGGGCAGTGGTTATTTTGGTCTGAGGGAAACTTATTTCATTCCTGTGGGCAAGAGACTCTGTGTCTGAGGGCGAAACTTCGTTTGCCTGAGGGCAATATCTGTTATGCCTGTGGGAAATTACCTGCGGGGTATGTTTCTGATTACCTGATGGTAAGGGATTGCGTGTCTGAGGACACTAACTGTTTACATAGAAATTTTCTATGGTGGTTTCCTTATAATGAATTTTTAAATGAATAACAAAATGGAAATATAACTGGTAAAGTTAGTTACTTTTGAGTACTGCTTAGTTTATTGCATTTTACTTTCGCACACTGTTGTTGCATGTTTACACACAGTTGAGCATGGGCCTTTGGTGGGTGCCTACTTGGATTTATTTCTCACACCTTGTTTGGTTCATGTCTTCAACCCAAACAGATTACATTTATGCAGGTGTGGATAAGGGAAAGGGTCCTTATACAGGTACTTGATTGCTGTAGAGGAGTAGGGGAGCGTGAGACAGGGCTTAGGCTCGCGATGTTACCAGCTGTTTTGTTTTGTTTTGTTGTACTCTGTATTGTACTATATTGTATTGTTGTGTAACATGTTCTGGCTGTTTTCTTAGAACTTGAGACATGTGGCATCATATATATATAACTGGTTGGTTATATTTTACTGCAGTTGTTCATTTTAAATATGTATGGTTTACTACTTCTGCTGTTGTTGTATGTTTTATTTGGTGTTCCGTTGCGCTACACTTTGAAAAATGAGGGCATAGTTTCCCCACTATCAAACATGGGTACTCACTGCTAGTCGGCAGCCTCTGGCATTTGGGGAAATTCGCTTGAGGTCATGTGATCAACCGGGTTCAAGGCACCCATTGAGTGGCGCCCGGATCCGGGACGTTACAAAGTGGTATCAGAGGGATTCTTTTTTTTTTTGACTTACTATTTGGAGCCTTAGTCAGGGATAGGATGGGGACGGTAGTTGGTAATAAGTTGTGCCCAGGCGTAGCTAACCCGTGTACAGGGAAAAGCTAGTCTACCTCGTATTTTTTCAATTTTTATGATTTTGCAAATTTTACAGTTGATTTGCTTTTCACTGTTGGGTGACACACTTGTGGTGTGCTGTTATATTTTATTCATGGGTTCTATTTAGTTGTAACCCGATGAGATGAGGGTATGCCATCTCATGCATCATTTAGGCACATGCTAGAAATCACATGCCATGCATAGTTTCATGTCATATAGGCGCAATAGAAATTGCATGTTGTTGTGATAGTTGTTGTGCTAGAAAAGCATGTTGTTGTGATAGCTGCTTTGATAAATACCTGCTATGTGATAGGGTATTTTCGTGAGAGTTGTTAGTCGAATGGATGCCAAACTTTGGTTTTTGGGGAGTATGGGCCCTCATTGACCGGAATTTGGTGTAATATTGACTATTATTTTGTTATAAACACATATAAGATACCAAAATTTGATTCGTGGGGAGTATGGACCCTCACAGATCGGAATTTGGCACTTAGGTGTTGTTTTTTTGTATTTTCTGGGTTCTGGAGTAGTATCTGAGGCTTACTGTCTGGAAAACCCAGTATACACGCTGTGTAGTTCCTTGGACACACGCCGTGTGTTCTTCTATTCGGGAAGAAAAGAAAACTTTTTAAGTACACACTATGTATTCTCTTTCCGTGTCATAGACCATGTGGGCGGGGACACGGGGAAGGGAAATTCTTGGGGGAAAACACGTCGTGTACCGGATGTACACGCCGTGTAGTGTTGACCCGGAGTCCGGTCGTGTAACTAACAACACGAGTCAGTGGAATATTTTGTACACGTTGTTTCAATGGTGAACACGTCGTGCAGTTTGACCTGGGGATCCGACCGTGTAACTAACAACATGAGTCGGTGTAATCCTTTAATGTACATGCCATGTGTATATGGAACACGTCGTGTAGTGTGAGCCGTGTATCCGGCCGTGTAACTAACAACACGGGTCGGCGGAGCTCGTCTAGTACACGTCGTGTGCCTGAGGGACACGCCATGTAGTCGTGACTGATGACAGACCGTGTGGACCTGAACATGTGTCTAGGAAGATGGAGTGGTGTACACACCATGTGTGGGTGTAACATGCCGTGTAGAGTTAGTCGAGTAGTCTTCCATGTCACAAATGACATGGGCAGTTGGAAGAATTACACCATAACATGCCATGTAGATTATATACACACCGTGTAGTTTTGTTTAATGGGAGTCGTGTGGCTTGGTCATGTAGAAGGACCCGGGCAGGGGAAGAGAATTCAGGTACACGCTGTGTAGTCAGTATACATGTCGTGTAGTCTTTTTGTGCAATCTTGAATGCCTTCTTCCTCCTGTTCCCCTTTTGGTCCCTTCGTTTCAGACTGTGATAATCTTGATCTAAGGTGTGTGTTTGACCTTGTAGAGTCATGTCACTGAGACGACCACGTGTTGTTCTCCAGGAGAGCAGCAACGATTATATGCCAGAGATGGTGGGCCATGGGCTACCAGTGGATCCTCCAGCAGAGCCAGATGCAGTGCCAGCCGTTATACCGGACACAGGCGTGGAGGCGCAGTTCCATGAAGGCTTTATGTGGTTCATTCAGACCTTTCAAGGAGCACCGCCGGCTACCACATCTATGGCCGAGCTGACTCGTATTTTCCAGCAGCAGCATCCGCCTTCATTTTTAGGGGATGGAGAACCACATGTTGTGGAGTCTTGTCTAGGGTCTATGTAGACTATTTTAGATCATCTTGAGACACCTCCAGGGTGGAGGGTCAAGCTCGCAATGTATATGCTACGTGATTCCACCAAGAGGTGGTGGGATGTTACCACCCAGTCAGAGCATCACAGAGACATGGCATGGGAAGATTATCAGGCAGTCTTCTATGACTTCTTCTTTCCAAAGATGATGAGGGTAGATAGAGCTCAAGAGTTCATGAATCTGCAGTAGGGCACTATGTCGGTGATGGATTATTCTGCTCACTTCACTGAACTTCAGCGTTTTGCACCCGTTCTGGTGGGTGATGAGACGTTGAGAGCCAGACGCTTTGAGGATGGTCTTTGATATGACATCTGAGCACTGGTGAATGTTTTCAGGTTGCCTTCAGTACATGATATTGTGAACCAGGAACTGATTACATAGAGGAACCTGAGGGAAGCTAGTGGTGTGGGCTACGGCGGTTCAACACCAATTTCATGTACTATTTCTACTGGCAGGAGGAAGAGACAGATGGACTTTTCTTACGGTGGAAGTACCAGCCAAAAGAATGTTTCAGGTGACCAGGTCATGTGCTACCAGTGTGTTAAGGAGGGGCACAAGAGACCTCAGTGTCCACAAGACCTAGTGGAGTGACGAGCTTGAGGAAATATGGGTCATCTGCAGTGCTTTTGTAGGGCGTTTCCACTAGTGGCTAGTGAGAGGGGTTATGTGCAGACTCCGTGTGCGGGAGAAGGACCAGTGGCTTCTTACCAGTCGGGAAACTGGAATACGTCAGGGCGTGCAGGCAGGGATGGTGGTCGTGGCTATGGTATCCAGACACCAGGATCTCAGAGGCAGCAGGGCAGGATAGCTCAGGGTAGCCAGGTTGTGTCGTAGGGTCACAGCGGGCAGGCATATGCAGTGCAACAGACCCATCAGGAGCAGGATCCCGAACCTTCTACTGTCAGAGGTACTATTCTATTAGCTTCTGTTTTATCTTTAGTGCTTTTTTATATGGGTTCTACTCATAGATTTATATCTGTACCCGTTGTGGAGAGCCTTGGGCTCTGTGTTTCTTCTTCTACTGTTTTTATAACGCTAGACACTCTGTTGGGAGCTAGAACGGTTGGTGTGCATCAGTACAAGGAGTTCCCCCTTAAGGTTGGAGTGTGTCACTTCCTTTGGGACCTATATGTCTTGGAGATGACGAGCTAAGATGTCATTCTTGGGCTGAACTGGTTGGTTCCCTTTCGAGCCTTTGTAGATTGCTATCGTCGCAGGGTGAGGTTCACGTCACCATAGGGTGTAGAGTTTCTATACAAAGGTGAATGGGATGTTCAGGCGAGTCGAGCTGGACCAGAGCATCGTGGGCGAGGTGGTTTCACATCCCAGATTGCAAGTTTATATCTGGATGATCAGGGGACTTGTCAGTAGGATTTCCCTCCAGTGTTTGATCATTTCAGGGATGTCTTCTCGGACGACTTTTTAGGTCTACCTCCAGAGCGTGAGGTGGATTTCTCTATTGATCTTGTGCTAGGATCAGCGTCGGTGCCCATTCCTCCTTATAGGATGGCTACACCAGAGTTGTAGGAGCTCAAGAGAAAGTTAGAGGAGTTATAGGCAAAGGGTTTCATCCGACCCAGTACTTCTCCTTGGGGTTTGTCGGTCCTCTTTGCAAAGAAGGCGGACGGTACCCTCAGATTCTGGGTGGATTATCTGAATCTGAACCAGTTGACGGTCAAGAACCGATACCCCTTACCGAGGATTGATGATATTTTTGATCAACTTCGTGGAGCACAAGTGTTCTCGAAGATTGACTTGATATCAGGATATCATCAACTGCGTGTGAGACCATCGGATATATTGATTACAGCTTTTCAGAGTAGATATGGTCTGTATGAGTACTTGGTTATGCCGTTTGGACTCACGAACGCGCTAGTAGTTTTTATGGATCTGATGAATCTTGTATTCCATCCTTATCTGGATTCTTTTGTGGTAGTATTTGTGGATGATATCTTGGTGTACTCTCACACTCGACACGACCATGCCACCCATCTTGAGATCGTATTGAGTACACTGAGAGAGCATAAGCTATATGATAATCTCTCAAAGTGCCACTTTTGGATGGACCAGATTCACTTCTCGGGTCATATCATCTCAAAGTCAGGATTTGCAGTAGACCTAGAGAAGGTGAGAGCAGTAGTTTCCTGGGATCATCCTAAGAACGTGTTTGAGATACGAAGTTTCTTGGGGCTAGCCGGTTACTACAGGCATTTTATACAGGACTTCTCCTGCTTAGCAGCACTGTTGATGGGTTTGACTAAGAAGGGTGTGAAATTATTTTGTTCAGAAGCTTGCGAGACAGCCTTCCAGGATCTGAAGGGAAATTTGACATCAGCACCAATTCTGATACTCCCAAAGCAAGGGAAGAGCTATACAGTTTACTGTGATGCATCAGGTATTGGACTGGGATCTTTGTTGATGCAGGGTGATCGAGTTGTTGTGTACGGTTCTCGGTAGTTGATTCCACATGAGAGGAATTACCTGACACATGATCTCGAGTTGGATGTAGTTGTTCATGGGTTGCGTTGTTGGAGACATTATCTTTTGGGAGAGCATTTTGTGGTTTTCACTGACCACAAAAGTCTCAAGTACATCTTTACTCAGTGTTACTTGAATATGAGGTAGCGAAGGTGGGTCGAATACGTTCAGTCCTTCGATTTTGAGCTTTCCTATACACCTAGTAAAGGTAATGCAGTAGCTGATGCACTGATCAGGAAGACTCAGATACAGACAGTGCGGGAGGCTAGTGGTGAATGGCAGCTTTTGGCATTGTTCTCTGAGATGCATTTGGAGGTGCATGACAGTTAGGGGAAAACCTATCTTTCTTCTTTAGTTGTGACCTATACCCTCCTGGATAGAGTGAGGATGAGACAACTATCTATTTCAGAAGTCCTATTTCTACGGGAGTCGGTGGCAAGTGAGGACCCTCCTCCTGGGTGGATGAAAGGCGATGATGAGGTACTGTATTTCCATGGACGAGTGTGGGTTCCAAGGGACATATGTGAGGAGTTGATGCGGGAGTTACATGCTTCAGCTTGGTCAGTTCATCCCAGAGTTACTAAGATGTACCATGACTTGATATGTCAGTACTGGTGGCTGGGTATGAAGAGAGAAGTAGTTTGTTTTGTTACGAGATGTTCCACCTTTCATCAGGTGAAGGCGGAGCATCAGAGGCCAGCCGGACTGTTACAATAGTTACCTATTTCATAGTGGAAATGGGATGATGTCGTGATGGACTTCGTGACTGGGTTGCCAAGGTCACCTTGATGCAATGATGCCATGTGGATCATTGTGGACAAACTTATGAAGGTAGCTAACTTTTTACCAATCAAGGAGACCTTCGTTGTTGACGAGATCAGGAAGCTGTATATCCAATAGGTCGTACGTCTTAATGGGGTTCCTTGTTCGATCGTTTTAGATAGGGATGCCCATTTTATGTCTCATTTCTGGCAGAGTTTTCAGAGGTCATTGGGTACACAGGTGCTTCTGAGCATAGATTACCACCCTCAGACCGATGTTCAGTCAGAGCGTACGATATAGGTGTTGGAGGACATACTGCGTGCATGCATCCTAGACTTTGGGGGCTCTTGGGAGAAGCATATACCCCTAGTTGAGTTTGCCTATAATAATAGTTTTCAGGAAACTATTGAGATGGAACCTTACGAGGCTCTATATGGTAGGTCATTCCGATCACCTTTGTGCTGGTTAGAGGCACGTGAGGCAGCTTTACTGGGACCACGTCTCATGCAGGAGACTTCTGAATAGGTCCAGTTGATTTAGAAATGGATGGCTACCGCGCAGTATCGTCAGAAATCTTATGTTGATCGCCATAGATGACCCCTGGAGTTCATGGTCGGGGATCAGGTTTTCTTGCGTGTTTCACTGAGGTTGGGACACAGGCGGATCATGAGACAAGGTAAACTTTCACCGAGGTATGTGGGGCCATTTGAGATTCTGGAGAGAGTCGGGCTGGTTGTCTATCGGTTGCAGTTACCACAGAGGTACTGATCCATGCATGAAGTCTTCCATGTATCTCAGTTGCGTCGCTATCATTCAGACTCGTCTCACGTCTTTCAGCCCGAGGAGGTTGATCTTGAGGTAGATGTGTCCTTTGAGGAGAATTTGATTCATATTGTTGATAGGATCATGAAGGTTCTCCGGGGCCAGTTAGTTCCTCTCGTACGGGTGCTATGGCAGCATGGCCGAGTGCAGGATGAAACCTGAGAGCGGGAAACCAACGTACATACTCAGTGGCCAGAGATGTTCTGAGTTTTCTCTTCACCACCCTTGGAAGGGAAATTTGGGGATTAATTTCTTCAAGGGGGGAATTTTTTAAGAACCTGGTTCCTAGTTTTGAGGTACAGGTTTCTTCCTTTCTCTTTTCCTTAAGTGTTTTTGAGAAAATAAGGAAAATGGGGAAAAATTCTAAATTTTGGGACTACACGCCGTGTACTATTCCACACGCCATGTACTTTGGCTATGTGGGATGAGTACACATAGTTTGTAGCCATGTTGGCGACGAAGGGTGTAAAAACCAACTACACATCGTGTAGTGGGTATTTACACGCCATGTAGTCAGTCGGCAGGAAAATAGTAAGGCAGTGGAAGCAGCCGCCAGTGGAGCGGCAGTACACGCCATGTAATCAGAAATACATGCAGTGCACTCATGTCGACGGATGAACAATGTGGCGGTGCTGCCATAGGAACAGTTAAATGAGAAAAGTACACACCGTGTAGTCAATAGTACATGCTGTGTAGTTTGTTTTTTTCACGTAAAATGGGCAGTATCCAACCCTGTTCACAAGATTGGCTTAGAACCGGAGGAAGGAGTCGGGAGAAGAGGTCGGACCTTCGAGGAACTCCAGATCGAGCGTCGGGAATTTGTTTTTGCCTCTGACGATCTCGTTGGAACCGCACGGGTAATCCCTCCACTATCCTTAAGCCTTTATTGCCAATTATTTCTCTAAGGGAAGTTATTTGAGTTTGAACGGGGATTTCTTTCACCTTAGATCTATGTCGTTCTTGGATGATTCTAGGATCTTCGTTCATGTATACCGTTCAGGGGCGTTTAAGGCAGGCGGCTTGGTGTTATATTGTTGTGTAACATGTTCTGGCTGTTTTCTTAGAACTTGAGACATGTGGCATCATATCTATATAACTGGTTGGTTATCTTTTACTGCAGTTGTTCATTTTAAATATGTATGGTTTACTGCTTCCGTTGTTGTTGTATGTTTTATCTAGTATTCCATTGTGCTACACTTTGACAAATGAGGGAATAGTTTCCCCACTATCAGACCTAGGCCCTCGCTGCTAGTCGGTAGCCTCTGGTGTTTGGGGAAATGCGCTTGAGGTCATATAACCAACCGGTTTCGGGGCACCCATTGAGTGGCACCCGGATCCAAGACGTTACAAATCCAAACCTAAACTAGAATATGAGCCACTTTTCTTCCATGAGTTACCAGAGGAGGACAAGGAGAAAGACTTGTCTACTGAGACACATGTGGGAGATCGACAAGATCTATATGAATTTTGGAATAAATGTGAGGAACTTCTTGATCTCCCTATCCATTTCAAAGAATAAATTTCCAGAATCATTAAAGGAAGACACCACATAAGTGGTGGAATTTTAAGTAAAAATAGAGGAGCCCAACTACCTACCTACATCCACTGAGAATCTACTCCAAGAGGCACTCACCACTAAAGAATAGATTATAGATGAAACAACTAAGGAAGTTGATCTTTTCTCAAACTCTATCTCTTCTGATTTCATTGAAACCAAATTGTTCATCACTCCCTAATGTTTTGATTATACAGATTCAGACAATATTTTCCATTCCTTAGAGGAATATAAAGAAATAGCACATGCACCTGTTGAGGAACACATGGAGCTCCCTAATCTTGATGAACATGCATTTGAGGAAGCCTGTGAGGAAATACAAGTTGTTGAGCCTAAGGAAATTAGAAAAGAGGATGTTCATATTAAAGGAGAGAAATTACTAATTAAAATTTCAAAATTTATTCAAATAAAATACTTGTTTACTTTCCCTTTGAACATTCAATTCATGTAGCCCTATGAAGCTGGAAATGGAAGAAAAGAAAGAGGTTGTGCAAGTAGAAACTAAGAAGACTGATGATCCTTACTTCATCCTACCCCCACCATGAAAGAAATACCTAATTGTGAAGGGGAGGGGGATCTGGTATACTCTATCCATTGATCATTCCTCATCAAGAAGGACAAATAACAAGCTTGAAAAATCCACATGTGGTGGTTCAAATCAAAGAAGATTCATCCACCAACTAACTTTGGATAACAACTGGTACTATCCTATGGAGGTAGTAAAAATTCAGGGGCCACTTTGGGGGATCATACCAAGACTTATCCCTTTCTACTTACTTTCTAGTAATTTAGATTTTAATTTCATTTCTTAGGAAGTATTCCAATATGAAGCACACTCCCTCTTATCTTTTTTAGCTTAAATGAAATGATCATTGTGCTTAATTGATTGATTTTACTTTATAGGTTCATAATGGAAGAAGGCATCCTCAAACAGTGGAGGAAGAAGGACTAGGATGCATGGGAAAGCTAGTTCACTTTTATGATTATCTTTTAAACTCTCAATAATTTTTTTTCAACATGTTTTGAGCTTTAAAGTGAAAATTTCATGCCTACACTTGAATTATTATTTACTTAACTAATCTATGAGACATGAATTTCTTAATAATCTTGTGATTTCATGTTTTATATTTCAATGTTAATTAGATTAAATGAGTAAAATTTATAATTCCAAGATTAAAGTGAATCATGGATATTAAAATGAGGACTCGTGATTTAAAGGAATTAGTTAATTCGTGTAAATGAAATTTCCCAACCATTTTTCATTCTTTGAATTTATAAAATTTATGTAAATTGATTTGTTATTGTTCATCATGCCTTGAGTTATTTTCCAATATCATATTCTCATTCTCGAGAGGATTTCTAGACTAAGTACTTCTTATTTTATTCTTGATCATATTTCTTGAGTGATCTTGGGATATGTCACCTACCAGAACTTTCATTTGAACTTGTCAAAGATATGACTGTACAAAATTAAATTTAAAATGATTGATTCAACTTTTGAAAAATCACTTGTCCTTAAAATACCACCTTTACATCAATCCTTCTTTATCCCATAGAAACCATGGATGGCCTTGTTAGGGATGATCCATGTTTCAAGATGTTTTTATCCATTCCTACACACCTCTTAGTATTTACATGATATTTTAAAGTTGAAGTGTGGGGGTGAAGGGAATCATGGTGAAAAAGATGTTTTTTATGGTAGAGAATAAGTGTGTGGGTTCTTATTGTGGGAATAAAGTAATGTTGTTGATTCATTGATGATACTTCATTGTTTTTATCCACATGAATATAAAAAATGAAAAAAAGAATCAAAAATTGAGAAAAATGTGTTGTGATTGAGAAGAATAAAAAATCACCATTACTAGACCTATGATTATTATCAAGTGTGGTTATGTGGTGATTTTTTGATTTATTTTAAGCATAAATTCTAAAAAGGAAAAAAAATAAAAGGTTCTTTGAAAAAGAAAAGAAAGAGTATTAAAATAGAGAAAAATTCAAGAGGGTGCCCAAAACATTCATTAAGCTTAATTTGTTCATGACCATTTCTTTGAAAGTTTAAGGGTAGTGGGAGTTGCTACTTTGAAGGGGATAATTTTATGACACTTTTACTTTTAATACCATGTTTTATGCTTTAAGAGATTAACCACCTCCTTTAGCCTTAATTTTAAAATACCAATTCCTACCAACCTTAAACCTTAGATACATTTGAACCTAAATTACAAGCCCTTATGATTTTATGTTCTTTTTTTCTTTAAAAAGTGGAGAAAGTAGTTCATTTACAAGCCTATGGATAAGGAGAATGTTATCATTATATGAGCATAAATCTACTTGAATTTTATCATGAGAGATGAGTGAAAAGATTTAAAAGTTAGGTAAATCATGATTTGGAATGTTTAATAATTGTGAATTAGGGAACCTGAATTAATGAGAAGATAATTTTTACCAATTTCAAATAGGAAATAGTAAAATGATTGATTTGATTGTTTCTTTGAAAATTGATAAATGAAATTAATATTTTATACGGAATTTTGAAATTTTGATTTGACATTGAAAATTTTTTTGTTGTATTATTTTTAAATTTGAATATTGATATCTTTAGTGCCCTCTTTAATTCCTTGTTTATATTTTATGCTTGAGGAAAATCATGGTTTAAGTGTGGGAGTATTTGATAGACACAAATTGGATTCATATTTCACTACTGGAAAATGGGTCTATACCCACGGTTCTGCACAAAACTGTGGGTATAGGATACCCCTATACCCACGGTTTCCCAAAACCGTGGGTATAGAGTTAGTATAAGAACCTATACCCACGGTTTTCCAAAACTGTGGGTATAGGTCCCCTATACCCACGGTTCTCGGAAAAACTGTGGGTATAGGTTATTTTTGAAGACCTATACCCATGGTTTTGGTAAAACCGTGGGTATAGGGATTGTTATGGAGACCTATGCCCACGGTTTTGAAAAATCGTAGGGATAGGGGGTTTTTTTACAAGACCTATACCCACGGTTTTGGAAAACCGTGGGTATAGCTTTTCCGTGTTATGGAGGGGGGGGGGGAAATCCCGCGGGAGTGAAATTTTTTTGGCAGGAACATGGTTTGAAATTAATATAATTATATGGATAGAATATTTTAGTCAAATGATTTTGATGGGATAGTTGGTTTAGTTCTCTGCCTCGTACCGGAAAGACCGGTTTTCGAATCCCAGTATTTTTTTTAGATATTCGAGTATTATTAATATAAGTAAATAACCGTATGGGAATGTAAATAAAATCCTTGTAGCGTAGTTGGTAATTTTCAGTTCGCCTTTGCAGCAGGTTGCGTGTTCGAAATCGCGTATCTGTTCTTTTATAGATAACATGATTTATATTAATATATTAAAATAAACGTATAAACATATACTAATATAATGATTAGCTGAGTTGGTCACGTGATATTCCCGCCGCTTCTGCGTGAGGCGTGGGTTCAAATCCCCCAGGCGCGATTTTTGATCCGTGGATTATATTAATATATATACGTAGATATATGTGTATATAACAAATAAAAATTATAGTTGTGTTGGTCCCGTGGTGTGGTACCTCAGTGAGGTGGTTCGTGAGGTGCGGGTTTGAATTCCGATTTCGGTTTATGATTTTAGGTGGAGGGTTTATGTTTTATGGTTTAGGGTTTAGAGTTTTGAGATAAGGGTATCGGGAATAGGTTTTTAGGTTCAAGGGTTAATTTTTAGGTTTAATAGTTTAGGTATTAGGGTTTCGGATATAGTTTTTTGGGTCCAGGATTTAGGATTTTTTTGTTCGGTTTTGGGATTTCGGTTTATGATTTTAGGAGGAGGGTTTATGTTTTATGGTTTAGGGTTTAGAATTTTGAGATTTGGATTTTTGGGTTCTGGGTTCAGCTTTTTGGTCTTAGAGTTTAGAGATTAGGGTTTCAGATATTGTGTTTTTTGTCTAGGTTTTAGGATTTTTTGGTATGGTTCTCGAATTTAGGCTTATCACTTCAGGGTTAGAGTTTAGGTTTTAAGGTTTAGGGTTTATTATTTTGAGATTAGGGTATAGGGAATAGGTTTTTAGCGCACTTTTTATGAATTTTAATACCCCGATTTTTTATCCGTGGATTATATTAATATATATACATAGATATATGTGTATATAACAAATAAAAATTATAGTTGCGTTGGTCCCGTGGTGAGCTACCTCAGTGAGGTGGTTCGTGAGGTGCGGGTTTGAATTCTGGCAGCGCACTTTTTCTGAATTTTAATACCCCACGGAACCGTGGGTATAGGTCGTTTTTTCAGTAGTGTTTTTAAACAAAATCTACTAATGTTATGATGTTTTTAAATGTCAAAACCCATTATTTTCAATGTTTTATTAAATGTTTCAATTTATATTTGAATCCATAAAAATGGTTTGAAATAAATAAAATTGATTGAAATTTTAATTTTTCAATTAAATTGTTTATCAAGTTTAAAGTTTGAATCTTAATTCTTTCTAAAATTTTCATTTTTACTTTGATAAAAAAAATTGGGGCAAGTCCAAGTTGGGCCGCCACTTGGCCATCCCACACAAGGTGATGATGGCCAGACCAGCCCGGAAGAGCCCGCTTGAACTAGCAGGTTGCGCACATGGGGGTTAAGGCCCATGCACAGGGCCTGCGGGGCTGAAATCTATAGGCCAAGAATAGCTACCAGAAGGTGCGGGTTTGAATTCTGGCAGCGCACTTTTTCTAAAATTTTAATACCCCACGGAACCGTGGGTATAGGTCATTTTTCCAGTAGTGTTTTTAAACAAAATCTACTAATGTTATGATGTTTTTAAATGTCAAAACCCATTATTTTCAATGTTTTATTAAATGTTTCAATTTATATTTGAATCCATAAAAATGGTTTGAAATAAATAAAATTGATTGAAATTTTAATTTTTCAATTAAATTGTTTATCAAGTTTAAAGTTTGAATCTTAATTCTTTCTAAAATTTTCATTTTTACTTTGATAAAAAAAATTGGGGCAAGTCCAAGTTGGGCCGCCACTTGGCCATCCCACACAAGGTGATGATGGCCAGACCAGCCCGGAAGAGCCCGCTTGAACTAGCAGTTTGCGCACATGGGGGTTAAGGCCCATGCACAGGGCCTGCGGGGCTGAAATCTGTAGGCCAAGAATAGCTACCATAAGGTGCGGGTTTGAATTCTGGCAGCGCACTTTTTCTGAATTTTAATACCCCACGGAACCGTGGGTATAGGTCGTTTTTCCAGTAGTGTTTTTAAACAAAATCTACTAATGTTATGATGTTTTTAAATGTCAAAACCCATTATTTTCAATGTTTTATTAAATGTTTCAATTTATATTTGAATCCATAAAAATGGTTTGAAATAAATAAAATTGATTGAAATTTTAATTTTTCAATTAAATTGTTTATCAAGTTTGAAGTTTGAATCTTAATTCTTTCTAAAATTTTCATTTTTACTTTGATAAAAAAAAATTGGGGCAAGTCCAAGTTGGGCCGCCACTTGGCCATCCCACACAAGGTGATGATGGCCAGACCAGCCCGGAAGAGCCCGCTTGAACTAGCAGGTTGCGCACATGGGGGTTAAGCCCCATGCACAGGGCCTGCGGGGCTGAAATCTGCAAGCCAAGAATAGCTACCATAAGGTGCGGGTTTGAATTCTGGCAGCGCACTTTTTCTGAATTTTAATACCCCACGGAACTGTGGGTATAGGTCGTTTTTCCAGTAGTGTTTTTAAACAAAATCTACTTATGTTATGATGTTTTTAAATGTCAAAACCCATTATTTTCAATGTTTTATTAAATGTTTCAATTTATATTTGAATCCATAAAAATGGTTTGAAATAAATAAAATTGATTGAAATTTTAATTTTTCAATTAAATTGTTTATCAAGTTTAAAGTTTGAATCTTAATTCTTTCTAAAATTTTCATTTTTACTTTGATAAAAAAAATTGGGGCAAGTCCAAGTTGGGCCGCCACTTGGCCATCCCACACAAGGTGATGATGGCCAGACCAGCCCGGAAGAGCCCGCTTGAACTAGCAGGTTGCGCACATGGGGGTTAAGGCCCATGCACAGGGCCTGCGGGGCTGAAATCTGTAGGCCAAGAATAGCTACCATAAGGTGTGGGTTTGAATTCTGGCAGTGCACTTTTTCTGAATTTTAATACCCCACGGAACCGTGGGTATAGGTCGTTTTTCCAGTAGTGTTTTTAAACAAAATCTACTAATGTTATGATGTTTTTAAATGTCAAAACCCATTATTTTCAATGTTTTATTAAATGTTTCAATTTATATTTGAATCCATAAAAATGGTTTGAAATAAATAAAATTGATTGAAATTTTAATTTTTCAATTAAATTTTTTATCAAGTTTGAAGTTTGAATCTTAATTCTTTCTAAAATTTTCATTTTTACTTTGATAAAAAAAATTGGGGCAAGTTCAAGTTGGGCCGCCACTTGGCCATCCCACACAAGGTGATGATGGCTAGACCAGCCCGGAAGAGCCCGCTTGAACTAGTAGGTTGCGCACATGGGGGTTAAGCCCCATGCACAGGGCCTGCGGGGCTGAAATCTGTAGGCCAAGAATAGCTACCATAAGGTGTGGGTTTGAATTCTGGCAGTGCACTTTTTCTTAATTTTAATACCCCACGAAACCGTGGGTATAGGTCGTTTTTTCAATAGTGTTTTTAAACAAAATCTACTAATGTTATGATGTTTTTAAATGTCAAAACTCATTATTTTCAATGTTTTATTAAATGTTTCAATTTATATTTGAATCCATAAAAATGGTTTGAAATAAATAAAATTGATTGAAATTTTAATTTTTCAATTAAATTGTTTATCAAGTTTGGAGTTTGAATCTTAATTCTTTCTAAAATTTTCATTTTTACTTTGATAAAAAAAATTGGGCCAATTCTAAGCTGGGGGTATTCACTCTGCATGTCGCTACACGCTAACTTCACCTCCGCCTCAGTGCTTTCTTCCTCTGTCATGCCTCTCCACCACCAAGGAACCTCCATGGTTTCCATTGTTCACCTTAGAAGCCTATGACGACCCACCGTATAAGACATCGATCCTCCTATGGCCATTGTGAAGGTCAAAGGAGAAGAGGAACACCACCGCTCAACCTGGGAGAGTGTCATTTCTGATCACCAGGAGCTCCGTCGCTCACTACTGCCTATTGCACGCCACTACTGCATGAATGCAGCCACCACCATCACCATTTCTTATCCCGGTCATCCTCAAGCCTCCACCAAGTCACTACCACGTACCCCATGTCCCATGCACACTAATCCCTCTGCCTAAGAAATAGAGGGGTTTACGGCCAATAGGGAATCCCCCCAACTGCACTCTCTTCCTAATTGAAGGTGGCTGAGACTTCCCTTGTGCCTATAAAAAGTGGTCTCTTACTCTTGAAAATGGGTGACTAATCCCAATGTTTGGCTCAAGGGGAGGTCAATGTGTTCTTGAATTTTCCTTAAAGTTTATTTTAAATTTTTGATATATTCGAGTAGAATGCATGGGTGAGGTGGATGTCCCCGATTTGGTGACTTTCCTAATGACCCCCAACTCAAACTATTTCTATTCTTTTATTTAAATCACTTTTCCTTCTCTCCATTGGCTAGTTCTTCACACGGTTGAGTTGAACTAATCAATGGATGAAATGGCATCGATAGAGTCGTACCCTGGAAGATGACTCATCCTAGACCAAGGTGTTTCATTGACCTTGATTAAAGGAGGAGGTGAAATTGATATTATTTAGGAATTCAAAGATTTTCACAATTTATAAATAAAGGATAGTAGTTCAAACATGAGATTTCATGTTTGGATTATCGAACTAAAATCAAACTTATAAAGGAAAATAATTATTGAACCCACAACTGAACCCAAAACCAACTCCTTTATTTCTTTAATTCATTTTGTTTAGAACTACATGTTAGTATAAATTTCCATATTTCATTTCATTTTAAAAAGTAATCAAAAACCAAAAAGATTGTCATTGTTTTCATTAAATACTTAAAATAACAAAAAGAATTAGTTAAGGTGATTTAGAAGAAGTAAGTGTATAAACTGAAAAGATTTTCAAGTGAGAAAACATTGGTCAGCCTCTGTGTTGTATTAAGAAGAATAATTTTCTTTTTTCACACCCTACGGCAGGCATACGTCACTTATATGATACCATTGTTCATGACATCGAGTGACCACTAGACAAGGAATATGTCAATATGGTATATCCAACTCATATTTTCTTGATTCTTCGAAAAAGATTGACCAATTCAATGAATACCTCACATATCATTCATCTCACAAATTAATGCATCACATGCCTCACTATCTAGGTAGTTGGACACATCAATTTGACTAAACTAAATATAACTATTCATTTTCTCATTCTAATTCAATCAAGGTCCATATGTATTTTCTTATCATACAAGTGGATAAATTCCATCTTGGTTGGTCTCCAACTGAAAACATGATCAGAAACATACCCAACCACCCCTATATTAGGTAAGTTATTTTCAAAACTTTTATAAGGTATCAAAGTATGAAGGTTCTCATGTTAAGTATCTCTCCGACCTAAGGTATGAAGGATTGATAATAAGAATAAAACCCTAAGTATATAAATGATTGTATGGAATTTTGTAATGTCCCGACTTTAACCAAGGTACGGACCGTTTAATTTTTAGTCAAATTCCTTAAAGCAACTTAGGGCACACACCTGTGCGGTCTATTGCGGGTCCCGAGTAGCAAATAAACTTTTTTTCATGGTTGCCTGGGATTATGCAAAATAATCCACCGTGACCTGACATAATGTTTCGTGTTAAAATAAATTGAAAGGATTAAAATAAATAAAAATAAAATTAAAGAAATCAAAAGAAACGAAAAAAGGAATAAAAATAAATAATAAAATAAAAAGTGGTCAAGTGAAAAGTGAAAATAATTAAAATGGGCTTAACCCATTTTTATTATTTTTTTCTCCTCTTTAATTTTTATTTTTATTTTATTTTATTTTTTCCTTATCTAATTTCTTTACTTTTATTTATTTTCTTTACTTTTTCTTTTTTTTTCTTTTTTCTTTCCTTTATCTTATTTTTTCTCTCCTCTCCTCCCCTTCCTATCCCTCCTGTGCGTCACCCCCCCCCCCCCTCTCTAAGTGGTGTGCCTCCCCCCATCTCTGCTTCAAAAGCCCGTTGCACCTCTGATTCTTCTCCATTTTCAACATCATCAAAAGAACTATGAATCTATTAGTAAGGATTATCATCTACATCAATTAGTTTTTGGTTTCATCCTCTCTTCATCACGCAATCTGTCATGGAAGGTTTTTACTCGAAATTGGGGTTTTTGTTAAATCCTTTGATTTCTTCCGTGTTAAGTCAAATCAAAGGTTGTCATGAAACGTGGGGTATACTAAGACTATGAGGTCAGGTGCCTATGTTCTTTCCCTTCATTTCATTACTTTGTTCAATTTTCACCATTGTGCCACTCGTCAATGTCTACCGGTGAATCCCAAATAATTTTTTTTAATTTAATTAAACTATTTTTTCTTGATCCTTGTAACCTTTGTTTAAGGTGAACCCCTTCCTAGGTTGTTTCTATTCCATTGGAAACCCCTTTGGGTGTGCCGACATAATAGGATTGATTACCTTTGGCTTTGAATCCTTAAATTGTCATTTACGTGTGCATGTGCGATAATTTGGGTTGAAGTTTTAAATTGAGTAAATTATTTAGGACGAATCATAAACCATGTATTTGGGTTTCCTTTGAATTTTTTTTCCTAAAAAATTATTGTTATAATTCTTGTTGTGAATTACTATTATTAAATTTTGTTTCCTCTTCTTACACTGATAAAGTGCCAGTTTTGTTTAATATTGTATTATTATTATTACCTGTGTCTGTTAAGCTTGAATAATTAGTAAGCAAGTGTCATTAAATGGTTAATTAAAGGGCTGCAATCATGAATGCTTGATTTGTGATATATATACCACTCTTGTTGTTTTAAATAAAATCGGGTTGGGGAGAGAATGTGGGTCCTGTATTAAGAACCCACAATTGGACTCTCCGTACTCAATAGGTTACCACACAACATGCCAGGAATGTGATATTTTAAGCTCACTAGGAAAGGGATTTCCCTGGGATTTTTACTATACTATTGGGTGATACTGGTTCCCTAAGGGGTAGCTGAGGATGGACTCGTTGGAAAGATGGCTACGTCAAACCTCGACTGATATTCAGTCCCTTACATGTGATGCCCAAGATGGAATCATAGTTATCATACCTTGAGCGATACTTGGACTTTTGAAAGGTTCTCTTTGGATAGGATCATGGCATTGGATATAATTGAATGGATGTATTGTAGAAATACCTTAGGGATGGTCTCAGACTCCACCTATGAAATTTTCAATTTTAATATAAATGCTTGGGATGTTTTTATTGATACTGCATAGAGTTTTCTTATGCTTTGTGATACCTCTCTTGTGCCTTTAGTGCATCTAGTATTGACATATGGATTATAACCCAAGCCAAAGCACAAGGGGTATGCCCTTTCCTTTGGTATGTCATGTTACTTAGTCCATGTTATATATATTCTTCTTTAGTAGGTATCTCATTCAGACTTTTGTCTCAGGCTGAAGCAGGTGGTATGGGACAGGTGTCCGTTTAGGAACCCGAACCAAGTTACAGTTATTTTTATTTATTTAAATTGCTTGAATTTATTATATATGGAACACTTTTATTTTTCTACAGTATGAAATGGAAAGTCTTAGACACTATGGGTGTCTGCCTACTGAGATTATATCTCACACCCTACTCAAGCATCATTTGGTAATTGAGTAGACTTTATGTTTGCAGGTATGGATATAGGGAAGTGTGTCACTCCTTATGCTTGATTGCTTTGCTATTTTGGATGGAGCTTTGGGGGCAGAGGACCAAGCTTATGCTTGATAGGTCATGTTGCAATTTTCAGTCTTTTTAGCATTTTTTGTAGCATGCAACCTATAGTTGTGCCCTTTACCCCTAAATGTTTATTTATTTACTTTTTTCATCATAAATCGACATCATCATGGTATCTATTATGACTATTCATCTTCCACGGTTATTATTTATTTAGTTGGGTCATTTATTTGCTTCTGTTGTTGTCTACCTTTTCTCTATGCTTTCACTACTTGTTACATATATTGTTTTCTGCTATGTTATAACTTATCCTATAAGGACATAGTCTCCCCACGGACTTACCCAATCTCATCGCTACTAGTTGGAAGCCTCTAGTATTTGGGGAGATGTTCTTGAGGTCTTATGGACCACCATCTCGGGGCCCAGTTCAGTGGTACTCAGGGCGGGATGCTACAAATTGGTATCAGTGGGAGGAATTTTTTCCTTTGTCTTATTATTTGGGTTAGAAGGGGGGCTAGGACATAGGAATTTGGAATATGCCCTATACTTGGACATAGCTAACCCATGTATAGGGGAACCCCAAATTTCCTAGGTTGGGGATTTCAGTTATGGATTATACCATTTATTGTTGATACTACTTCACTGTTGGGTGACACACTTGTTTTATGTTGTTACTAGTATTGGTATTATTGAGATGATGATTTTTACTATTCAATCCCAATGAAATGAGAGAATTTCATTTTACATGCATCATATTAGGCACCATAGGGATTAAAATGACATGCATATTGTCATGCCATATTTACTTCCAGTGTGCATCTGCTTGTTTTCATGTGAGTGTTGTTGTGTTTAGTTGTAATTTCTTATTATACTTGTTTGTTATAAATATAAAGTTTGTATGTGTCTTAGTGATACATATAATACCTCTTCACTTTCTATCCAGAACTAGGTCTTGGAGTGGGCTATCTATTGTGTAAAACACAGAGGCAGGTCATGTACCTACCCTCTTTACCTGATTTCCTAACCTGTTATGTCATGTTTAGGGAGGCATTTCACCTTCCCTTTTCTTACTGATCCTTTACTTATTTAGATCATCTATTATATAATCTTATCTAAGGTGTGCATTTGGAAATTGTATAACAATGTCATTGTGACGTCTTCATATCGTGCGCTAGGAGAGTGGCGATGAGTGCATTTCGAAGTTAGTGGGTCTGGAACCTCCTATAGTGCCACCTGTAGTGCTTCCTATAGTGCCTCTTGTGGAACCTATTCCTAATATTTCTTTGGGAACTGATTCCTAGTTTAGGGATAATCTTCTCAGGTTCATACATCCAGTTCATAGTGTTCCCAAGCCCACCCCAACTATGGCAGAGCTTACGCTGGACTTTCTACGGTAGCATCCTCCCACTTTCTCAGGGGATGGCAGTCCTAATGTTACAGAGTCATGGATAGAAGCTATGAAATCCATCTTTTACCATCTTGAGATTATTCCAGAGCATAGGGTCAAACTTTTTGTTTTTATGCTTTGTTACTCCGCCAAACATTAGTGGGATGTCATTTCTCAGGCAGACCAACCCCGAGACATGGTTTGGGAAGACTTCTAGACAACTTTCTATGATCACTTCTTTTTGAAGACTCTGAGTTAAAATCATGCCATATATATATTACATCTTCAATAGGTCTCTATGATAGTTTTAGAGTATTCTAATCACTTCACTGAGCTCCATTGTTTTGATTTATCTCTCACCGGTGACACATAGACGACTGTGAGGTGATTTGAGGACAGACTTGGATATGCTATCCACTCATAGATGAATGTATTTTGTTTTTCAACCATTATAGAGATCATGAATCATGTCCTAATTATGGAATGAAATCTCATATAAGCTAATCTTGTGAGCCAAGACGGTTCAGTTCCGAGGCAGGGTGATGGTTCTTCAAGTAGTAAAAAGCATCATTTTGAGGGAGCATGTGGGGAAAATTCCAGCCAAATGACACATAATTACAACACTATCATATGTCATTAGTGTAGCAAGATTGGCCATAAGAAGCCCCAGTGCATGAGGAACCTGATGGGGTGTCAACCTTACGGCAAGATGGGTTACCTTCAGCGTTTCTGTCATTATTTTCCTTCAACATCCAGTGGAAGAGGATCCATCTAAGTGCCTCTATAAGGTATGGGATCTACAGCTCCACATCAGGTTGGGAGTTCATTTTCCACCGTTCAATCAGGCCATGGCAGTGGAGTTTGTGGCCAAGGCAACCAAGTTCCAGAACACCAGTGTCAGCAGAGTGGACCTACTCAGTCTGGTCAGGCGGTATCTCAGGGCCGAGGTTCATACCATATGTATGAAGTGTTTCTAGATCTAGTGAAGCAGAGTTTAGGGTCATCTATGGTTATAAGTACTATACTTGTGGCCTCTACTTTATTTTCTTCCATTTTTGATACTGGTTCTTCACACTCTTTAATATATGCTACGATTTTTGTGAGTTTAGGTCTTGACATCGATTACTTCTATGGCGTTATGTCTCTCGAAACTCATTTGGGGGTCAGAACAGAGGGCATACACTAGTTCCAAGAGTGACTCCTTGAGATAGGTGGGTACCATTTCTTTTGTAATTTCTTCGCCCTTGAGATGACCAGATTTGATGTCATTATCAGTATAGACTAGATCGTTATTTATTATTCCCAAGTAGATTTATATCGCCATCAAGTTTCTTTCAAAACACCTGAGGGTAGAACGTATATACATAAGGGAGAATGAGATATCTAGGAAGATCGAGCTTGACCCAAGTGTTCTGGGCTGGGCAGAGTGACTAATCAACTAAAAAGCCTCTTTATGAGAAATCATGAAACATATTTAGTGGAATTCCCTCCCATTGTGGATCATTTTAGGTATGTATTCCCTGAAGATTTCTCTGACTTAACTCCTATAAGGTAAGTTGAGTTCACTATCGATCTAGTGCCAGGTGTGGCACCAATGTCCATTCCTCCTTATAGGATGGAACCTACAGAGCTATATGAACTCAAGAAGAAGCTTGAAGATCTTGAGGCTAAGGGTTTTATCATACATATCACATCGTTATGGGGTTCACCAGTCCTTTTTTTTCAAGAAGTTAGAAGATACCCTCAGATTGTGCATGGATTATCATCAACTCAATCAGCTTATAGTAAATAATCGGTATCTGTTTCCTCGGATAGAAAACATCTTTGACCATCTATGAGGAGAAACCATTTCTCTAAGATCGATATGAGGTTAGGTTATCACCAGGTTCATATGTGACCATCCGACATACCACGTACATATTTCCAGAGTAGGTACGTCTTGTATGAGATTTTGGTTATATCGTTCGGTCTAATGAATGTGCTAGTAGTTTTCATGGATCTGATGTATCGGTTTTTCCACTCATACCTTGATTCCTTTTTGGTAGACTTCATAGATGACATTTTGGTTCACTCGCACTCCAGAAACAACCATGAAACCTATCTTGAGATCATGTTGAGTACACCGATAGAGCACCAGTTATACGCAAGGAACAGTAAATTCCACTTTTGGATCCATAAGGTTCACTTATTGGGTGATATCATATATAAGGAAGGTGTATCAGTAGACCCAAAGAAGGTGAATACAGTGGTTTCCTCGAAGAATCCCAAGATTTTTTTTGATATACGTAGCTTATTAGGGCTTGCTGGATATTATAGGTGTTTCATCCAGGATTTATCCCGCTTAGAAATGCCTATTATGACTCTGACTAACAAGGGTATGTAGTTAATCTGGTCAAAAGTTTGTGAGAAATATTTTTAGGAGTTAAAGGGAAGACTCACACAACCTTTGATCCTAATTCTTCCTGATCTGAGCATAAGTTATACTATATACTTGTGATGCTCACTACTACAAAAATGGGCAAGGGAAGCACCCCCTTATATCAGCGCTAAGCAAAAGCGCTGATAAAACGACCCTTTATCAATGCTAGAAAAGTGCTGATAAAGAATCTCTATATCAGCGCTAAAATTTTAGCACTGATGCATGAATGATTTATCAGCACTTTTGTAGTGCTGATAAAGAGTACCATTATCAGCGCTAAAATGTTAGCGCTGATAAAGGTAGTCTTTATCAGCACTTTTTTAGCGCTGATAAAACCTTAGTCCATTTTTTTTCAAATTCGGTCGCACAATGCCCTCGTTTTATTGCAACCTAAAGCTTTTGCAGTACTAGAACCCTGCGACTCCCCTCTGCCGCCCGCTGAGTTCGCGTTGCCGGACCTCCGCCACCCTCACTTCTCATTGCCGGACCTCCGCCGCCTGCAACGCCCTCTTCGGTTTTCCGGACCTCCGCCGCCCACAATGCCCTCTTCGGTTTTCCGGACCTCCCTTTAAGGCATGTTTTCCAAATATTTTTTTAATATTGTTCTTGTTGTTGGTTGAATCATTTATGGATATTGATTGTGTTATTTCATTTGGATTCATTGGTATGTTTTGGGTGTACCTTTACTTAGGTTTCGAATTATGCTCTTAGTGGTTCTTCATGGTTAGTGGTTATAGTCTCTTATTTGGGTGAAGGGATTTGTTCTTAGTATATTTCCATCTTATGTCCCACCATTTCAATGAAAATTTAAATGGTTGGGTGACCTATGCTAGGTCTCTGGACATTATTGGGATTTTCTCTCTTCTTAGTGATGTAGACATGTCATTTGGAGATGTATGATGTTCTTGGAGGATATACATTAAGGGTTCTTGGGAATATTGGTTATCTGTTCATTTTAATTTTTTCGTAGTGGTCCTCTATTCGGTTAATCTTCCCATTTGACCATCTATCCCAAGGTAAAACTCCCTCCCTTTCTCTCTTCCCTTGGGCTCCATTTTTAGGGTGATTTGGCCTTTTATCTACAAGGAATCTCTAAGTAAGAATCTCATATTCTCTTTTATTCTTTTTTCTTGGTCACTACTTTTTTCTCTCTTGGGTTATTTTTATATAGAAAGGGTTTTGACCTAGGTTGTCTTTAATCTCATTTATTTGGGTTAAATATTTATGGTTATGGTGTTTAATTGCATCCTTAGGGACTTTCCTTAGTTCAGTTGGTGGTTTCATTCTGGTTTTGTGAAGATATCAAGAAATAGGTAGGTTGTTCCATTATTTGACATTATTTTAGGCGTTTAATATGATTTATTTGGTTCTAAAATGGTTTTATAAATTGTCTGGGTTGTGGGGAACATGTTTTCCAAATTTTTTGTTGTGCGTAAGGGTTTGATAATGATTTGACTATTGTAAATGGTTGTTTGTCATGTGTGTTTCTATTATTGGAAGTGTGATTGTATAAAATAGATATAATTTTATATAGGGGGTGGAATTGAGCACAATGGAATCCTAGTTATCTAGGTGGGTAGACTAGGTCTAGTGTATTAAGTGAATTAGTATGGCCGATGATTGGTCTCCTTAATAAGGATATACATAACAACACTAACTAAGCATTCATGTGCTAGGGATTGGAGGATCAAATAGGACCTTCATGTCTAAGAGATGTGATCACCAAGAGTACGAGGATCCTAGGACCCTAGTAACCCTAATACCTTAGAGATTTTCTATAGTGCTCATACTATTCTTACCATTACCTTTTAACGTTTAATTTCTCTTTTATTTCAAAGAATGTTTTATTTAAATTGTATCTTCCTTTTTCTTAAAAATTAACATGTTAATGTTTATCATAATGTCATTACATGGAATCTATTTTTGTTGTGTCTTATTAGGTATGTTGGCTCACACCTTATATACACCCTTAGGTTTATGTAGACCTTATTATGTTTTACCCAGTTAAAGGAAAGGTTCCCTTGGTGGTGATGGTGGATATATGTGCTAGTAGTTCCCCTTTTGGTGACTGCTATTGGTTGTGGAATGGGGATGTTGACCCTCATGGTTCATGGAGGCTTGGTTGTATTGTTGGTTCCCTTACCTTTTTTTTATTTTGGTTTTGGTTGAAATTGTTAAATTCTTATCCCCTTATTGCAGTGTTATCTTTTGGTCTATTATATTGTGAAATTTGGTTATGATATAGTGTTTGATTATTATGTAATATTTATGGTTTTTTACATGAAAAAACCATTCCCAAAGGTGTTACTCAATGCCTAGGCACTAGTTACAACCCATGGGGATTGGTAATTCCCTTTGAACCTTCCCACAAGTTGGGTCAGGTGTCAAGTGGGATGGAAACCTGGCCTAGTTCATGACAAGAAGTCTACACCATAGTATGGTTTTCTAAATCCTTTTTGTACCGTGTCCATGGGAGGTTGCAACGTGGTATCTTTTTTTATATTCTTAAGTTCCATGAGCCCCATTTTATATTCTTTTTTCTCCTACACAACTCTCATTTGAAATCATGGTTCTTTAAGGTTTACAAGAGTCATTTTAACTCCTCCAAACTCCCTTCTTCTCAGATAGAAGCTTCAGTGGATGCGTTTGGTTTCTCTCTGATAAGGGGATCTCTCATCGATTGAAAATCCTCTATCTCTTCTTATATCCTCCTTATAGAATGATATATCATCATCTTTTTAGTGAATCTAATATTATTTTTTATGAATCTTGATTATAGGTTAGACTACTTGATCTCCTACACCTTCATTATTCATTGATTGATCCCATTATGGGTGTTAAGTTGGGTTGATCACTAATTAAAGGCAGGTGGTTTCACAATGTTTCTTCCACACAATTGAAACTTTTTTTCTTGATTTATTCAATATGAATTATAAAAATAATTTAATATGATTTGAATTAAAGTGGATTTTATTTGTGATTTTAGAGGCATGTATTTTTGAAATAAATCCCCTTCTTAGTTGTTTTTTGTGTTATGGAATGATTTGAGAAACTATATATTTTAGTGGGAATATTTTATAAAATAATTAGCCTTGATTTCAAAAAAAATGATTAGAATATAATATGATTTGAAAAGGGAATAGATTTTATGAAAACCTATGATTTGGTTTTGAAATGAAAATTCATGTTGAAAACTAAAATTGGGTATTTGAATGTAATAAATGTAATTATTTGTAATGATTGATTTTCCCATGTTTGGTTGATTATTTGATTTGAAGTATATTAAGCAAGGGTATTTAGTGGTAATTTGGATAAGAATGTTAGGATATAATCTCCTAGCACTAGATTTATGATGAAAATACTAACTTAAACATACTATGACATGAATTTTTCCCCAATGGGAATTTGAGTCCCGATGACCTGAGTCATGGGATGTGTTCACACATTGAGCCAAGATCACTGATTGAGTTGTGTGAGGATAATATTAATAGAAACTAACATACCATAGGGTTTGATACATGTTACTATGATATAATTTTTTTTATTATTACATGACATTGATTATAGAACTATTTTGTTCATGCCAACTAATTTATATAAGAGTTTTATATACATTGTTCATTTAAGTCAGTTTTTATATATCTTCCATCTTTTTTATTATGAAAGTATGTGATGTTGGAAATATGTAAATACTAAGATACCATATTGGTACATGTTACTAAGATTTATGTGTGACTATATACTTATTATATTTTCTTATTATTTCTTACACACCACCACTTGAGTCGAGTAGCCTGATTGAAATATATATTGTTACTTTGGTTCTAATGTGGATATGGTTTTTTATGTGTTTGTGACATGTGTATGTGTGGATATATGGGTACTTAGGCATGATGATATTGAATATATGGCAGATACCTAGGAGTGGTATATGTATCATTCTTGATTATTCTTGTGTTTGGTCTGGGGTGATTTGAGGAAACTATAATGAATCTAAAGTAATTATATTTAATCAAGATGAATAAATACTAATGGTTAGGCTCTATTAATCACTATTTTTATAAGGAAGTGGTTCTCTTATACTGTATTTGGAAGTCTTGTTTTGTGTACTTGAACCATAAATACTAATATTTGATATTCAAATAGGATGAAGATGAATAAATATTGGATGGATGTTAATCATTTAACAATAGAGTATGAGAACGGAGTGAAAGAGTTCATCAAGTTTGTAAAAAATCATGCAAAGGATCCTTCTCAAATTCTTTTTCCATGTTTACATTGTTGTTATTCTAGACTACTTACTCCAGAGGAGTTGGAAGAACATTTGATATGTCACGGAATAGATTGGAGTTATAAATATTGGAATAAACACGGAGAAAAAGCGAATGTAGCTACTGCCTGGGATAAAACTGTGTTTTATGGATTGTCATATATGAATACAAATATGGATAATGAAGAAGACCATATGGAGGATGTGATTACAGATTTCAATGATGATTAAGATCTTATTGAGGAAATGACAAAGAAAATTCAATACGAACTCCGTGATTTCCCAAAATTATTTGAGAAGTTAAAGAGTTGTGCAAAGACGCCATTGTATTCTACTTGCACTAAGTATACAACATTGTCAGTTGTACTGAAGTTGTATAAATTGAAAGAAGGCAATGGATGGAGTGATGTCAGTTTTACGGAACTACTTGCTCTCTTTAATGACATGCTTCCGGAAGATAATGAGCTCCCAAGCCGGACATATGAAGCTAGACGAATACTACACTCGATGGGAATGATTTCTGAAAGAATACATTCCTGCCCGAAAGACTGTATATTGTTTTGCAAGGAGAAAAAATCACTTAAAGAATGCCCAAAGTGTGGTAATTCTCGATACAAGAAAGATAAATCCAATCCTACGAAATTTGTATGGTACTTTCCAATCATTCCAAGGTTTAGGCATCTATATGGAAGTGAAGAAACTGCAAGACAATTATCGTGGCATGAAGATAAAAGAAATAAATATGGGTTATTACGTCATCTGACCGACTCTCCTCAATTGAAGAAAATTGATCATGAGTATCCTAAATTTGGAAAAGAGCCGAGAAACCTTCGTCTTGCGTTATCTATAAATGGAGTGAATCCTTTTGGTTTTCAAACCATCACTCATAGTACATGGCCTATTATGTTGGTAAATTATAACTTGCCAACCTGGTTATGCATGAAGCGGAAATTCATCATGTTATCTATGCTTATATCAGGACCAAAACAACCAGGTAATGATATTGATGTTTATTTGGCTCCTTTGATCGAGGATTTGAAGTTATTGTGGGACTCAGGTGTAATGTTTTATGATGCTTATAAAAGTGAATACTTCATGTTGAGAGCGATGTTGTATGGAACAATAAATGATTTCCTTGCTTATGTAAATTTTTTAGGCTATAGCATTAAAGGAACTCAAGGGTGTCCCGTGTGCGAAGAAGATACAGAATCAATTAGGTTGAAACATTCATCGAAATCTGTGTTTCTAGGACATCGTAGATTTCTACCACGTCAACATAAGTACCAATCTTGGATGACATCATTCAATGGAAGTTTAGAAAAATGTGCAACACCATCTCCACTAATAGGTGATCAGCTGTTTGAGAAAGTAAAAGATCTGAACACCGTTTTTGGTAAACCATTTTCGAAAAATCTTACGAAAATCAGTTGTAAAGAGAGATCAGTTTTTTTTAATTACCATACTGGATTTTTTTGTACGTCAGACATTTTCTTGATTTGATGCATGTGGAAAAAAATGTATGTGACAGTGTTATCAGAATGTTTCTAAATTCCCCTAGAAAAACAAAAGATGGAATTAAGGCAAGTTTGGACATGGTTGACATGGGAATACGAGAAGAGTTGGATCCCGTGAAGGGTGAAAATCGGATGTTTCTTCCTCCAGCTGCTTATACTCTTTCTAGGGCGGAGAGATACCAGTTTTTCAACTTCTTCAATGATGTAAAGTTTCCAGAGGGGTACTCATCAAATATCAAGAACTTTGTGTCAATGAATGATGTGAAGTTAAAAGGTTTGAAATCACATGATTGCCATGTTTTGATGCAAGATCTAATTCCTATAGCTTTACGTTGCATTTTTCCAAAGAATGTTCGTCATATGTTAACCAAACTTTGTTTCTTTTTCAAAGCTATATGTAGCAAAGTTTTAGACCCGGGGAAATTGCTAGCTATGGAAAAAAAATTGTCATCATATTATGTGAATTAGAAATTTTCTTCCTGCTAACATTTTTTGATATGATGGTTCATTTGATGATTCACTTGGTGAGAGAGATTTGACTTTGTGGTCCTATTCACTATAGATAGATGTATCTTGTTGAACGGTATATGAATATTTTGAAAGGGTATGTCAAAAATCGAAGTCGGCCAGAGGGTTGTATAGTGGAGCGATATATTGTTGAGGAAGCCATTGAATTTTTTACTGAATACATATCTGATGTGGAAAGCATAGGTCTCCCGAAATCTCGTCACACTGGACGCATTGAGGGTGAGGGAATTTCTGGAAGAGAAGTTGTGACAATCATTATTACAGATCGGGAGCAGGCTCATCTTTATGTTTTGCATAACATTTGGGAGGTTGCTCCATATATTGAAACTCACAAAGAAATTCTTAGGCAGTTGAATCCATCAAGGGCAGAAAAATGGTTATCATATACACATAATCACCAGTTTATAGGATGGTTCTAGGACCATATTTTTAAGGAGTTGGATGAAAATACGAATTCAATTTCAGAACGACTTCGATGGCTAGCCGCTGGACCAAGTGTGTATGTGTTATCTTACAGTGGTTATGTAATTAATGGTTATACATTCTATACAGATGAACATGATGAATATAGTACCATGAAAAATAGTGGAGTTACACTAGTGGATGAAGTGATGCATGTTTCTTGTAGTAAGGATAGAAATCCAATTTATGCAAATATGTCATACTTTGGAATTATAAAACTAATATGGGAGTTGGATTATACGACATTCCAATTGACGATTTTTCAATGCAAATGGATTGATAACAATAGTGGTGTTAAAATAGATGAATGGAGATTTGTGAAAGTTGATTTTAGTAAAGAAGGGTATAAAGATGAACAGTTTATAATGGCATCACAAGTGGTGCAAGTTTTTTCTGTTCCAGATCCCGCAAACTGAAAGTGGTCGATTGTTCTGTTATCATCCAAAACTACTGAAGGTTCTAATGAAAATTCAGTTGAGGACGATCCTTTTAGTTATACGTCGCAATCATTTCAGAGCGGTCCCAATGCAGATGATGTTTTGTATATTAGAGGAGACCACAATGAAGGAATTTGGATAGTCGATAGAGGTGTCGAATCTCTTCAACATTTGAAAAAAAGAAAGAGAGTTCAGTAAACAGGTTATATTTTGTTTGTAATATAGATCTTGTTATCTCATGTTATTATCTTATCATTACTGAATTTATGTAATCTGAATTAAATGTTCAATCACTTTTGTAGATAATGACTTCTGCACATTCTGGTGCTCCTAACCTTGAGGCTGAACAAGTCTCTCAAGCTATTGTTGATGCGGCTGATGTTGCTTCTGCTGCTCCTGCAGCTCATGTTGGTGCTGCTGTTGCTCCTGTTGTAGCTCCTGTTGCTCCTGCTGCTCCTGCTGTGGCTGTTGCTGCTCCTGCAACTCATGTTGCTGCTGCTGTTTCTCCTGCTGCAGCTCCTGTTTCTCCTGCTACTCCTCCTGCTGCGGCTCCTGTTGCGGTTGTTGCTGCTCCTACTGCTCCTAGTGTTGAGGTCCAACAACCATCAGCAAATGCCATTGATACCATTCCAGATGAACATATAGATGATGTTGATATCTATGAAATGGTCGGGAATGAAGGACCGATGTCACAGAAAATACATGTGCGTCGTAGTTTTATGGTGTTAGCCAAAATTCTTAAGGTGAAAAGCAAAGGTATTAAATTTGAAGTCAGATGGAATGTACGAGGCCAACATGTGAATACCAACAAGGCTATGTTTAGAAGATACATTGGAGTTGTCACTCGTCAACGCGTGCCGATTGACATAGATTCATGGCACCATGTTGTGTCCGGGTTGAAGGCTGTGAACTGGGAAGAAATTACGGTAACATTGTGAATTTATTTCTTTAATTTACTAGAAAATAAAATAATGAAACAATGTATTACTCTTCTCAATCTCTTTTAGAGTACATTTATAGTAGACAACTCACACAAGGATTATGTACTAAGTCTTGCAGGAAAGATTCATTGAGGTTTTCACACTATTTTAACAAGATACCACCTGAAAGATTATAAAGGTAAAATAAACCCACACCCACCCATTGTCTACGCTCACCTGATATCCCAAGAAGCACGGGATGCATTTATTGGTTGTCGTGGGGATGAGAAGTTTCAGGTACATTGTGGGTGATAATAGGTTGTTCGAGGATACCTGTATTCATCACTTTGATTGTCAATATTTCATTTATGAAACAGAAACTCTGTACTGAAAATAAGGAACGTGCATCAAAACCAACATACCCCTATCGTAAAGCAAGGATGGGGTATGCTTCATTAGAAAAGAAAATAGTATGTATTTTAAATTTACAGTAATATTGTTAGGTTCCAATAAACAACATCATAATTATCTTTCTATGTTTATATGTAGATTGATGAGTCTAAAACCAAATGAACTTCCATCCCACGTCATGTGCTATGGAAGGAGGCACGCGTGAACAAAGAAGGGAAGTTAGTAGATGAGAACACAAAGAAAGTGTAGGAAATATGTGTAAGTATGACACGACGATAAAAAGATTTGTCTAAAATTGCTATTACATAAAAATAATAAGTTATTTTTCTATATCTGACAGTCACAGGAATCAGCTACTCCTGTGGCGGATACAGACCTATTATCGACGGCTTTGAAGCAGCCAGAAAAATACGGTCGTGTCAGAGGTGCAGAGTTTAGGGTGACACCCCGAGTATATTTTGAGAAGAAGAAAAAAATGGATGATACAGATGAAAAATTGGAACAAATGAGGGAAAAATAGCAACCCTTGAAGAACGATTGCAATGGTAGGGAGAGTTGCTAGAAACTTTTATGGGTGGGAAGCAAAGGGAAGACATAACTCAGGAACAACCAGTGCATGAACATCCCGTCCCACCCCCCACCATCTTTGAGGTGAGTCATTCGCCTCAAAGAACTATCTTAGCTATGGTAATCAATATTCTAATCATTGTTCCCATGAAATGTGAATCAGAAAAACACTGATAATTTTTTTGTACTGATCTTCTACAGGGTGATAATGATTGTGCTTTATATCTATCAACACCCACCTATCACCTTATAGTGAGGGCTACAGTGTTCAATATCCCAGATGCCACACTACATAATAGACCACTTCCAAAAGATCATCTGAAAGTGACGATTACTGTAGCTCATGATCCAAATGCAGATCTAATTATTCCACTTGATGACGATGATATTCATACGGTCCAAAAGGCTATTGGGACATTTATTGCATGGCCGTCACAACTTGTAAGAGTACATGCGGACAAAGTGGTATTTATTTCCTTTTTTCTCAAGCTAAACCCTTAACAATTAATGAAAAAAGGGTCTGAACCAATGATTGTTGTTATATACGGATAAAGGGAAGGGGGTGACAAACGTCGGCTCAAAACCATCTAAAGGATCGACCAACCAATCCCAAGGAGCTACTAAAAGTACAATAACACCACCTGTTCTCTATCCAGATTTACTAGCATTGAAGACTCATGTGGATACAAAGCTAAAAGATGGTAATAGTCATCTAGTGGTTTTCGAAGAGAATATATACGGAGAGGAAATTCAAGATTTCGTTGCTACTAAAAATGTAAATGAAATCCTTGAAAACAGTTGGCTAGGAGTCACAGTTTTAAATGTATATATGAGGTATTTTTCCATGAATTTATTTTCTAAAAGCTAATCTACTGTGCAAATTATGACTAAATGCATTTTATATTGTCGACAGATGCATTTATGAAAAATAGTTGAAGGAATTTTCCCATGAGCCAAGATTTAGACTCGTTAGTCCTCATATCACATCAAAACACCTAACAAAAATAGAGCCATCAAAAAGGGATGCAATAGTGAATGGCTTGTTGAAAACATTTGAAAGCAAGATTACAGATGACAGACTTTTCCTAATAACAACCATGCAGGGGTAATACTCTACGATTAAAGCATATTAATTATATTTTCACTTCTTTTATTACTTATTCCTTTTTGTGTTTTTAGGAAACATTGGTTGCTAATTGCGGTGAACTTGGATACTCCGAAGATTTATTTTCTAGATTCAAAGCAAGCATATCCATCAAACCGACCACACATGATGGAGTTTGTGAATCTGTAATACACTACATCTTACGTTTTAGGTCTAAACATCAAGTAATATAATTTATATTATATTTTACTAAGGATACTGTTATGATAGGGTGGTGTATCATTATCATCTAAAAAAAGGAATGAGGATAGGGGCTAAGCATAGGGAGGCGAGCAAGTACTACGTCTGGACAAATATCAGGGTATATATAATAAAATTTCACTATCCAAACACATCTCAACACAAGTTACTTATTCTCCTAATGATCAATTTTTTACAGTTTCCAAAACAAACAAATGATAATGATTGCGGTTATTATGTTTGTAAATTTATGAAATAGATCATTTTTCATCAGCAAACTAGCATCCCTAAAGAGCTATTTTCAAAAACAACTACTAGTTCGTTTAAGTTATTTATTAATTATTTATTTTTATATTTTGCAGTACTACTCTGACTGCCGAAAAGACTCATAATTAAAAGATGATATATATGTGTTCAGAAACGAGTGGTCCACATACCTGATGGCAGATTGTACACAAATACAATGAAGATCTGACTTGGGGACATGTACAATTGGTGGTCATTTTTGAGAGGGGTTAAGGGGATCAAAAGATGAAACATTGTTGTATTTAAATGTTCATAGGAAAATTGTAATTGTTATTAAATAAAACATCCTTTCTCCAATGAGTCATTTTCCCATTTTAACAGATGATATGCACCAGCAACATGCAAGAATGCTGAACCACTCAAAGGGACTCTCTTTTGTTTAAAATGGACACAAATTTAATTGAAAACAACAACTGACCTATGAAAATCTGACCAAATGCATTAGGATTGCATTGATCTTTTAGGAGAATGATCCAAGGGTCCTTGGTGACATGTACGAGTCATCCCCGCCTCAATCTGAGGCACGGTGTGGCCGGTACCACTCAAAGGGTCTCTCTTTTGTTTAAAATGGACATGATTTTAAGTGAAAACAACAACCGGCCTATGGAAATCTGACCAAACACATTAGGATTGTGTTGATCCTTTATGAGAATGATCCAACTATCCTTTGTGATGTGTAAAAGTCAACCCCTCCTCAATACGAGGCACGGTGTGACTGATATCACTCAAAGGGTCTCTCTTTTGTTTAAAATGGACATGATTTTAATTGAAAACAACAACTGACCTAAGGAAATCCGACCAAACACATTTGGATTTCCTTTATCTTTTATAAGAATGATACAAGGGTCCTTGTTGACATGTATGAGCAATCCCCGCCTCAATCTGAGGCACGGTGTGGCCGGTACCACTCAAAGGGTCTCTATTTTGTTTAAAATGGACACGATTTTAAGTGAAAACAAAAACTGACCTACGGAAATTTGACCAAACACATTCGGATTGTTTTGATCCTTTAGGAAAACGATCCACGGGTCCTTTTTGATGTGTAAGAGTCAACCCCGACTCAATCTGAGGCACAGTGTGACCGCTATCACTCAAAATGTCTCTCTTATTTAAAATGAACACAATTTTAATTGAAAACAACAACTGACCTACGAAAATCTGACCAAACGTATTCAGATTGACTTGATATTTTATAATAACGATAAAAAGGTCCTTGGTGACATGTAAGAGTCATCCCCGCCTCAATCCAAGGCATGGTGTGGCCGGTACCACTCAAAGGGTCTCTCTTTTGTTTAAAATGGACACGATTTTAAGTGAAAACAATAACTGACCTACAGAAATCCGACCAAACGCATTAGTATTGTGTTAATACTTTAGGAGAACGATCCAAGGGTCCTTTGTGATGTGTATGAGTCAACCCCACCTCAATCCAATGCACATTGTGACCTCTATCACTCAAAGGGTCTCTCTTTTGTTTAAAATGGACACGATTTTAAGTGAAAACAACAAATGACCTACGGAAATCTAACCAAACACATTCGTATTGTGTTGATCCTTTAGTAGAACGATATAAGGGTCCTTTTTGATGTGTAAGAGTCAACCCCGCCTTAATCTGAGGCACGGTGTGACCGCTATCACTCAAAGAGTCTCTATTTTGTTTAAAATGGACACGATTTTAAGTGAAAACAACAACTGACCTACGAAAATCCAACCAAACACATTCGGATTGCCTTGATCTTTTATAATAAATATCCAAGGGTCCTTGGTGACATGTACGATCCATCATCGCCTCAATCCAAGGTACGGTGTGGCCATTACCACTCAAAGGGTCTCTCTGTTGTTTAAAATGGACACGATTTTAAGTGAAAACAACAACTGACCTATGAAAATCTGACCAAACGCATTAGGATTGTGTTTATACTTTAGAATAAATATCCAAGGGTCCTTTTTGATGTGTAAAATTTAACCCTGACTCAATCCGCGGCATGGTGTGACCGCTATAACTCAAAGGGTATCTCTTTTGTTTAAAATGGACACAATTTTAATTGAAAACAACAACTGACCTATGGAAATCCGACCAAACACATTCGGATTGTGTTGATACTTTAGGAGAAAAATCCACGAGTACTTTGTGATGTGTAAGAGTCAATGCCGCCTCAATTCGAAGCACAGTGTGACCGCTATCACTCAAAGGGTGTCTATTTTGTTTAAAATAGACACGATTTTAAGTGAAAACAACAACTGACCTATGAAAATCTGACCAAATGCAGTTGGATTGCCTTGATCTTTTATAAGAATGATCCAAGATTCCTTGGTGACATGTAAGAGTCAACCTTGCCTCAATCCAAGGCATGGTGTGACCACTATCACTCAAATGGTCTCTATTTTGTTTAAAATGGACACGATTTTAAGTGAAAACAACAACTGACCTACAAAAATCCAACCAAATGCATTCGGATTGCCTTGATATTTTATAATAACGATCCAAGGGTCCTTGGTGATGTGTAAGAGCTATCCCCGCCTCAATATGAGGCACGGTGTGGCCGGTACCACTCAAAGGGTCTCTATTTTGTTTAAAATGGACACGATTTTAAGTGAAAACAACAACTGACCTACAGAAATTCGACTAAACGAATTCAGATTGTGTTGATCCTATAGAAGAAAAATCCATAGGTACTTTGTGATGTGTAAGATTCAGCCCTGCCTCAATCCGAGGCACAGTGTGACCGCTATCACTCAAAGGGTCTCTATTTTGTTTAAAAGTGACACGATTTTAAGTGAAAACAAAAAAATGACCTATGAAAATCTGACCAAACACATTAGGATTTCCTTGGTATTTTTTAATAATGATCCAAGGGTCCTTGGTGACGTGTAAGAGTCAACCTCGCCTCAATACAAGGCACGGTGTGTCCGGTACCACTCAAAGGGTCTCAATTTTGTTTAAAATGGACACGATTTTAAGTGAAAACAACAACTGACCTATGGAAATTCAACCAAACGCATTCAGATTGTGTTGATCCTTTAGGAGAACGATTCACGAGTCTTTTTTGATGTGTAAGAGTCAAATTCGCCTCAATCCGAGGCATGGTGTGACCGCTATCACTCAAAGGGTCTCTCTTGTTTAAAATGGACACAATTATAATTGAAAACAACAACTGACCTACGAAAATATGACCAAACGCATTATTATTGCCTTGATCTTTTATAATAACTATCCAAGGGTCACTGGTGATGTGTACGAGTCATCCCTGCCTCAATATGAGGCACAGTGTTGCCGATACCGCTCAAAGGGTCTCTCTTTTGTTTAAAATGGACACGATTTTAAGTGAAAACAACAACTGACCTACGGGAATCTGACCAAACACATTTGGATTGTGTTGATCCTTTAGGAGAATGATCCACGGGTCCTTTTTTACGTGTAAGAGTAAACTCTGCCTCAATCCGAGGCATGGTGTGACCGCTATCACTAAAAGGGTCTCTCTTTTGTTTAAAATGGACATGATTTTAAGTGAAAACAACAACTGACCTACGGAAATCTGACCAAACGCATTCGGATTGTGTTGATCCTTTAGGAGAACTATCCACGGGTCCTTTTTGATGTGTAATAGTCAATCCTGCCTCAATCTGAGGCATGGTGGGACCACTATCACTCAAAGGGTCTCTATTTTGTTTAAAATGAACACGATTTTAAGTGAAAACAACAACTGACCTACAAAAATCTGACAAATGCATTCGAATTACCTTGATCTTTTATAAGAATGGTCCAAGGGTCCTTGGTGACATGTAAGAGTCATCCCTACCTCAATCCGAGGCATGGTGTGGCCGGTACCACTCAAAGGGTCTCTCTTTTGTTTAAAATGGACACGATTTTAAGTGAAAACAATAACTGACCTATGAAAATCTGACCAAACGCATTCCTATTGTGTTGATCCTTTAGGAGAATGATCCACAGGTCCTTTGTGATGTGTATGAGTCAACCCCACCTCAATCCGAGTCATGGTGTGACTGCTATCACTCAAAGGGTCTCTCTATTGTTTAAAATGGACACAATTTTAATTGAAAATAACAACTGACCTATGAAAATACGACCAAACGCAGTCGGATTACCTTGATCTTTTATAAGAATGATCCAAGGGTCCTATGTGATGTGAAAGAGTCAACCCCGCCAACCCCCTAGACTACCCCCCACCCCCTGGACACCAATCCACCCCCCGGACACCCCCCACCCCTCTGGACACCCCCACCCCCTGTAAAGCCCCCCGACACCATGGACACCAGCCCACCCCCCTGGAAAGCCCCCTCAGACACCAATCTACCCCCTAGACTGCCCCCACCCCCCTGGACACCAATCCACCCCCCACTCCTTTGGACACCCCCCCCCCACCCTCTATAAAGCCCCCCCGACACCTTGGACACCAGCCCACCCCCTAGAAAGTCCCCCGGACACCAATCCACCCCCTGGACCGCCCCCCACCCCCTCGACACCAATCCACCCCCTGGACACCCCCACCCCTCTGGACACCCCCCCACCCCCTGTAAAGACACCCCCACCCCTCTAGACACCCCACCCCCAATAAAGCCCCCCCCCCCCGACACCTTGGACACCATCCCACCCTCTTGAAAGCCCCCCCCCCAGACACCAATCCACCCCTTGGACCGCACCCCACCCCCCCCCCCCGGACACCAATCCACCCCCTGTACACCCCCACCCCTCTGGACACCCCCCTACCCCCTGTAAATCCCCCCCCCCCCGACACCTTGGACACTATCCCACCCCCTGGAAAGCCCCCCGGACACCCCCTACCCCCCCCTTGGACAACCACCCCAAACCCATGAACAGCCCCCCAACCCCCTGAATTCTGAATTGAATTATTTATGTACTTAATTAACTTATGAATTATGTGTTAATGGTGTACGGGTATACTTGTTGTATGGGTATACTTGGTCTAATTAGATTATGATTTATGAGTTAATTTTGTATGGTTATACTTGCTTTAATTAGCTTATTGAGATGCTGATTTTTTTTGCAGGTGTTCGGGTGTACTGCTGCAGATTTTTTCATAGTAGCAAAGAGGGCATTTATCAGTGCTAAAACAGAACTGATAAAGGATAAGTTTATCAACGCTAAAGGAGCGCTGATAAAACACTCATTTATCAGTGCTCTTTTAGTGCTGATAAAGGGTTGTTTTATCAGTGCTCTTTTAGCGCTGATAAAGGTTTCATTTATCAGTCTTTTTTAGCGCTGATAAAGTACCCCTTTATCAGCACCGATCTTTACAGCGCTTTTTTAGCGCTGTTAAAGCCCGTTTGTAGCGCTGTTAAATCCCATTTGTAACGCTGTTAATGCCCGTATTTATAGTAGTGGATTCAAGAGTTAGAATGGGTGTAGTTATGATGTAGGGTGATCAAGTCATGGCTTATGTATCCCACTAGATGAGTCCTCATAAGTAGAACTACCCTATGCATGACCTCGAATTAGTAGTTGTGGTTCATGCTCTATGTTGTTGGAGACACTACTTGTTAGGAGAGAGGTTTGTTGTTTACATATATCATAAAAGTTTGAAATATATCTCCACACAGTGAGACTTAAATTTGAGGCAGTGCAAGTGGGTCGAATACCTATAGTCGTTCGACTTTGATCTTGCTTATACCCCTAGTAAGGGTAATGTCGTGGATGATGATTTGATCCACTAAACACATACACAATCCATCTAGGTAGCCAGCAATGAGTGGCATATGATGGCTTTCTTTTCTGAGATGCATTTGGAGGTTCAAGAGAAACACATACAACTAGTTCTAGTAGCTCTTGCAGTGACGTACTCTCTTCTAGATCGAGTCTTCATGTGGAAGTTATCTGATCTAGAGGGGATGGTTTTGAGGGAAAGAGTCTCAGGAGATAACCCACCTCCTGTTTGGGTTATTGATAGCAGTGAAACTCTGCTCTATTTTAGTCGTATATGGGTCCCTTTTGATATTCAGGAAGAGATAATGATGGAATCTCATGCCTCTATTTGGGAAGTTCATCCTAGACTTACCAATATGTACAGAGTTATGCATCATTGGTACTAGTGGACTGGTATAAAGAATCAAATAGTGGGCTTCATTACCTGGTGCTCCACCTATCAGTAGGTGAAGGAAGAGAACCAGAGACCTACTGGACTCATGTAGCCTTTGTCCCTTCCTGAGAGGAAATAGAACGACGTCAGCATGGATTTTGTTATAGGCTTGCCAAGATCTCCTTGAGGTAGTGATGCAATATGGGTGATCATTAATAGGTTGACCAAAGTCACGCACTTCCTACCTACCTGGGAGACCCTCTCTATTGATGTGTTAGGGAGGATTTATATTCAGAAGATATTTCGACTTCATGGAATGCCTCGTTCTATCATGTCAGACTAAAATTCATGTTTCACATTGCGATTCTAACAAGGATGTAACATCCCGAATCTAGATTCCACTGAACTGGTGCTTCATACCTGGTTAGTCACATGGCCTCAAGTTCATTTACCCAAATGCCAGAGGCTATCGACTAGCAGCGAGGGCTTAGGGTCTGATAGTGGGGAAACTGTTCCCTCAATTGCAGAGTTTAACACAGCGGAACAATAATAAAAAATAGAGGAAGTAGTAAATACCATAAAATTGAAATAAACAATGGAAGACTGATAATAAAGATAACTAGAATTCATAGCATACAAAATATGATGATTCCTATCACATGTTCTAAGAAAGCAGCCAAAACAAGTACACTGTAGTATTACATAATATATGTCTCAAAAGAAAAAAAGAAACAAAAAGCGACTAGGAAGCATCACAAGCTTCATCCTAGTCTCATGCTCTCATACTCCTATGCAGCATGTCAAGTACCTGTAGCAGGGAGCTTTCCCTAATCAACACCTATAATCATATAACCTATTTGGGCCCAAAAGCATGACCCAAATAGGTTGTGAGACTAAATCCTAGTAGGAAACCACCCAAGGTCTGTTCCAATCTATTAGTGGATATATATAACATTTAGTGTACAATAGTGAAAGCAATAAACTATGGGTACTTAAAAGCAAGCACAACCAGATGTCTTAGAAAACAATGTAAACAAGTATAAGTGAAGACCGAATACAAGCTTGTTCTTTGTCTTAGAAGATGTGTCATAAGTCATTCTATTTCATTATTTAATTACATTGAATTATATAAAAGTCTCTAGGTATGGACTAGTCCCAAATACCCCCCCTCCAGTATAATGTTAATTGTCAACTCGTGACATATTAGTCATTTAATCATTTTCCAATAGAGCCCAGCCTAGGTATCCCTCAATGGATCCTAGTTTTGATTGGCATTTTAAATTATCCTTAATAATCCCGGCCACTCTATTTTTGGCTCACTCATGGCCTTTACATAATTAACCTCTTAAGATCGCCCATTGTCTTTTAACCAAGATAGTGGTTCTCCTAAGGTATATAAGGTGCAATTAGTCACATGAGCCTGACCTTGTCTTTTAACTGATATTGTGTCTCGCCCATAGTTAAATACCCCTTCTTAATCATTTCATACAGTAGACACATGTAAATTAAACTATTAAATTTCTTTAACATATTAACTCACATGGGTAGGTTCACAGTTGGAGAAAAACATTCCAAACATGCTTAAACAGACATAGGCATAACTTGGGGCAAAGGGGAAATCACTAATCCCAAACCCTTAATCAATTAAAACACAATTTATCACAAATTAAATTCCATTATAAATATAATTCATACATGACAACCAAATAATGGAAACAAGGCATACCTCATAGGCAACCTTGTCCAAATGACCATAAACAGTCATTCCAAGGGAAACGCACCCATGGGGTGGCCCTTAATTAAGGTAAACAACATAATTAATACTTTTAAACACTTATTTGATTACCTAAACACCAATAGGAAACAATAAGGGTAAATTATAAATCAAGTGACACCCCAAAAATGGGCGTTCAGAACTCTGGCATATATAAATATCATGAAAATTCATAAAAGGCACAAAACCACCTACCTCATACTCATACGAGTCTCCTCGTCCAGCGTCAAGCTTTGAGTTGACCTAGAATGGAGTATATCTACAAAGCAATAAAAAACTCTCAAAATTTGATGACTCAATTGAGATACGAAATCATGAAGAATAGGTCAAGAGGAATTGAGAGCTTATCTATTGGGTTCCAACACATCCAAAGGTGATCAAAACTGAGTTTATACAAACAAAAGGGAGGCAAAATGACCTCTTGGTGAGGCTGTTCGTCGAACGAGATGAGCCCTCTATCCATCTGATGAAACATGAGGCTACTTCCCAATTTAAAAAAAAATACACAGTGTGTAATTGAAAGTACATGTCATTTTCGTACAATTTATGGCCAGACCATTACATGGTTGTGTACTAGGAGTACATGTCGTGTAGCCCTCCATACACGGTGTGTACATAAAATTACACGGCATGTAGGCCCCAGTCACCTCATGTAACAGGCCTGCAGCTAGACCGTGAACTATTTTCCCCCATTTTCATAATTATAAAAATTGAAAAGAAAATATCTATACCTTAGAGTAAGAATCAGGTTCTTACAAACTTCCCCCTTAAATTAATTTGTCCCTAAATTTTCCTTCCAAGGGTGATGAATAACTATCTGAGAACAACTTCGACCACTGTGATCATACGTCGACCGCCCTCTCCCAAGTTTCATCCTTCACTTGGTTGTGCTATCATAGTACCCATACCAAAGGAACAAACCGGCCATGGAGAACCTTCGTTCTACAATTGACAATACGAATGGGATGTTCCTTAAAGGACGCATCTTCCTGAAACTCCACTTCCTTAGGTTGAAAGGTGTGAGACGGGTCTGAAAATTAACTTCATAATTGTGAAATATGGAAGACATTGTGCATAGCCTTGTGCCTATGAGGTAACTTAAATCTATAGGTAATCGAACCGACCCTCTCCAGAATCTCAAACAGACCGACGTATCTTGGTGAAAGTTTACCCTGTCTCATGATCCTCTTATGTCCCAACCTCGGTGCGACACATAGGAAAACTTGATCCCTGAACTCAAACTCCAAAGTTCATCTATGGAGATCATCATATGATCTTTGATGAGACTGCGTAGTAGTCATCCACTTTCGAATCAACTGAACTTGCTCAGTGGTCTCCTGGACAAGATGAGGTCACAACATTGCTGCCTCTCTTGCCTCCAACCAATAAAGGGATGATCGGCATGGCCTACCATATAAATCCTCATATGGTTCCATATGAATAGTATCATGGAATCTATTATTGTAGGTGAACTCAATAAGGGGTATGTGTGTCTCCCAGGAACCCCCAAAATCCAAGATGCATGCCCGAAGCATGTCCTCCAGTACCTGAATCGTGCACTCTGGCTAGCCATCTATATGGGGGTGGTAAGTTGTGCTCAGAAGCACCTGTATACCCAAATACCTCTGTATCCCTTTCCAAAAATGAGAAGTAAACTGGGTGTCCCTATATGAAATTATAGAATGTGGGACCCTATGCAGTCGTACAATCTCACGAATATAAAACCTCTCAAGATCATCAACACTGAAGGTTTTCTTGATTGGTAGGAAATTTGAAACCTTCGTAAGCCTATCAACCACAACCCATAATGCATCATTACCTCGGGGAGACCTTGGTAAACCTGTCACAAAATCCATCATGATGTCATTCCATTTCCACTCAGGAATGGGTAGCTGCTACAAAATTCCTGATGGTCTTTGGTGTTCTGCCTTCAACTACTGATAGGTGGAACATCTCATGACAAAACTAGCTACATCTCTCTTCATACCTAACCACCAGTACTGGCAATGTATATCCTGATACATCTTAGTGACACCAAGATGTACTAACCAAACTAAAGAATGAAAATCCTACATCATCTCCCCGTGAATGTCTGTTTAAACCCATACATTACCCTATAACCACAGGACTTCATCCTCATCAATGGTCCAACCAGGAGGTTACTCACTTGACATACTCTCTCATAGAACTAGGCCTTCAGAATCTGATAGCTACCTCATCTTCACTCTATCTAGTAATGTAGATGTAACAACTAAGGATGCAAGGAAAGTCTATCCCTGACTATTGTGTACCTCCAAGTGCATCTCATAGAACAACACCATAAGCTACCACTTGCTACTGGCATGATGCACTGTCTGTATCTGAGTCCTCCTGCTCAGTGCATCAGCCACTACATTTCCTTTTCTAGGCATGTAGGCAAGCTCGAAGTCGAAGGACTGACGGTATTCCACCCACCTTTGATTAATCAGATTTAGATCACACTGAGTAAAGATGTACTTGAGACTTTTGTGGTCTGTGTACACCAAAAAATGCTTCCCCAATAAGTAATGTCTCCAATATCATAATGCATGAACAACTGTGGCTAACTCGAGATCATGTGTTGGGTAATTCCTCTCATGTGGCCTCAACTTCCAAGACCCGTATGCAATGACTCGATCCCCCTGCATAAGCACTGCTCCCAGCCTGATACCTAATGCGTCATAGTACACAGTATTAATCCTTCCTAAATCTAGAAAAATCAGTATCGTTGTTGACGTTAATCTCCATTTCAGCTCCTGAAAGGTCGTCTCGTAAGAATCTGACTATACGTACTTCACACACTTATTTGTTAAGCTTGTCATCAGAGCTTCTAAGTGTGAGAACTCCTGTATGAAATTCATATAGTAACCATCCAACCCTAGAAAACTTTTCACCTCAAAGTTGTCTCTGGGATTCTCCCAAATAACTATTGCTCTCACCTTTTCTAGGTCCACTGATACTCCTACCTCTGAGATGACATAACCCAGGAAGTGAATCTGATCCATTCAGAAGTGGAACTTTGGGATCTTATCATATAATTGATTCTATCTTAGTGTACTCAAAATGATCTCAAGATGGGTGGAATTTTCGTGTCAATTATGATAATGCACCAAGATATCATTCACAAAAAACACAATGAATGAGTCAATATAAGGATAGAACACTTGGTTCATCAGTGCCATAAAGACTGCAGGTGGGTTTGTGTGACTGAACGACATGACCAAATAATCATACAGACCATTGATAGAGATAATATTTTCATTATTTTTCATATTTTTTTCAATGATTTAACCCCTAACAATTAATCAATTTGATCTGATTTGTATCATTTTAGTGTTTTTTGTGAATTATGGGTTTAATTGTGGAAATTGGTTAATTCTGGAAATTTAGCAGTTTTGTGTAGCTTCTGTATTTCCAACATATCTTTTACATTGTTGATCCAAATTGTGTGATTTCTTTTTTTTAGGCTTTTTATGCTTGTGGGATTAAACTTTTCCTTATTTACCTTGATCCAATTCCAAACACACTGGACCAGATAAATCAATCAAAAGAAGAAAGTTTTCTGGACAACAGAATGGACCCCACTATAATTAATGAAGTATATCTCTGGATACACATGTTCAAATGAGGTGATTCAAGCTGTAATAGAAGTAGGACTCCGCGAGTCATGTTAAAAATAAATTTCATGAATAAATTCGGTCATTCAAGCATCCATTGAATGCAGACAATGAGATGATGTTGAAGAGTCACCTCGGGAAGAAAAATATATCATTAGTAATTTGAGAATAAATTTTTTGCCACTTGTCCTAATTCTCTGATATTTTGAGGAATAATTAACAAGACATAGGGGGAAAACTTTTATTAAGACTACTTCCCGAGATTCTGTCATTTATTATGCCAACTGAACTCAAACTTTAGGTGGAGTAATTTTAGAGGGAAATTTTCTACTCCCCAAGCCTATAAATAAGAGTGTTCACTTCCATTAAAAGGGGTGGAAGAAGGTGAAAGAGGGGTTGTTCTAGAGTATTGACTTCTAGAAGTGATTTATATTTTCTATTTTCACTTTTCTTGGTTTCATTATGCTCTCTTCTTTCCCTTTCAACTCTAATACCCTTCACATGGAGGGGTAAAACCTTTGAGTGATCGGGGAAGGGGAAGTTTCTCTTTTGTAATGTCGGAGTTCTGTGCTTAAATGTAAAACCCTATTTTTATTTTGAATGAATTCTATTATCATTTTTTCCCAATTCTCTTAATGCGATTGTGTTTTGGGTTTGGTGTATTCATTTTTAATAGCTTTGGTTAAGGACTTTTAATCTCCCTCTGCCTAGTGCAATTTGTCTCGATCGAGCAGATTGTGTTAGGTGGTGAGTGTCCAACGATCATTGGCACGTGTGTAGAACTAGTAAACTTTTTCTAGAGTTCTAAGGATCAACAATTCCTGATCGGGACTTGCCTTAGTTTTTTAAGAATTTTTTATGAACTTCCATGCACATAGGAGTGAGTTCCATTTCTTTCTTCAACCAAAGGTGATTTATAACTCGATCGAGGAGTCTTTCATTTTTCATTTAAAATGAAGAGAGGTAAGATGATATTTGTGACAATGATGACATTAAAAAATGTGATCCTACCCTGACCCTATCACTCTCTTCATCCATTAGTGTTCAACCTTTCTTTTGAATTTCTTTCTTTATTATTCAACTTAAACATTTTCAAAAACAACCTCTTCTTCTTTCATTAATTTAAGTGAAAAACATAATTGTTGTTCACTCCTCTCTGGAGACAACCTAGGTTACCCACTTTACTACATTTTAACTTAGGTTTTATTTGTTTTTTCCACACCCCATGATAGGCTCGTGTCAAAACTTGGCGTTGTTGCTGGGGAAGTAATCCAGTGATGAACCCAAGTCCTTGACCATTAATGTCTTAATGTTTCTTATTTTCTTAGAGTTATAATGAGGAGGATCTTAGTGGGTAAGGCGCCTTTGTGTCTCCACTTGCCACCCGAGGTTTAGCTTTCACTTCTGCAATATTTTCCCTCGATCGAGGAGGTGGATGTGTGGTCTCTCAGTGATTGTTGAGAGTTCCATATATTCACAACCATATGCAGAGGAGGATGTTCATGCATATGATGGATCATGTTCATTAAGTAAATTTGAAACTAATAATGAGACGATGAAGGTTCACTCTGGGTGATGCTCTTGGGAATGTCTCCTTTCTGTCTTAACATCATTTTGTTTGCATTCATTCTGTTTTCATTTCATTTGCATGTTTAATTTTAGTTTTTCATTTTCAATTCCAAAATCTCATTTCTGGTTATTTTATTTCATATATATATATATATATATATATATAGTGAATTAGAATTAGTGAGTGAATGACTGCAACAGCTCCTCAAGAGATCGACCTAGGTCAGCCACTGTATTCACTTAGTATAAAAATTTTGAGAGCACGCACGACAACGCTTCATCAAATTGGCGTCGTTGCCGGGGAGGTTGTGCCAACAATCTAATTCTAACATTTTGTAAATATTTTCATTTTTTTATTTAAAAAAATCTAAAAAATCCATGATGTATTCCAACTACAATTATTCTTCTTGGATTGATTACTCGCAGTTACAGGGACAAATGGTTCATAATGATGAAGAATCCCTCTTTCAAAAGCTTGATGAACTCACTATTTTGGCAAGCAAATGATGAATGGACTTGTCACAAGTATCTTTCTTAAAGAACTGATGGACATGGTGAATCAATTCAACATTGATTATCAAAGATTGAAGTCCATAGAGAAGGTTACATTGGATTAAGAACCTCAACCTGAACCAGAATCAGAACCAGTGGGGGAAGTGAATTCACCACTCATCTTTCAAATAGAGGATCCTGACTACCTACCTCTACCCAATGAAATTCAAATAAATGAGGATCTTTCCATTAAATAATCAATTGAAGTCTAGCCACTTAAAGGAGATAATTTTTTTCTAAACTCTCACCATTCTGATTTTATAGAATATGAATTGAGTACTAATTCCCCTTGCATGAAATTTTTAGATTCTAATAACTCTTGTATTGACTTGGTGGATGAGGAAGAAAAATATGATGCACCTAATGAAGAACATATGGAGCTCCCTGAACATGTTGATCATTTATTGGAGGGAGTTCAAGAGGGAATCCAAGTGGATTTAGCTAAGGAAAAAAGAGATGCAAGATGCTTACTTTGGAAGGGATGAATATGATATTGACACTTCATGCTTTAACTTTTTTAAATAGAATTATACTTTGACTATTCCTTTGATTTTTATACTCATGCAGCATACCTTCTGCAATCACTTGAGAATAAAGAGGAGGCTGTGAAATTGGAAACCAAGAAAGATGAGGACTCATTATTTTTCCTATCCCCGCCAAGAAATTGTATCTTATTGTACTAGGGGTGTATTTGGTGTACTATACCCATGGTTTTCTCAACAAAAAAAATTAAAGCACATGATTTGAATAAGAAGTTTTGTTGGTTAATGAGAAATAAACTTCACCCACCATCAGATTGGGGATAACAAACTTGAACTGCCCATCTGGAGGCAGTCAAAACCCAGGGCCCACTTGGGGGATTAAACCAAGATCTATCCTTCTTTTCTCATCCTATTTCTATTTTTATTTCTTTAAATAAATTTATTATGTTTTATTTTGTTCTTTTTCATGTAGGTTTTTAGTGTGCAACACTTAGGAGCTTAACTCAATATTGCACTTCTAATAAGTCAGGTTGTACCTCTCCTTTACAATTACTTATTGCTGTGATTCATTTTAAATTATACTTACATATCACATCCATTTGAATTCATTGAGGACACTGCATCATTTAAGTGTGCGAGAGGGAACCTTTGTAGTTTTGTATTTTTGTTTTTTGTTTTTTTTTCAAAAAATAAATAAAAACTAAAAAATAAAAAAATTGTGTGTTTTCAAATTTTTGTGTGTTTATTTTTTTCAGTTTTTTTGTGTGTTTTTGAAAATTTTGAGCTGAAATTATTATCATTGCCATTTTTGAAACCCATGTCATTGAGTGAACCAATTTATTCCATGAAATTGAGCTTAAATGAATGCTAAAAATGATTTTGTTTCTTGTTCAATTCTTTGGAAATTTTATGAAAAGTACTCAGATTTTTGAATCTCATGCCACATTTCACTGTCTTTATCTTTGAAATCACTTTCCCGTGAGTCTTCTGAACCATTTTTTTCATATTAATTTCATTCACCTCACTTCTTGAGAGAACCAGACCATGCGTGTCTTAACCAGAATTTGATTTATTCCTTTCAAAACTTGAGGATTTGGGGTACATGTGTATTAAATGATTGATCCATTTCTTTGGTTTTAAATCCCCCTTTTCAAGATAATCCCTTTAATTCTAGCCTTACTTGTAAATTAATCCTTTTAACCCATAGAATCCATGAATATCCTATTAGTTTAGCCACATTACAAGCCAATTTTCCCTATCCAACCTGCTCTTGAAGTGAAATTTCATGATCTAGTTGAACATAAGTGTGGGGGGAGCTGTCTTGTGTTGTGCTACCTCATTTGGTGAAACTTTGGGTGGAAATTCAAATTCTGAAGAGATGTGTGTGCTAGTGAAAAATAATTCTATTGAAAGTTGTTCCTTTTCTAGAGTTTTCATGATAAGAGAAGTTGTGTCTTTCTGGAGCTTCTAATGGAGGAAGAAAGCCGTGCCTTTTCTGGAGCTTTCAAGAGAAATCATGTTTGAGAAGATTGAAATTTTTGCGAAAATGCTGATCTGTTTGAACATTTCTTGAGATTTTATTATTATGGAGCTGAATTTCTACTAAGTTGAGTGAGGAGGATACCATACTGGAGTGAAAATTAAAATTGTGCAATTTTGCTTCAAAAAGAACCAATCCCTCCTTATTCGGTCTCAGAATTTTTCACATAAAATCCTACCAACTGAAAGACAGAGAAGAACCTTGAAGAGTCCTCATGATAAATACATGTCCTTGACTCACATCGGGTGGAGAATTATGAGTTTTTCAAACCTATGGTGACCCTTGAATTGGTTTGGATGAGAAAAACTTTAATGAAAATTGATATTTGTGAGATGAGAGAAAATTCATGTGAGGTAGGTGTCTTGTGTGCATGGGAGGATAAATGAAGAGGAAAAATATTGAATGATCTGATTTGAGAACTTGTAATAATGGTTATAGATGATGCATGATATCTTTTATTTCTTGTTGTGGAATTGGTGGATCTCAGTGGCATGTGTTTTGAATATGCTTTGATTTGATTTTTATTTTGACTTGTCTAGGAGTCCAAGTGCTAAGTGTGGGGGAATTGATGGAGATAATATTTTTATTATTTTTTATATGTGTTTCAATGATTTAATCCCTAAAAATTAATCAATTTGAGATTATTTGTATCATTTTAGTGTTTTTTGTGAATTATGGGTTTAATTGTGGAAATTGGTTAATTCTGGAAATTTAGTAGTTTTGTGTAGCTTCTGTATTTCGAGCATATCTTTTAAATTTTTTATCCAAATTGTGTGATTTATTTTTTTAGGATTTATATGCTTATGGGATTTAGCTTTTCCTTCTTGACCTTGATCCAATTCCAAACACACTAGCCCAGATAAATCAATCAGAAGAAGAAATTTTTCTGGCTGATAGAATGGACCCCACCATAATTAATGAAGTATATCTCTGGATACACATTTCCAAATGTGGTGATTCTATATGTAATAGAAATATGACTCCATGCTTCATGTTAAAATAAATTACATAAATAAATTAGGTCATTTAAGCATCCATTGAATGCGGAAAATGAGAGGATTTTGAAGAGTCACCTTGGGAAGAAAAATATTTCATTAGTAATTCGAGGATAACTTTTGTGCCACTTGTCCTAATTCTCTGATATATTTAGGAATCATGAACAAGACATATGGGAACAACTTTTATTAAGACTCCTTCCTGAGATTTATCCATTTATTATGCCAACCGGACTCAAACTTTTGGTGGAGTAATTTTGGAGGGAAATTTTCTACTCCCCAAGCCTATAAATAAGAGTGTTCACTTCCATTCAAAGGGGTGGAAGAAGGTGAAAGAGGGATTGTGCTGGAGGATTTACTTCTTTAAGTTATTTCTATTTTCTATTTTCACTTTGCTTGGTTTCATTATGCTCTCTTCTTTCCCTTTCAACTCTAATACCCTTCACATGGAGGGGTAAAACCTTTGAGCGATCGAGGAAGGGGGAGTTTCTCTTTTGTAATGTTGGAGTTTTGTGCTTAAATGTAAAACCCTAATTTTCTTTTGAATGAATTCTATTATAATTGTTTCCCAATTCTCTTAATTCTATTTTGTTTTGGGTTTGGTGTATTCATTTTTAATAGCTTTGGTTAAAGACTTTTAATCTCCCTCCGCCTAGTGCAGTTTGTCTCGATCGAGCATATTGTGTTAGGTGGTGAGTGTCCAGTGATCGTTGGCACATGTGTGGAACTAGTAAACTTTTTCTAGAGTTATAAGGATAAAAAATTCCCGATTGGGACTTTCCTTAGTTTTTTAAGAATTGTTTATGAACTTCCATACACATAGGAGTGGGTTCCATTTCTTTCTTCAACCAAAGGTGATTGATAACTCGATCGAGGAGTCTTTCATTTTTAATTCAAAAGTAAGAGAGGTAAGATGATATTTGTGAAAATGATGACATTAAAAAATTTGATCCTACCTTGACCCTATCACTCTCTTCAGTCATTAGTGTTCAACCTTTCTTTTTAATTTCTTTCTTTATTATTTAACTTAAACATTTTCAAAAACAACCTCTTCTTCTTTCATTAATTTAAGTGACAAACATAATTGTTATGCACTCTTCTCTGGAGACAACCTAGGTTACTCACTTTACTACATTTTAACTAAGGTTTTATTTGTTTTTGTCACACCCCACGACAGGCCCATGTCAACCATACCTACTCTAAAAGGTTGTGCAAGGTATGTCTGATGATTTAACACGTACTTGTTGATAACCAGATCTCATATCAATCTTTGAGAAAACATGAGCTCCACTGATCTAGTTGAACAGATCATTTATCCTTGGTATAGGATAATAGTTCTTAACCTTCAATTAGTTTAGCTTCCGATAATCTACGCATATCCTGAGGGTACCATCTACCTTTTTCGCAAAAAGGATTGGCTAACCCCATGGAGAAGTACTAGGTTGGATGAAACCCTTTGCCTACAAATCCTCTAGCTACCTCTTGAGATCTTGCAACTCCATCATAGTCATCCTATAAGGAGGAATGGATACCGGTACAGCTCCTGGTACTAGATCGATAGAGAACTATACATCTCTTACCAGAGGTAAACCTGAAAATTCATCTGGGAAGATGTCCCTGAAACGATCAACCACTGAAGGAAAATCCATCTGACGTGTCCCCTGGTCATCCAAATATAAACTGGAAATATGTGTTGTCATCCCACTCAACCCATGATTCTTAGGTCCAGCTTATCTTTCCTGGACATCCCATTCATCCTTATGTAGAAATGATCTACCCTCTAGTGACATAAAACTCACCCTACAATGATAACAATAGAAAAAGGCTTGAAAGGAGACTAACCAGTCCTTTATGAGTATAAAATCAAAGCCTGTCATCTATAAGACATGGATATCCCAAATGAAGTGACACCCACAAATTTCAAGGGGGGACTCCTTGAACTGTCATACACCTACCTTTCTAATCCCTAACAGAGTGTCTAGTTTCATAACATCATCAGAAGTAAAAAACAAGGAGCCATAGGCTCTCCACACTAGGAACAGATATGAAACTATGTGAATCCCTATATCAAAAAGTGAAGAACCTAAAACGAAGGTGACTAGAATAATACCTGTGATAGTATAAGGTATAGGATCCTACTCATGTGGGTCTGTTGCACTACCTATTTCTGGCCTTTACCGCAACCCTGAGACACTACCTGGCTACCCTGAGCTGACCCGCCCTATTGTTGTTGTGATCCTGGGGTCTGGCTACCATGGTCACAACCACTACCTCAGCCAAAATGGCCTAACATATTCCAGTTCCCAGACTGGTGAGAAGCTGCTGACCCTACTTCTAAATGTGGAGTTGGTGCAGACCCTCTCTCACTAGATACTGGTGGAAACATCCTGCAAAAACACTATAAATGGATCATATTTCCTCAAGCTCAGCACTCTAAGGGGTCCATCGGGCACTAAAGTTTAGTATTACCAATTCTTCCACACTGGAAGCACCTCACCTAGCTACCGGAAGATATGTTCTGAGTATAAGATTTGTCGCGTGTAAGCTCTAGACTATGCTTCCTAATACCAGTTGAAACAGTACCAAATCTTGGTGTCGAACCACCCTAGATCGCACATCCTGATTCCCTCTGGTTCTGCTCGATTATCAGAGCCTGGTTCACTATAGCAGATACAGTAGTCATCAAGAAGATATTCACCTATGAGGGGATGGAATACCTAATACCAACCTCAAATCGCCTAGCCTTTGACAGATCATCACCCATCGGAATAGGTGTGAAGCACTAGATCTTAGTAAAACGGGAAGAGTAATCCATAACTGATAGAGTACCCTACTCCATATGCATAAACTCACGAGATGTTTCAGCCCTCAGCATCTCGGGATAGAAGTAGTCATATAAGACTATCTGAAAATCTTCCCATGCCATGTCCTGCTGATGCTCTGTATGTGTGGTAATATCCCACCACCTCTTGGTGGAATCACATAGAATGTAAGTCATGAGCTTGACCCTCCTCTCAGGAGGCATATCAAGATGCTCGAAGATCGATAACATGGCCTCTAGCTATAACTCTTTAGCCTGTGGACCACCTTCCCTAGAAAACATGGGTGGATGCTACTGCTGGAACACTTGTGTTAGTTCTACCATAGACGTGGTCGGCTGTGGTGCTCCCTGAAAGGTTTTCATGAACCTCATAAATCCTTCATAGAACTGTGAATCAACATCTGGGTTTGGTATAACGGTTGGTACCTCAACTGGAACGACTGGAGGGTTCATTGGTATCCCATGCCCTACCTCCTCTGGAGTATGATCATCTTCATTCTCCTGGTGCACAAATAGAGGTCGTCGTAGAGGCATGAATCTCTAAGTTCAATCACACACCTCACTTCAATATTGTCGAGGTTCGTAGTTCAAGAGAACATGAACTAAACATGATAAGAAAATTCACAAAGGTTGGAAAAATAAGAGTACATAGCATGTAGAAACCTTACACAACATGTACACTTAAGCTCTCACACGGGCGTGTACCTCTGCCTACCTTTGCGTGTAAACGTATTGAGTACACGGTGTGTAAGAATGACACATGGCGTGTACTCAAGCTTCTCCTTCTGTTCATGTACTTCTACATGGCTAGAATCACACAAGTTCTGCCTACGTAAAACTACATAAGGTGTACCTAACGCACACGGTGTGTTCTTCTCAGAACCCAACATCCCATTCTCTCTCACACATGATTGGACACACTATCAAAACCACATGGTATGTACTCCGAGTACATGGCGTGTACTTAAGAAAAGTTCTCTCTTCTAGAATAGAATAATGCATGGAGTGTGTTCATAGAATCACACGTCGTGTTGTCTGGGTTTCTGGACAGTAAGCCTCAGAAACTTCCCCAAAACCCCTGTTTTTGCAAAATAAAACAATGGTGTGATGAATTCCGATCTATGGGGGACCATAATCCCCACAAATCAAATCTTGGCATCCACATATAGCACATAACAACACAACCTATATCCCATGGCTGAAACATGATCCACCAAATTCTGATCCAAAAGGGCCCATACTCCTTAGGGACCAAATTTTGGCATCCATCCAATTCAACCATAACATGTACCAAAACACCTATCACTACAGCAGGAATATCTATCATGGTACCTATCACAACAACATGCATATCTATCACGACATTTATCCCAACATCATGCGATCAGTTTTTCTCCTAATTGGCATGGAAAGAATGCATGGCATGTGATTTCTAACAAGTGCCTATATGATGAATGATATGGAATACCCTCATCTCATTGGGTAGAAACAAAAATAGAACCAAAATAATGTCAATAATAATAGCATAAAACAATTTCACCACCCAATGGTGAAATTAAATCAATTATAATAGCTCAAAATCCAAAAATTACAATTTCATTCAAGGTAATTTGACTTTACCCTGTATGTGTGGTAGCTACTCTTGGGCACAGCTTAGTACCAAATCCCTTGAATCTCCATCTCTTTCTATCATCACCAAACAATAAAGCAAAATAGAAAAGAAATCCTTTAATACCACTTTGTAATGTCTCGGATCTGGATGCCACTGAACTAGTGCTCTATACCCAGTTGGTCACATGTCCTGAAGCATATTTCCCCAAACTCCAGAGGCTTTCGACTAGCAGTGAGGGCCTATAGTGTGATAGTGGGAAAACTATGCCCTCATTGGCAGAGTGTAACATAGAGGAAAAATAATATACAATAGTGGAAGTATTAAATACCATAAAACTGAAACAAACAATGGAAGATTGATAATAAAGATAACCATAAGTCATAACATACAAAAGATGATGCTTCCTATCACATGTTCTAAGAAATAATCCAAAATAAGTACACTGCATTAATACACAATATATGTCTCAAAATAAAAAATGAAACAAAAAGATACTATGAAGAATTGCAAGCCTCATCTCAGTCTCATGCTCTCCTACTCCTATACAGCACATCAAGTGCCTATAGTAGGGCGCTTGCCCTAATAAACACAGGCAATCATATAATCTGTTTGGGCCCAAAAGCATGACCCAAACAGGGTGTGAGACTAAGTCCTAGTAGGAAACCACCAAAGTTATGTTCCAATCTATCAATGGATATATATAGCAGGTAGTGTACAATAATGAAAATAGTAAACTATGGGTACTCAAAAGCAAGTACAATCAGATGTCTCGGAAGACAATGTAAACAAGCATAAGTGAAGACTGAATCCAAGATTGTTATTTGGCTTGTAAAACGTTTCATAATTCATTCTATTTCATTATTAAATTCCATTTGATTATATAAAAGTATTGAGGTCTAGCATAGGCCTGATGACCCCCCGTATAAAGGTAATTTCCAACTCGTGACATTTTATTCATTTAATCAATTGCCAATAGAGCCCGGCCTAGGTATCCCTCAATGGATCCTAGGTTCTATCATCATTTTAAATAAGCCTCATGATTATAAACACCCTATTTGTGGCTCACTTATGGCCTTTACATAATTAACCTCTTGAGCTCGTCCATTGTCTTTTAGCTGAGACAATGGTTCACCCAATGTATATAAGGTGCAATTAGTCACATGAGCCCGAACTTGTCTTTTATCTCCCATAGCTAAATACCCCTTATTAATCATTTCATAAAAGAAACCACATTTAAATTAAACTATTACATGGATTTAACATATTAACTCATGTGGGAAGGTTCACAGTTAGAGAAAAACATTCCAAACATGCTTAAACAGGCATAGGCATAACATGGGGAAAAGAGGCAATCACTAATCCCAAACCCTTAATCAATTCAAACACAATTTATCACAAATGAAATTCCATTATAAATATAATTCATACATTATAACCCAATAAGTAAAACAAGGAATGCCTCATAGGCAACCTCGGCCAAACCGTCATAAACGGTCGTTCTAAGGGAAACGCACCCATGGGGTGGCCCTTAATCAAGGTAAAAAACCTAATTCATACTTTTAAACACTTATTCAATTACCTAAACACCAATATGAAACAATAAGGGTAAATTATAAATCAAGTGACACCCTAATAATGGGTGCGCGACACTTTGACATATATAAACATCATGACAATTTTCTAAAGGCACAAAACCACCTACCTTGTACTCATACGAATCTCCTCATCCAGAATCGGTCTTTGATTCGATCTAGAATGGATTAGATCTTCAAAATTATCAAAAACGATCAAACTTTAATAACTCAATCAAGAGAAAAAATCATAAATAATGGATCAAGAGGAATTGAGAGCTTACCGATTGGGTTTCAATGCATCCAATGGCGATTAAAACGGAGTTCGGACGAACAATCGAGAGGTAAAATGACCTCTCGGTGTGGTTATTCATCAAACAGAATGATCCCTATGTCTTTCTAATGAAACACAGGGCTACTTCCTGATTTAACAAAAAAAATTACATAGCATCTACTTGAAACTACACGCTGTGTCCATAAAATTTTTGGCCAGACCATTACATGACCATATACTAGGATTACATGGCGTGTATCCCTCTATACACAGCATGTACGTAAAAGTACATGATGTGTAGGACCTAGTCACGTCATGCAACAAGCCTACATCCATCCCTTTAACTCTTTTCCCCCATTTTCATAATATTAAAAATTGAAAAGGAAAGATCTATACCTTAGAGGAAGAATTGGGTTCCTACAAAGGGTTTCAAAAGGCACTGGGTTCACAGGTGCTTTTGAGTTCTGCATATCACCCCCAGACTGACGGGCAGTCCAAGCGGACCATTTGGGTGTTAGAGGATATTTTGTGGGGTTGTATCATTGATTTTGGTGGTTCTTGGAAGAAACGTATTCCTCTAGTTGATTTTTCCTATAATAACAGGTTCCAAGCAACAATTCAAAGGTATCTATATGAGTCCCTCTATTTTAGACTGTGTCGTTCACCTCTTTGCTGGATCGAAGAAGGCGAGGTAGCTCTTTTGGGTTCTTATCTCATTTAGGAGACTTATGACCATGTCCATCTAATTTATAAGTGTATGGATACATCTCAGTCTAGATATAAGTTCTATATTGATCATCATCGTAGACCTCTGGAGTTTTAGGTGGGGCATCGGGTCTTTCTGCGTGTTTCGTCAAGGTTGGGACATAGGAGAATCGGGAGATAAGGGAAGTTATAATTGAGATATTTTGGGGTGTTCAAGATAGTGGAGAGAGTTGGGTTAGTAGCCTATCAGTTGCTGTTACCTTAGGGGTATTGTGTCATGCATGATTTATTCCATGTATCTCAACTTCAACAGTATCATCCAAACCTATATCATTCGTTTAATCCTAACGACATTGATCTTGAAGCGGATGCATCCTTTGTGGAGTGTTCAATTTGTATCATCGATCATAGCATGAAGGTTCTCCAAGGCATTTCTATTCCACTGGTCCGGATTCTATGGTAGTATGGACACATTTAGGACGAGACCTAGGAGCGGGAGACTAATGCGCATGTGCAGTGGCCGAAACTCTTCTCAGAAAATATTCCCCTACCCTCAGAAGGGAAACTCGGGGATGAGTTGTCTTGAGGAGAGGAGGTTGTAACATCTTGTATTTAACCATTTTATGAACCATTTAATTTTTAGTCCAATTCTTTAAAACGACTCAGGTCACAAGCCCGTGTAGTCTGTTGCAAGTCCCAAGCAGCAAAAAAACTTTTTTTCATGGTTGACTTGGATTATGAAAAATATTCCACCATGCCCTGGCACAATGTTTCATGTTAAAAGAAATTAAAAGGATTAAAATAAATAAAAAAAATAAATCAAAATAAATTAAAAATGAATAGAAATAAATAATAAAATAAAAAGTGGTTATGAGAAAAGTGAAAATAATTAAAATGGGCTTAACCCATTTTTATTTTTATTTTCTCCTACTCTTTTATTTTTTTTATTTTTTTTTATTTTTTCCTTATTTATTTTCTTTTATTTTATTTATTTTCTTTACTTTTTATTTTTTTCTTTTTTTCTTTCCTTTCTCTTCTTTTCTTTTTTTTTCTCTTCTCTCATCTCCTTCCTCTCCCTCATGTGCATCTCCCCCCCCCCCCCTCCCCAAGGTGATGTGCCTCCCCTCATCTCCACTTTATAATCTTGATGCACCTCTAATTCTTATCCATTTTCAACATTGTTATAAGAACTATAAAGATATTGGTAAGGCTTATCATCTACATCAATTATTTTTGGGTTTCATCCTCTCTTCGTCACATAATCTATTGTGGAATATTTTTACCTGAAATTGGGGTTTTTGTTAAATCCTCTAATTTCTTCCATTTTAGGTCAAATCAAAGGTTGTCATGGGATATGGGGTATACTAAAACTATGAGGTAGGGTGTCTATTTTCTTTCCTTCCATTTCATTACTTCATTCAATTCACACCATTGTATCGCTCATCGGTTCTTACCAGTGAATCACAAATAATGTGTTTTAATTTAATTAAACTATTGTTCCTTGATCCTTATGACCTTAGTTTAAGGAGAAACCCTTCATAGGTTGTTTTAATTCCATTGTAGACCCCTTTGGGTGTGCCTACATAATATTCCTAATTACCTTTGGACTTGAATCCTTAAATTTTCATTTACATGTGCATGTGAGATAATTTGGGTTGAATTTTTAAATTGAATATATTATTTAAGATGAATCATAAACCATCAATTTGGTTTTCCTTTGAATTTGTTTTTCCTAAATAATTTTTGTTATAAGTATTGTCGTGCCTTGCTATTATTAAATGTTGTTTCCTCTACTTACACTGATAAAGTTCCAGTTTTGTTTAATATTGTGTTATTATTATTACATGTGACTGTTACGCTTGAATAATTAGCAAGAAAGAATCATTAAATAGTTAATTAAAGGGATAAAATCATGAATGAATACTCTATGATATATATTCCTCTATTTTTTTTAAATAAAATCGGTTCAGGGAGAGAATGTGGATCATGTATTAGGAACCCAAAATTGGACTCTCTATACTCGATAGGTTACCACACAATGCGTCAGGAAAGTGATGTTTTAGGCTCGTTGGGAAAGGGATTTCCTCGATATTTTTACTATACTATTGGGTGATACTAGTTGCCTAAGGTGTAGCTGAGGATGGACCCATTGGAAAGATGGCTATGTCAATCCTTGGATGATACTTGGTCCCTTACATGTGATACTCGAGATAGAATCGTAGTTATCATACCATGAGTGATAGTTGGACTTTTTAAAGGATCACATTTGATGGGCTCATGGAATTGGATATAATCAAATGGATGTACCATAGAGATTCCTTAGGGATGAGCTTAGACTCCACCTTTGAAATTTTCAATTTGAATATAAATTCTAGGGATATTTTTATTGATACTGCATACAATTTCCATATGATTTGTGATACTTCTCTTGTGACTTTAGTGCCCCTGGTGTTGAAATATGTATTAGACCCCAAGACAAAGAACAAGATTGGGGGTATTTCCTTTCCTTTGGTCTATCATGTTACTTAGGCCTTGATATATATATTTTTCTTTACCAAGTATCTCATTCAGACTTCCAACTTGGGCTGAAGTAGGTGGTATGGGATGGGTGCCCGTTTAGGAACTCAGAACAAGTTACAGTTATTTTTATTTATTTAAATTGCTTGAATTTATTATATATGGGAAATTTTTATTTGTCTAAAACATGAAATGGAAAGGTTCAGACATCGTCGGTTCTAGCCTAGTAAGATTATATCTCACACCCTACTCGGGAACTGTTTGGTACCCGAGTAGACTTTATGTTCGCAGGTATGAATATAGGGAAGTGTTCTGCTCCCAATTCTTTATTTCTTTGCTATTTTAGATGGAGCTTTGGGGTCATATGAATGATCTTATTCTCAAGATGTTGTGTCACAATTTTTGGTCTTTTTGGCAGTTTTTGTTAGCATGCAGCCTATGCTTGTACCCTATACCCCTATATATTTATTTATTTACTTCTGGAATCATACATTTACATCAACATGGTATCTATTGTGACTACTTAGCTTCCATAGTTACTATTTATTTTTCTGGGTCATTTATCTGATTTTTTTACCATCTGCTTTTTCTTTATGCTTCCGCTACTTGTTACATATATTGTTTTCCACTGTGTTATACCTTATCCTATAAGGGAATATTCTCTCCATTGACTTACCCAAGACCCTCACTACTATTCAACAACCTATAGCATTTTGGGAGATGCACTTGAGGTCTTGTGTCCCACCGTCTCAGGGCCCAGTTCAATGGTACTTGGGGCAGGATGCTACACATTCCATGAGATATATTGTGGCGGGTCAATCCAAGTAATATGTCTCTACTTATTACCTCATGAATCCATTATTTACGCCTCATATAAAACTCCTTATAATTAGTATAATAATCTATTCAAGATAATCTTAACATATCATTAAAACTCATAATACTCTTTGATGATCATCGATTAAGGAAAACTCAAAGTTAGACTTTGATTGGATATTATCATTCGACCATTCATGTAAAATAAATTACAATACACATGAATTAATAGTAATTAGATATTGTCTTTATTATCATATCATGATACATTTTGCAACCATTATATCAATATATCAAGTATCGTATACCAATATATTTAATACGACAATCATGATTTTGTTATATTAATGGTTTCAAAAATGGATCTACTATATTGTTATCCATATCCACCCAACAGATCTTCACATTTCTCATCTCAACTATCTCACATATACGATGGTATTTATGAAGTATGTGTTTAGTCCTTTGGTGATATTGAGGTTCCTTGTCCTAAGAAATAGACCTATTATTGTCACAATATAGTTCAATTTCTCTATTGATGCTATAAAATACACCATGTTTAGAAATGAACTTCTTGATCCAAACATCTTCCTTTGTATAATAGCATGCAATGATGTATTTTTTCCACTATTTTTGAGTCTACTATAGTGGATTTTTTAGAACTATTCTAGATAATATCTCTATAATTTAAGAAAAACACAAATCTATATTGAGATCTTATATCATATTTTTCAGATTAGAAACTAGCAGTCGTGTAACCCTTTATACAAATCTCATCCTCTCATCCAAAGACCAATTACATATCCTTATTCCTTCCTAAGTACTTAAAGATGTTATTTATAGCAATATATTGAATCTCACCATGATTGGATTGACATCTACTAGTTATGATCAAAGTATAAGATACATTGGATCAAATACAAAACACGGCATACATGATAGATCCTATGGAAAGTGCATAAGGAATCATATCCATCCTTTATAACTCTTTATAAGAATCATGAATATTTCTAAGATTATTTCCATGAAACACTGATAAATATACCTTCTTATATTTTTTATGGCTTTAACACTTTACTGATATATGTGTTCTAACTCAATCCAAGAAACTGATTAGATCTATCTCTATGGATCTCCATACCCTACAAGTAGGCTGTAAGAGTTGGTGTCCTAGAATCAATCGGTTGTACTTTCATTACATGAATATTTAATATATTTAAATATTAGACATTTTTTTACATTTTTTTCATTTTTCTACATGACTATAGTGTAATAATGTCTTGGAGTATTTGTCACATTGATAAGGTCATAGTAGTTCCTCGATATGATGAGAACCTTGAAGTGCTATGAAAATATTCTTAAATATAGCTATGTGGTTGGATGACTGTTTCTGACGCTTTTATGCCGGGGCGCGCACGCATGTCCATCACGCATGGGAGGACACGTGGCTTTTTTCCCCGCATTCCCGCTTTCCAAAGGCGTGCGGCATCTGTTCCTTATTCAGGGACGTCTGCTCCTTGATCGAAACCAGGATGATGGGATGTCGGTTCTTCCTTCCGTGGATTCCTGCTCGGAGATCGTCACCTAGTCCGGGTCTCCCTCATAGATTTAAGACGGGATCGTGAAGCTCGTTCCCGGCACCATATCTGCATGGACACCAGTTAATTACGCTGCTTCCGTCGAGTCGCTCCAAGGGGTCTTGTCAGGGCAGCAACCTTCAGTGAGGAGAATGGTCACGTTGGGGTGTCGTTGGCATGTCTTGACGCTGGGGATCGGCATGTCTGTCTTCTGTCCCTTATCACAGGGATTCTCGAGGGCACGGAAGCCCGAGGCATCCCACATCGAACGCGGGGAATTGTGTACCATCTGAGATTTTCCTCAGCTTCCCATGATTAACACGGGGGATACCACGAGTTTAACATCTTGCGGAGACAGATCGGACTGATCGAAACATTGAGAGTGGATCAGATTGAAGGGCCCCCTAGGGGGAACACCGATGTTGGGGCCAGCACGTGGGAGGCTTCCCGGCTACTGTGGAGAGGAATTATGTGGCATGATCTCACCGGGATGTGGCGGCCCGGTTAAGGATCAGGATGGGTGATGGAGTGACGGGCTTGAACCTCGTGGAGGCTTCCTACGTATCCCCATGGTAGGGAATCAAAGTCCACATAGTTCGGTGATATAGTGGGACACCTGAAGAGGCAACCCGTGAGAGTGAACGCATGGATTTGAGCCTAGAGGAAGTAAGATCTCTGATCTAGGGCATGAGCTCCCCAAGGTACGTGGGCTCGAGGGGGAGGTCAGGATGAGACGTGGGTGTGTGGTATGGGGCTTACGCTCTGAGGCAGCCCAAGAGGGGGAATACGGGGCTTACGCTCTGAGGTGGTCCATAATGGTGTTGGTGAACCGACGTGAAGGGGTCAGAACAACTGAGTGATGGGATTGAACCTCGTGGAGGCTTCCTACATACCATGCATTAGCATGGATCAAAGTCCACGTAGTTCAGGTCATACAGTTTAACGTCATGCGGGACGAGGGCATACAGTTTAACGTCATGCGGGACGAGGGCATATAGTTTAACGTCATGTGGGATGAGGGCATACATTTTAACATCATGCGAGATGAGGGAATACAGTTTAACATCATGCGGGATGAGGGAATTTGGGGCTTACGCTCTGAGGTGGCCCAGAGTGTTGGCGAACCGACGTGGAGAAGTCGGAACGACCGAGTGGTGGGCTTGAACCTCGTGGAGGCTTCCTATGTACCATGCATTAGCATGAATCAAAGTCCACGTAGTTTGCTGGTATGGGGCTTACGCTCTGAGGCGGCCCATGGGAGGAGGTCATGGTCGATGCGTGCTCTAAGCCCACATGAGTCATGCTCAGTGTGAGAAACAAGAGGCAGCAGGGACCAGAAGATCACGTCGCAAAGGGTGCGTCCGTGAGAAGTGGAAAGGGGCTTACGCATTGAGCGGCCCAAAGAGGAAACAGGGGATTACATGTGGTTAGCGTCCCTTGGTGCCGGGGCTTACTCCAGGTTGGAGGCCCGTGGTGCGACAAAGCGCAGTGGGAAAGGGACTCCACTGGCCTTGGCGGGGGGAAGTACGGAGGTGCATGGGTGAAACCTTCCGTAAGAGAGGCTAGGGGATTACGCTCTGAGGCAGCCCTTCCCCCGTGGACAAACGCCACTCCAACAAGGAGGATCTCATTCCATGTGAGGAAGATTCCATTCCTATGGAGACAAGTGGGTGTAAAGAATGTCCGAGCTGGGGGCACCCTGCGTGCGAGGCATGGGGTCGGACCACAGTTTAACGTCATGTGTTAAGGATAAGGTACTTAGCAGTTTAACGTCCTGTAGCTTGGACGAGGTGGGTTCGATCCACACCCCTAGGGCTTACATGCCCAATTCCCTCTACCCCTTGTGGGAGGGAAGACATCGGCAAGGTCGTAGTGAAGGGGGACGCAGGGCGAACCATCGAGGGGTCCACGTTAGCATGGCTATAGTGGATGGGGCTTACGCAAGGAAGATTCCCAGGTGCCACTAAGGAGTGTCAATGAAGGATGGGGCTTACGCATGGAAGCAGCCCATAATGTCTTCCTCATGTCTGGCCATGAGGGCATCCCAACTCACTGGTGGGTTGAGGTATGCACCTATGCGCTAGCGCCCGAGCGAGATAATGCCAAGGGTGTTGGAATCGGCCCGAACAAAGGGATATGAAAAGTGTGAATCACATGAATGGCATTCGGAATGTAATGAGAGCGGCGTGGCGATAGAGGATAACTGCTGACCATGTTCGCAACACAGCATCCTTTCATGTTAGCCTAAAATGGGGACAAACAAATGAGGGGTCGACTGCTGACCGTGTTCGAAACACAGGACCTGACTCAAAGTTTCTCCCAAAGTCTTCTGGGGAATTGGCCCAGGACAGTAGGAGGACCATGGGTCAATCATCTGTATTGTTAAAACAGGTGGACCGTAGGTCTATCATCCGTATTGTTACAGCAGGCGGACCACAGGTCAAGCATCCGTACCGTTAGGGGGTCCCTCCAGACTTGGAAGTGGATGCAGATCCAAATGAAGGACACACAAAGCATGGGGTGGAGTGATGGAATGTTTGAACGGATTCCGACGCTCATGAAACTACGCCACTGTAATCATGGCATTAGGCATCTTATGTTTGGAGCATAAGGAATCCCTTATTTGAAACAAGAGGCATCCTATGTTTGGAACACAGGGTTTACTACAGTTTATAGTCATGTAGATAAGACTATGGAATCTCATGCTTGAAGAATAAGGCTTCCCTTATTTGGAACAAGAGGCATCCTATTATTGAATGATATGGCATTCTTCTCAGGGGAATTGATGATGATAATCTCAACTCACGACATAGGAAATGAACCAAGCGGAATATGTCAACTCAAGGTGTTTCGCAATGTATGGAGGAGTATCTCAAATCATGGTATTCCCTAGGTGGAAGGTGGGTGCGCATAAGGGCACAATAGAAAAACCGCGACGTCCCAATCCAAGAAGTTCGAGGTGCGACTCTCCATTTTTCATGGGGGTCTGTGATGGTAGCGAAGGGACCGGCCCGGAGGGCCGGGACCGCAGCCCGGCACTGACCCTGAGCAGGGGTGCGGGGGCACAGCCCCCGCAGTATGGACCAACGGGTGTGAGCCTATATATTGTTGCGCATAATAGGAGCGACACACAAGATAGGTTGCGCGCAATAAGGAAGGTCTGCGCGCAATAGGACAGCCATGCGCGCAATTGAGGCTACTGCGCGGAAAACACCGGGCCAGCGTGCAATTCAGGGATGCACGCGAAAAAGGCCGGGTCAGCGCACAAAGGAAGGGATTGCGCACAAAAGAATGAATTACGTGCAAGGGAAGGGGTGCGCGCGCAAAGGAAGGATTGCGCGTGACTTGGCCGGCCTGCGTGCAAACAAAGGAATTGCGCGCAAGGGGCGGACCCCGAAGGGGTTGGACTTTAGTCTAAGCCATTGGAATCTCACGCAAAGGTGGATCCCGAGGTGACTTGGTGCAGAAAAGAACCATAACTCAAGGCCATATTGCGCGCACAATTGCGCGTACGGGAGCCGGTTCAAATTCCTCAACCACTAACCATTTGGGGTACCTTCTATTTATAGGCATCGGCCGGCGCGGAATCCAGGCAGTGCGTGAAATCTTCCGCGCCAGGAACCATCAGCGTGCAAAGCTTCACCGCGTGGAACTGGGGCACGCAAAAATTGTGCGCACCACCGACTCGATTACGCGAATCTCGGGGATGCTTCGCACGCACAACATTATTTCGTGCAAGTCCTCCTTTATTTCATGCACCACTTCTCGGGCCTCCGGACCGGGCCTCTGATTCTAAATATGAATTCACTTTGTCATTTCAAAACTTCCTCTGGGAGTTACGGACCTTTTTTCGGCATCTACAATGACATACTATAATGGGACACATAGTATACAGACCTCCAGGTGTGAGTACTCGTAAACATATGAGACTTATTCTCATGAAGTTATCACTTGGTAATCTCCAAGATGGGAGATTATGAAAACAGACCCACCAGTAAGAATTCTGCATGTTTTGGTGTCATCGGATATTCCTATCTATGAGTATGTGTAATGATCCTTAGACTTTAATATTATCGTTAATATGTTTCATGAATCACGCACTTTGATTTACTGATGAAAATCGTCACACGGATAGTTGTCAGGAAGTAGGTTACGTTGGGTGTGTCATGAGTGGCATATTATTAATTGATAAGTCAAGTAAGGATTTGTCCCTTCCATTTATGGAAGTTGATATCTCGGACCTTTGATTGAAATAGAACCGTTGCACGAAATTCCATGGTCATGGTGTAATGACGAGTTTATTTCATGTAGTCAAAGAATGATGTATCAAGAAAAAAGGTTGATGAAACTATCATGAAACCTACTTGATAAGATATTGAGACAAAGGTATTATATTGCACAGTGAGAATTCGTATGTGGATGTCATTGTTGTGCCTTTAAGTTCTTTCTCTTGGGTGTCTTGACCTATTGATAGATAATACTCTTGGAATAAATATTATTCTTAGGATAGTGGAATAATTTTATTCAAGTTAAAATGATTTCATAAATTAAATAAATATTTATTCACTAGATTGTGGGTAAAATATATTTATTTATTTTATTGAACATTTAATAAATATTTATTTACTATTTTGTAAATAAAATATTTATTTAATAGAATAAATTATTTTTTTATTTATTCGGGTGTTCAATAAATGGAAGTGGGGTTTGAGGGGACCAAGGTCGGTCTGGTAGTATAATAATTATTTGCAAGATGGTAAATAATTATTTAACTAGTTGGTACAAGTTAAAATAATAATAACGCTGCTATTATTTTGTGTCATGGAATTTTATTTATAATTCTGTTTTGCACAAATTGGCACACCATAAATAATGACACGGTATTATTATTAAAAGTATGGGTTTTATTGAAGGTTATGAATGTATTTAATTGTTGTTACACAATTAAATATTGTAACTGAACCACCATGTAGATAAATAAACATGTACGTCTATTGTGCCATGTACCAAACTACACGCCCGGTGAATTGAGATTTATTGACCTAAACAATTTCTCTCTCAAATACTCTTCCTATCCCTCTCAAGAATGAGGTATGTTCTTCAAGGCTGAAGAACAAGCGATTAAGAACGACCGACACAAGACACTCGCTTCTCTACGCTAGCACCCGGAGAATGAGTAGTGTCGATCAGAGGTCATCAAAGCATGTGTGGATCACCGCTAGAGGGATTCTAGTTTGGATCCTCGCAATAACAATGAGATAATTAAAAAGGGTCATTCTAGATGATCAACACCATCAATTAAGAAAATATTGAATATCCATGTACTCTTTTCTTTATGAAATTAATTAAATTAATTATAAACATGATGTGCAAGATCCTCTTTAAAGGTTGTGGGCCTCTCCCTTATTTATCTAAATCTTTGATTCTATTTCATGGAGATTGTCATTCATCATCATATTGATCCTGGAATAATCAATTATCATGGTAAAAATTAAATTTGGGTGTCGGCTCAACCAGGCTTTCACTGCACCTGGAACCTACAAGTGGTATCAAAGTGGTTACATAATAGTTTATAATTATTTAAATAATTCTTTGATGATTTTTAGTTTAATAATTTAGTTTTTCAATTAAAGGTTAATCATTCTTGTAATTTTGATTTTGAGATATGTTCTCCCTCTTTTTGTTTCTCGTAGATTTCATAGAAACAAATGATTTTTAATTAAAATTAAAACAAAGAGCTCGTCAGGAGGTGCTGACGATTCTGCCCAGGTGACACAAAATTACACACTGTGTGTTCATATTTACACGACATGCTCTTCCGTACACACTATGTAATCCGGACTACACATAGTGTAGTCGTGTACAACACATCAGGAGTAATTTGGCAATTACTCAAGACGTGTGCATTTATTACACACGGTGTAGTTAATTTTACACCACATGTTGACCAGGACAAATAGGCACGTGGATATCAGATTACATGTCATGTGTCCTGCCAGACATGGCGTGTAGTCTCTTCAGGTCAAGGTACAAACTAGGTATCCCATACACATCTAAGCCAACCGGTAACCATGTAACACGGAGACAACACGACATGTATCACACTGTACATGTCGTGTACACTGAAATTTCTGAAGTACACCACACACGCCGAGTCCCTAGGTGTGTACTTCAGGAAAGATGGTGAAGGTAGTACATGTCATGTAGTTGGAACTACACGTCGTGTACTTTACCAAATTATAAAAAGTTAAAACTTTAATGTTTTTGTAATGTTCAGAACTGCTTATCATGTATAAATCATACTACAGGTTGTTACTCTATGCATTGAAGCATCATGTATGCCATATGTCAGAAGAGTAAAACAATATAAAAATATAATACATGTTAGGTATATTTGAATGGTTATTCACCATCTTACCTCCAAGGTGCATTTATATACAATGATGATAATCTCAAGAAAATTCAGAAAAGGATTAAGATAAAAGGATTGATTAATTAAAGATAATAATTAATCGATTCAAGCTTAATTTATCTTAATAAGAATGATTTAAGAATTGAATACTAGTTTTATTAAATACATAACTCGTTTCATGTATGTGGGTGATCATGAGCTAGACCAAAACCTTTTAATGTGATTGGTTTCCTTTTAATTTATTTATTAAATTAATTGTTGGCATGTGATCCATCTCTCCTCATTAATATGTAGGGTTTACATGCCCATGGTTTATTTTATGTAAACCCCCTTTTACCCCTCACCTGCATGTGAGTTTAAAAGCATATGTAATGGATGGAACTCTCAAGCTAGTGGAGGTGGTTCAAGCTGGATCCGAGATGAAACCAATCCCCGGAGATACAGAGGTGGACAGGTGTAAAGTTGTAAACATGAACCCAAAATGTTCAAGGTGTTTCTCTCCTAGGTCAAAGTTAGTTTATTAACCACTAGATAAACTAAACATTATAAAATCTCATGATCATGTCCTTTTATTTATTTTATTTCTTTCAGTTTCATGGTTTATCATTATGGATGTGTTGTCGTGATCACATAATTAATGAATTAAACAAGCATGCAAGATAGAACTAAAATAAACTAGGCTTATGCATAAATATTATCAAGACATGGTTAATCACTTAAGTAAGTTCCACTTAATATTAACAAGCATTTGATATTGATAATAATCAATTCACGCATAAGTGATAAAAATCCCTCAAATAAAATATTAAGTCAGACCAAGACTTCCGTTACTTGATTAAGGGAAAAACTCAATAAAACTATGTGTTTGACCAAACCTTGTTAGGACACTTAATTTTATACAGAAATCCCTTATGAAAGGTTTCAGGTTGACTTAACCATATTACATCAAGAGAAGTAGCCCTTTCTAGACTTGTTGTAATATTAGAGGCAAGAGTTGAGGAAATCTAAAGTGAGGATTTCAGGATTAGGGAGTCCACTCAACAGATCAAGGAGCATCAAGCCCACAGCTGGCAAAGACCTTCTTACCTAAATACCTTCAAATATCTTGACCAACCCTTATTAGGGTTATTCAAAGGGGAATATGGATCCTTTCCACTATAATTTCATAGAAAATAGAAATTCTGATTTCAATGGTGAGGTCCATTGGGACTTTATAAAATAGTGGGAGACTCAATAAAATTAATTTATTATTTCTCATAAAATGTAATCAAGAAATCCTAATGATCTTCTCTTTTAATTGTAGAATAAAAATGATAAGCTCGTCAACCACACTATCCATGTGATCAATTCTAGATAAAGGAAACATCCTCACTAGCAGTAAATTCTAGGAATTTTTTAGATGCCTTCGGGTTATCCTACACCATGAAAGGAAGTCTTACGTGTTGGAGTCAGCATTACTTGGTCCGCCTGCCAAAGAGGTGAGTGATGAGGATTTCCTGGTCTATGAGAAAAATATGAACGATGTGGTCAACGTTAAATATTTGATGCTATCATCAATGTCTAGTGAGCTCGTGAAGTCTCATGAAAACATGGATTCTTATAGCATGCCAGATCACCTCTATGGTCTTTACTAAGAGAGAGAAAGATAGGAAAGGTTTGAGATCTCCAAGGCACTCTTTCAGAGTAATCTTGGAGAGGGTTCCCCAGCTGGCCCTTATGTAGTCAATATCATTGGCTACATTGAGCGCTTAGAGGTTATAGGGTTTAAACTCCTTGAATAACTAGGCACCGATCTCATTCTCACATCACTCCCTCAGAGATTATCTGGCTTTGTTGTTAATTTTATTATGAACAACATTGAGAAGTATCTATTTTATCTTCTTATCCTCATTCACCAAGAGGAAAAAGATATGAAGTGTGAAAATCCTTCTATCATTATGGTGAATAAGAGGAAAGTGAAGGTGAATATATTTAAGCCCAAATATTCTTCACACCCTTCCAATAAAAGAAAGATCAAAGGGGAGGCAAGGAAAAAAGAAGCTATTTGTTTCACATGTGGTAAGAAGTCCCACTAGAAAAAGAACTGCACCTAACCTAAGAAGCAAGGGGAAGCTTCAGATGCATTTGTTATCAAATGTAATCTATTTGTTTCTATAAATTGGGTATTATATACAGCTTGTGGTGCTCACATGTGTATCCAAATATAGGAACCAAGTATATTTAGGAATGTTGATCAAGGGGAAGAAGATCTACGAGCATCCAATGGAGCCAGACTTGTTATTGTAGCTGTCGGGGACTACCACCTCATGTTCCTAACTGGGATGATCTTGGAATTAAAGGGTTGTTATTATGTGTTGTATGTTACTAAAAAAATTATTTTTTTATTCAGATTAGATACATATGGGTCTGTTTTCATGTTTGGAAATGAATGTTTCTCCTTTTACAAAGATAACATTTTTTTTGGTAGGGAACATTTATACAACGGTCTTTACGTGTTGGATTACACAAACCAAGTAATGGAAATCAATAACAAAGATAATTCACATAACTCATACCAAACTCAACTTTGGAATCACTAGCTAGGTCATGTAAATGAGAAACTCTTGACAAAGTTACATTAAGATGGATATTTAGATTCTTTCGAACAAAAACCACTTAGCATATGTCATGCATGTGTACAAGGCAAAATAACCAAAGACCCATTTAGTGGGAAAGGTGAAAGGGATAAATAGATTCTTGAATTAGTTCATACTGATGTGTATGGACCATTTCCAGTTGAATAAAGGGGAGGGTACTCATACTTCATAACTTTTACTGATTATTTTAGTAGATATGGGTATATCTACTTAATGAGGTATAAGTCAAATTCTTTTGATAAGTTCAAAGAATACAAGAATGGAGTTGAGAACTATATTGGTAAGAAGAATATGAAACTCTACTCAGAACGAGGTGGATAATATCTTAATCAAGACTTCATTAATTACTTATAGGAGTTTGGGATCCTATCCCAACTCACTCCTCCTTACACGCCCTAGTGGAATGGTGTGAGCGAAAGGAGGAACTGCAACTTGTTGGATATGGTGAGATCAATGATGAGTCATGTGAGTCTTCTATTATCATTTTTGGGGATATTAATTACAAATAGTGGTTCACATACTAAACCAAGTACCAAATAAATTGATAAATGGTATTCCATACGAGTTCTAGAGTGGAAAGAAAGACATGTTATCGAATTTACATGTGTGGGGAAGCGATGTGTTTGTTAAGGCCTCTTTAGGTAAAAAAATTTCACCCTGAGGCACAAAGTGTACCTTTATAGGATACCCTAAGGAAACAAGGGGATATTTTCTATACAAAACCTCAGACAAAAAGGTTATAGCGGCAAGACATGCCATATTCCTTGAGAGGGATCACATCTCTAAAAGAGATAGTGGGAGTGAGATAGAATTCGATGAAGTTGAGGCTCAAGGTACACAAGAGTTGGTACATGAATATATTACACAAATCCCCATGTAAGAAAAAACTATTCTAGAGACACAAGAACTAAATAGGAGTAAAAGAGAGTTTAGAGAATCGGAATGGTATAGTTTTCTAGTTACCGAGGAAGGTGACTCATTATTAGTTGATAATAATGATCATATAACCTACAAGGAAGTAGTAAGTGGCACAGATGCTTCCAAGTGGAAAGAAGCCATGAATTATGAAATAGATTCCATGTACCAAAATCAATTCTGGATTTTGGTAGATCCTCTAGTTGATGTAAAGCCTGTTGGTTGCAAATGGGTATTCAAGAAGAAACTAGGCATAGAAGGACAAGCCAGTACCTATACGGCATGACTACTTGCAAAAGGGTTCAAGCAGCGTCAAGGCATTGAATATGACAAAGCCTTTTCACCAATTTCAATGATGAAATCTATCAATATTCTATTGGCCATTTCATCTTAACATGACTATGAGATTTGGAAAATGGATATCAAAACAGCCATCCTTAATAGGAACCTTCAGGAAGATGTCTACATGACACAACCTGAAGGGTTTATGACTCCAAAGGATACCAATATGGTATGCAAGTTTCAGAAATCCATTTATGGATTAAACCAATCATCCAGGTCATGGAACATTCATTTTAATAAATCCAAAACGAAATTTGGTTTTATTAAAAATGAATGTGAGCCTTGTGTCTACGAACGGTTTAGTGGGAGTGCAGTTGTTTTCATAATAGTATATTTTGATGACATATTACTTATTGGAAATGAGATATCAGTCTTACAGTCTGTTAAGGAATGGTTGAATCAATAATTCTCCATGAAGTACTTGGGAGAGGCAGCATATATTCTTGGGACCAAGATCCATCGTGATATATCCAAGAGATTTCCAGGCCTAAGTCAAAGTACATACATTGATAAGATACTAAAGAAAATCAGTATGGAACAATGCAAGAGGGTATTGTTGTCAGCATCACATGGCATTAATCTCTCCAAGAAAATGTGTCCTCAAAAACATGAGGAAAGAAAGATAATGGAAAGAACTCCATACGCATCAGTGATTGGGTCAGTCATGTATGTTGTAACGTCCCGGTTCCGGAAGCCACCCAGAGGTGCCTCGTACCCGATTGGTCACATGGACTCAAGCACATTTCCCCAAACGCCAGAGGCTACCGACTAGCAGCAAGGGCCTTGGGTGTGATAGTGGGGAAACTATTCCCTCATTGGCAGAGTACATAGTGGAAGTAAACAAAACATACAATAGCATAAGCAGTAAATATCCAACAACAATGCACAAGTAAACAACGGAAGACTAAAACAATAACCCACTAGAACACATATGTATATATGAAATTATGCATGATACATATCTAGGAAAACATCCAAACAGGTCACAATGCTGGAAATAAAAACAGTACCAAAACAAGTACAAAAGAAAATATAAACAGCTCCTCTGCATCGCAAGCCTAAGCTTGGTCCCATGCTCTCATGCTCCAAAGTAATCAAGTACCAAAAGTCGAAGGGTGCTTTCCATTGTCTATACCTTCAACAACATAGTCTGTTTGGGCCCAAAAGCATGGACCAAACAGGGTGTGAGACTAAATCCCAGTAGGTAACCACCTGAAGATCTGTGCCTAACAGTCAGTGAGCACATGGAAAGTAATAGTACAGTAAGTAGTAAACAGTAACAGTAAACAGCAGGTAGTAACCAGTAAGCAGTAACAGGATGATATAAAACAGTAATAAATTCATAGAACAACAAGAAGCAGTGAAGCAAACAGCTAACCACAATAGGAACCCCTCTGGGAAGTACTCGCAACCAACCCCTCTGGTCCTATCCAAGAAGTACCAACAGCCCTCTGGGTAGTGCACTCAGTCTAACCCCTCTGGTTTGGTCATACGAAATTATAATACTCTCTGGGGAAGCTTTTTTGGTCAATTCCCCTTATAGTCTAGGGTAGTCAGGGACTCTCTGAGGAAGATCACACGGTCTAATCCTCTTATAGCCCCAAGGTCTAGAAACTCTCTGAGGAAGCTCACTCAGTCAATTCCTTCTATAGTATCGGGTCTATCACAGAATCTCTGAGGAAGATCACTCGGTCAATTCCTCCTCTAGCCTGGAATGGTTTAAGGACATTCAAACAAGTAAAGACTCTCTGAGGAAGCTCACTCGGTCTACCCTCCTATATTCTATAATATCCAAGACTCTATGGGAATCTCACTCTTTCTATCCCCTGTAATCTATAATGTCCAAGACTCTCTGGGAAGCTCACTCGGTCTACCCCCAGTAGTCTATAATGTCCAAGACTCTCTGGGAATCTCACTCGGTTTATCCCTTAAATTTTATAGCACCAGGTTCTCATGGTCCTGTGCTAGTCAGGGCATAATAATGCTATAAGGCCAAAGTACACCTATAGAGCTACTTGGCTAACCATTCTATAGAACAACAAGCATGTCAAGAATATCATTCCATCCTACGGTCACAAGGCATGGAAAACAAGTATAACAGCCAAAGGCTAACAAAACCCAAAGGTCATAACAAGAACAAGGAATGGAAAACATCCAAGCATATAAATTATCCTCAAACATGATCAAATTACCTCTACACAAGCATACAATCAAGGCAGGAAAATAACAGGGGAAAAACGGTAAACACGCAATACCCCGTTCGCAGGTATTGGTTGAAATTTTCACATAAAACTCAAAGACTTCCAAAGGTAAGGCAAAAACCACCTACCTTGATGCTAGGAGATCAATATAATTTGACCACGAGGAATGATTCTCCTTAGAATGGTGTAGATCTATGAAAACGCACAAAACTTTCAACCCATGATATCTTGAGAAAGAGGGAAAATCATGGAATGAAACTCAAGAAGAAGGAAAAGCTCAACGTTCCGGTTCCAACGCCATCGACGACAGTCAATTCAGAAAACAGACAGAGGCTCGGAGGATGTTCGTGGTTGTACGAACGCTCCCAGTCGAAGAACCTAGAGAAGAAGGTTTTTCCGTCAATTAGGCGTGACCCCGATCCGTTTAATGAAAAAAAAAGTCAACGACGTGTACTTCTGGGGTACACGGCGTGTACTTGGCCTTTCTGTACTCCACTTTAATCGGGCTCCACATCGCCCCTACATACCATGTGTGTGTCCCGGACACGGCCAGAACACGGCCTTGCACGGCACCAAAGTACACGGCGTGTAATTATAAAGTACACGGTGTGTACTCTGAAAATTTCCATATTTTCCTCTTTTTCTCAAAAATGACCAGAAAAGGAAAAACATACCTAAAACCAAGATCCGGGTTCTTAAAAACTTCCCCCCTTAAAGAAATTTTTCCCCGAATTTCCCTAGAGATGCGTAGAAGAAGAAACCCCGAACAGCTCCGGCCACTGCGATCGTACATCGGTCTCCCTCTCCCAGGTCTCGTCCTATACCCACTCGTGCTGCCATAGCACCCGTACTAGAGGAACAGACCGACCATAGAGAACCTTCGTACTGCGATCGATAATCCAGATAGGATGCTCCTCAAATGATGCATCCGCTTCGAGATCAACCTCCATGTGTTGAAAGACATGATACGGGTCTGAAAAGTAACGTTGGAGCTGAGAGATGTGGAAGACGTTGTGCATAGCCCGGTACCTCTGAGGTAACTGCAACCGATAGGAAACCGGCCTAACTCTCTCCAACACCTCAAATGGCCCGACGTACTAAGGTGAAAGCTTACCCTGTCTATGAATCCTCTTGTGTCCCAACTTCGGTGTGACACACAGGAAAACCTGATCCCCGACCTCGAACTCCAGAGGTCGTCTCCCCTGATCAGCATAAGATTTCTGTCAAGACTGTGTTGTAGCCATCCTCTTCCAAATCAACTCTATTTGCTCTGAGGGCTCCTAAACAAGATGAGGTCCCAGTAAGGATACATATCCTACCTCCAGCCATCACAAAGGTGATCGACATGGTCTACCGTAAAAAGCCTCATAAGGTGCCATCTGAATAGTCACCTGAAAACTGTTGTTATAGGAAAACTCCACAAGAGAAATATGCTTCTCCCAAGAACCTCCAAAGTCTAGAATGAAATATCGGAGCATATCCTCAATCACCTGGATCGTACGCTCGGATTGGCCATCTGTATGGGGATTGTATGCTGTACTCAAAAGTACCTGTGTACCCAAAGCCTTCTGATGCCCTTTCCAGAACTGAGAAGTAAAACGCGCATCCCTTTCTGAAACAATGGAGTGTGGAACTCCATGCAGACGTACAATCTCTCAGATGTGCAATCGTTCCAGCTCATCAACACTGAAGGTCTCCTTGATCGTCAAGAAATGATTAACCTTTGTAAGCCTGTCAACGAAAACCCAAATAGCATCACTCCCTCGAGGCGACCTTGGTAACCCGGTCACGAAGTCCATCGTGACATCATTCCACTTTCACTCAGGAATGGGTAACTGTTGTACAAGCCCTGCTGGTCACTGATGCTCCGCTTTCACCTGCTGACATGTAGAACATCTCATGATGAACCCAACAACATATATCTTCATACCTGGCCACCAGTACTGGCGGTGTAGATTACGATACATCTTGGTGATGCCAGAATGAACTGCCCAAACTGAGGAATGGAAATCCCGCATCAGCTTTTCACGTATGTCTACTGGCACCCATACATGTCCCTGGAAACGCAAGATCTCATCCTTGACCACTGTCCATCTAGGAAGAGGGTCCTCTCCTAACACACTCTCCTGCAGGACTATGCCTTCTGAGTCTGATAGCTGCCTCATCTGTACCCGATCAAAAAGGGTAGAGGTGACAGCTACAAAAGATAGAAAAGTCTTCCCCTGTTTGTCGTGCACCTCCAAATTCATCTCAGAGAACATAGCCATAAGCTTCCACTCACTGTTGGCCTCCTAAACTGCCTGAATCTGAGTTCTTCTACTCAACGCATCATCCACTGCATTGCCCTTTCTCGGTGTATAGGCAAGCTTAAAGTCAAAGTACTAAAGATACTCTACCCACCTACGCTGTCTCAGATTCAGATCACGCTGAGTGAAGATGTACTTGAGACTCTTGTGGTTGGTAAAAACCACAAAGTGCTCTCCCAGAAGGTAATGTCTCCAACAGTATAAGGCATGAACAAAATCTGCCAACTCCAGATCATGCGTTGGGTAGTTCCTCTCGTATGGCCTCAATTGCCGAGACCTATAAGCAACGACCCCATGTCCCTGCATAAGCACAGCTCCCATCCCGATACCTGAAGCATCGCAATAAATAGTATAGCTCTTGCTCGGCTCTGGAAATACTAGTATCGGTCCTGATGTCAACCTCCCTTTCATCTCCTGAAAGTCTATCTCACAAGAATCTGACCATAATAACTTCACACCTTTCTTAGTCAGGCCTGTTAGCGGTGCTACAAGGCGTGAAAAGTCCTGTATGAAACGCTTGTATTATCCAGCCAGCCCTAGTAAACTCTGCACCTCAAAGACATTCTTCATCTGCTCCTAGGAAACTATATCCCTCACTTTCTCTAGGTCTAATGATACACCTGTCTCTGAGATAACGTGACCCAAGAAGTGAATTTGATCCATCCAAAAGTGGCATTTCGAGAGCTTAGAATATAACTGATGCTCTATCAGTGTAATCAAAAATGATATCAAGATGGGTAGCATGGTCGTGTATAGTGTGAGAGTACACCAAGATATTTCCCATGAATACCACCACGAAAGAGCCCAAGTACGGATGGAACACTCGGTTCATCAGTGCCATAAAAGCTGCTGGTGCATTCGTGAGTCTGAATGGCATGACCGTATACTCGTATAGACCATACCTACTCCTGAAGGCTGTAAGAGGTATATCTGATGGTCTAACGCGCAAATGATGATATCCAGATCTCAATATTCAATCTTTGAGAACACTCGGGCTCCTTGAAGCTGGTCAAATAGGTCATCGATCCTTGTCAAGGGATATCAGTTCTTGACCGTCAACTGGTTCAACTTTTGATAATCCACATAAATTCGAAGGGTAACGTCTATCTTCTTCATAAAAAGGACAGGAAAACCCCAAGGAGAAGTACTAGGTTGGATTAAACCCTTTTCCTGCAACTCCTCCAACTGTTTCTTGAGCTTCTGCAACTCAGGTGTAGCCATCCTATATGGAGGAATGGACACCAGTGCCACTCCTGGCACGAGCTCAATAGAAAATTCTACCTCACGCTCTGGAGGCAAACCTGAAAAGACCTCTGGAAATACATCCCTAAAACAATCCACCACTAGAGGAAATTCTAACTGTGAAGTCCCCTGGTCATCTAGATAAAGACTGGAAATCTAGGATGTGACTCCTCCTAGCCCATGATGCTTTGGTCTAGCTCTACCCGCCTGGACATCCCACTCACCTCTATAGAGGAAAGATCTTCCCTCTGGTGATACGAAACTCACCCTACGGTGATAGCAATCGACGACTGCCTAGAAGGGAACTAACTAGTCCATACCGAGAATGAAATCATAGCCTATCATCTCTAGGACATAGAGGTCCCATAAGAAGTGACACCCTGCAACCTCAAGAGGGCACTCTCTGAACTAACGTACGCTAGATGTCCTCGTTCTCAATGGTGTGTCAAGAGTCAACATGTCGGCAGACGAAAAGATACAGAGGCCAAGGCTCTCCACAACAGAAATAGAGATAAAACTATGCGAAGCACCAGTATCGAAAAGGGCTGAAGATAAAACTGAGGCTAATAAGATCGTACCTCTAATTGTAGAAGGTCTGGGATCCTGCTCCTGAAGGGTCTACTCCACAGTAAAAGTCTGGCCTGTCCCACGGCCCTATGCCCCTGACTGACCACTCTGAGATAATCCACTCTATTGTTGCTAGTAACCTGGTGAATGACCACCATGGCCGCAACCTCCACCTCGGCCCGAACGTCCGGAAGAACTCTAGTTCCCGGACTGGTGAGAAACTGGCGATACATATCCTGTACGCGGGGTGATAGAAGAACCCCTACCACCAGATGTAGGTGAGAAGATCTGACAAAAATGCTGAAGATGGCCCATGTTTCCAGAAGATCAACACTCCATTGGGTATCTCTGGCACTGAGGCCTAGTATGCCCACTCCTCCTGCATTGGTAGTATACTACCTGGCTGTCCGAAGATAAATTCTGCCTACTCTAATCTCCTTGAGTAGACTCCCTATGGTGCTTCCTGCTATCAGTATGAGGAACACTGACTCTGGATGTCAAACCGCCCTGGCTCACTGCTCCAGAATCTCTCAGATTATGTTCAGTGATCAGTGCCTAGTTGACAATAGAGGAAATCGAAGTCAACCTGAAGATATTCACCTGGGAATGGATCTCCTGCCTGAGACTGTCCTCAAACTTCGTAGCAAGGAACAACTCATCACCTGCTGGAATCAGCGTGAAGCGGTGCATCTCAGTAAAATGATACGAGTAATCCATAAAAGAAAGAGTAACCTTCTCGGTACTCATAAACTCCTAGGCTCGGTCGGCCCTCAAGGTCTTCGGATAAAAGTAATCATAGAAGATGTGCCGAAACTTATCCCAAGTCATACTTTGCTGGTGTCCTGACTGTGAGATCACATCCCACTACCTCTTGGCGATGTCTCAGAGCATATAAGTATCAAGATTTACCCTTTTCTCTAGAGGTATCTTCAGATGCTCGAAGATCGTCAGCGTGGCCTCTAGCCATGACTCTGCAGCCTGGGGTCCTCCATCCCCTGAGAAAGTAGGAGGATGCTGCTGCTGGAAAACCTGAGACAACTCAGCCATCGACAGGGTAGGAGGCGGCGCTCTCTGAAAGGTCTGCACCATCCTCAAGAAGTCCTCCATGAACTGCGCATCAGTGCCTACAATGGGTATAACAGTTGGTGCCAAGGCTGGCACAGCAGGAGGATCTACAGGAGGACCCTGATCAACCATATCCGATTTCTGATCACCGTCTGGAAGATGAGGTACAACCGAAGGACGTCTCAGAAGCATAGCTTTGAAATATCAAAAACACAACTTAGATCATGATTTAACAAGGACAGATAACACAAGAGTACAAAACAGGAACAGGAGAAATAAACACTCAAGTTTACTAAACATGACTACACGGTGTGTATAAAACTATACGGCATGCTCCTTAAGGCCATTCACATGGGCATATACTTCTGCCACCTTTGGTCATGTAACACCCCAGACTACATGGCGTGTTTTCCCCACACACGGTGTGTACTTCATCTCCATTCCCCTACCTGATTCTCTTTACTCGGCTAACTCACATGGTCCTCTTAACCCTAGACTACACAGCGTGTTCACTAAGGACACGGCGTGTACTAGAAAAGGTTTCGGTGACCCGTGTTGTTAGTTACACAGCTGGCTACACGGATGACCCTTACACGGCGTGTTCCGAACAAACACAGTGTGTATAGGAGAGATAACACCGTCTCGTGTTGTTCCTGACACGGATGGGTACCTAGAACAAGACTACACGGCATGTTTGTACCCAACATGGCATGTACTGTACGAGCTTCCCCGACCCGTGTTGTTAGTGACACAGCTGGGTACACGACTCACTACTACACAACGTGTAACGACTGTACAAGGCGTGTTTCTGAAAACTTTTTCACCACCCTGTGTTTCTGCTCACACAGTCAGTGACACGATTTAAAACTACATGGCATGTAGTCAAGTACACGCCATGTATTCTGGGTTTTTCAGGTAGTAGCTCAGAAACCATACCAAAGCCCAGAAAACACTGAAAAAAACATGAAGGTGCCAAATTCCGATCTGTGAGGGCCCATACTCCCTGTGAACCAAAGATTGACATCTTCTATATATCATATACAAGGGAAAAAATTCAATGATCCACCAAGTTCCGATTCATGAGGGCCCATAACACCTCAAGAACCAAAATTTGGCATTCATTTAAGCAAGGCATAATACAAATAATTCCTCTATCAAATTATAGGGATTCTATCAAACCATCTATCACAACAGTATTCATAATCTACAAAACTTCTATCACAACAACATTTAATCGATAATTCACCCTAGATGGCATGGAAAGAATGCATGGAATGTGAATTCTAACAAGTGCCTATATGATTCATGAGATGGCATACCCTCATCTCATCGGGTTGCGACAGAAATAGAACTGCACTAGCACAACAATAACAACACAAGGCATGTGAATCACTCTAGGTGAAATCATATCAACCGTAAAATCTCAAAACCAGAAAACTGAAATAAACGAGGTAGATTGGATTTTCCCTGTACATGGGTTAGCTACTCCCAGGAACATATTATTACCAAGTACTGAATCCATCCTATCCCTAGCTAAATGATCCAAACAGTAAATCAAGAGAAAATAATTCCTCCGATACCACTTTGTAATGTCCCGGTTCTGGAAGCCACCCAGAGGTTCCCTATACTCAGTTGGTCACATGGCCTCAAGCGCATTTCCCCAAACGCCAGAGGCTGCCGAAAAGCAGTGAGGGCCTTGGGTGTGATAGTGAGGAAACTATGCCCTCATTGGAAGAGTACACAGCGGAAGTAAACAAAACATGCAATAGCGGAAGTAGTAAATATCCAACAACAATGCATAAGTAAACAGCGGAAGACTAAAATAATAACCCACTGGAGCACATATGTATATATGAAATGATGCATGATACATATCTAGGAAAACAGTCAAACAGGTCACAATGCTAGAAATACAAAAAGTACCAAAACAAGTACAAAAGAAAAGATTAACAGCTCCTCTACATCGCAAGCCTAACCTTGGTCCCATTCTCTCCTGATCCAAAGCAATCATGTACCAGAAGTTGAAGGGCACTTTCCCTTGTCTATACCTGCAACAATATAGTCTGTTTGGGCCTAAAATCATGGCCCAAATAGGGTGTGAGACTAAATCCCAGTAGGAATCCACCTGAAGATCTGTGCCAAACAGTTAGTAAGCATATGATAGGTAATAGTACAGTAAGTAGTAAATAGTAACAGTAAACAGCAGGTAGTAACCAATAAGCAGTAACAACATGATATACAACAGTAATCAATTCACAGAACAACAAGCAACAGTGAAGCAAACAACTAACCACAACAGGAACCCCTCTGGGAAGTACTCGCAGCAAACCCCTCTGGTCATATCCAAGAAGTACCAACAACCCTCTAGGCAGTGTACTCAGCCTAACCCCTCTGGTTTGGTCATACAAAATTATAAGACTCTCTGTGGAAGCTCGCTCAGTCAATTCCCCTTATAGTCTAGGGTAGTCGGGGAATCTGAGGAATATCACGCGGTCTAACCCTATTATATCCCCAAGGTCTAGAAACTCTCTGAGGAAGCTCACTCGGTCAATTCCTCCTATAGTCTCAGGTCTATCACGGACTCTCTGAGAAAGATCGCTCGGTCAATTCCTCCTCTAGCCTGGAATGGTTTAAGGAAATTCAAACAAGTAAAGACTCTCTGAGGAAGCTCACTCGGTCTACCCTCCTGTAGTCTATAATATCCAAGAATCTCTGGGAAGCTCACTCGATCTATCCCCTATAGTCTATAATGTCCAAGACTCTCTGGGAAGCTCACTCGGTCTACCCCCTGTAGTCTATAATGTTCAAGACTCTCTAGAAAGCTCACTCGGTCTATCCCTTAAAGTCTATAGCACTATGTTCTCACAGTCCCATGTTAGTCAATGCATAATAATTCTATAAGGAAAAATTGCACCTATAGAGCTACTTAGCTAACCATTCTACAGAACAACAATCATGTCAAGAATATCATTCCATCCTACGGTCACAAGGCATGGAAAACAGGTATAACGGCCAAAGGCTAACAAAACCCAAAGGTCATAATAAGAATAAGGCATGGAAAAACATCCAAGCATAGCAATTATCCTCAAACATGATCAAATTACCTCTATACAAGCATACAAGCAAGGCAGGAAAACAACGGGGGGAAATGGTAAATACTCAATACCCCATTCGCGGGTATTGGTGGAAATTTGCACATAAAACTCAAAGACGTCAAAAGGTAAGGCACAAACCACCTACCTTGATGCTAGAAGATCAATATACTTTGACTACGTGGCTTGATTCTCCTTAGAACGGCTTAGATCAATGAAAACACACAAAATGTTCAACCCACGATATCTTGAGAAAGAGGTAAAATCATGGAATGAAACTCAAGAAGAAGGAAAAACTCACCGATGTGGTTCCAATGCAATCGACGGTGGTCGACTCGACAAATAGACAGAGGCTCAGGGGTTCGGAGGATGTTCGCGGCCGTACGGACGCTCCCGGTCGAAGAACCTGGAGAAGAAGGTGTTTCTGTCGATTAGGCGTGACCCCAGTCCGTTTAATGAAAAAAAAGAAAGTACACGGTGTGTACTTTATGGGGTACACATCATGTACTTGGCCTTTCCGTACTTCTCTTTAAGTGGCCTCCACATCTCCCCTACACACCATGTGTGTGGCCCAGACACAGCTAGCACACGGCCTTGCGTGGCACCGAAGTACACGGCGTGTACTTATAAAGTACACGGCGTGTACTTTGAAAATTTCCAGATTTTCCTCTTTTTCTCAAAAACAACCAGAAAAGGAAAAATATACCTGAAATAAAGATATGGGTTCTTACATATTTCATGCTATGTACTAGGCTAGATGTTGCCTACGCATTGAGTGCAGTAAGAAAATATCAAGCTAACCCAGGTGACCACCATTGGATGACAGTCAAGACTATCCTAAAGTATATGAGGCATACTAAGGATATGTTCTTAGTTTATGGAGGATATGAGGAACTAGTCATTAGAGTATATGCATATTTTAGTTTCTAGACTAATCAAGATGACATGAAGTCGCAAACAGGATACATCTTCACTTTGAATGGAGGTGCAGTGAGCTAAAAGAGCTCAAAGCAGAGTGTGGTCACAGATTCTACAGCAAATTCTAAGTATATCACATCTTTTGGGGCAGCTAAAGAATCATTTTGGATGCAAAGCTTTTTCCAGGATCTGGATGTGATACCTAGCTATAAAGATCTCATCACAATGTATTGTGATAATACTCTAGCAGTGGCTCTCTCAAAAGAGTCAAGTTCACATCAGCGGACGAAGCACATACTTCAAAAGTATAATCTCTTTATGGATTTTTCTCATATAGGTGAAGTTACATTGAGTAGTATTTCCACATAAGACAATGTGGATGACCCCTTGACTAAATCTTTGAATCAGCAGAAACATGATCATTATGTGAGGTCTAGCAGACTGAAAGTCATAGGTATTTGACTCTAGTTTAAGTGGGAGTTTATAAGAGTTGGTGTACTAGAACCAACTGCTTGTAATTTGATTACATTAATATTTAATATATTTAAATATTAAACGTCTTATTACATATTTTTCATTGTTCTGCATGAATATAGTGTAATAATGTCCTGGAGTATTTGTCGTATTGACAAGGTCATAATAGTTCCCCACTATGATGAGAACCTTGAAGTGCTATGACAATATTCTTAAATATAGTTATGTGGTTGGATGTCATGCTATAATGGGACACATGGTATATAGACTGTCTGGTGTGAGTACTCATAAGTATATAAGACTTCTTCTCATGAATTTTTCACTTGGTTATCTCCAAGACGGGATATTATGAGAATAGACCTGTTAGTATGAATTCCATATGTTTTGGTGTCATTGGATATTCCTATCTGCGAGCATGTGTAATGATCCTTAGACTTTAATATTACCATTAATATGTGTCACGACTCATGCACTTTGATTTACTAATGAAAATCATCATGTAGATAGTTGGTGGGAAGTAGGGTACGTTGGGTGCGTCATGAGTGGAATATTCTTAATGGATAAGTTGAGGAAGGATTTTTCCCTTCTATTTATGGAAGTTGATATCTCGATCCTTTGATTGAAATAGAAACATTGCGCAAAATTTCATATCCATGGTGTAACAATGAGTTTATTTTAGGTGGTCAAAGAATGACGTATCAAGCACAAAGGTTTATGATACTATCATGAAACCTGCTTGATGAGATATTGAGACAAAGGGATTATATTGTACAGTGAGCATTCGTATGTGGATGTCATTTTTGTGAATTTAAGTTCTTTCTCTTGGATTCCTTGACCCGTTGCTAAATAGTACTCTTGGAATTTAGTAAATCCCACCTAATTCCAATGAGAAATAATCCTAGAGGGTCGCACACTATGTTTTTATAGTGGTCTCAGTTAAATTATATTTGAATTTAATTAATGGAATAAATATTATTTTCAAGACAGTGGAATAATTTTATTCAAGTTAAAATGATTTCATAAATTAAATAAATATTTATTCACTCGATTGTGGGTAAAATATATTTATTTATTTTATTGAACATTTAATAAATATTTATTTACTAGTTTTTAAATAAAATATTTATTTTAGAGAATAAATTATTTATTTATTTATTTGGGTGTTCAATAAATGGAAGTGGAGTTCGAGAGGACCAAGGCTAGTCCAGTAGTAAAATAATTATTAGCAATATGGTAGATAATTATTTAACTAGTTGGTATAAGTTAAAATAATAATAATGATGCTATTATTTTATGATGTGGAATTTTATTTATAATTCTGTTTTGCGTAAGTTGGCGCACCATAAATAATGATGCGGTATTATTATTAAAATAATGGGTTTTCTATAAAGTTATGTATGTATTTAATTATTGTTACGTAATTAAATATTGTAACTAAAGCCCCATGTCAATAAATAGACATGTACGTCTATTGTTTCATATACTGAGCTGTATGCTAGGTGAATTGAGAATTGTTGAGCTAAACAATTTCTCTCTTGAATCATCTTCCCAACCCTCTTAATAATGAGTGATGTTCTTCAAGGCCTAAGAACAAATGATCAATAATAACCAACACAAGACACTCACTTTGCCACACTAGCACCCAAAGAATGAGTGGTTTCGATCAGAGGCCATCAGAGCACATGTGGATCACCACTAGATGGATTCTAGTTTGGATCCTTACAAGTGCAACGAGATAATCCGGAAGGGTCATTTCGGATGATCAACATCATCAACGAAGAAAATAACGAAGATCTAGGTATTATTTTCTTTATGAAATTAATTAAATTAAGTATAAACATGATGTACAAGATCTTATCTAAAGGTTTAGGGCCTCTTCCTTCTTTATCTAAATCTTTGATTCTATTCCGTGGAGACTAGAATTCATCATCGTATTGATCCTAGAATAATCATTGACCATAGTAAAAATTAAAGTTGGGTGTCAGCCCAACCGCACTTCCACTATGCCCGGAACCTACATAGGCTACTTCACTCATGTCTTTCATTGATAAATATTTACTCAGCCACACCTTCACAAAATTAAGTGACAAGACATCATTTCCAATCAATAGTATGTTATTAACATACAATATCATAAATACTACTATACTCCCACTAACCTACTTATATAAATAAAATCGTTCACTTTTTTATGAAACCAAACTCTTTGATTTCATTATCAAACAAGATATTACAACTATGAAATTCTTACTTTAGTCTATAAATGGACTGTTGTAACTTAGAAACCCTATCAAAATCATTTGGAACTTCAAAACCCATGGGTTATATCATATAAAAATATTATGCTAAATTCTCATGAAGGAATACAATTTTGACATCCATATGATATATCTCATAATCATAATGAGCTGTTATGGAAATAAAAATCTGAATGGTCTTTATCATCACAATAGGTGAAAAGGTCTCTTCATATCCAATACCCCAAACTTGTGTGTAACCCTTTGCCACCAAACATGATTTATAGGTAGACACTCTACCATCCATGTTAGTTTTCATGCAGAAACCCCACTTGTACTCTATGGGTATAACCCCTTCAAGTGAATCCACCAAGTTCCAAATTTGGTTAGTGTATATAGAGTCCATCACAGATTCTATAGATTTTAACCATTTCTTAGAATCAGAACTCTCAATAGCCTCTTGGTAGGAAGTAGTTTTATCTCTTATGGATGTTTCTTCAATATCATTACTTGTGAGAAATCCATATCTATATAGTTCTTTATGAATCCTACCAGACCTTTAATTTTCTTGTTCAACTTGGGTTACTTCTTTTTCCTTCCTTATTTCTATGGGATTACTAAAAAATAATCACTTACTAGATTTTGGGTTAAGTTTTTATGAATCCAATCATTAAATGAATTATTTATTACCCCAAATCATCATAAAAAGAAAAAAATAAGAAGTTACCCATTCCATATATCATATGGTGTCTTTATGACTACTTTAGATGGAACATAGATTAGTAGTAATGTAACAATTTCCTAAGAATAAGCATAGAATGAAATACTAAGCTCACATAGACTCATCATTGACCGAATCATATCCACTAAGGTATGATTCATTATCTTAGACACATAATTTTATTGTGGTGTTCATGGAGGAATGAGTTGTGAAACAATTCCACAAGCTCTCAGATGATCTATGAATTCTTAGCTCAAGTATTCACCACCTCGTTCTAATCATAGAATCTTAATACTATTAATTAGCTGATTTTATACTTCGTTTTTGAAACTCTTTGAACTTTTAAAAAGTTTCATACATTTGATTTAACAGAATAACATATCCATATCAACTAAAATCATCACTAAAAGTAATGAAGTACCTAAAATTTCCACTTTCTTGAGTACTCATTGGTCCACATGCATCACTATGTATGATATCCAATAGTCCACTAGCCCTTTTACCTTTTCTTCTAAAAGGTACCTTTGTTATTTTTTTCAATAAAAAATATTTTCATGTTTCAAATTATTCATAATCAAATGAGTCGAACAATCCATATATATGGATTCTTGGAATGGGTTTCTCATTTATATGTCTAATGCGATAATTCCAAAGGTAAGTGGGATTAGAATCAACCCTAAACATCTTATTTTGAATGTTATAAATAGTATTATCTATATCTAGAATATATAAAACATTTATAATATTCCAAATTCTATAAAAATTTATCCTTATATTTAGAACAAATCTTGTATTTAATAATGAATGAAAATCTCATCTTGTCTAAACAAGATATAAAAATCAAATTCCTATTTATAGCGGGAGTATAATAATAGTTTTTCAATTCTATAATTAATCCACTGGGTAGACTTAGATCATAAGTATTGACTTCTAATGCATCAATTTTTTTCCATTACCAACATGAAGAGTTACTTCACCTTTTATCAGTTTTATCCTATCTTTGAGTCAGTGTTTTTCATCACAAATGTGTGGCATACACCTGATATCTAATACCCATGAGTCAGAGTTTGTGGAATTAATCTCTATAACATTAAAATTTGAGTACTCAGAATATTTCTCCTTAAGAACACTTTTCATCCCTAGATTCCATTATTTAAATATTTTATAGTTCATACCTATTATTGATCTCAATATTATTATGATTAAGTATATCATAATCTACAATAAGGACATATTGTTTGGTGAGTATCATGTATTATATCTTTTCATTAAGAACTTTAAATAAAATTTCTCCCACTAATGAAACCATACATAAAATCTATTTTGATTCAAGATCCATATTTCACTAAGAAATTAGTCTACTAGGGTGTTCCTCTCATCACTTATTTATTTAGGTATAGAATCATCCCAATAACAACAGCTGTGACTCTTCGATAGTTTAGTGGATAACTCTTTATCCAAAACCATCATATGAATTCACTCAAAATTATTTTTATAGTATCATTTATATTTATTTACCCAAATAAAATACTAAGAAAGGACCAACAAAATATAATCTAGAGACACCCTATTAGGGTAGAACCTACCTAAGTATGATCTAGTGTTTTCTATCAGTTTCTTTCAATGTACAAGATAATTCAGAGGAACCCTTCTAGGGTAGAACCTACCTGGTTAAATGATTGAGGTCTTGATAGGTGCCTATTTGAAAGGAACCCCACATATAGTATTTTAGGGGGATTTATATCCTCACCAATTTAATATACATTATAGGCATATTAAATTCATAACTATTTCATCTTATGAAATCTTCATTTTCTCGTGTTTTATTACATTTTGTGTATGCATGCTACTAATGATTTATTTTTTGAATCCTTATTCTATCCAACAAAATAATGTGTTTATACCACATTAATGTTTATCTCTTTACAACCCACAATCTTGTGTTACTTACCCAAAAATAGAATCCAAAAATATCCATACATATCCAAATACATTATATGTATTTGGAAAGTGAACTCTTCATGTAAAGGCATAGAGTTATATGATATTTAAAATCAACACATGAGTAATCCCATGGTAACAAATAACCAACCCAATTATCTTTTCTGATATAAAGTATAATCCTCTAGGCTAATAGATGGTCTAACCCCAAGTCCCTCTACCTGATGAGACTTTACCTAAGAGAGGATTAAATTCATGATTACACTAATTCCTAATATGCTCAAACTATAACCAAAAACTATTTTCAAGCTCATAACTTCAAAAACTAACTAAGTTCAAGGTAGATGAAAACTAAATATTATGGAGTACCACCTATCATGTAATGCATGGATCGATCTCATAGATGTAGTTCAATAGTTAAACATAAAACATACACAATATTAATATTTCATAAAAAATTTACTAAACATGAATAATAAATGAATAATTTCAATAACCAACCCAAATACCCTAGTACACTGGTACTCATAGAAGTACTGACATGGCCTGAAGGGTGTTCCCAATCCCCACAGGTTGGAAAATAGTGCATGGCATCAATTTAGAGTCAAAAAGAATAATTTTTTCCACAATAATAAACAAAAAAATATATAACTATGAAAGAATAACCAATGATCAGTTGGTATGCCAAATTCTTCTCAAGGATAAAAGTAGAAAAAAAGTCATACATAAATCCCAAAACAATACATCATCCAATAACTAACATAAGATCCATAAAGACAAAGTCTCATAATCCCCTTATAATAATTGGATCATAACTCCACCGATCACCATCATCACCCAAGGTCCCTATAGTCAAACACACCCGCCACCTCCAAGTGGAGCTTTCTCTTTTACTGGACCTGGCATAAAAAATATACAAATGCCTGAAGATAAGGTGTGAGTAAAATATCCTAGTAATATTTCAAAAAGAATTATATAAGCTGTTATAATACATATAAACCATTTATTCTTCAATTTAAATAAAAAAAAGTCATGGTTAATCATTTTCATCTTTTCATTCAAATAATATTTCAAATCAGTAGATGAAAAATATATCAAAATTAGGCTTAAATGTGCATTTTTCATAAAATATAATAGACATGAATAAATCAATTCTATAAATCACTAGCATGTGATAATAAAATAAAAACAAATAACCATGATCATATATGTCATTAGATTCATTAGTTCCTATCTCAAGGATCCTCACACTACTCATTCGATCAATCATATCTCAATGTGTGCACACATCCCTTAGTCTTAGGCTATCATGATAGAATTATTCAACACCCCATCAGGGAAAATCATGTTGAAATCAGTTTAGTTAGAGTTTTCATTGTCAATCCATTGATAGGTAGTCAGAGTCTTAGTGTGTTTGTCCTAATAACCCACTAATTACTCAATCACACAGGTTCTTTCAATTAATCAATTAATCATGGGGAAATCATCCATTTCAATTCAATTCATCATTCATAGTTTAAATTCCTAATTTAAAGTTCAACATGCCATTTAAATTTCAAAGCCAAAAAAATAGTTTTTTGTCAAATTCATGCCTTTCAAAATTATTTTTCATTTAAATAAAATTTTCTCAAGGATCAACATTAAATAATTTCATCAAAATAATTTTTATCCCAAGCCATATTTTCTCAAAATACATCCAATTTTTTCAAAGCCCTTAAAAAAGGGTTTTATTTCAAAAAACCATGCCTTCTCAAATAAATTATCAAAATATTTAAAATTAAAGGTTTAGAAAACAATTGAAAATGATTTTCAATTCAAACAAGAAATAAAGATTTCAATTGTATGGAAAGTACTTATGGAACCACCAACCTTTTGGTCACACTATCTAATAATCAATCACCCAAAACAGGAATCACCAATAGAGATTCGAAGGTGGGGAAGATCAAATGAGAATCCCTATAATTACAAATCATCAAAGCAAGGTTCCAATCCATAAACATCATGATGATTCATTACTCTGAAAGAGGGAGATAATGAAAGGGAAAGGGATTATTAATCAAAATAGTTTTCACTTAACAAAGAGGAATTTATCGCATCCACCAAAATTTTGATATGATAGGAGAAGAGGTTAGAGGAGATAAAATCCTATCTAGAGAGCCTCCAAAAGAAAAATGTTCAAATTAGTTTTATTATGGGATGTTTAGAGGTTTTAATAGGGGTTTTAGGAGTTTAATTTAAAAAATTGGGGATCAAAAAACAATCATAAGGTTTCCTAGGTCAAGATGCATGTTTTGATCAAACCATGCACCTCCACTGGGATTATAGAAAGGGTACATGGTTTGGTTGCACCATTAGATAAACCATACACCAACCGTGTGTTATCTCTTGGGCTACTAACAAGGGTTTCACTTTTTGGATGCATAGTTTGAGAAACCATGTACTAACCATAAAAATACCTAATATCCCAAACCATATGGTTTGGAGGGGAGGCCACATAATTTGAATTAATCGTGTGCCACCCTCTAGAACCACCATACAGGGCACATAGTTTCCTAGGCTGAACCGTACGGTTTTCCCTAACCATGTGCCAACCGTGTACAACCCCAAAAACTTTCAAAATTATTTAAAAAACTTCAAAAATGGCTTGAAATAAGACCCAATCAAAAGATAATAAAAACAAGGGTTTAAAAGTACCTGAAATATATAATGGGATGTTATAATTTCCCCACCATAAATGATTTATTCACCTAGAAATACTATCAAGAACTCTCTCAAAGATATGTGGTCACTAATATCTCATCAGTTCCCCATGCTCCCAAGTATCATGTGAATTAGAACCATGATTCCAAAGTACACAAACTAGAGGTATGGACTTCTCACAAAGGACCTTCCACTCAATATCAACAATCTAAATTGGCTACTTAGTTACGGATAAATCGGGTTCTACATCAAGGTCCTCCCAGATCAAGACATGAGATAGGTCAAAAATATACTTCCTGAGCTATGACACATGAAATAAATCATGGATCATTTTCATCCATAGTGGAAATTCCAAATAGTAATCCACCTTCTAATCCTACTCAATAATCTCAAAAGGACCCACAAATCTTGCTGCATGTTTTCCCTATCCTCCAAGACTTCGGTGACCCAACTGAGGTGAAACTCTCAAAAACACCAGGTCGTCAACTAAAAAATTCCAAATTGAATTTATGTTGATAATTATAAGATTTATATCATCTTTGAAGCGTCACTGTTATCTAATTAATTAATTGAATCTCCGTTATCGTCTCTTGGACCAAGCTAGGTCCAACCAGAGAATCTTCACCAATCTCTAACAAATATAATAGAGATTTATAATGGAATACGTAAAAGGCCTCAAAGGTTTATATTTTAATTATAGATTTGTAATTTTTATTATAATAAAATCCAACCTGTCCCAAATGGATATCCCAAGCTCCACCAAAGTCAAGAATGCAAGCATGAAGCATGTCTTCAAGAATCTGTATAGATCGTTCTGCCTGGACATCTATCTATGGATGATATTTCATACTCAATCTAACCTAGGATCTTAAAACCTCCTAGAGTTCTTTACAAAAATGATAAGTGAATCAAGGATAACTATCAAAAACTATAGTAAATATAAATCTCTGTAATCTAATAATCTATTTCACCTACAAACTTCCCAAGTCCTCAACTTTAGTTGTATGAAAGATGGGTATAAAGTGAGCTGATTTGGTTAAATGGTTGATCACTGCCCATATCATATTATTTACTCAAGGGTTATGTGGAAACCCAACCATGAATTCCATTGAAATCTTGTCCCACTTCCAAGTTATCATTGGAAGGGGTTGAAGTAAAGCCAAAGATTTTTGGTGCTCAAACTTGACCTATTGGTAGGTATAAAAATGGGAAACAAAATTAGTAGTATATCATTTCATACCTAGAAAAAAATCATCATCTAATATCATAAAACATATTCATGGTGACAAGTTGTTCCACCCATTGGGAATTATGGAAATCACCCATTATGGATTTTCACACTGGCAATAGTATAATGTACCAGTTTTGGAAGTATAAAATCCCCTCAGAAGGGAATGACCACTCTCTAATGGTATCCCTACCATAAAGTGATTCCATAATTCCATATAACTCATAATTATTATGATTCTCCATAATAATAAACTCAAGATAGTATTGTTCAATTGAAATCTTGTCAAAACAATCTTGGTTAATTCTCCCAAACTCCCAAATGCATGCAAGCAAAGAGAGAAATCAATTGCACTCTTCTGAATATTCTTTCATATCTTGGATAATAAGTTTCTTAATCAATGCATCAGTAACAAAATTCCTCTTACTAGGGGTGTAGTAAATGATGAAATCAAAAGATTTCAAATAATCCACCCATATCCTATGATATATATTCAAATATTTTTGTGAGAAGATATAACTCATACTTTTGTGATTGGAATAAATGGTAAACCTTTCTCCAAAAAGTTAATACCACCAAATCTTAATTGCATGAATCATAGTTTTGGCTTCAATATTATGAGTAGGATAGTTCTTCTTATCTGGCTTATTTTTTCGGGAACCATAGGCCTCCACATGATCACCATGCATGTGAATGCATCCTAAACTCGAACCAGATGCATCACAAAAAACCACATAGCCTGTATAGCATTTGGAAGAGTCAACACTAGGGTAGAAGTCAAAAGACACTTAAATTACTCAAAATAATCCTAAAAAATCAAATCCCAAATTAACATTACTCTTTTATGAGTGAGAGCAGTCATCGGAGAATCCAACCTTGAAAAATATTTAATAAATCAACAGTAATATCCTGCTAAGCCTAAGAAGCTTCGAATCTTGAAAACATTATGTGTTTGTTACCATGTCATAATAGAATTCGCGTTCTTAGGGTCAAATAAAATACCATGTTATGAAACCACATGTCCCAATAACTTCACTTATCAAATATAAAAATATCATTTCAATAGCTTTGTGTAAATTTGGTGATCTCTCAAAATATTTAGAACTATTCCCAAATGATGAACATGATCCTTCTTAATTTTAGAGTAAACCAGGATATCATCCACAAATACCAACATGAAATAATAAAGATACTCAGGGAATATTATTTTTATCAGATCCATAAAAACTAATTAATCATTAGTTATATCAAAAATAATAACAAGGTACTCATAATGGTCATACTTACTCTAAAAATCAGTCTTCGAAATGTCAGACTCCTTGATTTTAAGTTGGTGATAACAAGACCAAATTTTAATCTTTGAGAACCAATTCACTCATTTTAAATGATAAAAAAATCATAAATATAAGGCAATGGATACTTTTTCTTTAGCATGACTCAATTGAGTTTTTGATAATCGACACAAAGGTGAAGAGTCCCATCATCTTTCATTATAAAAAGCACAAGAGTTTAACAAGGTGACACACTCGGGTGAACAAATACTTTACACAAAAAATAATCAACTAATTATTTAACACTTTCAATTCAGATGGTGACATATAGTAAAATATCATAGAGATAGGTTGGGTACCAGGTACTAGGTCAATGAAAAACTCTACTTCCCTTAACAGTGGTAGGTTAGAAAATTCAGATGGAAACACATCGGGAAACTCGATGACCACTGATGGAAGATCACCAATAAAAGAATATTCCTCCAAGAACAATTCAAAAATATATATTATAACACCCTAATTTTTTATGAAATATTTATTTTCAAATAAATTTAATTTCTTCGATAGTTTTCATTACACACAATACTAATTTTTAACGAACTATGATATATTATTAATATTATTAATTAAACATGGTCATTATAATCTAGCCATTAAAATTTGTGGTATGAATAGGAATAACTATATTTTCAAAATTAAGTATAATGGTTTCATATAAATAAAATATATTGATAAAAAGGTAATTAACTTTTAGTAAAGTCTTTATATGCATCGAAAATATCTTTTTCTTAAAAAAATGTTTATATTGATTTTTGTGAACAAATAGTACACATAATTTTTTCCAATTTTAGAAAATATATCTGAAAAAATAAAATTCATTTTTTAAATATAAATTTCAAAATTATCTTTGAGTTAATTCCTGATAATTTTTTGAGAAGATTAATTTTTCGATGAATAGTAAAAAATACTAATTTTTATTAAAAATGGCCTTTTCATTTAAAGAATCTAAAAAGATCCATTTTATTTTGATATGGTTTTAAAAGTAAAATTAGTTAAATTTTATATTTATTAATACAATTTAGTTCTTTGTAATAAATTTCATATTGAATTTTTATATAAAAACTTCTTATACTTATGAAAACTTTTTTTTATGGAAAATTACTTCTTTGTCACGTCTATGGGTTTTATTTCAAATTAAATTCTAAAAATTCTATTGATTAAATTTGTAAAAATGTATTTAATATTTTTAATCATAATAATTAATATTATATAATAATATCAACTTAATATTTGGTCATAGTTAATAATAAACATAGTAGAAATTAATTATTACGGTTAAGGTTAAAACAAGGTTTACTAGGGGTTAAACCAAAAGATAAGGGTAAGTTTGTCGATAAAACTTGACTAAATCCTATTTTATAGCCATATTTAAACCTTATAATCTCCCTAATTAGAATATAATTTCATTTAGATTAATTTTTCTTAGTAATTACTATCATTTTGGATTCTTTTGGGAAATTTCAAAGTAGTTTCCAAGTGGGTTCCTTTCCCCGCTTATAAATGGAAATCCCCTCTCCTCTTCTCTTCACACTCAAAAAAGACTTTTTCAGCCATTAAATATCCAAATACTTTCCTTGATTTACTCACCATGTCTTAGAGTCATTGGTTTTGTTATTAAACTCTCCTAATAAGGCTTTTGGTGCTAACCTAAGGTGGTTGTCAGAAGAGGAGGTATCATTTTTAACCGATCATTTTTATTTTATTTCTTTATCCACATCCTTAAAATCATATAAAAATATGATTATATAATAAAATATTTATATAAAAAAAATAATATGTTATTATAGTAATTTTATAACCCATATCTATCTCCTCTTCTATAAAATGGGAAATGAAATTGTCGATCATATGTACGATGGACTACCACCTTGCGAACCAATGTAATTCATTTTCCATAAATGACTCCCAAGGTTGGATATAATGATGGATATAACATATATATATGATATTTATGAAATAATTATAATTATTTAATTATAATATCACATATACCTTCTTACTTTCCAATCCATTGGAAAATGATAACATCGCTCATGCGTACGTGTAGACCACCATCTCGATGAAGCAATGTGATTCGTTTCTCATTTTATTTTGAAATGGATGGAAATAAGGATAGATTTAATGAATATATATGATATATATGACATAAAAATTATTATTAAAATTTTATATATTATTTAACTTTCTTTCATTCCATCCTTCAAGAAAATGGAAATAGTGTTCATACGTGCATATGGTCGACCGTCTTCATGAATAGTGTAATTCATGTTCTATATCTAAATTTTATGGATTATAATAAATACATATATAATTAATATATATTATATTTATATAATGGTTAAAATTATGTAAATTATTTAACCATGGTAAAAGTAAAAGAAACAAGAATACCAAACTAAAACATACTTGAAAAACAAGGCAATTATTACTCAAGACGTGATTTTAACAAGGAATTGTTAATAAACACATAATAAAATGTCATATGTAAATCATATGTGGTACTATATACGTGATTATGGTTAAATAATATATTTATAAAAAACCTAAATTTATTATATAGGATTTTTTAATGTGTATGAATAAATTCAAGACTTGATGTAAGGGATTTCTGTCTCAAATCATCTTCATTAGGACATATATAATGTTATGCACCTATTTTATTTTATGAGGTTTATATATAGAAACTTTTTTATGTTATATCATGAATTTATTTATTCTTATGATATTCAAAGTTTCATTTAATTTTATTCTTTCATGGGGCTTATGATTCAAAAGATACCAAAATGGTAAAGGTTTTATGTTATAATCTCATTATTTATCGGGATTGTTTATGATTAAGTTTTAGGTGATGAAATGTTATGATATATCTCTCAAGAAACTCATGGATATTATTATCCTATGGTTATTTATTTATAATAGATTTTTTTCCTTTCATTTTCCTCTTTTTAATAACTAAAGAGACCAAAAAAATGTTTTTAATAAAAATTGACTTTATTTCTCTCTTCGGTTGAAAATAATTATTCTTCCATATCCATGTTTTATATAAATGTTTTCAAGAATGTTTTTAATATTATCAAATTATGGTTTAGAATTATTTTTAACCATGATGAAATTTTCTAAAAAATGTTTTAAAATTAACCTTATTATCATTTTTTAAATGAGATACTTTTGACTATTTACCAAAAATGTGAAATGAATATTTGTTTTAATGTGTATGGCATGAATTTAATTTTACACCATCATGACCACTCAATTATTTGAATCTTACTTTAAAATTTTTAAAGTTTCTTTTCAGAGAAAATGTTTTCCTTAATATTTGGGAAATTTTTATATTTTAAAGAAGTGATTTCAAAATGGAAAAGTACCTTTTCATCAAAAATGTTTTAATGATATTTTTATGTGATTTATATTCATCATAAATAATAAACTTTAGTATTAATTATGTTTTATTGGTGATATGATCCAATGTTACCATCCTTATTCTTTATCTGGATGGTTTATGTTTATGATTATGATGATTAGATTTTTATGAAACTCATTTATTTTCCATGGGTTATACTATGATGAAATGTTTATGAAGTCCATTTTCTTTCCATGAGTTATGATATGATGAATGTTTTATAATCTGGTGGAACAAAAATATATGGATTGTGAGATGGGTGGGACCTATATCTCCCTCTAACTTATTAGGTAAATATTTATATCTCATGTGATAATTATGGTAAATAATCTAATGTGATTAATCTGCTATAAAAAACTGGTCGATGTGCTTGATCAACTATGGGAAACAAGTTGATGTGCTTGATCCATTATGGGAAACAGGTGATGATTCTTGATCCATTATGTTATGATAAACTGGTAAGGATTAATGATCCACTATGGTTTTATGGTCTCAATATTTAACCTTGATATATGAAGTGGTTTCTATAATTATTATGGTACCACACTTATATGAAATAAACTTATGGTTCATGATTGATTTATGATTATTTCTCACTCTTATGATGCATGTCTTGGAAATGATAATGTTTTATGACATGAATCATGTTTATGGTCTTTTACATATTGGGTATGAACCTTGTAATTTATGTTTATGATCTCATACCATTATTCTTATCTTTTTCCTTCTTATGATCATCAATTAATATCTCCTATTTTTACCCTTACTGAGCATCTGAGATCACCCTTTCTTATGTTTTCTTTCCCTAGGTTATGAAGAAATGTTTAAGTAGGGTATATCTATAAAGTGTACTAAATGGGAAGATCATTATGGGCAATGTTTAAGATCTTTCATGAAATAATAATATTTTGTATCTAGTCTCCAAAGGCAATAAAACTTTACAGTCCGCAGGCATGTATTTATGAAATATATTGAATATTCATCTAAAAAGATGTAATATTTATGTATGAAAATCATGTGTCACAATATATATCATCATTCCTAACTCAAGAAGATGTTTTCCATATCTAATCAACCCCGGTACCATTCTCCCTGGAAAACATGACACAACCCATCAGGTTTAGTAAAGGAGACCCACCAAATATAATAATCAATCAAAACTTTATGGGTAATCAACCAATCCATCCTGAGAATTATGTATATAGGTTTCATATCAAGTACTAGAAGATCATAAATGATCTTAGTCTTCAATAAAGATAAGGAACGAGAGGGGCATCAGATACCTTACTCTGTCTTTTTTGAGGGGCGTATCAATATTCATCACATAAGTCATAAGATACATAGGAAGGTTTAACACATTAATAATAGGAGTTGATATGAAATAATGAGATGCAAAAATATCAAATAGAGTGGTCACTAAAGATAAATTTATAATGATGTTACCTCTCACTATCACTGGATCCATGTTATTTTCCTGTAGATACTCTTCCAATGCATGAATAATATTTTTTCTAGATGCATATAGTTATAACCCCTTATATCTTGAAGCATATGGCTTTACCAAAAAAAATTTGATGTTGATGAGCCTGTACCACTTCGTGAGGTAGAGAATACATGAAAAAACTTTTTTAGGTTGCCCGAGCGACCACATGAACCACAAATATTTTGTGCCTCCATATAAACCAACTTTGAATTTCCAACCTTTCCACATTAAATAAAGTTAATGGGCCTCTTATAGATGTTTTAAAAGGTTTGTATGATGATTGTTGTGGTAATCCACCATGAGACTCATCCTGATTCCTTTTTACTTTAAAATAACTAACTAAACTTACACTATGAGTAATAAGGACTCCCACCAACCCTAACTTATGATCCAAGTCAAGATCATTCAAAAAAGCTCTATCCAATACATCCATATAATATGTGAGTTTCAACATGAAAACCTAAGATCAGATATCAAGCCGAATACCCATATTGAATCTTCAAGAATTTATCTTCTCATTTGATACTACCTTAGGAGAAGATTGAACAAGTTCAAAAAAGTGGTTTACATATTGTTTCATGGTTCTATCACCTTGCTTGAGGTTGATAAATTCAATAGACTTCACGAAAACCATATATTATGGATGTAACTACTCCATGAAAATATCTTTGAAGTCCTTATAATTCAATACTTCATGTTTCTTCACATAACCATCTAATACCACCACCTCTTACTATGTCATTCAAGCTTGAAGGTAGAACATTTCACCTTTATTAAATCAGGTGTTTTTAGGAACTCAAAAATTAGATCATTCTTTTTCAACCAATACACTACTTCATGAGGATCATTCAATCCTTGGAAATATTTTGGTTTCTACCAAATAAACTCTTAAGAATGATCTATAGCTTCATCCCTTCAAGGTTCCACTACTATAACCTAGATAGAAAGGGGTAAAACTACCTATCCCAAATATTGAGCCACATGAATCACTATATCAACTAGGTTATAGTCAAATGGAGGATTATTTTGTTGTATTTCACTAGTAGCTTCCTCTTATAGACCATTAAAACTTCTTCTTGGGGGTATGGTACTACACAAAATCAACAATAAACATGAAAACATCAGCAATGATACTCATATCATCAAATTAATCAAGAGATATAGAAATATCAACTCTATTAGATAGAATTTAGTATTGGGTTTTCAATATAATTACATCAAGTTAGGAGAGAGACTAAAATCAAACCAATTTATTACTTAAAATTCTTTTCCCCAAACACCCATAGTGAATCAAGACTCTCTACAATGAGATCTTTCTAAGAACTCTCTTGTAAATACCTCTTAAGTCTCAAAAAATCCTAACTCCTATCTACCAAGACATCCCATACTACATACCAACATCAAGAGAGATGTGAATCCCTACAACCTCTGATATCATTTTTTCAAGAACCAACCAAAATACCCTAGTACACCAGTACCTAGGGTGACACTTACATGTCCCGTAGGGAATTTTTGATCCCCACAAGCTAGCGGTTAGAGCCTGGAATGAATTCAGAGTCAAAGGGAATAATTTTTTCCACAATAATAAACAAAAACAACATAGAACTGTGGAAGAATAATCAATGATCAGTTGGTATTTCAAAAACTCCTCAAGGAGATAAGTACCACAAGTATGTAGACATAAATCCCAAAATGATAAATCATTCAATAAATTACATAACAACTATTAATAAAAAGTCTCATAATCCTCATATAATAAGTGGACCATAGTTCCACTGGTCACCATCATCACCTAAGGTCCCTCTAGTCAAACACACCCAGCACCTCCAAGTGGTGATTTCCTTTTTTCTAGACCTTGAATAACAAAATCTAAAAACTCCCAAAGAAAAAGGTAGGGTTTGAGAAAAACAGACCAGTAGGATTTCACTAGATGTTCCATAAGCGGTTCTAATAGATATAAACCATTTATGATTAAATTTAAATAAAAAATTCATGGTAAATCATTTTCATCTTTTCATTAAAACAGACTTTCAAATAAGAAGATAGAATATATATCAAAATGAATATTAAGAAATAATTTTTCATAAAATGGAAGGGACATAAATAAATTAGTTATATAAATCAATATCATGTGATAATAAAATAAAAACAAATAACTATGGTCATATTCCCTAAGATTTGTTAGTTATTGGCTCTAGGATCCTGACAATACTCAGTCAATCAACCACACCTCAATGTGTGCACATTTCTATTAGTCTTAGGATATCAAGATAGAATTAGTAAACACCCCCTCAGGTAAAATCATGTCAAACTCAGTTTAGTTATAGTTTTCATCATCAAACCAATGCTTGGGAGTCAGGTTCCTAGAGCGCTTATTCTAATCACCCACTAACTACTTAGGCTCACATGTTCTTTCAATCAATCAATCAATCATGGTAAAATAATTCATTTTAATTTGGTTCATCATTCGTAGTTCAAATTCCCAATTTTAATTTCAATATTACATTTAAATTTCAAAATAAAAATAGAGGTCTTCATCAAATTTATTCCTTTAAAAATCATCTTTCATGTAAACCCACTTTTCTCAACAATCAAAATCAAATCATTTCAAAAAAAATACTTTTCATCTCAATCCATATTCTCTAAAAATTCACCCAATGTTTTCAAATCCCCTAAAAAGGGTTTTATTTCAAAAATCTATTCATTTTCAAATTAATAATCTAAATCTTCACAATTCAAGGTTTAGAAAACAATTGAAAATAATTTTCAACTCAATAAAGAAATCAAGATTTCAATTATAGGGAAAATACTTATGGAACCACCTACCTTTTTATCAGATAATCTAATAATAAATCACTTGAAAGGGGAATCAACAATTGAGAGTTTAAGGTAAGGAAGATCAAAGAAGAATAACTAAAATTAAAATTAATTAAATAAAGGTTCCAATCCATCAGCATCATGAGGAATCATCACTCTTAGATAGGGAGATAAAGGAAGGTAAAACAGATTCTTAATCAAAAGTGGTTTCACTTACCAGATAGGAATCAATCTCATCCACTGACACTTCAATATGAGAGGATAAGAGGTTGGAGGATCCAAAATCATCTCTAGAGAGCCTCCAAAATCCAAAGGTTCTAATTAGGTTTGATTAGGGGAATTTTAGAGGTTATCACATGGGTTTCATAATTTTAATTAAAATTTTCAAGGGATTAAAAAATCATCACATGGTTTCCTAGGTTGTGTCTCACGGTTAGATCAAACTGTGCACCTAACAGTGTGCCTCCACTAGGAATCTAGAAAGGGTGCATGGTTTGGTCACATGGTTAGATAAATCATATGCTAACCATGCACTCTCTTAAGAACTACTGAAAAGGGGTGCAAGGTTTAGCCACACGATTTTAGAAACTATACACTAATAGTGCAAATCCCTACTATCCCAAGCCACATGGTTTGGAGGGGAAGTCGAATGGTTTGAACTAACTATGTGACACCCTTTAGAACCACCACACAGGGCTCATGGTTTTTTGGACTAAACTGTATGGTTTTCCCTAATCGTGTGCCAATTGTTCATAGCCATAAAAAGTTCCAAAATTCTCTAGAAAACTCTAGAAATGACCCAAAACAAGACCCAGGAAAAATATGGTCAAAACAAGGGTTTATAAGTGCATAAAATCTGGTAATGTGATGTTATAAATAAACTTTAAATAAATAAACAATTCAAATATTTTAACATGAGATAAAAATTTATGAATAATTCATAAATAAATGTTAATTATAAACATTTTACAAGTTAGAAAAAATATAAAATTTTTATATTTATTAAAATTTTATAAATTACCCTTTTTTTATTTCTAAATAAACCATTTTATATTTATATCATAAAAAATTCTACATAATTTTGGTAAAAATTATTTAAATATTAACCCTTAATATTTGGGGAAAATGTTTCATAAAATATAATTAATTAATTATATACCTTTTAAAATTAATTAATTAATTTTTAAATTACTTATAAATAAAAATATCAAAAAATAACTTTTAACATGATTTATAAACATTTTATAAATTATAAAAATAATTTTAAAAGTTTAAAATGACTTTTAAATACTTTTCTACTTGCCCTCATGCATTAGGGGTTTCCTGTGCAAAGGTAAACACTTTTAACTTTATTTAGGCCCTCTAAAACCATTGTGTAATGGTAAGACACTAACTTACCTTTATAGATCTCCAAGAAACCTTACTGCATAAATTTAATACACATATTACCTTTACATAGCTCACTTTGTGTATAAGTAATTAAATGGTTACCTTTACATGGCCCATTTGTGTAAAGGTAACTCATTGTAAACCTTTACATTAATGGCTCACATAAGGGTAAATCATATTTACCCTTAAATAGAAAAATATTTGTAAATTTCATTTAAAATGACCTTTACACAGTTCAAAACATTTATACTATTTATATGAAACACTGCAGCTCATTTCCGATTATGATTTTCTCATTAACCATTGATAAAAAAATGTTTAATTCTTGAAAAACCTTGGTATGATTATATTTATGGGTTTTTTAAATCATCTTATGATTTTTTCTAGTATACATAACCCAAAAATATATGTAAATCTATCTCTAAAAATAAAATTCATAAAATATCACAAAAATAGGGTAAATAGGGCACCTATTTTTCAATAGTTACACCCATCATCTTCTTTTATTCAAAGGATAATGTTTGAGGAATATCATGATAACAAAAAAATAATTCTTCCTACCTCTGAGGGTGTATAATATTTTATGGATCCATGAATTATTTGAGAGGATTTATGAATTCTTGAAGGGGTGTTAACAGCTTTTTGAAATGATAAATGAGCTTCAAGAAATAAGAGAGTTTTATCATCTTCTCATGAAACTGATGATCAAAACATCGAATGAAAACAATCAGTCCTTACCCAACAAGAGATATCATATATCTTTTATAAGTAGTACATAACACTACATAATAATGAATATGTCTATAATTCATAACACATCACATGTATTACTATTCATTGGGATGAATCCATTGAAATATTTTAATGCAGTAAATGCAAAGCTTTTAATCCACTCATAATATATTTTAACTGATGAAAACCATTCAAGAGAAATAAATCCATGCCAAAATATGTATCACATTCATACTAAATGTCATATATTTATATATATATTATTTCATATATTATACATGCTTCATATGCATGATAATATATATGTATCACATGCATATATTAAATGTAAACTATATATACAATATCATATTATATAAATATATAATACAAGTATTATAAAAATGTGTACATGCATCTCATGAATGTACATTTTATTGAACATCCAATAATTTCTTATTTTGAAGATGAGGACTTTTCCATTCTTGGAATCATGACAAAAGAATTCAAAGAAAATAAAGTTGATGTTATCTTTATGTAAGATTCAAAAGATGGTGCTGAGGTGGATGAGATGAACAAAATTACTTTGAAGGGATTTTTTTCCAGAAAAAAATAGGTGACTCCCATATTACATTATCTATTGACCAAATTCTCCCATTAGAGTGGAGGGATAAAATCTTTAAGATGCATGTATGGTGTACTATTGAATCACTCTAACATTAGGCAACCATCACATTGGTTATCCAGAATTTTTTACAAGACTCTATTGTCGACTATGATTTTGGTGGATCTCCCTTAGAGAATATTTAAAGCTTCATATAAAATACCCATCCTTAATTGATTCACTAATCATGGAAATTCAAAAACAGTTTCTCAAAATTTTGTAACATTACACCTACCAAATTTAAGAAAAAATATCTTACAATAAAATATTTCTCATTCAAGAAAAAATATCTTCAGATACATTATGATTGTATGTATAAGAGGTATTATGATTTGGGGGTAATTTATGGTGTTAATCTCATATAGAAATATTTTAACTCTTTAAAAGACCCACTTGGTGAAAAGATAATGTCACTTCTCAAAGTTAAAAAAATACAGCTAGGATATGTGTCTCTTGGTGAATTATGCATGCACACTCTCATGGGATTGGATGAAATCTACAACCAATAGATATTACACCAAAAAAATAAGGTGGAAAACAAGATTCTTTAGTATTCTTATAATTGAACATAGCTATAAATCATGTGTGGGAATGAACCTCAATGAACAAGTTGTGACAAAGCTTAGTTAACATAAATTCAGTATACATCCTTTTTTCCTAAAGAAAAAAAAAGAACCAAATAAAATGGAAGTTCTTTTAGAATAAATCTTGGATAAGAATAAATAAGTCAACTAGATATTATACTTATAGTGAGAAGGGACACTTTTCAAAGGAGTGTCTAAATAAAAGTGTAACGACCCAAAATTTTGAATAAATCTTGTTTCCTAATTTTATGTGTTATTTTATTATATTTTTATACTCAACAAAAATGTTTCATTTGATAAAATGAGTATAATTAAAATGATACCATTGGTTTTTGACTATTATATGACCATTGGTCAATATGACTGCTGGAAACTAAACATTTTGATTATTGTCTCTAAATACAAGTAATCTTGGTTAATTAATATAGAAAGAAGATTCGATGGCTTCACCCAGTAGTCTTGGACCGATCGAAGCCCACCTAACAGAACTTGGGAAGGAGGTAGCACCACTGGGCTTTGCTCTGGACCAAACCCAAGTTGAACTTCATCGTATAAAGCTAGAACGGGATCGCCTTCGCGAGAAGTTCAAACTGATAGAAATTACTACTCGTGCGATGTTGGCCGAGCCTCCCTTGGATTCTCTCACCTTAGCACACCTTACACTTAGGTCCTATGCTGGTGTGATAAGGGGCTATGTAAGGAGACCGTAACTGCCTTGTGTAATCCTTTGTTTTAAATAAAAATTGGGATTTCTTCTTATGATGAAGTTTATGAATTTTCAAATGACCGGATAAATATAGTATGCATATTTTTGATGAATTTTAGAGAAAGGATATTTTAAAAATGTTTATGTAAACCTTAAATAAATAAAAATGTGTAATGATTTTCAAAAAATTGTCTTCTAAAAATATGTTCAGTACGGAATTTAGAGTCTAATAAGATCAACTTAATGTTTGATGAATAGTAAATTATGAATAGTGATTTTATTCTTAGGATTAGTAATGTGACCAAATGGATTAGTAATCTCACTTAAATAAATTATTAATATAATCTAGGCACCTTGATTAAGTAATGTGATTCAATAAAATGGTTAAAAAAACAGTTTCATAAATTATTATTCAAGTATTAGTTTTTTCGGGTGAATAGTGTTTTTTAATTAAAAATTAAATTAAAAATATTTAGAAAATTATTTTTATAAAATGGATTTCATTTTTGAACTCAGAGCATCGATATTATGTTAAGGTAATTTTTGGGGATTTTTCTAAAAATAATGAATTTTCGGTGAATAGTGTATTTATTTAAAAAAATAAATTAAAATTATTTAGAAAATTATTTTTATAAAATGGAGTTCATTTTTGAAATCAGAGCATTGATATTTGGTTAAGGTGAAATTTTGGGATTTTTCTGAGAAAGTTGAATTTTCAGTGAATAGTAAAAATACAGTTTTAGGGTTTCGGTATGTTTAATGACATCATAACTGTGTCATGATGATGTCATGAGATATTTTAAAGGATTTTCGACTAAAGAGGATGAATTATTGTGTGGGGGTCCCCATGTGGCCTAACTTTATGGGAAGTACCATGGGAGGGCCCATGCTTTTGAGAAAACCACTTTTGAGGTGTCCCTTGGCCATTAATGCTTTGTCCCCTCACTTTCCCTATAAATACCAAGCCCTCCTCTCATCTTTTCGACTCCAAAACCATCCTCAACGAAGTTCTGGTCTCCTTACCTCCCAAGGAGTCCTCCCAAGGTGCCCCCAAGCCCTCAAGGTCTCAACCTTTGAGTTTTAAGAGTTACGTTTTAAGGTAAGGGATCCGACCTCTCTCTTTCATTTCAAGTAATCTCTTTTATGTCATTACTTTTATGCTCCATGTTCTTATGTTGGAGGATGTTCTTTTATACTCCTCTTACTTCCCTTTTCATTTTAATATAATGAGAGATCCCCTATTACTCTCATTATTTCGTTTTATGAAGTTTTAAGTGGCGCCGTTAGGCTGCCGAAATTTTTGTAACGGATTCTTTCTCCCTTCTCATTTTTCAAGATCTATTTTCATGTAAAGTATTTCATGTTCCTTTTTTTATTATGTTGGGGTATGATATCTAAATTTATCATACTGATATTTTATGATCATATGATGAGAGATGTCACGACCCGCCCTCGGGGTCCGAGCCGTGACTACCCCAAGCCCGCCTTCCATAGGCCAGGGGCTGGCGACTAGCACCAAGGCGTAAATCCCGGTAAAAAGGGAAGGCATTGCCTTTGAAAAGTAAACACACACCACAGAGTAAACAAGCGGAAGGTAAACACTAAGCAAGCAGAGTACGACTGAAAGTGCGGAAAGGTAAATGGGCCAGTATACAAACCCAAACTGAAAGTAAAGTACAACTCGAAAAGGGAAAAACAGCAACTGTAAAGTAAAGGCCGCTACTCCGAGCTGTCCACTGGAAATCCCACCTGAAGGGTGGGTACAGATAGCTCCTCTGCTCCACGGGTCCCGCCGTCCGCTCCGAGCACGTCCCGCCTAGTGGTCCACCTCCGGGTACCGTCCCGCTGTGCAAGCCTCAGCTAAGGTCAACGCTGTCCGTCGTCTGCAACCAACACAACGTAGTGCGGGCGAAGCCCGTGCAGGGGTGAGTATAAGCTACTCAGTAGGGACCCCGAGACCCCTGAAGGTCTCTCAAATCCACAAAGGATAAACCACGAAGAAAAGTACAAACACGAAGTAACAACTGACACAGCTTAGGTATATGCCCATACATATACCTAAGTCATCAATTAAAATACACTCCAACCTCCGAGCCCAAGTACAACTCAGTCCACACAGGAAAGTATACGTATTCCACATAGGAAAGCAAATCATAATCCACACAGGATTGCACAACACAATCCACACAGGAAAGCAACAGGATTCAGCTCACACAGGTATACTTCTTCAAGGACGATAAAGATGATCACTGATCCATCTAAGTCGTCGGACCCACGAAGGATCGATAGGTAACTAACCCCCGCAGAAGACCCACACAGGATCGGGCTCACACAGAACCTGTAGGCGCTGGCTCACACAGAACCGCTAAGCGCAAGGACCCACACAGGATCGGGCTCACACAGAACCTGTAGCACTGATCCACGTAGGATCGCTGAGTGCTGTAGTCGTCGTCGTCGAATCCACACAGGATCTCTGTACTGTCGTCGTCCAATCCACACAGGATCTCTGTACTGTCGTCGTCAAATCCACACAGGATCTCTGTACTGTCGTCGTCAAATCCACACAGGATCTCTGTACTGTCGTCGTCAAATCCACACAGGATCTTTGTACTGTCGTCGTCGCAGTCACAGCAGCAGTCGTAGCAGTAGAACAGTCGCAGCCAGCACTAGGGTTCCCGCACACAGCAAACTCGTACGGAGGGTCTGCTCCACGAGCCGAGAGGCTGATACATCAACTGTCACGAAGACCGAAGTTGATGTATCCAAAAGTTCCGTAACGTCAACAGGAACTCAACGCAACAGACGGCGCGTCGATCGGACGCCCGGTCTGAGAGTTATTGGCATTTTCGTCTCCGGGGCCCGGTTGGTTTTTAAGGCAAAACCAACCCGACCGTACTCCACCTGCGTCCAAACCTCGGGCGGAGTATGCCAAAAGATCCGTCTCACTAAGAGGAACACTACGCGACTGACGGCACGTCAATCGGACGTCCGTAGCTCAAGATATTAGTGTTTCCGCTCCGAAGGCCCAGTTGGTTTCGTGAACGAACCAACCCGGCCGAACTCAAAGTTAACCGAAACCTTGAGTGCGATATACCGAAACGACCGTCTCGATCCAAGGATCGCGTTGCCGCAGACGGTTCGTCATTCGGAGGTCCGAGGCTCAAGTTATGAGCCAAAAACCAAAACTGGTTCGAAACGGGGGGGTCCGGGTCCGGGCCGACCCGGCCCGACCCCCCCCTGGGCGGCGCGGTGGCCGGCGGCGGCGGACGGCGGCGGCGCGGTGGCCGGCGGCGGCGCGCGGCGGCGGCGGGCGGCGGCGCGGCGGGCCGCGGTGGCGGCGGCGGCGGGCCGCGTCGGCGGCGGCGGCGGGCCGCGGCGGCGGCGGCGCCGCCTGGCGCCGCACGTGGTGGTCACGCGGGGGGCTTGATTGCCCCCGCTGTTTTGAAGCGGCGCGGCTTTGCCGCGCCGATTTTGAAGAGACGGCCCCCGCACGTGGGGGCCGCTTGGTCACAAACCGGGGGGGCTGTTGCCCCCCCTCCTTAAAGAACCGCCCCCCCTCACGTGGGGGGGGGCCTGCTGGCGCCGAACCAAAGGGAGGGGCCGGTTGCCCCTTCCCTTCAAAGAACCCCCCCTCTTAAAGAGGGGGGTTTTCAAGGGGTTGGCTGGGGAATTAAATTCCCCGGTTTTTAAAACATCCGGCCGGCCAGCTGGCCGGCCGGTTTTTACCAACGGGACCGGAAATTCCGGTCCCGCCCTCGACTTCCGACGCCGGCGGCCCGGCCGCCGGTCTTTCCTTCCGCCGCGGCCCGGAACCGGCCGCGGTCTCCTCGTCCCGCCGCGGCCCGGAACCGGCCGCGGTCTTCTCGTCCCGCCGCGGCCCGGAACCGGCCGCGGTCTTCTCGTCCCGCCGCGGCCCGGAACCGGCCGCGGTCTTCTCGTCCCGCCGCGGCCCGGAACCGGCCGCGGCGTTCGTCATCCGGCGCGGTGCGACGGCACCGCGTCCCTTCGCCGTGCTTTGATATTAATCAACGCGGCGCGACGGCGTCGTGTTCTTGTTGTTACTTCCAAGGTGCGTGCGACGGCATCGCGTAAGATATTCGCACGTTCATCCGCGTGGTGCGACGGCACCACGCCACTTGCTTTCCTCCGCAAAATAATTAAACAAGAACGATGGAGGGGGGGGGGGGGTTCGGCCGTGTTCGTGCGGTCCGGCCCCCCTCTCGTTAAATATAATAACGCAACTTAAAACATTTAAAAGTCTCAAGTTTGACATGCGAAAACCAGGATCAAGAAACGGAATAAATAAAAATTGAATCAACAACCCCTACCTCGGGTTTAAGATTCAAAGGTTCGGCTACGCTCCGCGGAAGACGGCGTCGCGGAGGTCGGGTGTCGCGGTTGACGTTCGTCAAATCCGTTGACGAAGTGTTATGCCCGAAGAGACACGACGTTGGCGGATCTTCGTTTGCCGACGAAGAAGGTCCGAGGAGGAAGAAGAGGTCCGAAGATACCGGGTTTCCGAGTCGATGATCCTTGACGAAGTGTTGTCGTTCTTCGTTGAGGATGAAGACGTTCTTCGCCGGAGAAGATGAAGAGGAGCTCTCAAAAGCTCTCAAGGGAATAAACCAACAACCCATAGACAAATAAGATTACATCTTATTTTATTAACACATAACTCAAAAGAATTTCAAATGTTTGAAATTCAAAAGAGTTAACTCCCAAAATTAATTAAGAGTAACATAGGCCAATTAATTAGGGGTTAAGAACGTTGAGAGAATTTGAAAAGCAAAGGGGTTCGTGTGGGCCCCACCACACTTAATCCTCCCAAGGGAGGTTAAGTGGGTGTGGGTCCCACTTCCAACCACCTTTGATAGGTTTTTAAATAAGTTAAAATAAAATTTGTCTTACACAAATTTTATTTAACTTAACTGAAAAACCCCAAAACGTAACTTTCAACCCGCAACAAACGCAACTCCCGATAAGGTCTCATTAAGCGAATATCGGCGCTGCGAGTTCATCGGTGCCCTCGGATTTCAATTCCGAGCACCGGATCAAAAGTTAGGAATACCCGCTCGTTCGTTCACTGAACGTACCCGAGCCAAACTTCGGAAATTAATTTCGGGCACTCCGGGCCTCGGAATCAGGTGCCGTCTGAAACCGCGCTTTTGTAAAATTCTAAAGAAAATTAAGAAAAAATTTCCCTTGAATTTTACAGGTCTTTACATTACTCCCACCTCAGGGCTTTACGTCCCCGTAAAGATACAACAAAAACTAGGGAAACAAAAGAGGGTACTGAGCACGCATCTGAGCCTCCCGCTCCCATGTGCTCTCCTGGAGATTCCCGTGCTTCCATCTGATGCGCACAAGAGGAATCGATCGTCCACGCAGGACCCGCTCCTGTCGATCCTCTATCTCCACCGGGACCTTCACTGTCGTGGCCTGGACCATCTCCGGTCCCATCAGAGCTGCAAGATTTCTCCTTTGCCGAAAAGAGAAATCTGGTCTCATCCCCTGGATGAACCACATTCTTTGCCTAAAACAGTCAATCCTAACATGGATGATACTAATCCATACTAAGGATGACGTCGTAAGGCCTCGACGCTACTACTAAGAGATTCAACCGTTACTCTCGCCTCCAAGGGTTGAGTCACACTGTCGGCATCAGTGTGTGGTAACTGGGCCTCCTCCAGTAGATGTCTCACAAGTGAGGGTCAAGTCAACAGCCAAAACTGGAACCTCTTAGTAACATTACGATAGAGGACAGGAACGAAAACATCACAAGGTATGCGTCTTTTATTAATGAAGCTCGTAATACAAGACGCTACAAAAAAAAAAGTAACAAGGAACCAGAAGTACAAAGGATGTATCCACTAGTCCTGCTCCTGTCCATCGGCCCCCAGGGCTCCATGATCGAAGGCCTCTGCTGCCTGAAGCTGAGTTCTCCCCTGCGGTCGGGGTGGACCTCCTGGTGGTGGTGGTGGTAGAGCCTCAAAGCGTCGGCCACCACCAGCTGCTCGTCCAGCTCCTCTGCCTCGTCCGCCTCCTCCCTGCGGACCGCCACGGTCGAACCTTTGCCTCTGCCTAGGTGGTTCCTCAACCGTCTGCTGCTCCTCCGCATGGCGGGTCGGGCAGTCACGAGCCATGTGGCCTTGCCCGCCGCATGCATAGCACTGTCTTCCACTCGAAAGACTGGCTCCGCGTTGTGTGCCCTGCACTGCTGAGCCAGTGCCCTGAGGTCTGGTCTGTCTGGACCCCTGAGTCATTCGTCGACTGCCAGCTGCAGATGACTCTGCCACGTGCCGTCCTGCGGTGGGTCTCTGTGCTGGTGTAGACTCAGCAAGGAAGCTCTCGATCAGAAGGGCCCGCTCCAGTACTCCTGTCTGAGTCGGTATGCTGAGGGAGATCAGCGATGCCCTGATCTCGTGTCTCAAACCCTGCTCGAAGGTCCGGGCCCGGAAGAATGGGTCCCGTACCATGTCGGTCGAGTAGCGCGAGAGATCGGTAAATCTCGTCGAGTACTGGGCGACCGTCATGCTGCCCTGCCGCAGCTGTAGAAGCTCCTGGATGCGCACCGCTCGGAGGGTGGCCGGGACGAACTCAGAGCGGAAGAGGCTCTCGAAGTCCGTCCAGAGCAAGGATGCCTCATCGTGCACCTGGAGCATCAAGCTCCACCATCGTCCTGCTGCTGCGTGTAGTAGGCTCGCAGCGAGGATCACCATGAGGTCTGCTGGTGTCCTCACTAGCCTAAACACTCGAACCACTGCCTCCAGCCAGTCCTCTGCTGCCTGGGGATCCGTCTCCCCGCGAAACCTGGGCGGTCGCTGGCGCTGAAACTCATGCAGTGCGCTGAGGCGACGTGCATCGTCAGCGGCTGCTGCTGGAAGCATCGGGGGATCGGCGGGTAAAGCTACCGCCGGTGCCACTGCTGACAAAGGGCCCTGCACCGAAGCCTCGTCACTCGGTGGGCTGTCGTCTCGCTCGACTCTCGGAACCCTAGCTGGCTGCCGTCGCGGGGCCATCCTGAAAAGGAGAACAAGAGCACCACAGTCAGAACAGTATACCTGGTGAGCTGGCACAAGTAATCACAAAGAAAACTTGAAACACACACGCAATCAATGTTTTCGTGCATTAAGTCGGAAATCAGAAGTCAGGGTCCTGGTGTACGGATACGTCGGCCGCCGCACCAACACTGGATTCCCTGGACTGATAACCACACTCAATACGCTAAACATTATTGCTTCACATAGAAAAGATCAGAGTTCGCGGTAGAACCGAACTCCTCTGATACCAATTTGTCACGACCCGCCCTCGGGTTCCGAGCCGTGACTACCCCAAGCCCGCCTTCCATAGGCCAGGGGCTGGCGACTAGCACCAAGGCGTAAATCCCGGTAAAAAGGGAAGGCATTGCCTTTGAAAAGTAAACACACACCACAGAGTAAACAAGCGGAAGGTAAACACTAAGCAAGCAGAGTACGACTGAAAGTGCGGAAAGGTAAATGGGCCAGTATACAAACCCAAACTGAAAGTAAAGTACAACTCGAAAAGGGAAAAACAGCAACTGTAAAGTAAAGGCCGCTACTCCGAGCTGTCCACTGGAAATCCCACCTGAAGGGTGGGTACAGATAGCTCCTCTGCTCCACGGGTCCCGCCGTCCGCTCCGAGCACGTCCCGCCTAGTGGTCCACCTCCGGGTACCGTCCCGCTGTGCAAGCCTCAGCTAAGGTCAACGCTGTCCGTCGTCTGCAACCAACACAACGTAGTGCGGGCGAAGCCCGTGCAGGGGTGAGTATAAGCTACTCAGTAGGGACCCCGAGACCCCTGAAGGTCTCTCAAATCCACAAAGGATAAACCACGAAGAAAAGTACAAACACGAAGTAACAACTGACACAGCTTAGGTATATGCCCATACATATACCTAAGTCATCAATTAAAATACACTCCAACCTCCGAGCCCAAGTACAACTCAGTCCACACAGGAAAGTATACGTATTCCACATAGGAAAGCAAATCATAATCCACACAGGATTGCACAACACAATCCACACAGGAAAGCAACAGGATTCAGCTCACACAGGTATACTTCTTCAAGGACGATAAAGATGATCACTGATCCATCTAAGTCGTCGGACCCACGAAGGATCGATAGGTAACTAACCCCCGCAGAAGACCCACACAGGATCGGGCTCACACAGAACCTGTAGGCGCTGGCTCACACAGAACCGCTGAGCGCAAGGACCCACACAGGATCGGGCTCACACAGAACCTGTAGCACTGATCCACGTAGGATCGCTGAGTGCTGTAGTCGTCGTCGTCGAATCCACACAGGATCTCTGTACTGTCGTCGTCCAATCCACATAGGATCTCTGTACTGTCGTCGTCAAATCCACACAGGATCTCTGTACTGTCGTCGTCAAATCCACACAGGATCTCTGTACTGTCGTCGTCAAATCCACACAGGATCTTTGTACTGTCGTCGTCGCAGTCACAGCAGCAGTCGTAGCAGTAGAACAGTCGCAGCCAGCACTAGGGTTCCCGCACACAGCAAACTCGTACGGAGGGTCTGCTCCACGAGCCGAGAGGCTGATACATCAACTGTCACGAAGACCGAAGTTGATGTATCCAAAAGTTCCGTAACGTCAACAGGAACTCAACGCAACAGACGGCGCGTCGATCGGACGCCCGGTCTGAGAGTTATTGGCATTTTCGTCTCCGGGGCCCGGTTGGTTTTTAAGGCAAAACCAACCCGACCGTACTCCACCTGCGTCCAAACCTCGGGCGGAGTATGCCAAAAGATCCGTCTCACTAAGAGGAACACTACGCGACTGACGGCACGTCAATCGGACGTCCGTAGCTCAAGATATTAGCGTTTCTGCTCCGAAGGCCCGGTTGGTTTCGTGAACGAACCAACCCGGCCGAACTCAAAGTTAACCGAAACCTTGAGTGCGATATACCGAAACGACCGTCTCGATCCAAGGATCGCGTTGCCGCAGACGGTTCGTCATTCGGAGGTCCGAGGCTCAAGTTATGAGCCAAAAACCAAAACTGGTTCGAAACGGGGGGGTCCGGGTCCGGGCCGACCCGGCCCGACCCCCCCCTGGGCGGCGCGGTGGCCGGCGGCGGCGGACGGCGGCGGCGCGGTGGCCGGCGGTGGCGCGCGGCGGCGGCGGGTGGCGGCGCGGCGGGCCGCGGGGGCGGCGGCGGCGGGCCGCGGCGGCGGCGGCGGCGGCGGCGGGCCGCGGCGGCGGCGGCGGCGGCGGCGGCGGCGGCGGCGGCGGCGGCGGGCCGCGGCCGCGCCTGGCGCCGCACGTGGTGGTCACGCGGGGGTCTTGATTGCCCCCGCTGTTTTGAAGCGGCGCGGCTTTGCCGCGCCGATTTTGAAGAGACGGCCCCCGCACGTGGGGGGCGCTTGGTCACAAACCGGGGGGGCTGTTGCCCCCCCTCCTTAAAGAACCGCCCCCCCCCTCACGTGGGGGGGGGCCTGCTGGCGCCGAACCAAAGGGAGGGGCCGGTTGCCCCTTCCCTTCAAAGAACCCCCCCTCTTAAAGAGGGGGGTTTTCAAGGGGTTGGCCGGGGAATTAAATTCCCCGGTTTTTAAAACATCCGGCCGGCCAGCTGGCCGGCCGGTTTTTACCAACGGGACCGGAAATTCCGGTCCCGCCCTCGACTTCCGACGCCGGCGGCCCGGCCACCGGTCTTTCCTTCCGCCGCGGCCCGGAACCGGCCGCGGTCTCCTCGTCCCGCCGCGGCCCGGAACCGGCCGCGGTCTCCTCGTCCCGCCGCGGCCCGGAACCGGCCGCGGTCTTCTCGTCCCGCCGCGGCCCGGAACCGGCCGCGGTCTTCTCGTCCCGCCGCGGCCCGGAACCGGCCGCGGTCTTCTCGTCCCGCCGCGGCCCGGAACCGGCCGCGGCGTTCGTCATCCGGCGCGGTGCGACGGCACCGCGTCCCTTCGCCGTGCTTTGATATTAATCAACGCGGCGTGACGGCGTCGTGTTCTTGTTGTTACTTCCAAGGTGCGTGCGACGGCATCGCATAAGATATTCGCACGTTCATCCGCGTGGTGCGACGGCACCACGCCACTTGCTTTCCTCCGCAAAATAATTAAACAAGAACGATGGAGGGGGGGGGGGGTTCGGCCATGTTCGTGCGGTCCGGCCCCCCTCTCGTTAAACATAATAACGCAACTTAAAACATTTAAAAGTCTCAAGTTTGACATGCGAAAACCAGGATCAAGAAACGGAATAAATAAAAATTGAATCAACAACCCCTACCTCGGGTTTAAGATTCAAAGGTTCGGCTACGCTCCGCGGAAGACGGCGTCGCGGAGGTCGGGTGTCGCGGTTGACGTTTGTCAAATCCGTTGACGAAGTGTTATGCCCGAAGAGACACGACGTTGGCGGATCTTCGTTTGCCGACGAAGAAGGTCCGAGGAGGAAGAAGAGGTCCGAAGATACCGGGTTTCCGAGTCGATGATCCTTGACGAAGTGTTGTCGTTCTTCGTTGAGGATGAAGACGTTCTTCGCCGGAGAAGATGAAGAGGAGCTCTCAAAAGCTCTCAAGGGAATAAACCAACAACCCATAGACAAATAAGATTACATCTTATTTTATTAACACATAACTCAAAAGAATTTCAAATGTTTGAAATTCAAAAGAGTTAACTCCCAAAATTAATTAAGAGTAACATAGGCCAATTAATTAGGGGTTAAGAACGTTGAGAGAATTTGAAAAGCAAAGGGGTTCGTGTGGGCCCCACCACACTTAATCCTCCCAAGGGAGGTTAAGTGGGTGTGGGTCCCACTTCCAACCACCTTTGATAGGTTTTTAAATAAGTTAAAATAAAATTTGTCTTACACAAATTTTATTTAACTTAACTGAAAAACCCCAAAACGTAACTTTCAACCCGCAACAAACGCAACTCCCGATAAGGTCTCATTAAGCGAATATCAGCGCTGCGAGTTCATCGGTGCCCTCGGATTTCAATTCCGAGCACCGGATCAAAAGTTAGGAATACCCGCTCGTTCGTTCACTGAATGTACCCGAGCCAAACTTCGGAAATTAATTCTGGGCACTCCGGGCCTCGGAATCAGGTGCCGTCTGAAACCGCGCTTTTGTAAAATTCTAAAGAAAATTAAGAAAAAATTTCCCTTGAATTTTACGGGTCTTTACAAGAGACCCCATTTGATCACTTCAATTCAGTATTTTGAAGTTTTAAGTGGCGCCGTTAGGCTGCCGAAATTTTAAGTGGTTCTTCACCCTTCTCGTTTTGAAGTTCTACTTTCATGTCAATTCTTTCAAGTTCCTTTTTGTTATGTTGGGGTATGATCTCTATATCTATCATACTGGACTCTTATGTTCATATGATGAGATACCCCATTTGATCTCTTTAATTCCGTATTTTGTTGAAGTTTAAGTGGCGTCGTTAGGCTGTCGAATTTTTAAGTGGTTCTTCACCATTCTCGTTTTGAAGTTCTACTTTCATGTCAATTCTTTCAAGTTTCTTTATATTATGTTGGGGTATGATCTCTATATCTATCATACTGGACTCTTATGTTCATATTATGAGAGACCCTATTTGACCTTGTCAATTCAATTTTGTTGAAGTTTAAGTGACGTCGTTAGGCTGCCGAATTCTCACAAGAGAAATCTTTTTTTCTTCCTTTCATGTTCTTCATTTCATATGGTATATTTTCAAATTTCATTACCATGTTCTTAAATCCCTTATATTTTGTCCCTCTACTGTTTTATGGGTCATTTATGAATGTTTGACCCATGTCCCCTCTCTTCTCAATGTTTTCTAAAACCTTGTAACATAGCTGTTATGCTGCAGAATTTTCGTCTCAAAATGCCTCTCTCTCTTTTCTAAAAATTATTTTATGTTATAAAGTGAATACTCAAATCTCTTATTTCTATAGGGGTATTCACATATATATCAAAATGTTCTATTTTAAATTCTGGTAATTTCATACATGAAACCCTCTTTCCCTTTCCGTGGGTTTAAAGTGACGTAAAGATCATGTCTTTAAAGCAGTTTTTAAAACGTTATGATTATGAAATGAAACCCATTTATTTTATGCTATATGGGTTATTTATGAAATGTTTGATGATGATATATGTGGCTCACGTGATAATAAAGGAAAATTTAAGGGTGCACCCTGATAGCGCTCCAATGCATTGGGTAATGATGTAACCACTAGAGATTACAATTTTCACGATACCTTGGTGAATAACCTTGGTAATTTTCAAATGACACCTTGGGGATGGACCTTGGTGATATGTTCATGATTGTCTATATTAAATGTTACAGCCACATCTTCAAGTTATGAAAAATGTTATTTTTATTATGATATATCTCATGATTTCTTTCTCATGCCTTAAAGTTCTTTTCATGACCTTATTGAAGTATCTCAAGTTCACATGTAAAATGTTTCTCTTGTTTTCCTTACTGGGCCTTCTGCTCACCCTTTCTTTTGATGTATATTCCCAGGTTATGAGATGCAGTAATGAATCTAGGATGAACATGAGGAGAAGCCTTTCAAGTGTTTAAGAAGAATGTTTTATGTTTTCATGTTTTAAGTTCCTGGTTTCCAAGACACTAAACCTTAAAGATCCTCGGTTTTGTAAAATGTAATGAAAGTTTATGTGATAAAAAGGCAGGATGCTATAGTTGGTATCAAAGGATGGTTTAGTTATTTGTCGAAATTAGGATATAAAAAATCTAGGAAGAACCCTATAGAAAAGTTTAAATATAGGAAATCTTCCTGGTATTTTGGTGAGTATTGAGTAAGGGGTTTCTAAGCAAATACATCCCTGTCTGGATACGAGCAGGTAGAGGTGGCTCTGGCACAGATGTACATAGGGGTAAAACCTGAAAACACCGCTTTGAGCTAGACTCGAACGGGAACTGGTACACGACAACGGGCCTTGCTGCACTCTTGGTTACGACACTCCTGGGGGATATTCTTTGGTAAATTCATAAGCTTAGTATGAACCATTGTTAAAGGAACAAAGATAAAATAAAATAAAGGTTCACATAAGAATATATGATCATGGATAACCTAGATGGAAACCTAGGGGATCACAAGTTAGTGTATAATTTTCAACTACAAGTTATCCTTATATGCTTTAAGTTTCTTTTCATGACTATTGGCTAAGTATTTAAGCCCCTATTTATAGTTTCTTTTCTTAGTTAATGGCGGGAAATGGAAGAACATGTCCCAACAACCAATGTGATAGGAAATGCTACGATTGCTGTATTAATACGACAGAGATGATTAGGGGATTAAAATATGTTTATTATTTTGGAAGATGTTCACTATTTTGAGGACCCTATATGATCGAGGTAAATAGATTACTATGGTATTTTCATTGAGGAGTAAGGTTGAATTATATTTTGAAGAATCAATGAATTGAAGGTGGACTTATAGTAATTTAGGTTACTTATGGGAATGATTAACCTATCTTGGGTAAAATATGTTTAGGTTAGCTACTTTTGTTATAAGATGTTAGGTGTGGTTGATGTTGTTTGGAGATGAACAATGAAGTTATTTTGGAAGACTATGTTATCAAATCCATCTTGTATTTGGGTTTCAATCTTAGTTTGGTTTATTTTGAGGAATTTTAAGGACCGTTATTTATGGGATGGTCTATGATGAACTTTGGGTAGTACCATGGAACTTTGAAGATTTAAAAATTGTTTCCCTTCCTATGAGATTATTTCTTTTTGAAGAGTTGTTTTACCTTACCCTTTCTGTTTTGGGATAATTTTTAAAGATAGAAGAAATAGATAGTTAATCTTTTGTGGATTATGTGATTCTCTAGAAGATGATTCTTGTGTTTTGATGAGACCAAGTAGTTTTGAATGCTCATCATTCGGAGAAAAGATTAGTTTTGGTAGAAACATATTAAAGGATGAAACTCTACATGAAGGTAGGTATATTTTCTTATGTTTTTGTTCTATGTAGTAAATGAATTCCTCAAAATTATGAAAAGGAACGTAAAACAAAAACGTTGTTGGTTTACGTTTCCTACTAGGTAATCAATGACCGTTTACACACATCATAAGTTTGGGATTGTCTTATGGTTAACTTTCTCCTAATCATGTTCTCTATCACTCTCCCTCAGAACTTGACCCTTTGTTTTTCTTCCATGTCCATGTTTTTCTACATGGAATCCCAGTGTGGGATAACTCGGGTGACCTTCGTACTTCACTTTCTTTCTTTTAAAGTAATAGTTTTACTGACTCCTTTTCCGATGTGGGACTTTCAATGAAATTTCAAAACCTAATTTTAAAAAATTGCGAGGACGCAATTTCTTAAGGGGGGAAGATTGTAACGACCCGAAATTTTGAATAAATCTTGTTTCCTAATTTTATGTGTTATTTTATTATATTTTTATACTCAACAAAAATGTTTCATTTGATAAAATGAGTATAATTAAAATGATACCATTGGTTTTTGACTATTATATGACCATTGGTCAATATGACCGCTGGAAACTAAACGTTTTGATTATTGTCTCTAAATACAAGTAATCTTGGTTAATTAATATAGAAAGAAGATTTGATGGCCTCACCCAGTAGTCTTGGACCGATCGAAGCCCACCTAACAGAACTTGGGAAGGAGGTAGCACCACTGGGCTTTGCTCTGGACCAAACCCAAGTTGAACTTCATCGTATAAAGCTAGAATGGGATCGCCTTCGCGAGAAGTTCAAACTGATAGAAATTAATACTCGTGCGATGTTGGCCGAGCCTCCCTCGGATTCTCTCACCTTAGCACACCTTACACTTAGGTCCTATGCTGGTGTGATAAGGGGCTATGTAAGGAGTCCGTAACTGCCATGTGTAATCCTTTGTTTTAAATAAAAATTGGGATTTCTTCTTATGATGAAGTTTATGAATTTTCAAATGACCGGATAAATATAGTATGCATATTTTTGATGAATTTTATAGAAAGGATATTTTAAAAATGTTTATGTAAACCTTAAATAAATAAAAATGTGTAATGATTTTCAAAAAATGGTCTTCTAAAAATATGTTCAGTACGGAATTTAGAGTCTAATAAGATCAACTAAATTTTTGATGAATAGTAAATTATGAATAGTGATTTTATGCTTAGGATTAGTAATGTGACCAAATGGATTAGTAATATCACATAAATAAATTATTAATATAATCTAGGCACCTTGATTAAGTAATGTGATTCAATAAAATGGTTAAAAAAACGGTTTCATAAATTATTATTCAAGTATTAGTTTTTTCGGGTGAATAGTGTTTTTTAATTAAAAATTAAATTAAAAATATTTAGAAAATTATTTTTATAAAATGGATTTCATTTTTGAACTCAGAGCATCGATATTATGTTAAGGTAATTTTTGGGGATTTTTCTAAAAATAATGAATTTTCGGTGAATAGTGTATTTATTTAAAAAAAATAAATTAAAAATATTTAGAAAATTATTTTTATAAAATGGAGTTCATTTTTGAAATCAGAGCATTGATATTTGGTTATGGTGAAATTTTGGGATTTTTCTGAGAAAGTTGAATTTTCAGTGAATAGTAAAAATACAGTTTTAGGGTTTCGGTATGTTTAATGACATCATAACTGTGTCATGATGATGTCATGAGATATTTTAAAGGATGTTCGACTAAAGAGGATTAATTATTGTGTGGGGGTCCCCATGTGGCCTAACTTTATGGGAAGTACCATGGGAGGGCCCATGCTTTTGAGAAAACCACTTTTGAGGTGTCCCTTGGCCATTAATGCTTTGTCCCCTCACTTTCCCTATAAATACCAAGACCTCCTCTCATCTTTTCGACTCCAAAACCATCCTAAACGAAGTTCTGGTCTCCTTACCTCCCAAGGAGTCCTCCCAAGGTGCCCCCAAGCCCTCAAGGTCCCAACCTTTGAGTTTTAAGAGTTACGTTTTAAGGTAAGGGATCCGACCTCTCTCTTTCATTTCAAGTAATCTCTTTTATGTCATTCCTTTTATTCTCCATGTTCTTATGTTGGAGGATGTTATTTTATACTCCTCTTACTGACCTTTTCATGTTAATATAATTAGAGATCCCCTCTTACTCTCATTATTTCGTTTTATGAAGTTTTAAGTGGCGCCGTTAGGCTGCTGAAATTTTTGTAACGGATTCTTTCTCCCTTCTCATTTTTCAAGATCTATTTTCATGTAAAGTATTTCATGTTCCTTTTTTTATTATGTTGGGGTATTATCTCTAAATTTATCATACTGATATTTTATGATCATATGATGAGAGACCCCATTTGATCGCTTCAATTCAGTATTTTGAAGTTTTAAGTGGCGCCGTTAGGCTGCCGAAATTTTAAGTGGTTCTTCACCCTTCTCGTTTTGAAGTTCTACTTTCATGTCAATTCTTTCAAGTTCCTTTTTGTTATGTTGGGGTATTATATCTATATCTATCATACTGGACTCTTATGTTCATATGATGAGAGACCCCATTTGATCTCTTCAATTCAGTATTTTGTTGAAGTCTAAGTGGCGTTGTTAGGCTGCCGAATTTTTAAGTGGTTCTTCACCATTCTCGTTTTGAAGTTCTACTTTCATGTCAATTCTTTCAAGTTTCTTTATATTATGTTGGGGTATGATCTCTATATCTATCATACTGGACTCTTATGTTCATATGATGAGAGACCCTATTTGACCTTGTCAATTCAATTTTGTTGAAGTTTAAGTGACGCCGTTAGGCTGCCGAATTCTCACAAGAGAAATCTTTTTTTCTTCCTTTCATGTTCTTCATTTCATATGGTATATTTTCAAATTTCATTACCATGTTCTTAAATCCCTTATATTTTGTCCCTCTACTGTTTGATGGGTCATTTATGAATGTTTGACCCATGTCCCCTCTCTTCTCAATGTTTTCTAAAACCTTGTAACATAGCTGTTATGCTGCAGAATTTTCGTCTCAAAATGCCTCTCTCTCTTTTCTAAAAATTATTTTATGTTATAAAGTGAATACTCAAAGCTCTTATTTCTACAGGGGTATTCAAATATATATCAGAATTTTCTATTTTAAATTCTTGGAATTTCATACATGAAACCCTCTTTCCCTTTCCGTGGGTTTAAAGTGACGTAAAGATCATATCTTTAAAGCAGTTTTTAAAACGTTATGATTGTGAAATGAAACCCATTTATTTTATGCTATATGGGTTATTTATGAAATGTTTGATGATGATATATGTGGATCACATGATAATAAAGGCAATTTTAAGGGTGCGCCCTGATAGCACTCCAATGCATTGGGTAATGATGTAACCACTAGAGATTACAATTTTCACGATACCTTGGTGAATAACCTTGGTAATTTTCAAATGACACCTTGGGGATGGACCTTGGTGATATGCTCATGATTGTCTATATTAAATGTTGCAGCCACATATTCAAGTTATGAAAAATGTTATTTTTATTATGATATATCTCATGATTTCTTTCTCTTGCCTTAAAGTTCTTTTCATGACCTTATTGAAGTATCTCAAGTTCACATGTAAAATGTTTCTCTTGTTTTCCTTACTGGGCCTTCTGCTCACCCTTTCTTTTGATGTATATTCCCAGGTTATGAGATGTAGTAATGAATCTAGGATGAACATGAGGAGAAGCCTTTCAATTGTTTAAGAAGAATGTTTTATGTTTTCATGTTTTAAGTTCCTGGTTTCCAAGACACTAAACCTTAAAGATCCTCGGTTTTGTAAAATGTAATGAAAGTTTATGTGATAAAAAGGCAGGATGCTATAAAAAGGCCTAGTATTAAGCTCATACATCAATATTTCTTTATGTCAAGGAGTATTTTATCATATATTTTATTCTTTTTACCATTCATCATTAGATTTTTAGATTATTATTTGATACAATGAATGGAATATTACTCAAATACACCATTATCAAGTGCCTGTAGATATTTCAATCTCTATTCCATGCTTCAAATATGTAGGGGTAGATTCAAGTTATGGGCACAACATGAGTCATGATATACAAAAAATAATATTTACCACTTATTGTTTCCTAAAGAAATATTATGTAAAATGTTATCATCATATCATTATATGGGATATCGGCCAATAAAAAAAATTAAAGAATTTTTAGTATTAAAAAACTATCCAACTATTTTATAAATATGGATTTAATATCACTGAAAGTTTTTGAAGACATCAACCATATCTAATTACAGTAAAAATTCAAAATTAAAACTAAGAAAATTTGGTAGATAAAATAGAAGAATAAAATGAAGAACATAAAAGATACATACCTTATGTCCAATATTTTTAAACTATATTGTTGATGAGGACCATTTAGAAAAAACTAATGGAATCCTGCATCCAAATCTTTTTCACTAGTTATAAAATTCTTAAACACCTTTAGAAGAACATTTTTGTCACCATGATATTCTAGTACCTTAGGTGTTAAAGAAGAGAAGATACAAATATAATGTTTTTATTATAATATATCTTCTATCATGCATTAATAATAAGTCCATGGATTCCTTTTTATAGACCTATTTCATTAATTCAGGGTTCATGGAATTTAAACACTTCAAAAATGTTTGATCTATGCTCAACCTGCATGTTATACATTATAACATTAACTTCATTTAAACAAGTAATCAATGAACTATTCAATGAGTTGTTAGTACCGAATGTGATGGAAATATGGTCTAGAGGGGGTGAATTTACCTTGTTTAATCTTTAAACAAATTATATGAATCTAAGTAATATAATAAATAAAAGTAGTATTCATGAAACTATGAAAATGTGACTGTAAATGAATAAAAAAGTGTAGTGTAATAGTGTAAAATAATATAACATAACAAGAAATGGAAAGATAAAAACAAGAGAACTTTATTTTTATATTAGTTTGGTTCAATGTGAACCTACATCTACACTTCACTCCCCTATTATACTTGAGAGGAATGGTACTCACTAAAATAAGAAACTCTATTTTTTGTAGGGATTGAAAACACAATTACAGATTCTAGATTTTGATTTCCTAGAGTCAAAACCCAATACACTTTTCTTTTATGGGATCTCACAAATAACCCAAAATTTTATAGTAAAATACCCAAACTAGAATTTTAATAGTGCATACATAACCTATAGAAATTTATTTTAAAGTAGTGGGAATAATTATCCTTTATTTTTTACATGCTAAAGTAGAATCTTGTGAATATGCCTTTTGGTATGGTGGAAAAAACCAATACCTTTTGATTGTAGGTATAACCATGAGGGAAACAATGTAATACAAACAAATCAATGAAATTAAATAAAATGATGAACCTAAAGAATGAGTTGTAGAAGATGTTTCTAGTGTAGAAAAACTTATTCTTATCCCTTCAAGATTGAAGATAGAGGATGATTACTTAGGAAGACTAGTATAGCCTCATCACTTTACCAACAATAGGTTATAAATGATGAAACTTGATAACTTTTTCAACACTTAAAATGATACACTCAATTATATTTTAGAAGTGGATAATTTGATTCAATGAAATCTCTATGATCTTTCATTACATGGGTGTTTCCTAAAATCCATTCATAAGTATCCATGTGTAATGGACCAACCCAGGTCAAATGGATAAGTCACCCAAGGTGGTCTACCACATAGTGAAGTAAAAAAAAGTGGAAGCAACATGTCTCATGAAAAACCTAAAAAAAGGAAAACCAACAAGGTACAATGTGGAAGAAAGGGAACATATCCATGAGACATACATGGTCAAGCCAAACAAGCTAAACCAAAAAAATAAAACAAGACAAGTCTAAGAAATTCCTTGTGTGGCCATCCATCACCACCAAGCGATCTTGCTATGAAGACAATGAAAACAAGAGAAACTGACATGCTACACAATACCATTCCCTTTACCTGATTCCTACAAAACAACATCTACAACTGCCCAAAGGAAAAAGTATGTTGTGAGCACAAATCCCAGTAGGATTCCACCAAAGAATCTATACAATTTCTAATATCAGGAATGAATCGGTTTTATCTTTAAAACAAATCCATTTTACAAATAATTTTCCTTAAAATAAAACCATTTTTAAAACATTCATTTATTTTTTATAAAGCATACCATATTCACCTAATCCAATAATATGTAAAGTGTAAAATAAAAAAGTTAAGAAACCATGCATACACCATAAGATAAACATATGATAAAATAACCATGAAAATATTATCATGCGATAAACCAATAATAAATGAAAAATAACACCATTTGGGATATAAACTATGGGTATACGTGCTAGACATAAAAAAATAACCAATCTAAAACTAAGTTAGATTTAACCAATATAACCTCTAGTGGAATTAAACACACTAAAGTGGCATATAATCTCTCATGGAATCACACACACAAAGAGATAAAAGTTTGTTCTCGATGCTCCCCAAGGCTACCCAAAATCAAATCCCAATTATTAAATCCTAAAAATCACAGCACATACACTATTTTCAAACTAAGATAATCAAATATAAATAGGGATAATGGTCGCACATACCCAAAGGAAGAAAACCCACTATACTGGCGATCAACCGCACAAATCAAAATGTTCTGAAGAGAATGAAAAGCTCCAAGCACACTAAGGAGAGACCTAGTTCTCAAGGGAGAAGGTTTTACCATGAAATTAGAGGGAGCTATATGAGTGGAAAATAAAACCCACTGGGCATGAGGGTTTTATAGTTTAAATATAAGTCTTACACTGTAAATTTACCATAAATCACGTACATAAAAAAATACGTCACCTCATGTTAAATTTTATTGAGTGATGATTTTACATGATAATAATGGGTTTTATGATGTAACACCATTTTATGGCATAAAAGGTTTTATGTTCAAAGGAATTTCCATAGCTTGTTCCCAGTGCTGAACTTACACCATAATCCAGGCATTTAAGGCATAAATATCTCCTACATAAAGTACCAAATGTAGACCTCTATAGAAAACTCCCAGCAATATATCAATGACCTATAAACCCTTTAAACACATTTATACCTATAATATATTAATTTAAAAAAAAATACATCCCCAAACTTTAGGAATTTTTTCCTGACAAATAATCCCCATCCCCAAAAGGACCAAAACACACCCAAGAAAAAAGGGGAACAAAACAAGAGTTAAGAAGTACCTAAAATAAGGTAAATGGATGTTAAAATCTCCCCACCATAAACACTTTTATCCCTAGAAATTCCTAAAGATCATGGACACTCAAAAAGGGAAGTCCATTGTAGCCTCATCAAAAATTCCCATTCCCAAATCTCATGGTTATCCCATCCATACTGTCACAATACACAGACCATGGGAATTGTTTTATTATGCAGTAACTTCTCTCAAAAATCCATAATCTATACCGATTTCTCAACCATAGTGGTGTTAGGATTCAAAATTCTCCCATTAAATCAAATTGGAAGGATTCGGTTGATATCTCCTTAGTTAGGAATCATAAAACTCATCATGGATGGAAGTAAAATGAGATATAAATTACAATAGATACATTGCCTTTATAAGATGCTCCATAATCTCAAATGGTATAACAAACCTCAATGAAAACTTGACCTTCTTACCCAACCAATGATGTCCCAAGCAAGGTGAAACTCTAATAAAAACCTGATCACCAACATAAAACTGAAGCAGCCAACAACAATGGTCTATATAGGATTTATGACAACCCTATGTCATGACCTATCTCTAATGGATCATCTTCACCCTTTCTATCATTTACTAAAAAAATACTTGGCCCAACCAAGGACCACTCTCACAACTTTTTCTAGCACAAGGGTGATCAACATGGTCTCCCGTACAATGCTTCGAAGGGATTCATCTTAATAGATTCATGATAACTATTGTTATAGGAAAACTCAACCATAAGTAAATGATTTTCACAAGAACCACTAAAATCAAGAACACATTCCCATAGCATTTCCTCATAAACCTAGATATCCCTCTCTATCTGTCCATCCATTTGTGGATGAAATTCCATGCTCAATTTCAATTGGGAACTCATCACCTCTTGAAAACCTTTCTAAAACCTGGATGTGAACTGTGGGTCCCTATTAGAAATAATCATAGAGGGAACCCCATGAAGTCTCAAAACCTCTCATACATACAAGTCTTCGTGATGTTCAACTTTCATCATCTCCTAGATATGGAGAAAATGCATCGATTTCATGATTCAATCAATGACCACCCAAATTGAATCCTTCCTACTAGTATTCTGTGGTAAAACAAAGACAAAGTCTATAGAAATCTCATCCCATTTCCATACAATAATGGGTAAGGTATGAAAAAACCCAGTTGTTCTCTAGAGATCTGCCTTAATTCTCTGACACATAAGACACTGTGATACAAAATCTTCAATTGACCATATCATCCCCATCCACTAATACCTATGTCTCAATTCATGATAAATCTTGGTATCCTTAGGGTTAAAAAACCAATAAAAATAGTTTCCAATATCTATCAACTCCTACCTCAAAGAAAAATAAACAACCAACTTGTCACGGAAACACAAAGATTCATCGGGAGACCAAGACCACTCACCTGAGGTCTCCCTTCCATTTAGGATTTCACTGAAGCACTGACATTCAGTGTTAGGTACTTTCTTAAGATAAACATACTCATAAAATAATGATTCAGCCTTTTCAAAGCCAAGTATACCTTCCTACTAGATTCTTCCACTCCCAATATCATCTTAGAAAACAAACTCATTAGAGACCACTCTTCCATTAATTCCTTCACTGCTTGTGTCGGTAATTTCCTGCTCATCACATCAACAACCGCATTACTTTTCCCAAGAGTATAAGTAATATAAAAATAAAAATACTAGATAAACTCAACCCATCGTCTCTTTTTTAAGTTCAGATCCCTATGAGTGAAGATATACTTCAGGATTTTGGGAACATAATATATGGTAAACTTATCCCCAAAGTGGTAGTGATGCCATGTTTTGAGTGCATTCAGAACTGCTGCCAACTCAATATCATGGGTAGGGTAGTTCTTATCATGAGGGTGTAACCGATGAGAGCTGTAGTCCACCACCTATTTCCCTTGTATCAAGACACTCCCCAAACCCATAATAGAAGCATCGCAGAAAACATCATAACCAGAACCTAGTTCTAAAATAATAAAAATGGAGATGAATTCAAACTCTTCTTTAGTTCTTCAAAATATATCTGACATTTGTTATTCCACTCAAACTTTACACCTTTATGGGTTAAAGATATCATCGGGGATACAAGCTTGAAGAATTTCTAAACAAACAGCTTGTATAACTAGTTAACCCCAAGAAACTCTGGATCTCAAACACATTTATGGGCTACTCCTAGGACATAATCACCTTTATATTTTTAGGATCCACTAAGATTCCCCTCTTAGATATAAAATTCCCTAAAAACTTTACTTCTTGGATCTATAACTCACATTTGGAAAGGTTTGGTATGCTCCTAGGACATAATCACCTTTATATTTTTAGGATCCACTAATATTCCCCTCTTAGATATAAAATTCCTTAAAAACTTTACATCTTGGATCCATAACTCACATTTGGAAAGGTTAGAATACAAGAGATATTCCCTCAAAGTTCTAAGAATGATATACAAATGATCCATGTGCTCCTCCTTTGACTTAGAGCACACAAAAATATCATCCACTATCACAAAAACAAAATATTCCAATAACTAATGAAATATATGGTTCATCAATGCCATAAATGTTTCATGAGATCTAGTGAGACCGAATGGAATAACCAAAAAATAAAATTACTCATATCGGATCCTAAATGTTGTATTAGGTATATCTTCATCTTGGACTCTCAACTAGTGGTACCCTAACTGAAGGTCAATATTTGAATCCAACGAGACCCTCAAAGCCGATAAAATAGATCATGAATACTGGGTAAGATATATTTGTTCTTAATGGTCACCTGATTTAACTTTCAATAATCTATGCAAAGTCTAAGGCTCATGTATGCCTTCTTAATAAAGAGGATATATGAAGCCCACAGTGACATAGTAGGATAAATAAATCCCTTATCCTTAAGTTTCATAAGTTGAACCTTAGGTTCTACTAACTCAGCAAGTACCATGTAATAAGATGGAATAGAAATGGGTTTCATACCAGGTAGTAGGTAAATGGTGAACTTGACCTCTCTCTATGGTGGTAAACCAGAAAAATCATCTAGAAAGACCTCAGGATTTTCACACACCATCATAGGGAGTGGTCTGTTCAAACAAGGATCAACAACATCAAGGAACATCTTCGACAAATGACATGAGAACACCCTATCATAAGGAACAACAGGCCTCACTGTCACGACCCCCTCCCCACAAAGTGTACCCCTCCAGGGCCGGCAATGTGAGAAGGGAGATAATGACCCCCGAGTCCCGCCTCCAGTAGGCCCCGGGTAGGCGACTAGCACCGAGGGTATAATACACACACTAATGGGAGGCATTACCCTCTAAGAGAACACATGCAAAAGAGAGAGATAGAATAGACTCCAACCAACTCCAACTCATAACTGAAAATATAAAATAAACCCAAGTACATATATGAAATTTCATGCAAAAGTACTACAACTGAAAGGGAAAACTAAAAGTACCCAAAAGAAAGTAAAACGGCAGCGACCACAAGCCCGAACAGCTCCTCCTCCAACCCCAAGCTAGTAGTAACCAGATTGATCTCCAACCTGCTCCAAGTGACCTGAAAAACAGTTTGTATATACATAGGGTGAGTATAACAGTATACTCAGTAGGATCCTCCCCAAGCCTCTCATGCAAAAGTAAAGAAAGCATGCTAAAGCCCAGTGAACAACAAGTGAAACTAACTCATTACCTAAACAGGTATACTAAGTTCCCAACCTCACCATGGCTACTCTCACCAAGTAACGCATACAAGAAAATAGCATATAGTAAAGAATATCAAGGGTACCCCGCTAATACTTCCCCACTGGTTTGCCGCTTTTCCCCAACGACATACGTCCTGTGCATCTCTCTCTAAAGGCTTGCCCGCAGATACCTGGGCTAAGCTCCACAATCTGCACCTCGTGCACCACATAGGCTTGCCCGCAAACACCTGGGCGAAGCACCACACCGTCCTCACAACCAAAGGTAACCAGGTAGTTTCTGGGAGCCACCACAGCTCGCATAACGTGTATCATACGTCGGGTATAATACCTCAAGCCATTACAGCCCATACTCCGAGTAAGGATCCTCAAGCCATCACAGCCTATACACGTTACACCTATAGTAGTCCATAGGATACTATATCCAGAATATATGCGTGTGAATAACCACAAGCCATTACAGCCCTCTACACACATATATGGGGTAACTAACCGCTTGCCTCATGGCAAAAGTATCTACCAAGAGAAGAGAGCGGGGCCAAAGGGGGTAGTCAGCCATTCAACCTCCCATCAGAATGTTGGGGAAAACACCCCCCCAGGGCTCAGAATCCCAGGGGTGTCAGTTGCCCTTACCGACAGGGTGGAGTAGCGTATAGAAACACAAAAAGTACAGAATATATATAACTCACAACCACACTATGGGCATTACCTAGTCATAGGCACAACTGCAGCTAACGTCTCTCAGACTCCAGGCTGCTACTTCTAAGATTAGGTATCCTATAAGCACACAACCATTTGAAGAGCTTTATTAGATTACTCCATTCTCATTTTATCAATTCCATTGTACGTTAATTAATTCTTTAAACATTAATTAACCATGAACAATTTACCACATTAAACTAAATTGGCATCACATTCAAAAACTGCTCCTTTTTAGGATTCACATCACTATTAAATTCCAATTTCTCTATCCCCGTGGATTATCACCATTTAAACAAACTTTCATTATGGAATTACCTTCCCCATATTCCCAGGCATTCTAGAAAAGCATCATATGCTACTAAACACAAAGGGCTCAACACGGTGAGTAGATATACTACCCATCGAGTCTTTGCCGCCTATAGCAAGAGAATAGACCCATCCTCCATCGAGAGGCTAAACACGGAAAGCACGTGGCATACCCCTCGTGTCTTCGCCTCCTTCGGAAAGAGGGTAAGAAAAACCAGCTGCCTTGAGCAGTGGGGAAAAGTAAAGCAGATAAACAATCAAACCACCAACATCAAACCATCACATTCATCTCATACCATCATCCTTGGTGTCCTCCCCGACACCCACATGCATAAACCGATGCATCTCGCCACACTAGGCGTCATCTGCTGCCACAACCACAAGTCCCCATGCCTCCACATATCACAACATCCATCCAGGCTCACATCAAATCACAAGCAGCAGGAAATCAAAGATCACAAAACGGGCTCTCGGCCCTTTAACAAGGCATTCAGCCTTCATACAAGATGAGCACTCAGAGCTCCAAACCACAAGGCATTCAGCCTTACAAGCAAGCGGGTAACTCAGAACCCTTTTTGAAATTATCGAACTAATAGTTCTTTAATCCATCTTGAATTAACAGATTCATTAACATGCCTCTTTATATTTAGCCAATTATTTAACAAATAATTCCGGCTTTACGTTCTTTATCAATTTCCATCATGAACGAGCAAAAAATTAAAGAAAAACATAGATATCACTCTATCTAGGAAAACATGAGGCAAACCGTTATCACGGTACAAAGTAACAACATGCGATCAACCAATTCTTTTAATCCGGTTCAAGTATTTAATTTGGTCAATTTCATTGTGAGCCAAAGGACTAAATCATGCTAATTCTACGATTGCACATACACAATTAGAGAAGCCATGAATCCCCTACCTCGAAGAGTTCTTGACGTCCTTTATCCACACAACCGGTCACAGTCCTCTTCTCCTCACGACAGCTGCATCCACCGGAGGATGCCACGGTACGACAGTACCAACCAACCCCAAGAAAACCCATTAGAACCATGGAGATTACATGCTAATATGGAATGAAGAACAATAGAAGGTGATCCCCGAAGGAACGATGATAAAACATACCTTATATGGAAGAACGATCGACACAACTTGGTTGCATCAACAGAGCGGAACTGATCTGAGTAATGTTTGACTGTGACTACAAGAATGATTGCAAGGTTCTAGCGTCTCGTAGATGAGAACCAGGAGGAAGAACAACGAAGAATGATATCTTGTTCCTTTTAAAAAAAATAATTAGAGAGGCGACGGTTTAAGATCCGATTTATTCTCCATTAAAAACGGATCGCATTAACCCACGCGGTTTGACCAAGTAAAAACATCCCGGCCTTAGGAATAATTAATATAGAATTTATGGCCTTTGAATCGGCCTTAAAGTCCTTAAAATAAGGTTTTAAAAGTAATTTACGTCAAAGAAAGCGTCAAATTTGCGAAGCTGGAAACACTGTTCACATACTCAAAATTTGGAAAAGTGTTAGCCGAGCTACTGCTGGACTGCGGCTACCAATATACCGAGCTATCAGTACGCCGTGGCTACCGGTAAACCCAGCTACCGGTAGGATGCGGCTACTGGTAGACCGAGCTACCAGTAAGCAGCAGCTACCGGTAGACCGAGCTACCGGTAATCAGCAGCTACTGGTAGACCGAGCTACCGGTAATCAGCAGCTACCGGTAGACCGAGCTACCGGTAATCAGCAGCTACTGGTAGACCGAGCTACCGGTAATCAGCAGCTACCGGTAGACCGAGCTACTGGTAATCAGCAGCTACCGGTAGACCGAGCTACCGGTAGGCAGCAGCTGGGGGATAAGTCACCTTGTCCTCCCGAAACACCTCCAACACCACATTTTCACAAAGTAATGGACCAAGGAGGTCCGGGCCATTACATTAGATACCTCTCAAAACATTCTCGTCCTCGAGAATTAAAAACCAACCCAGAAGAAAAGAGGGGTCTGAACAACCACCCCATAAGATACCTCTCAGGGGAAAACCACCATGATTTGTTCAAAAGCTGGAACAAAACTACGACATCCGAGAGTATGGAAACAAATAATCCATAACCAAACAATTCAAACATAACATCACATCAAAGGTACATAAATAAAACATGAAAGGTCTAACCATAAAGGAAACGTCATTACATGGAAAGAGTTAAACATTAAACAACTCTGGGTACTGAGCACGTATCTGTGACTCACGCTCCCAGGTACTCTCCTCCATGCCACCGTGTCGCCACAGGACACGAACTAAGGGGATAGAACGCCCACGCAACACCTTCTCCTTGTGGTCTTGGATCTCCACAAGTCGCTCCTCGAAGGTTGCATCATCGTCAATATCGATCTCTCCCCAATCGATAACATGAGATTCATCATGAAGATAACGACGGAGCTGTGATACATGGAAAACATCATGTATCCGACTCATCTGAGGGGGAAGTGCTACTCGATACGCCACAGCTCCAACATGAGCTAACACCTCGAAAGGCCCAACAAACCGGGGAGAAAGCTTACTTCCACGACCAAACCTTCGCTACCCACGACGGGGAGTCACCTTTAGAAACACATGATCCCCAACATTAAACTCTAACGATCTCCTTCTTTGATCAGCATATGATTTCTGACGATCCTGTGCTGTCTTAATCCTCTCACGAATCACCTGAACCATCTCTGTTGTATTCTGCACTAGTTCTGGTCCGAGAATTGCTGACTCTCCGACCCCAATCCAGCACAACGGAGAACGGCATGGCCAGCCATACAAGGCTTCAAACGGCGCCATACCGATGGTAGAGTGAAAACTATTATTTTAATCGAACTCTACCAAGGGTAAGTGTTTCACCCATGAACCTCCAAAATCAAGAACACAAGAGCGCAACATGTCTTCAAGAGTCTGGATGGTTCGCTCTGTCTGACCATCCGTTTGAGGATGAAAAGCAGTGCTAAGGCATAATTGAGAACCAAAAGCATGCTGGAGACCTCTCCACACCCTGGAGGTAAAACGAGGATCTCGATCAGAAATGATCGTCTTAGGAACTCCGTGAAGCCTCACCACCTCCTCCAGATACTGCCTCGACAAAACGTCCACTGAGCTTGACTCCTTGATCATTATGAAGTGGGATGATTTTGTTAAACGATCCACTACCACCCATATAGCATCATGTCCTCCCGGAGCTCGAGGTAAACCTGTAACAAAGTCCATTGAGATGTCCTCCCACTTCCACTGAGGAATCTCTAAGTGCTGGAGAAGACCACCAGGAACACGGTGTTCGGCCTTCACCTTCTGGCAAACTAAACATCGAGACACACATTCTACAACTGTACGCTTCAGCCCAGGCCACCAAAACTAACTCCTCAAGGATCGGTACATCTTCGTCACACCAGGATGTACCGCCAAGGGTGAACTATGGAACTCTCGGAGAACCGTCTCGCGCATCGCCAAGGGAACAAAAAGTCTGCCATGATACAACACTCGGTGTTGTTCATCCTCCGACCAACCATCAGGGGCCTCACCACATACAACTCTGTCTCTCCAAACTTCCACCTCTAGGTCACCCAACTGAGACTCTTCCACCTTCTGCATCAGGGATGACTGCACCGTCATCTGGAAAAGACAACCTCTACCCCCAACTTCTCCCATATCTAGATGCAAAGCTGATAACCAGGCTGGTTTTAAAGCCACTCAGTGGGGCACTTGAAGTTTATCGTCATTCAGAAGGATAGGGATTATTTCAAAGTTGGGATCGAACCCATAAATGGGCTACCTACGTATCCTTTGTTTTGGAAAAGGAATCAGAACCCACGTAGTTCGAGTTATGGAGTATGATGTTTATGATTGATGGCTCAAAGAATAATGTCATAATTACTTTTACACTCTAAGCTCACGTGAGTCATGCTCGGTGTGAGAAACAAGAGGTATTGGTAAAAATTAGACAATTGTGCCATGAAAGATGCAATCATAAGAAATTGTTTGGGGCTTAGGTATGTATGACTGCCCAGATAGATGAAGTTTTAGGATTCACTTTTAGGGAGAAAATCCAGGGACAGGGTCCATAAAGGTATATGTGCTTTATGGAGATTTGAATACTCTAATCTTGGGGCTTACTCCTAAGGAGGATGCCCAGGTTAGGAGGGGATTTATGATTGGGTTTTAGTCCTAAAAAGGAAACCCAACTCAAGGGTAAATTAGGACTGGTTAAGAGAAATTTAAGAAACCTGGGGCTTACTCCTAAGGAGGATGCCCAAGGTTTATGACTGGGACTTATTCCGGAGAAGGAATCCCAGGTTAAAGATTAAGGCTTGGGGCTTACTCCTAAGAAGGATGCCCAAGATTTATGACTGGGACTTATTCCTGAGAAGGAAGCCCAGGTTAGGGGACTTGGTTTGGGGCTTACTCCTGAAGAGGATGCCCATGTTGTGAGATTGGGATTGGGGCTTACTCCTAATGAGGATGCCCAAGTTAAGGAATTAAGGTTTGGGGCTTACTCCGGAGGAGGATGCCCGTGTTTGGGAACTTTAAGAATTTGGGGCTTATTCCTAAGGAGGATGCCCAGATTAAAGGACTTATAACTGGGGATTATTCCTAAAAAGGAGACCCAGGTTAAGGATTCTATCATCTTAAAGGATGAGGTTGAATGAATAAACTCTCCATATTTAGTGACATAAGGATATTTAAATCACTAGGTTTTGAGAGATATTCCACAGAATTCCTTTCAGATAAGAAAGTCAAATCAAGAAATCATGCCATAAGTGGCTTTGAAGAGTGTCTTGAAGACTGAATCTTGAAAAGGAAAGGTGTGATGGCTTAAGAGGGGTGACATGGGCAAGATGGGCACCCAAAAAAAGTAGGGGCGCGCAAGTCTTGAAAGGCGCGCAAGTATTCTGATTACCGGTAGCTCGGTCTACCGGTAGATGCTGATTACCGGTAGCTCGGTCTACCGGTAGCTGCTGATTACCGGTAGCTCGGTCTACCAGTAGCCCCATCCTAACGGTAGCTGGGTTTACCGGTAGCCACAGCATACTGATAGCTCGGTATACTTGTAGCCGCAGTCCAGCAGTAGCTCGGCTAACACTTTGCCAAATTTCTAGTTCTGTGAACAGTGTTTCTATCGGTGAGGTTCTATCGGTGGACTTCTATCGGTGAGGTTCAGTGAACAGTGTTTCTATCGGTGAGGTCCTATCGGTGGACTTCTATCGGTGAGGTTCAGTGAACAGTGTTTCTATCGGTGAGGTCCTATCGGTGAACTTCTATCAGTGAGGATCTATCAGTAGACTTGTGTTTCTATCGGTAAGGCTCTATCGGTGAGCTTTTCTTTCCTTTGGCAATTTTTTTAGTTCTGTGAACAGTGTTTCCAGACTTCATAAGAGCTACTGATTCCATACTTTGCCAAATTTCACGAATGAACAGTGTTTCCAGACTTCATAAGAGCTACCGATTCCATACTTTGCCAATTTTCACGAATGAACAGTGTTTCCAGACTTCATAAGAGCTACCGATTCCATACTTTGCCAAATTTCACGAATGAACAGTGTTTACAGACTTCATAAGAGCTACCGATTCCATACTTTGCCAAATTTCACGAATGAACAGTGTTTCCAGACTCCATAAGAGCTACCGATTCCATACTTTGCCAAATTTTGAGTATGTGAACAGTGTTTCCAGCTTCGCAAATTTGACGTTTTCTTTGACGTAAAATACTTTTAAAACCTTATTTTAAGGACTTTAAGGCCGATTCAAAGGCCATAAATCCTATATTAATTATTCCTAAGGCCGGGATGTTTTTACTTGGTCAAACCGCGTGGGTTAATGCGATCCGTTTTTAATGGAGAATAAACCGGATCTTAAACTGTCGCCTCTCTAATTTTTTTTTAAAAGGAACGAGATATCATTCTTCGTTGTTCTTCCTCCTGGTTCTCATCTATGAGACGCTAGAACCTTACAATCATTCTCGTAGGAGTTTCACAATCAAACGTTACTCAGATCAGTTCTGCTCTGTTGATGCAACCAAGTTGTGTCGATCATTCTTCGATATAAGGTATGTTTTATCATCGTTCCTTCGGGGATCACCTTCTCTTGTTCTTCCTTCCATATTAGCATGTAATCTCCATGGTTCTAATGGGTTTTCTTGGGGTTGGTTGGTACTGTCGTACCGTGGCATCCTCCGGTGGATGCAGCTGTCGTGAGGAGAAGAGGACTGTGACCCGTTGTGTGGATAAAGGACGTCAAGAACTCTTCGAGGTAGGGGATTCATGGCTCCTCTAATTGTATATGTGCAATCGTAGAATTAGCATGATTTATCTCTTTGGATCACAATGAAATTGACCTAATTAAATACTTGAACCGGATTAAAAGAATTGGTTGATCGCATGTTGTTGCTTTATACCGTGATAACGGTTTGCCTCATGTTTTCCTAGATATAGTGATATCTATGTTTTCTTTGATTTGTTGTTCGTTCATGATAGAAATTGATAATGAACGTAAAGCCGGAATTAATTGTTAATTAATTGGCTAAAGATAAAGAGGCGTGTAAATTAATCTGGTTATTGCCGTTGTTGTAGTTGTTCTAATTTGAGGATAATAAAATTAGGGAAGTAAGCATGGTTATTTAAATTGTGATAGCTTACTGATTAGGTATCCATGATTGGAACCTATGAATAACAAGTCTGTTAATTCAATATGGATTAGAGAACAGATTATGTGGGAATTTCTAAAAGGGTTCTGAGTTACCCTCTTGTTTGTTAAAGGGCCGAGAGCCCACTTTGTGATGTTTGTTTTCCTGCTGCTTGTGCTGTGATGTGAGCCTGGATGGCTGTTGTGATATGTGGAGGCATGGAGACTTGTGGTTGTGGCAGCGGATGACGCCTAGTGTGGCGAGATGCATCGGTTTATGCATATGGGTGTCGGGGAGGACACCAAGGGTGATGGTATGAGATGAATGTGATGGTTTGATGTTGGTGGTTTGGTTTGGTTGCTTATCTGCTTTACTTTTCCCCACTGCTCATGGCAGCTGGTCTTGCTTACCCTCTTTCCGAAGGAGGCGAAGACACGCGGGGTATGCCACGTGCTTTCCGTGTTTAGCCTCTCGATGGAGGATGGGTCTATGCTCTTTCTATAGGCGGCAAAGACTCAACGGGTAGTATATCTACTCACCGTGTTGAGCCTCCTTTGTGTTTAGAAGCATAGGATGTTTTTCTAGAATGCCTGGGAATGTGGAAAAGTAATTCTGTAATGAATGTTTGATTAAATGGTGATAATCCACGGGGATGGAGAAGCTGGAATTTAATAGTAATGTGAATCCTAAAAAGGAGCAGTTTTGAATGTGATGCCAATTTAGTTTAATGTGGTAAATTGTTCATGGTTAATTAATGTTTAAAGAATTAATTAACGTACAGTGGAATTGATAAAATGAGAATGGAGTAATCTAATAAAGCTCTTCATTGTTTGTGTGCTTATAGGATACCTAGTCTTAGAAGTAGCATCCTGGAGTCTGAGAGACGTTAGCTGCAGTTGTATCTAAGACTAGGTAATGCCCATAGTGTGGATGTGAGTTACTTATATATTCTGTAATTTTTGTGTTTCTATACGCTACTCCACCCTGTCGGTAAGGGCAACTGATACCCCTGGGATTCTGAGCCCTGGGGGGGGGTGTTTTCCCCAAAATTCTGATGGGAGGTTGAATGGCTGACTACCCCCTTTGGCCCCGCTCTCTTCTCTTGGTAGATACTTGTGCCATGAGGCAAGCAGTTAGTTACCCCATATATGTGTTTAGAGGGCTGTAATGGCTTGTGGTTATTCACACGCATATATTCTGGATATAGTACCCTATGGACTACTATAGGTGTAACGTGTATAGGCTGTGATGGCTTGAGGATCCTTACTCAGAGTATGGGCTGTAATGGCTTGAGGTATTATACCCGACGTATGATACACGTTATGCGAGCTGTGGTGGCTCCCAGAAATTACCTGGTTACCTTTGGTTGTGAGGACGGTGTGGTGCTTCGCCTAGGTGTCTGCGGGCAAGCCTATGTGGTGAACGAGGTGCAGATTGTGGATCTTAGCCCAGGTGTCTGCGGGCAAGCCTTTGGAGAGAGATGCACAGGACGTATGTCGTTGGGGCAAAGCGGCAAACCAGTGGGGAAGTAGTAGCGGGGTACCCTTGATATTATTTACTATATTCTATATTCTTGTATGCGTTACTTGGTGAGAGTATCCATGGTGAGGTTGGGAACATAGTATACCTGTTTAGATAACGAGTTAGTTTCACTTGTTGTTCACTGGGCTTTAGCATGCTTTCTTTACTTTTGCACGAGAGTCTTGGGGAGGATCCTACTGAGTATACTGTTATACTCACCCTATGTGCATATAAACTGTTTTTCAGGTCACTTGGAGCAGGTTGGAGATCAAGCTGGTTACTACTAGCTTGCGGTTGGAGGAGGAGCTGTTCGGGCTTGTGGTCGCTGCCGTTTTTCTTTATTTTGGGTACTTTTAGTTTTCCCTTTCAGTTGTAGTACTTTTGCATGACATTTCATATATGTACTTGGTTTCCTTTTTATATTTCAGTTCTGAGTTGGAGTTGATTGGAGTCTATTCTATCTCTCTCTTCTGCTTGTGTTCTCTTAGAGGGCAATGCCTCCCATTTGTACGTTATTATACCCTCGGTGCTAGTCGCCAACCCGGGGCCTACTGGAGGTGGGACTCGGGGGTCATTATCTCCCTTTTCACATTGCCGGCCCAGGAGGGTACACTTTGTGGGGAGGGGGTCGTGACAGAGTGGTATCAAAGGTCTGGTTGAGGGATAGGATGTAGTTTGGAGTTAGGCACAGGTGAGGATGCATGGGATGGTAGGGCAACGGTGTCATTCATGTTTAGCAAGTGGGGTAAACACTGGAGACCGGCAGAGACATAGGCGTTCAGGGCCCCCTATGATCTGTTGCACGGAACCTTTAAGTTTACGATGGCTACTAAACAAAGTGATACTGGTTGCAGGGTAGAGACCTAGGAAATGATCATGCATAATTATTCTTTGCGCCTGTGTTTGAATGGGTAGACCTTGGGATGGGTAACCTAAAATTAATAAAACAAAATAATTAATTAATTAATGTTGAGTCTTCCATATTCCAGGCTTAGGAGCTCTAACAGTTGTTATTTTACAGGTATGGCTCCAGGTCGACGTCCTCGTCAGGTTTGCGCAGAAGGTGCCCAGCAGGCTGTTCCAGCAGATCGCCGCCGGGTAGAGGTTAACGACGATGACACTTGGAGGAAGACACTCCGAGAGTTTCAGTGCCAGAGTCTACAGAATTACGAGGGCTCCGTTTCAGATGCAGTCACAGAAGACTGGTTGGAGGAGGTCGAGATAGGCTTCAGTTCTATTCGTGCTCGTAAGGAACACTGGGTGTCCTTGGTTGTGACGATGTTGCGTGGAGCAGCGAGACAGTGGTGGTTCTTGTTCCTCGGGGATCGTGAGGAGTCAGCGATCTCATGGGAGGAGTTTCGAGACAGGTTTAGAGTCGAGTTTCTTTCATCGACTGTGAAGGCATCCAGTCGCCAGGAGCTTCTTACCCTTCGACAGGGGAGCTCCAGTGTTCGAGAGTTTGGAATCCATTTCAGGAACCTTCTACGATATGCTTCAGACCTGTTACCAGATGAGGAGGCCAGGGCGAGGCATTTCGAGGAGGCTTTGCATCCAGAGATCCAGCGCCAGGTCACCCCATTTATGCTGAAGACATATCTTGAGGTGCTGGCGAGGGCAGAGGTTGTTGAGAGGACTTTGACCAGGACCGGATCGTCACGAGAGGGGAATCGTCATGATTCCTCACGAAGCAGAGCTGTGGTCCGGGGTTCCCTGTTTTCAGGACAGAAGAGTTTCCGTTCACCTGGGGGTAGGTCCCAGCCCTTCCCATCTCGTTTCTCCGGAGGTAGAAACTCTCAGACCTATGCCAAGGGATCAGGCGCTTGTTTTTCTTGTGGTGGACGTGGTCATCAGCAGCGGGAGTGTCCAACTTTTCAGAGCAGTCATCGTGCACCAGGCGCTCCACTCCAGGTTCCTCCGTTGAGGAAGTTCCAGCCGAGGCAGCAGCAGCAGGTTTCACCAGCTTTAGATCACCAGAGGGTAGATGGAGTAGGCAGAGGACAGCCCCATGACGCTCCCCGTCCTCAGAGAGCAGAGCGCGGCCATGGTGGTGGTCATCATCAGGGTCAGAGAGGTCGTGGAGGTGGTCGTGGTCAGCTTCATGCTCTAGCGTTGCCAGCTCCAGGCGAGCCAGATGTCGTCCGAGGTACCCTTTGCTTGTTTTCTACCTTGGTGTATGCCTTGTTTGATTCAGGAGCGACACACTCCTTTATATCCCCTACCCTTGTCCACGCTTTGGGACTTGAGGTAGAGAGGCTTCCAGTGCCCTTGGTGTTGACTACGCCAGTTGGAGGTCGAGCTAGCTTGTTTGAAGTATGTAGAGACTGTGAGCTAGTGTTGGGGCAGCACCGCTCTTGGGGAGATTTCCTATGTTTACGAATACAACCATATGATGTCATCCTCGGCATGGATTGGTTGTATTCGGTGCAGGCTATTGTGGATTGCTACAGGAAGAAGGTCTTTTTCTTTGATGAAGACAGAGAGGAAGTAGTGTTTGTTGGTGAGAGAGATCCTCAGATGAGTCATAGACGAGTTTCATCCTTATCATCCATGATGGCTGGGATGATGTTGAGTTCTTCAGAGGTTCAACAGTTGGCGTTTCCTAGGGTCGTAGAGGAGTACCCTGATGTCTTTTCAGAAGAGGTTGTATCCTTACCCCCTCGACGAGAGATCGAGTTTGGGATCGAGCTACAGCCAGGAGCGTCTCCTATCTCTATGTCTCCGTACAGGATGGCCCCTTCTGAGTTACGAGAGCTACGTATTCAGCTCGATGGTCTGTTGCAGTGTGGTTTTGTTCGTCCAAGTGTGTCACCGTGGGGTGCACCAGTTTTGTTTGTGAAAAAGGCTGATGGCAGTTTGCGGTTGTGTGTCGATTATCGTCGCTTAAACAAAGTGACAATAAAGAACCGTTATCCTCTCCTGCGGATTGATGACCTATTCGATCAAGTGAAGGGTGCAAGTTGGTTTTCAAAGATCGACTTGCGGTCAGGATATCATCAGATGCATGTAAAGGATGAGGATATCCCGAAGACTGCTTTCCGCTGTCGTCATGGGCATTATGAGTTTGTTGTAATGCCATTCGGCGTGACAAATGCTCCAGCTGTTTTCATGGGGTTGATGAATGCTATGTTCCGTGAATTCCTGGACAAGTTTGTTGTGGCTTTCATCGATGACATCCTTGTATACTCCACATCAGAAGAGGAGCATGCAGAGCATCTACGAGCCGTTTTGGGAGTTCTTCGCCAACATCGGTTGTTTGGGAAGTTGTCCAAGTGTGAGTTCTGGGCTCGAGAAGTTCGTTTCTTGGGACATGTTGTGTCCCAACAGGGAGTAGTTGTGGATCCTTCAAAGATAGAAGCAGTGGTGTCTTGGCCAGCCCCCAAGACCGTGTCAGAGGTGTGAAGTTTCCTTGGTCTCGCAGGCTATTACAGGAGGTTTGTGGCTAATTTCTCCCGATTTGCGACTCCTCTGACAGCTTTGACCAGGAAGGATCAAGCGTTCATATGGACTGATCAGTGTCAGACAGCTTTCGAGTATCTAAAGGAGAAGTTGTTAAGTGCTCCAGTCCTTTTTCTTCCAGCGGAGGGAGTCCAGTTTGATGTTTTCTGTGATGCTTCACATCTGGGGCTAGGCTGTGTTCTCATGCAGCAGAGGTCCGTTGTTTCTTATGGGTCTCGGCATTTGCGTCCCCATGAACGCAACTATGCCACCCATGATCTTGAGTTGGCAGCCGTGTTGTTTGCTCTGAAGTTGTGGAGACATTACCTCATAGGTGAGCACTTTGTGGTTTTCACCGATCATAAGAGTTTGAGGTATGTTTTCTCCCAACGTGACTTGAACTTGAGGCAGCGTCGGTGGATGGAGTTCTTGCAGGAATACGACTTTGAAATATCGTATACACCTGGAAAAGGGAACGTTGTAGCTGATGCACTAAGCCGAAAGTCACGTAATGATGTTGTGCGTGAATCTGGTGATTCCTGGAGAGTGATGGAAGAGCTATCAGCTTTGCATCTAGATATGGGAGAAGTTGGGGGTAGAGGTTGTCTTTTCCAGATGACGGTGCAGTCATCCCTGATGCAGAAGGTGGAAGAGTCTCAGTTGGGTGATCTAGAGGTGGAAGTTTGGAGAGACAGAGTTGTATGTGGTGAGGCCCCTGATGGTTGGTCGGAGGATGAACAACACCGAGTGTTGTATCATGGCAGGATTTTTGTTCCCTTGGCGATGCGCGAGACCGTTCTCGGAGAGTTCCATAGTTCACCATTGGCGGTACATCCTGGGGTGACTAAGATGTACCGATCCTTGAGGAGTCAGTTTTGGTGGCCTGGGCTGAAGCGTTCAGTTGCAGAATATGTGTCTCGATGTTTAGTCTGCCAGAAGGTGAAGGCCGAACACCGTGTTCCTGGTGGTCTTCTCCAGCACTTAGAGATTCCTCAGTGGGAGTGGGAGGACATCTCAATGGACTTTGTTACAGGTTTACCTCGAGCTCCAGGAGGACATGATGCTATATGGGTGGTAGTGGATCGTTTAACTAAATCGGCCCACTTCATAGCAATCAAGGAGTCGAGCTCAGTGGAGGTTTTGTCGAGGCAGTATCTGGAGGAGGTGGTGAGGCTTCACGGAGTACCTAGGACGATCATTTCTGATCGAGATCCTCGTTTTACCTCTAGGGTGTGGAGAGGTCTCCAACATGCTTTTGGATCTCAACTATGCCTTAGCACTGCTTTTCATCCTCAAACGGATGGTCAGACAGAGCGAACCATCCAGACTCTTGAAGACATGTTGTGCTCTTGTGTTCTTGATTTTGGAGGTTCATGGGTGAAGCACTTACCCTTGGTATAATTCTCTTACAATAATAGTTTTCACTCTACCATCGGTATGGCGCCGTTTGAAGCCTTGTATGGCCGGCCATGCCGTTCTCCGTTGTGCTGGACTGGGGTCGGAGAGTCAGCAATCCTCGGACCAGAACTAGTGTAGAATACAACAGAGATGGTTCAGGTGATTCGTGAGAGGATGAAGACAGCACAGGATCATCAGAAATCATATGCTGATCAAAGAAGGAGACCATTAGAGTTTAATGTTGGGGATCATGTGTTTCTAAAGGTGACTCCCCGTCGTGGGCAGCGAAGGTTTGGTCGTGGAAGTAAGCTTTCTCCCCGGTTTGTTGGGACTTTCGAGGTGTTAGCTCATGTTGGATCTCTGGCGTATCGAGTAGCAATTCCCCCTCAGATGAGTCGGATACATGATGTTTTCCATGTATCACAGCTTCATCGTTATCTTCATGATGAATCTCATGTTATCGATTGGGGAGAGATCGATATTGACGATGATGCAACCTTCGAGGAGCGACTTGTGGAGATCCAAGACCACAAGGAGAAGGTGTTGCGTGGGTGTTCTATCCCCTTAGTTCGTGTCCTGTGGCGACACGGTGGCATGGAGGAGAGTACCTGGGAGCGTGAGTCACAGATACGTGCTCAGTACCCAGAGTTGTTTAATGTTTAACTCTTTCCATGTAATGATGTTTCCTCTCTGGTTAGACCTTTCATGTTTTATTTATGTACCTTTGATGTGATGTTGTGAATGAATTGTTTGGGTATGGATTGTTTGTTCCCGGATGTCAGAGTTTTGTTCCAGCTTTCGAACAACTCATGGTGGTTTTCCCCTGAGAGGTATCTTATGGGGTGGATGTTCGGACCCCTCTTTTCTTCTGGGTTGGTTTTTAATTCTCGAGGACGAGAATGTTTTGAGAGGTATCTAATGTAATGGCCCGGACCTCCCTGGTCCATTACTTTGTGAAAATGTGGTGTTGGAGGTGTTCCGGGAGGACAAGGTGACTTATCCCCTAGCTGCTGCCTACCGGTAACTCGGTCTACCGGTAGGCAGCAGCTAGGGGATAAGTCACCTTGTCCTCCCGGAACACCTCCAACACCACATTTTCACAAAGTAATGGACCAAGGAGGTCTGGGCCATTACATTAGATACCTCTCAAAACATTCTCTTCCTCGAGAATTAAAAACCAACCCAGAAGAAAAGAGGGGTCCGAACATCCACCCCATAAGATACCTCTCAGGGGAAAACCACCATGAGTTGTTCGAAAGCTGGAACAAAACTCTGACATCCGGGAACAAACAATCCATACCCAAACAATTCATTCACAACATCACATCAAAGGTACATAAATAAAACATGAAAGGTCTAACCAGAGAGGAAACATCATTACATGGAAAGAGTTAAACATTAAACAACTCTGGGTACTGAGCACGTATCTGTGACTCACGCTCCCAGGTACTCTCCTCCATGCCACCGTGTCGCCACAGGACACGAACTAAGGGGATAGAACGCCCACGCAACACCTTCTCCTTGTGGTCTTGGATCTCCACAAGTCGCTCCTCGAAGGTTGCATCATCGTCAATATCGATCTCTCCCCAATCGATAACATGAGATTCATCATGAAGATAACGACGAAGCTGTGATACATGGAAAAAATCATGTATCCGACTCATCTGAGTGGGAAGTGCTACTCGATACGCCAGAGATACAACACGAGCTAACACCTCGAAAGGCCCAACAAACCGGGGAGAAAGCTTACTTCCACGACCAAACCTTCGCTGCCCACGACGGGGAGTCACCTTTAGAAACACATGATCCCCAAAATTAAACTCTAACGGTCTCCTTCTTTGATCAGCATATGATTTCTGACGATCCTGTGTTGTCTTCATCCTCTCACGAATCACCTGAACCATCTCTGTTGTATTCTGCACTAGTTCTGGTCCGAGGATTGCTGACTCTCCGACCCCAGTCCAGCACAACGGAGAACGGCATGGCCGGCCATAGAAGGCTTCAAACGGCGCCATACCGATGGTAGAGTGAAAACTATTATTGTAAGTGAATTCTACCAAGGGTAAGTGCTTTACCCATGAACCTCCAAAATCAAGAACACAAGAGCACAACATGTCTTCAAGAGTCTGAATGGTTCGCTCTGTCTGACCATCCGTTTGAGGATGAAAAACAGTGCTAAGGCATAGTTGAGATCCAAAAGCATGTTGGAGACCTCTCCACACCCTAGAGGTAAAACGAGGATCTCGATCAGAAATGATCGTCCTAGGTACTCCATGAAGCCTCACCACCTCCTCCAGATACTGCCTCGACAAAACCTCCACTGAGCTCGACTCCTTGATTGCTATGAAGTGGGCCGATTTAGTTAAACGATCCACTACCACCCATATAGCATCATGTCCTCCTGGAGCTTGAGGTAAACCTGTAACAAAGTCCATTGAGATGTCCTCCCACTTCCACTGAGGAATCTCTAAGTGCTGGAGAAGACCACCAGGAACACGGTGTTCGGCCTTCACCTTCTGGCAGACTAAACATCGAGACACATATTCTGCAACTGAACGCTTTAGCCCAGGCCACCAAAACTGACTCCTCAAGGATCGGTACATCTTCTTCACCCCAGGATGTACCGCCAAGGGTGAACTATGGAACTCTCCGAGAACGGTCTCGCGCATCGCCAAGGGAACAAAAATCCTGCCATGATACAACACTCAGTGTTGTTCATCCTCCGACCAACCATCAGGGGCCTCACCACATACAACTCTGTCTCTCCAAACTTCCACCTCTAGATCACCCAACTGAGACTCTTCCACCTTCTGCATCAGGGATGACTGCACCGTCATCTGGAAAAGACAACCTCTACCCCCAACTTCTCCCATATCTAGATGCAAAGCTGATAGCTCTTCCATCACTCTCCAGGAATCACCAGATTCACGCACAACATCATTACGTGACTTTTGGCTTAGTGCATCAGCTACAACGTTCCCTTTTCCAGGTGTATACGATATTTCAAAGTCGTATTCCTGCAAGAACTCCATCCACCGACGCTGCCTCAAGTTCAAGTCACGTTGGGAGAAAACATACCTCAAACTCTTATGATCGGTGAAAACCACAAAGTGCTCACCTATGAGGTAATGTCTCCACAACTTCAGAGCAAACACCACGGTTGCCAACTCAAGATCATGGGTGGAATAGTTGCGTTCATGGGGACGCAACTGCCGAGACCCATAAGAAGCAACGGACCTCTGCTGCATGAGAACACAGCCTAGCCCCAGATGTGAAGCATCACAGAAAACATCAAACTGGACTCCCTCCGCTGGAAGACAAAGGACTGGAGCACTTACCAACTTCTCCTTTAGATACTCGAAAGCTGTCTGACACTGATCAGTCCATATGAACGCTTGATCCTTCTTGGTCAAAGCTGTCAGAGGAGTCGCAACTCGGGAGAAATTAGCCACAAACCTCCAGTAGGCCCCGGGTTGGCGACTAGCACCGAGGGTATAATACACACACTAATGGGAGGCATTACCCTCTAAGAGAACACATACAGAAGAGAGAGATAGAATAGACTCCAACCAACTCCAAATCATAACTGAAAATATAAAAGAAACCCAAGTACATATATGAAATGTCATGCAAAAGTACTACAACTGAAAGGGAAAACTAAAAGTACCCAAAAGAAAGTAAAACGGCAGCGACCACAAGCCCGAACAGCTCCTCCTCCAACCCCAAGCTAGTAGTAACCAGCTTGATCTCCAACCTGCTCCAAGTGACCTGAAAAACAGTTTGTATATACATAGGGTGAGTATAACAGTATACTCAGTAGGATCCTCCCCAAGCCTCTCGTGCAAAAGTAAAGAAAGCATGCTAAAGCCCAGTGAACAACAAGTGAAACTAACTCATTACCTAAACAGGTATACTAAGTTCCCAACCTCACCATGGCTACTCTCACCAAGTAACGCATACAAGAAAATAGCATATAGTAAAGAATATCAAGGGTACCCCGCTACTACTTCCCCACTGGTTTGCCGCTTTGCCCCAACGACATACGTCCTGTGCATCTCTCTCTAAAGGCTTGCCCGCAGACACCTGGGCTAAGCTCCACAATCTGCACCTCGTGCACCACATAGGCTTGCCCGCAAACACCTGGGTGAAGCACCACACTGTCCTCACAACCAAAGGTAACCAGGTAGTTTCTGGGAGCCACCACAGCTCGCATAACGTGTATCATACGTCGGGTATAATACCTCAAGCCATTACAGCCCATACTCCAAGTAAGGATCCTCAAGCCATCACAGCCTATACACGTTACACCTATAGTAGTCCATAGGATACTATATCCAGAATATATGCATGTGAATAACCACAAGCCATTACAGCCCTCTACACACATATATGGGGTAACTAACCGCTTGCCTCATGGCAAAAGTATCTACCAAGAGAAGAGAGCGGGGCCAAAGGGGGTAGTCAGCCATTCAACCTCCCATCAGAATGTTGGGGAAAACACCCCCCCAGGGCTCAGAATCCCAGGGGTGTCAGTTGCCCTTACCGACAGGGTGGAGTAGCATATAGAAACACAAAAAGTACAAAATATATATAACTCACAACCACACTATGGGCATTACCTAGTCATAGGCACAACTGCAGCTAACGTCTCTCAGACTCCAGGCTGCTACATCTAAGACTAGGTATCCTATAAGCACACAACCATTTGAAGAGATTTATTAGATTACTCCATTCTCATTTTATCAATTCCACTGTACGTTAATTAATTCTTTAAACATTAATTAACCATGAACAATTTACCACATTAAACTAAATTGGCATCACATTCAAAAACTGCTCCTTTTTAGGATTCACATCGCTATTAAATTCCAGTTTCTCTATCCCCGTGGATTATCACCATTTAAACAAACTTTCATTATGGAATTACCTTCCCCATATTCCCAGGCATTCTAGAAAAGCATCATATGCTACTAAACACAAAGGGCTCAACACGGTGAGTAGATATACTACCCATCGAGTCTTTGCCGCCTATAGCAAGAGCATAGACCCATCCTCCATCGAGAGGCTAAACACGGAAAGCACGTGGCATACCCCTCGTGTCTTCGCCTCCTTCGGAAAGAGGGTAAGCAAAACCAGCTGCCTTGAGCAGTGGGGAAAAGTAAAGCAGATAAAAAATCAAACCACCAACATCAAACCATCACATTCATCTCATACCATCATCCTTGGTGTCCTCCCCGACACCCACATGCATAAACCGATGCATCTCGCCACACTAGGCGTCATCTGCTGCCACAACCACAAGTCCCCATACCTCCACATATCACAACAGCCATCCAGGCTCACATCAAATCACAAGCAGCAGGAAATCAAAGATCACAAAACGGGCTCTCGGCCCTTTAACAAGGCATTCAGCCTTCATACAAGATGATCACTCAGAGCTCCAAACCACAAGGCATTCAGCCTTACAAGCAAGCGGGTAACTCAGAACCCTTTTTGAAATTATCGAACTAATAGTTCTTTAATCCATCTTGAATTAACAGATTCATTAACATGCCTCTTTATATTTAGCCAATTATTTAACAAATAATTCCAGCTTTACGTTCTTTATAAATTTCCATCATGAATGAGCAACAAATTAAAGAAAAACATAGATATCACTCTATCTAGGAAAACATGAGGCAAACCGTTATCACGGTACAAAGTAAAAACATGCGATCAACCAATTCTTTTAATCTGGTTCAAGTATTTAATTAGGTCAATTTCATTGTGATCCAAAGGACTAAATCATGCTAATTCTACGATTGCACATACACAATTAGAGAAGCCATGAATCCCCTACCTCGAAGAGTTCTTGACGTCCTTTATCCACACAACCGGTCACAGTCCTCTTCTCCTCACGACAGCTGCATCCACCGGAGGATGCCACGGTACGACAGTACCAACCAACCCCAAGAAAACCCATTAGAACCATGGAGATTACATGCTAATATGGAAGGAAGAACAAGAGAAGGTGATCCCCAAAGGAACGATGATAAAACATACCTTATATGGAAGAACGATCGACACAACTTGGTTGCATCAACAGAGCGGAACTGATCTGAGTAATGTTTGATTGTGACTACGAGAATGATTGCAAGGTTCTAGCGTCTCGTAGATGAGAACCAGGAGGAAGAACAACGAATAATGATATCTTGTTCCTTTTAAAAAAAATAATTAGAGAGGCGACAGTTTAAGATCCGATTTATTCTCCATTAAAAACGGATCGCATTAACCCACGCGGTTTGACCAAGTAAAAACATCCCGGCCTTAGGAATAATTAATATAGAATTTATGGCCTTTGAATCGGCCTTAAAGTCCTTAAAATAAGGTTTTAAAAGTAATTTACGTCAAAGAAAGCGTCAAATTTGCGAAGCTGGAAACACTGTTCACATACTCAAAATTTGGCAAAGTGTTAGCCGAGCTACTGCTGGACTGCGGCTACCAATATACCGAGCTATCAGTACGCCGTGGCTACCGGTAAACCCAGCTACCGGTAGGATGCGGCTACCGGTAGACCGAGCTACCAGTAAGCAGCAGCTACCGGTAGACCGAGCTACCGGTAATCAGCAGCTACCGGTAGACCGAGCTAACGGTAATCAGCAGCTACCGGTAGACCGAGCTACCGGTAATCAGCAGCTACCGGTAGACCGAGCTACCGGTAATCAGCAGCTACCGGTAGACCGAGCTACTGGTAATCAGCAGCTACCGGTAGACCGAGCTACCGGTAGGCAGCAGCTGGGGGATAAGTCACCTTGTCCTCCCGGAACACCTCCAACACCACATTTTCACAAAGTAATGGACCAAGGAGGTCCGGGCCATTACACTCACTCTCTTATACCTAGAATCCCACTCACCCTAGAAGACATGAGTGACACCCTTTGGAGATAAAAATTGAATTCATTGATGCTAACAATCAATCTGGGCCTTAACAATGATCATCCAATCCATTCCAATAATATGGTTTAAGATATCAAGATCAAGAACCAATAAATCCCACTCCCCCTAAAGGTCATTTATCATCAATTGACATGTGGGACACTTGAAATCTTGTTTAGATCTCTTTCCCAAAGGTGTGGAAAGATCCAACAAGAATAGTATAAAATCTGAACTCAAGAATAACATGTCAACTAACTTTGATGATATAAAATAATGAGTACCACTTGTATCAAAAAAATCTAACACCATAGAAGATGAAATAAATACCATACCTCTAATAGTAGTTGTCCCTACTTTCAATTCCTCTAGTGCATACTCCACCATATAAATAAATTCAGTCTTATCTCCTCCCTGAGATTTCTTAGCCACATGAACATCCCCCTTGGCCTAAGGATAAGACCCAACACCCTTGGAAGCAACGGTATGAACCTGTAAACCCTTGGTGAGAGTGAATCTACCCTTACTTCCTTGGTTCATCCTTCCACAAAAAACAAATCAAATGGGTAGATAGTCTATAATGATGAAAAGTATTGGGAGTCTTCATACAATTAGATTTGGTATGACCAGGACTTCCACATTGATATAAGACAGTCTGTTGTTGTCTTGTTGAAGCCCATGGATTTGGTCCTGAAGAAAACTGACCACCCTTGCACTTCCTTTTTTGGCCAGAATATATACTTTGGCTAACAACAACACCAACCAAATCTCTGCTCAAACCTATCTTCCTAGCTATGTTTACTTCTTCCAAAGATGCTTTATCAAATACCTCCACAAAGTTTGGAAGGTATATGAGAATTAGAATCAACCAAATATCATCCTTCAAACCCAACTCAAACCTCCAAGCCTTTAGATAATCATTGGTGACTATATCTGGTTCCAAGTGTACTAACTTAGAAAAATGGGTAGAATACTCTATAATGATACACTCCCCTTTCTCTAAGGTCAGAAACAATTGGGTCTTTTCCACACATAATGTCTCAGAATAAAACTATTGCTTGAATATTTTCTTAAAGGAATACCAAGTAATATCCTCATGCAACTTAGCTTTCAAAATAGAGTCCCACCACATCCTTTATGGTCCCACAAGCATATGCGTGGAAAAACCCACCTTAGAGTCCTCATGAGTCTTCAAAAAGTTGAATATCCTCTCAATCTACTCAAGAAAATCGTCTGATTCCTAGGTTCCTTTGTCGCCATGGAAGATTGGGGGATTATGCTTAGAAAATTTTGATCCATGGTCCACCACTCATCCTAAATCTTCAATACCTTCTTGACCCAGAGTCTAAATAGTATAGATTAAAGATTCTACCAAAAGAGGGTCCACTGGAGGATTCACCTACAGAACCTAACTTATGGATTCTTCACTCGGATTCAGAAGATCTCTTCTAGAAGATAATTTCTAATAATCACAGGACAAAAACCAATTATCTTAAGAGAAAATTCCAAAATCATGAGACCAACTTAAGGTATCCGTATCATTTATTTTAAAACAATAATTCTTTAAAACAGTTGTGGAATTTATGAAAAAAATACTAAACAAAAATAAGTAACATGTCCATTTAAATAAACCCCATATATATTTCATTAAAATAACCTCAACTTCCAAGTATCATTCTTGGAAAAAAACTCTAACCACCCATGATAACTCATATTTAGTCACGGAAGTGAGCTAGACATGCCCCCTTTCAGCACTTACTATATGAATTCTAACGGTCCTAACTCTAGCCTACCAATACACCAAACCAAACCTAGGTAGTTTCAAAACACTTCAGGCTGGGTAATGGCTCTAATAAAATTTTGTAAAAACCAACTCGGGTCAACTAGACAAGTCACCCAAGGTGTTCCACCACATGGTGAAGTAAAACAATGCGTAAGAAACATGTCTCGTGAAAATCCTAAATAATGAAAACCAACAAGGTACAATGTGGAAGTAAGAGAACATATCCATGAGACATACAAGGTCAAGCCAAACAATCCAAAATAGAAAGATAAAACAAGACAAGTTTAAATAATTCCTTGTGTGACTATATGTTACAATCAATCCATCTTGTTATGGAGATTATGACAATAAGAGAAACTACAATGCTATAAAATACCCTTACCTTTACCTGAGTCCTACAAAACATCATCGAAAAGCACCCAAAAAAATTAGGTTGTGAGAACAAATCCCAATAAGATGCCACCAAAGAATATATACAAGTTCTAATATCAGGAATTCATTAATTCTAGATTTAAGAAAAAATCTAGTTTATAAATAATTTTCCTTAAAATAAAACTATTCTATAAATAAATAATTTATTTTTCATAAAGAATTCAATATTCTCTAAATCCATGAATATGTAAAGTTTGAAAGAAAACAGGTAAGCAACCATGGATACACCATAAGATAAACATGTGAGAAAATAACCATGAAAATACCATCATATGAAAAACCAATCATAAATGAAAAAGTACCCCATTTGGGTTCTGACCTGTGGGTATACGTGCCAGAAATAAAATAAAATACCCAGTTTAGGCCTAAGGTGGATTCAACCAATATAACCTCTAGTGAAATTACACACACTAAAGTGGTATATAACCTCTCATGGAATCACACGCACAAAGAGTGAAAAGTTTATTCTTGATGCACCCTAAAGCTACCCAATTTGATAAGCTTGTAAAAAAAATTCAAAACCATGATCATGATTAATAAAACATTTTCACATAAAAGCCTTTACACTTTTGGGATTGAAGACCCGTTTCAAAACCAAAACCACCATTTAAAGCATTAAATCAAATACTTGGTGTGCACAAATTTGTTTTCAAATAAAACCCATTTAAAAACATTAATCTCATCCAAAAAAACCATTCCAATTTCAAATCATGTATTTTCATTGAATGGACCAAAATAGTTGACAAGAACACACAATAATTCAATAACTTATCCCTTGTACAGAGACACCTGCCTCAAGAATAGAGGAAACCTAATCTTCTTCGACTATAGAGATCGGAAACAAGCATATTGGATTTTTAAATACAAGGCATGAGGGAAAATGAAAAAGGTTTGAACAATATCACATCCTAGTTATTAAACCCAAAAATCATAGCACACACACTGCTACCAAACCAAGATCAACAATGCTAAACAAGGAGTGGGGGATCACACATACCTGAAGGAAGATAACACACTACACTAGAAATCAACCATACAAATAAAAATAATATTGAGGGAATGAAATACTCCAAATTCACTAGGGATATACCAAGGGCTTAAGGGAGAAGGCTGAACCACAAAACATGAGGGAGTTATGTGAGAGGCAAATAAAACCCACTAGGCATGAGGGGTTTATGGAATAAATATAAGTTTTACGCCATAAATTTTCCCACAACTCATGTACATTGAATAATATGTCACCTTGGGTTAAATTATCCTGAGCAATGATTTTATGTCATAAGAATGGGTTTTATGGTGTAAAACCATTTTTCATCCTAAAAGGTTTTATGGCCTAAGGTATTTTTGGAAATTTTTTCCAACACTAAAATTACACTATAATCTAGACATTTATGGAGTAAATATCTCTTGAAAGCATTACCAAATATAGACCCCTGCAAAAAACTCCTAGAAACATCTCGAAATCCTCCAAATCATTTAAAAACATTGCACCTGAACTCCATTGATTCAAACAAACATACATCCCTGAACTTTAAGTCATTTTCTTCAATAAATGCCCTCATCCTCAAAAGGTCTGAAATGAATCCAAACCAAATTGGTAAAAAACAAGAGTCAAGAAGTACCTAAAAGTGGGTAATGGTATATTACACCATGGTTAGAAATAATAATACATAGAATAATATTGTTACTTGTATATAGAAATATCATGCATAGTTTTAAAAACTATTCTCATGCTAATCCTTTATTAAACAATTCAAAATCACTACTCATGTATTCATTATCATATATCAATACTGGAAATATAATTTATACCAAAGGGTTGATTAAACCATTGGTGTAGATGTGGATTTTGTCTACCTAAACCAATGGTTTAGTAAAACTTTTGGTATGATTTTTTCTTTTGTCCACTTATACCAACGGTTTGACCAAACCATTGGTATAGGTGAAACTATTATTTATGATTAATATTTATAATAATAATAATAAATACTTCAAATTTAATAATTGTTTTGATGAATATATATATATATGTGTGTGTGTGTGTGTGTGTGTGTGTGTGTGTGTGTGTGTGTGTATAAGAATACAAAATTGGTTTTAGTATAGTGGTAAAGTCTTTGGAAAATAATGATGAGGTATTGGGATCAAAACATGGTGATGGAATATTTTTCTTAATAAAATACTTATACCAATGGTTTGACCAAACCATTGGAAAAAGTTTATCCCAGTATAATTCCACCTAATGGCTCATCAAAACATTGGTATAGGATATACCAATGGTTTTAGGCCTTATACCAATGGTTCTAAATAGTTGGTATAAATTTTTTTCTAGTAATGCATATTTATTTTATAAAATAATAAAATAGTTAGAATAAATCATATAAACTTTCAGTAATGAAACTAGAAAACCCATCATGAAATAGAGCATCCTTCTTTGGTTTTGCATAAGTCCCCCATGCCCATCATAATACCCACAATGATCATGTCATTTCCAAACATATAGAACATAGAAACTTACCACAAGCACTTCCATGACATGGTTTTCTATATCAATCCATTTTTTAAAACTTTAAAAAAAAAATAAACAACACCATGACTAATTAAAACACCCAAGTTAGGAATCCCATTTCTCATGGGAAATTCTCCAATTCAAAATTCCCTCTACTACGATGTGGTTTAAAATCACTAATCTTTTTGGGTTACAAGATCATCTATCATGATTCTTCTTAAATTTGGAAATTCCCAAGGCCATTGAAAACTCCCAAGGCCACACTTACCATTTCTTATAGAATTTTTCCAAGATAAAAACTTTGTCTGTGATGGTGTGGAAAAAAATACCAATCCATTTTGAAATGGTGATTTGATATACCTTTCCCTATGCCTTTTTAGATTTTTGTTTCAACACTCGGCATAATGTAATCATCAAATTCCATAAGCTACATGGTAATATTCAATTTATACATGTTATGTAAAGGTATGATGTGTGTTTTTCAAGCTACATAAAGATAAAACACAAAATAACATGTTTCATCAAGGTAAACACTGAATTACATAGGCTATATAAAGGTAACATACACCCTTAGAAAACTTTTATATCTGCATAATGGTGAATTGAGTTGATGTAAAGGTAAAACATTAAAGTCGTTATTCACATAAATGTAAAATAAAACTCACATAAAGGTCATATAGGATTCATGTAAAGGTAAATTAAATCTATGTAAAGGAAAACTTATTTTCAACAGAGTTGCATAAAGGAAAAATGAAACTATGTAAGGTTAAAGTATACTTGCATAAAAGTAAAACAATTTACAAAAACTTAAAAACATACGAATCACATAATTAAAACACAAACATTATAAAGATAAAACATTTAAATATAAATTATAAAATATAAAATTAATGTGAGGTAAAGTAATTAAGAAAACATAAACAATCACTTAATAAACTAACAATTTGATCGAGTTCAAATACTAATAATCTCCCCAAGTTCAAAAACTAACAATATTCCCCTTTTTAGAAATTATAAAATCAAATATTTAGAGATATTTAAAACATTTATAAATTATTACTAAATTTTCTTTCTAAATTTCTCCCCCATGTGAAATTTATTAAAAAGAAGTAAAAAACTTTATTAACAGTTTTGAATACTTATTATAATAAACATTAAAGACACTTAAATAATTAAAAACCACTTATTTTATAAAAACGAACTATATCATCCACTTAATTAATGAATATATAAATAATCACACCAATTGAAAATATAAATACTTGTGGAATATGTAAATAAAATACCATTACATCCATCATGCTAAGTCTGATTCTTGTACACATATTTCTTAAAAAAATATATAAAGTCATTATAATTTTGAATATATTAAACAACTATAAAACTAAAACTCTATTAGAAAACATGATAATATGAATATAACAATGATTTCAACTTTAAAATTTAGAAATAGTATAATATTAAACATATAGTTTTTTAAATATTTCCCTGTACTAAATACTTAAAACACATCATATGCCAACATTTAAAACAATTAGAATAATAAGAACTTTGATTTAAACTAAACTACCTAACACTTAATGTATATGTTTAAAAAAACATGATTAAAATAAAATATTTCATATAACATGCTTAACAAACTATCTTCATAATATAAAACTAATTAAAACTCAAAAAAGCATGCCTAGTCAGTAAAATAATTCTATATCATACATAAAGATGAACTGAAATATGAAAAATTGTTTTAATAAGATGAAACACCCCCTAAATCACAACATGATAAAAAAATATGCCAACTATTAAATAGAAACATTAAAACTAACCCAAATTAGATTTTCATAAATCAAAAATGTTTTCACCAAAACATTATTCAATAATAGGATTAATTTTCTACAAAAACTAAGAATCACCAAACTTATTTAGAAATATTGAATATCAAAAAAAATATAGACATATATTTCAAGTTAATAGATTAGCAACCTGAAAAACATAAATAGAATTTGGAAATAGTGATCATCATGCTTAATAGACTTAAAATAATTTCTCCCTTAAAAATATTCTTAAAACATATATAGAAGAAAACTGAAAACTTCGTAAATTTTAAAATTGATATTCTTATAGGTTTAAAAATAAATTTAAGAACTTATAATTAAAAAAATGATAAATAGATTCAATAATAATATAGTTATGATAATCAAGGATAAAAACCATGATCATTTTTCAAACAAATTATAATTCTTTCAAAAAAATAATTCTTTAAACTGATTAAAACTCTATAAGAAGCTAAATTATAACAGGTTTATAAATTCATAGCTAGATTTTAAAATTTGAAAATAATTATTAAAATATTTTCAATATCATACATCCCCTATTAAAAAAAAATTACTCAAAAATCTAGGGTAATCATGAAGAGATAAAACAGAAAATGTATACTCTCTTAATATTTTAGATTTCTTATTTTCAAATAAAATATATAAACATGAATCAAGTTTAAAAACTAAAAACTACACATGCTTAAATTTGTTAAAGTGAAAATTAAAAATTAATAACTATAATTTTATGTGCTTAAACTATTAAAACAAACTTTGATGATACTTTAAAGTGTCACACATTAATTGTTAAAACATATTTTAATAAGAATAAAAACTTTAATCTCACACTTGTTTCTTCATACTTTAGAATAAAACACAGATATGAAATTTCATCATGCTCAAGTAGAAATAAAATCTAAACGGATTTAAATATGATTAAATTGGATAAATTATATGTGTTGTATTTAAGAGAAATAAGGTTATCACCCCCTCAATTGATTAATTCTAAAAATATATCAACTAAAATAGCATGAACTGAAAATAGTAAATCTATCCCTTAATTTCATGTTCTTTTTCTTGACTAAACAAAACAATTTTTACATATTTTAAATTTCAATAGTGAAAATTACTCTAAAATGCACATTAAAAAACAAGGAGACATGAAACATGTTACATGATATTCAATGAATTTATAAAGTATTTTTAATTAAATAAAAGTGACTAATAGTTAGGTACATGTCAAAAAACTAGGAAATAAAATGGATTACATAAGTTCACTGAAAAAAATAAAAATTACAGATAAAATTTCATGCATGATAGCATACCATAAAATTATATAATGATTAATATGCATGTTTTTCAATAAAATAAACTTACTTGGGCATGTAGAGTTGTTTAGGTTCTACTAATTCTTCATAGTTCATTTCTGAACCCAAACTAAGTGAACTTTTAGAATGATAGAATTAATCCAAGTTGTAGAAATGAATGCATTTTTGTATACCCAAGTAGTTGTATAAAACTTTCACAACATTCAGATGTATAATGATCATGTAATCCACATTTAAAGAATATAGCAGTGGAATAGGAAACCTTTCTCTTATCTTTTCTATCACATTTTTAAAAAATTAGTAGGGTGTGAAAAGTCAACCAATGAAATATATTTATCATTAATTGAATTTATCAAACAATCTCTTTGTTCTTTAAACTTATTCAAATTAGTTTTCAACATTTCATTCTCTTTTTGAACAGCCTAAAAATCATCAAATATATTTTCATTAAAACATGAATCATAATTTCTCAATTTTCATTTTCTTACTTAAGTTTATTACATTATTTTTCAACTTGCGGCATATCATCCAACAATAAATTTAATTTCTTTTCTCCATCTTCATTATTCTTAGAAATAAAATATTTAATCCTTTTATTCTCTTATTTAAGCTTTAACATTTTGAAATTTGAATTTTTAACCTTTCAAATTCAAAATAAAATACCTTTTTCTATTTAAAAACCTACTTATATTTAGTTTTTAATGATAAATATATAACATTCATCTTCCCTATTTGTTCTTGATATGTTTTATACATATCTTTTAACTCCCCAACACTAAGCTTATCATTTTAAAAATTACTAGAAGAATCAAAATCATAATATTTCTCTTCAACATATTCATACATGAAACATACAGTATTGGAGTGTTTCTTCACTTTAGGTGATGAACTATAATATTCATAATTTTCCTTTGAGTGTGCTTCCCCTTTATTTTCCTTATTGGATAGTCTTACCTCAAGTGCCTAGATTTTCTATATTTAAAACACACAGGTTCTCTTGATTCTAAATGGTCCATAGAATCTCCTATAATTTAATTCTTGGAAACTTTCTTTTTATTTCCATCCATCACAAAATATATTTTCCTTATCCTTTTTAAGTAATAGGATAAAAGTTATCTAAAAAATGATAATAAAAAATATGAAAAATTAGAATAAAAAAATAAAAACTATAATTCCCTATCCTGAATCATCAAATTTGAGCCAGAGTGCCACATAGCCTCATGCATGTCTCCCCATATGCAAGAGTATTTCGACAAGTATTAAGGATCTGAACACCATCAGTGGGGATACTATACCCTTGGTATCAGTAAAGAAAATTATAAATAATATCAAAAATAAAAAAAAAAGGAATAAATAAACAATATTATAATGAATGAAATGTCATGTATATCAATTCCTATATAATAGTAAATCAAGGACCCCCAAAGTTCCATACCAAACAATACTATGAGTAAGATAGGTAAATAAATAAAATATTGTGGTATCATTCGAAAGTATTTCCTGGTAGAACCTCCAATCACCATGATCCATCTCCTAACTCCTTGTTGTTGGACCTTTTCCCTTCCCTAAGTCCTTGATCATGAAGTCAGCACGCGCATCGAGATTCCCATTTAGGGTGTGAGTATAAACCCAGTAGGAAAATACCAATGTTTCTTTAACATGGGTTCATATTAATATATGACATTTTATATCATGCTAAAGTAAATGTACAAGATAAGTAAACATACAGATATACATGCATTGAGTCATCATGTTCTAAACAAGCCTCTATAAACCCTAACCCCACCTACTTCGACATTATGTTGGTGAGGATTTCAATGTATGTCACATAATGTCACAATAAATTCCACAATTCCATGAATTAGTTGGCACCATATGCTTATTACTATTGACCACAACTTCCACCTTTGAGTAAATGTCATGCACCCCACCTTGATGGTGGTTATTATCAGGAACATTTCACACCCCACCATGATAATGGTTGTTATAAATATATGATATTAAGTCCCACCTAACATGTTTAATGTAATTTTATAACACATCACCCATGTATGGAATTCTTCCACTTTGTCCTATAACCAACAGATTATCAATTCCCATGCATGTATACTCCCACATCAACAAACATTTCCATGATCTGACCCATACCATCAAACAAGACATAGTTCTTAGCCATCATCATTTCATTATGCTCCCCCTACAAGGGGTTTTCTAACAAAAATTGAGCAACCCGATTATCCTGATAGCTAAAGCAAGGTTCCACAAGCTATGAAATACCACCATAAATATGTATCATAACAAGAAACAATAAGGGATATCAATTAAAGTTCTCAAGGGGATACACATAAATCATATGATCACATATCAATCATGGAACACAAGGTCCACTCACTCACCCATATGAAAACACATTTCAAGCATGGGTTATCAAGCATAAACAATCAATTCAGGACAACATAATATATAAGGTCTTATATGGTAAGGAAATTCCTACCTTAAGATCATGGATGTCAATGTCAAGGCTCACCGAGAAGGTAGTAAACCAAAAAAAGTTTACACCCAAAACCCTAAGACCCATCTCTAAAATCACATGAGAGTTAAATAACTAGGATTCCACAAGAGGAACACCAAAACTAGAATGTAAGGGACTCTCTTAGGAGGAATTTACCAGAAGTTTCACCACCAAGATGCTAAATAATTATAAATATCATTGATTAAATTCATTGTACCATTATAATAGATAAACTCATTATTAGATTACATGAAATATCATGTCCATAACCATAATATCCCCATTCTAAGATCATTCAAGAGGGAAGAGAGAACTCGACTGGACCAAGACTAACTCACTAAAACTCTTCACTAAAACACCCAAAATAAAAATCAACAATAATGGAGGATGAACTAAGGTATTAGATAAATCAAATGGAAGTAAATATCAATCTAAACAAGGAAGAAATATGAGATTAGAATAATTCTATAACACCACTTGGCCTTCAGTAAAAATGATCCCAGAAATCATTAATCATTGATATGGGAGAAGAATCAAGTGTTTTAATTGAGGGAAACAAGTGAAAATGGTATTAATAACTCCTACATAACATTAAAACATGGTTTGAAAATAAAACATGACACATTGATGAAGATATAAGGTAGAAGGTGATCATTTAATCCATTATAAGGAAACATGATCATCACCATGCCTTGCACCACATCCAGGCCTTGTCCATGGTGTCCTTGAACATTCATCCCAAAATGGATTCCCATATGACATGATACCCAATACCATACTATTTTACCCTCGCCACACCCTCCAAAATGGGTTTGGTGGGGTCACCCAGACCATTTATAACAATAACCCATGTAACGCCCCGACCCCAGTTACCCAGAGTCGGTGCATTACTTCGTAACATTGGCATGATCACAAGAAAGATCAAATCTCGAAAGACCGATTAGTTTAGTAGCCTTGGAAACACTAGATATAAACATAAAGTTTTACATTACATTTCAAAGTGAAAAACTACTACAACAACAAAGTCTTCATATCCACACTATTAACCCCTCATAATATCCCTGCAAGTCAATCATAATTTACTTCTTCACTACCTGGGAAAAATAAAACATAGAAAAGGGGTGAGCTCAAATGCCCAGTAAGGATAACAATATAGCGGAACATTCAAAATAAGCGTAAACATTTAAGGTAATGAATTACTAAAACAAAAGCCTTTTAAACTTGAACTTCAACATAGTATAACAAAAGTAAAATGAAATAATGCCATTTACTTATTCACATGGATATTCTACTAATCGAATAATCACATGCAAAAATCAATAACCACTTTCATAATGTTGGAATGCATAATGTCAAACGTTAATTTCATTGTCTAGGCCTCATCCCAAGACCTAGGGGTTACTTCTAACCGGAACCCAACCCGGAGTGCCTCTAATAACCGGACACCAACCCGGAGTGCCTCTAATAACCGGACACCAACCCGGAGTGCCTCTAATAACCGGACACCAACCCGGAGTACCTCTAGTAACCGGAGACCAAACCGGAGGGCTTACTTTTACCAGTCCCTAACCTGGAGGGCTTACTTTAACCAGTCCCCAACCTGGAGGGCTTACTTTTACCGGTCCCCAACCCGGAACATACTTGTTTAGCACATTTATCTGAAGAAAAGTTTGAAATATAACATAAACATTCGGGTTAAAACTAGCATACGAAATGTCAATAGTTTCACCATAAACTATGAATGGTATAAAATAGCACATCCACATTCATACATATCACAAAACCTTCAATACAATATAGAAGTTTTGTATTATAATAAATCAACTTCAAATAATCTTAAAATCCATCAAAGGATGTTGACATAGATGAAATCAAAATTCTTTTAAAAGAAGTATCTCCTTTTATTTTGAAAACATTTAAGATCCATATAAAATAAAACATTTTCTTTGAAAATATTCTTATAAGCTTGTAAGGAAAGCTTCGACGATTTTATAATGGCGGAAAGTAATCGCACCCGCCGTATAAGTTAAAAAAAACATTCTTACCTCAATTCTGTCGAAAAGGTTAAAAAGGACCTTGTTTTGAAAACGACGGAAAGATTCCTTTATAAACCTCTTATAAAAAGTCAAACAAGGGTATAAATGACTTTAAACCTTATTCTTGTAAATAGTAAAAATGTTTTGAAATATATTTCGAAGAAACATGGATGTGGATGATAAAGAGATCCCAGTAGATTATTACGTATAATACAACCTCGGATAATGAAGAGATTGTGAAATAACCCTTACCTTGTACTTTTCCTTGGTTGGGGTAGGTTAACCTCCTGTATAATGGTGAAATAATTGTTATTAAATTATACAAGAATCATATATATTAATATGATATCATATATGATCTTTTAACATTGATTTGTTAATAATATCTTAGAATTATCGTCGTTTCGGGTGTTAACTTACTCATTTTATTTTATATGTTTTGTTACATAAGTCATGTTTGTTGTATCTTATTCATATCCAGAATGATATCAAGTCCTTAAACATCATTTTTAAATCATTAAATGATAATTATACTTGAATTGATACGATGGAGAATGAATCTCATCGCGTTCGTGGAGACGGTAGTCCGTACGTACGCACGAACGCTACTTCCATTTAATTTTTATTTTAAAAGAATCGAATCCAAATGATACATAGGTATATTACTATTCCAGTATAATATAATATTTTATATATGTTACTTAAGTTCATTAACACCATCCTTTATACGTTCCATGCGTGGTATGAACGAGTCATATCATTTTAAGGGGGCGGTAGTCCGCACTTCCTCAAATGAAATTATCGTATGTATATACAACATGAAACGAATAATGGTATGAAATAAAATGGAATTACAGAAGCTTATATATAAAATATATATCATTAATATCATATTTAATTACAGTGCCATCATAATGGCCACCATGAGAGGTGGTAAGATGTATTTGAACAATCATCGTTTCGTGAGGCGTTAGATTGCCATCCACAGAAACATTATGTTCATCATCCATTAGATGGAGTTGTGTGTATGTGTAGTTTGAATCCTTCTTATAACAACATCCTAGTATATTGAGGATACTGGTGTTGTTACAAAATAAAGGAAATAAAAAGAGTTTGGGGGTTGGAGAAGCAAAATAAATGAAAATAATTTAAGAGAAATCGTTACCTTTAATTTAGGTAACTCACTTTGGTTGGAACCAAAGGACTTCTTGAAATGCTTTCTGCCTAAGGGGAAGCTTCAAGGAGGAGGAGAGGGATGTGGGGAGCTTAGTTGGGCAGAGTTTGGACGAGCCAAGTGGCTTGAGAGGTGTGAAGAAATGAGAAGGAGGAGTGCCCTTTTATAAGAGGGGTGAGGGGCACCTTTGGAAAAGCTAGAAATATTAATTTATAATAAATTCATATTCGGTTTCTAATGGCTCCAAAGTTGACTATTCAAAGGTTAAGGTGGGGATAGGTCGAAAACCACTCAACCAATAGAATTTAGACAGGTTTGGGTACTTATATTAACCTTATCTTTAAGTATTAACTCTAAGTTAATTAGTTTCACTTTTACAATGTCTCTTTGTATTTTTATATAATATGGTTAATAAACTTACAATATACATCCAAGAGACCCCCAAGTGGTCCATTAATGAGGAACCTATCATAATATAAGTCTCTTGGCCGAACCTTAGATTTTTAGGAATTTAATATCAATTAATAATATAATATTTGTTTTAAGAACTCTTTTATGTCAATTTTGACACTATTCAATAGTTGATTTTTGTGAAACTCCTAACAGATTGATTACTTCGAAAAAAGTCAATTAAATCAATCCTAATATATCATATTATCATATAAAATTAGTTTAATTCATTAAAAGTTTCATATTATAATTATTTGGGTATTTATAAGATCAATTATTTTAATTTTTCACTATTTTAGTAATTACTGCATCATCATTGTGTCATAAATAAAATAAATTATTTAATGTCTAAAAATTATAAATAAAATATCATTATGTAGGAACTCTTTTTAGCTTTCTAATGAATATTTATAATCGAAAATACAACATGTATAACCCTATGTAAAAATTGTTCTTCTAAAAGATGTAAGCTTATGCCATTTTTGTATTCATTTTAACTTAATTAAAATAAAGTGTCATTATCACTTACAAGTGGATCCTTGGGGTCCCAAAATTGACCCAAAGATTCCCATGGTCGACCATGTATCAACCAATAGGGTTAAGACACGTTTTAGGGTAATTTAGTATTATTATAATATTATTTTTTAACCCTTATTTACCGGATTTACCCTTAACCATGGTAAATAAAATATTTACCGTAGTAATTATTCAAAATGTCTAAAAATAAAAGTTACCCATTTACACAATTTGAACATACTGATTCCAAATATGGAATCCATTTTCCTAAATTCAAAACACAGAAGTGGCAGAAATTAATTCAAAATTAATTCCCGCTGTCAAAACAAAAAGCGTGTTTTTAAGAGATAATAACTATCAAAAGATTGACACTTGTTTATGTTCGGTTTAATTGTAAAATTATGTCCAATGACCAACATTATATTAAATGGTAAAAATATATTCTAAATATACTTTAAAACCACTCAAATTCATAATTTATCACTATTAATTATTTTGATTAAAAAAGTTGTTTTTAATTAAAATTTAGTAATTTTCACTATTCATCAAAATATGAAAGTTATCCGAAATGTACCAAAATTTCACCTTAGGCTAAATTCGATATTCCGAATCCAAGAATGAAGTCCATTTTGAAATATAAAATATATATAATTTTAAAAAGTAGTTATTACTATTCATAACGGCTAGTTTAATTGGTTGTTAGAACTCGGTGTTGCGTACAACACACGCTATCACATTATTCAAAGAGAAGTGTACCGTAGAAGCTTGGGATGTTTCATTTTAAATTTTTGATGTCCCTATTTAGTCAAAAAGTTTAAAATATAGTATTTAAAAAGGGTTCACTATTAAAGTTGATAAAAGTGCAATACTGAAAATTAATTTGTTCTTGCATTATATCTAAGAAACTCATAATATGGATTCTAAAATTATAAGGATTATATAAACATTAAAATTTATCTAATACTATTCATAACCACTTTTGAACGGCTTGTTTGGTAAGTCATGGTGTGCTTGAACTTGGTGTTGCATGTAGTGAAAGTTATTGAATTATTTTGAAGAACTAACACACTATGAAATCTTGGGGTGTTACATTCTCCCCTCCTTCAATAAATTGCGTCCTCGCAATTTGAAATTGTTCTTCGAAAATAAAAGGTTGAAAATAGATAATATATTTGTGGGAAACCCCACATCGGAAATTGGGTTACTAAAATTTAGTCTTAATATGAGGAAAAGAGAAATGAAAGGGTCACCCCCAAATTATGATCTCGATTAGGAGAACATTGGTGGCAATTTGAGACATATAATTGGAGGAAAAACGTAAATATTTATAGGTAGTGATTGAGGTCATCAATCACAAACAAGTATAAAATTGAGGTCCTTAAATTCATCAATCTATGATGATTTGAAATACCATCGGTTCAACAAAACATTGGGTATTAGGATAACACATTTTTGACGTTTCAAAATATCTTAGTTGAAATCCCACATCGAAAAATGAATTAATGAGGCCTCTATTTAAAATAAAGAGTCGAAAGTATGAAGATTACCGAAAATAACACATACTAGGGTTCCATGTAGGAAAATATGGATATGGAAGAAAAATCTAACCATCAATTACCTGATGGAGAGTGGTAGAGAACATGGCTATGAAAAGGCCAACAATCCCAAAGCCATAAATTAGTGATGATTTAAGGTACCATCTAGGAAAACATTTTTGTTCTAATTTGATTTTCTTAATATTGAGGAATTTTTTTATGAGATTGGCTAAGATCATATAGAGATATACTTACATTATAATTAGAGTTTTATCCATTAATAAATTTCTACCACATACTCATCTTTCACTCTAAAAGATAATAGAATGTAAAAAAAATCTATTTACACTATTCGTATAGGGTTCCAAAATAAACGAATTTATAATTCATCTAAAAGATCTCTTAATAAAAACTACATTATTTAATCCAGGACATCTCGTGGGCCAGTGGTAGGTGATACACCCTTGTCGCCCTTCGGTTGCGGGTTCAAGTCTCGCAGCCTTGCCGGATGCGACGGGTTGCCGCCCGACCTCCGGGTTGTCCTTTTATGGCAATCCAAAATAATCCAAACTAGAACTATCCAAAATACTTCTGTCCAAACTCACAGTCCAACATTTATAAGGAAGGTAAGCATAATGTAGATCCTTTTTACCCCGTAATATCATATGAATACCTTCATCATGTATTCTTTTAATACACTGAAACATCCTGAATTACCATATTCCTTATTGATTACATTCATGCTCCCTTATTCCATATAGAATGCTGGATATACTTCATTAATCCAAAAATGTTTTAAACCCCAACAATGATGGAATATACAAATCATTAATCAGTTCCAAGGTAGTCAAGAATATCCAATATAATTTATCCAAAACAATCATGTATTATTCCAAAATCACTACCTCGGTATCAGAACTATATTATGGTTTTTCATTCTCTTAACCATATATTTTCCAAAAATTTATCCTGCTATTGAGTCACTTTTCTTTGTTCCACACAATCTCAAGTCCTTAATGAAATAGTACTGCAGTACAATCCTTATATACTCCATAATTATTATAAAAAGTACATTGTTGATACAACACTCAATTGACATAATCAACATAAGAACTCTAATCATTCCTCTTCATCTGTGGTAGTATCATAACTTGATTATTATCCAATAGCATCATTTGCGGCATAGTCTGATGACTGGGACATAGGTTCGCGTAGTGTCCAAACTCCTTGCAAATGAAGCATTGTACATTTGAGACCATTTTCTCACCCTTGCAGTCACGTACTTTGTGCCCTTTTCCTCCACACTTATAACAAACTCCCATTCCTTTCAGGCAAGTTCCAGGGTGTTTCTTTCCACAGTTACCACATATGGGAAAATTCTTCTTTTCCCTCTTCCCTTTATCCATTTTTCTCTCTTCCATCCTTTTCTTCTCTTGCTTCCCTTCAAAGCCATAGGACTCAGTAAACTCTTTACTTATCTTATCAACACATGATATTATTTCTTCATATGATGATAATACATGGGAGACTATTTCTCTTATCAATTCTAGCTTAAGACCATGAAAGATATGATCCTTCCTTCTCTTTGGATCATGTGCATTTCTGGAGTTCTCATTCCTTCTACTGGGCGCCATTTCTAAACAATGGCATAAACTAGATCAGTTTATGAATCAAAATACATAATCCCATACTTATAAAACACTTAACATAAATTGAAATATTTATGGATATAATCCATAATCATAAGAATGTTTTCTTTGAGGAAGTATATACTCATAATCCCTTCAAAATGATTTGTAAAGAAAAATGAGAGTTATCCTAAGCATATCCCCCGGGAGTGTCGTAACCAAGAGTACAGCAAGGCCCGTTGTCGTGCACCAGTTCCCGTTCGAGTCTAGCTCAAAGCGGTGTTTTCGGGTTTTACCCCTAGGTACATCTGTGCCAGAGCCGCCTCTACCTGCTCGTATCCAGACAGGGATGTATTGCTCGGAAAACTCACAAAATCTCTACGATACCAAAATTCTAGGAAGTTCTTCTATACTAATCCTGAAAGTTCATCTTAGGTCTACGTGCTCTAATCAGAGTTTATCTAAATCTAGTTTCCAAGGTTTGTACTAAACTTCCTCTGATACCAACTGTAACGCCCCGACCCCAGTTACCCAGAGTCGGTGCATTACTTCGTAACATTGGCATGATCACAAGAAAGATCAAATCTCGAAAGACCGATTAGTTTAGTAGCCTTGGAAACACTAGATATAAACATAAAGTTTTACATTACATTTCAAAGTGAAAAACTACTACAACAACAAAGTCTTCATATCCACACTATTAACCCCTCATAATATCCCTGCAAGTCAATCATAATTTACTTCTTCACTACCTGGGAAAAATAAAACATAGAAAAGGGGTGAGCTCAAATGCCCAGTAAGGATAACAATATAGCGGAACATTCAAAATAAGCGTAAACATTTAAGGTAATGAATTACTAAAACAAAAGCCTTTTAAACTTGAACTTCAACATAGTATAACAAAAGTAAAATGAAATAATGCCATTTACTTATTCACATGGATATTCTACTAATCGAATAATCACATGCAAAAATCAATAACCACTTTCATAATGTTGGAATGCATAATGTCAAACGTTAATTTCATTGTCTAGGCCTCATCCCAAGACCTAGGGGTTACTTCTAACCGGAACCCAACCCGGAGTGCCTCTAATAACCGGACACCAACCCGGAGTGCCTCTAATAACCGGACACCAACCCGGAGTGCCTCTAATAACCGGACACCAACCCGGAGTACCTATAGTAACCGGAGACCAAACCGGAGGGCTTACTTTTACCAGTCCCTAACCTGGAGGGCTTACTTTAACCAGTCCCCAACCTGGAGGGCTTACTTTTACCGGTCCCCAACCCGGAACATACTTGTTTAGCACATTTATCTGAAGAAAAGTTTGAAATATAACATAAACATTCGGGTTAAAACTAGCATACGAAATGTCAATAGTTTCACCATAAACTATGAATGGTATAAAATAGCACATCCACATTCATACATATCACAAAACCTTCAATACAATATAGAAGTTTTGTATTATAATAAATCAACTTCAAATAATCTTAAAATCCATCAAAGGATGTTGACATAGATGAAATCAAAATTCTTTTAAAAGAAGTATCTCCTTTTATTTTGAAAACATTTAAGATCCATATAAAATAAAACATTTTCTTTGAAAATATTCTTATAAGCTTGTAAGGAAAGCTTCGACGATTTTATAATGGCGGAAAGTAATCGCACCCGCCGTATAAGTTAAAAAAAACATTCTTACCTCAATTCTGTCGAAAAGGTTAAAAAGGACCTTGTTTTGAAAACGACGGAAAGATTCCTTTATAAACCTCTTATAAAAAGTCAAACAAGGGTATAAATGACTTTAAACCTTATTCTTGTAAATAGTAAAAATGTTTTGAAATATATTTCGAAGAAACATGGATGTGGATGATAAAGAGATCCCAGTAGATTATTACGTATAATACAACCTCGGATAATGAAGAGATTGTGAAATAACCCTTACCTTGTACTTTTCCTTGGTTGGGGTAGGTTAACCTCCTGTATAATGGTGAAATAATTGTTATTAAATTATACAAGAATCATATATATTAATATGATATCATATATGATCTTTTAACATTGATTTGTTAATAATATCTTAGAATTATCGTCGTTTCGGGTGTTAACTTACTCATTTTATTTTATATGTTTTGTTACATAAGTCATGTTTGTTGTATCTTATTCATATCCAGAATGATATCAAGTCCTTAAACATAATTTTTAAATCCTTAAATGATAATTATACTTGAATTGATACGATGGAGAATGAATCTCATCGCGTTCGTGGAGACGGTAGTCCGTACGTACGCACGAACGCTACTTCCATTTAATTTTTATTTTAAAAGAATCGAATCCAAATGATACATAGGTATATTACTATTCCAGTATAATATAATATTTTATATATGTTACTTAAGTTCATTAACACCATCCTTTATACGTTCCATGCGTGGTATGAACGAGTCATATCATTTTAAGGGGGCGGTAGTCCGCACTTCCTCAAATGAAATTATCGTATGTATATACAACATGAAACGAATAATGGTATGAAATAAAATGGAATTACAGAAGCTTATATATAAAATATATATCATTAATATCATATTTAATTACAGTGCCATCATAATGGCCACCATGAGAGGTGGTAAGATGTATTTGAACAATCATCGTTTCGTGAGGCGTTAGTTTGTCATCCACAGAAACATTATGTTCATCATCCATTAGATGGAGTTGTGTGTATGTGTAGTTTGAATCCTTCTTATAACAACATCCTAGTATATTGAGGATACTGGTGTTGTTACAAAAGAAAGGAAATAAAAAGAGTTTGGGGGTTGGAGAAGCAAAATAAATGAAAATAATTTAAGAGAAATCGTTACCTTTAATTTAGGTAACTCACTTTGGTTGGAACCAAAGGACTTCTTGAAATGCTTTCTGCCTAAGGGGAAGCTTCAAGGAGGAGGAGAGGGATGTGGGGAGCTTATTTGGGCAGAGTTTGGACGAGCCAAGTGGCTTGAGAGGTGTGAAGAAATGAGAAGGAGGAGTGCCCTTTTATAAGAGGGGTGAGGGGCACCTTTGGAAAAGCTAGAAATATTAATTTATAATAAATTCATATTCGGTTTCTAATGGCTCCAAAGTTGACTATTCAAAGGTTAAGGTGGGGATAGGTCGAAAACCACTCAACCAATAGAATTTAGACAGGTTTGGGTACTTATATTAACCTTATCTTTAAGTATTAACTCTAAGTTAATTAGTTTCACTTTTACAATGTCTCTTTGTATTTTTATATAATATGGTTAATAAACTTACAATATACATCCAAGCGACCCCCAAGTGGTCCATTAATGAGGAACCTATCATAATATAAGTCTCTTGGCCGAACCTTAGATTTTTAGGAATTTAATATCAATTAATAATATAATATTTGTTTTAAGAACTCTTTTATGTCAATTTTGACACTATTCAATAGTTGATTTTTGTGAAACTCCTAACAGATTGATTACTTCGAACAAAGTCAATTAAATAAATCCTAATATATCATATTATCATATAAAATTAGTTTAATTCATTAAAAGTTTCATATTATAATTATTTGGGTATTTATAAAATCAATTATTTTAATTTTTCACTATTTTAGTAATTACTGCATCATCATTGTGTCATAAATAAAATAAATTATTTAATGTCTAAAAATTATAAATAAAATATCATTATGTAGGAAATCTTTTTAGCTTTCTAATGAATATTTATAATCGAAAATCCAACATGTATAACCCTATGTAAAAATTGTTCTTCTAAAAGATGTAAGCTTATACCATTTTTGTATTCATTTTAACTTAATTAAAATAAAGTGTCATTATCACTTACAAGTGGATCCTTGGGGTCCCAAAATTGACCCAAAGATTCCCATGGTCGACCATGTATCAACCAATAGGGTTAAGACACGTTTTAGGGTAATTTAGTATTATTATAATATTATTTTTTAACCCTTATTTACCGGATTTACCCTTAACCATGGTAAATAAAATATTTACCGTAGTAATTATTCAAAATGTCTAAAAATAAAAGTTACCCATTTACACAATTTGAACATACTGATTCCAAATATGGAATCCATTTTCCTAAATTCAAAACACAGAAGTGGCAGAAATTAATTTAAAATTAATTCCCGCTGTCAAAACAAAAAGCGTGTTTTTAAGAGATAATAACTATCAAAAGATTGACACTTGTTTATGTTCGGTTTAATTGTAAAATTATGTCCAATGACCAACATTATATTAAATGGTAAAAATATATTCTAAATATACTTTAAAACCACTCAAATTCATAATTTATCACTATTAATTATTTTGATTAAAAAAGTTGTTTTTAATTAAAATTTAGTAATTTTCACTATTCATCAAAATATGAAAGTTATCCGAAATGTACCAAAATTTCACCTTAGGCTAAATTCGATATTCCGAATCCAAGAATGAAGTCCATTTTGAAATATAAAATATATATAATTTTAAAAAGTAGTTATTACTATTCATAACGGCTAGTTTAATTGGTTGTTAGAACTCGGTGTTGCGTACAACACACGCTATCACATTATTCAAAGAGAAGTGTACCGTAGAAGCTTGGGATGTTTCATTTTAAATTTTTGATGTCCCTATTTAGTCAAAAAGTTTAAAATATAGTATTTAAAAAGGGTTCACTATTAAAGTTGATAAAAGTGCAATACTGAAAATTAATTTGTTCTTGCATTATATCTAAGAAACTCATAATATGGATTCTAAAATTATAAGGATTATATAAACATTAAAATTTATCTAATACTATTCATAACCTCTTTTGAACGGCTTGTTTGGTAAGTCATGGTGTGCTTGAACTTGGTGTTGCATGTAGTGAAAGTTATTGAATTATTTTGAAGAACTAACACACTATGAAATCTTGGGGTGTTACATTCTCCCCTCCTTCAATAAATTGCGTCCTCGCAATTTGAAATTGTTCTTCGAAAATAAAAGGTTGAAAATAGATAATATATTTGTGGGAAACCCCACATCGGAAATTGGGTTACTAAAATTTAGTCTTAATATGAGGAAAAGAGAAATGAAAGGGTCACCCCCAAATTATGATCTCGATTAGGAGAACATTGGTGGCAATTTGAGACATATAATTGGAGGAAAAACGTAAATATTTATAGGTAGTGATTGAGGTCATCAATCACAAACAAGTATAAAATTGAGGTCCTTAAATTCATCAATCTATGATGATTTGAAATACCATCGGTTCAACAAAACATTGGGTATTAGGATAACACATTTTTGACGTTTCAAAATATCTTAGTTGAAATCCCACATCGAAAAATGAATTAATGAGGCCTCTATTTAAAATAAAGAGTCGAAAGTATGAAGATTACCGAAAATAACACATACTAGGGTTCCATGTAGGAAAATATGGATATGGAAGAAAAATCTAACCATCAATTACCTGATGGAGAGTGGTAGAGAACATGGCTATGAAAAGGCCAACAATCCCAAAGCCATAAATTAGTGATGATTTAAGGTACCATCTAGGAAAACATTTTTGTTCTAATTTGATTTTCTTAATATTGAGGAATTTTTTTATGAGATTGGCTAAGATCATATAGAGATATACTTACATTATAATTAGAGTTTTATCCATTAATAAATTTCTACCACATACTCATCTTTCACTCTAAAAGATAATAGAATGTAAAAAAAATCTATTTACACTATTCGTATAGGGTTCCAAAATAAACGAATTTATAATTCATCTAAAAGATCTCTTAATAAAAACTACATTATTTAATCCAGGACATCTCGTGGGCCAGTGGTAGGTGATACACCCTTGTCGCCCTTCGGTTGCGGGTTCAAGTCTCGCAGCCTTGCCGGATGCGACGGGTTGCCGCCCGACCTCCGGGTTGTCCTTTTATGGCAATCCAAAATAATCCAAACTAGAACTATCCAAAATACTTCTGTCCAAACTCACAGTCCAACATTTATAAGGAAGGTAAGCATAATGTAGATCCTTTTTACCCCGTAATATCATATGAATACCTTCATCATGTATTCTTTTAATACACTGAAACATCCTGAATTACCATATTCCTTATTGATTACATTCATGCTCCCTTATTCCATATAGAATGCTGGATATACTTCATTAATCCAAAAATGTTTTAAACCCCAACAATGATGGAATATACAAATCATTAATCAGTTCCAAGGTAGTCAAGAATATCCAATATAATTTATCCAAAACAATCATGTATTATTCCAAAATCACTACCTCGGTATCAGAACTATATTATGGTTTTTCATTCTCTTAACCATATATTTTCCAAAAATTTATCCTGCTATTGAGTCACTTTTCTTTGTTCCACACAATCTCAAGTCCTTAATGAAATAGTACTGCAGTACAATCCTTATATACTCCATAATTATTATAAAAAGTACATTGTTGATACAACACTCAATTGACATAATCAACATAAGAACTCTAATCATTCCTCTTCATCTGTGGTAGTATCATAACTTGATTATTATCCAATAGCATCATTTGCGGCATAGTCTGATGACTGGGACATAGGTTCGCGTAGTGTCCAAACTCCTTGCAAATGAAGCATTGTACATTTGAGACCATTTTCTCACCCTTGCAGTCACGTACTTTGTGCCCTTTTCCTCCACACTTATAACAAACTCCCATTCCTTTCAGGCAAGTTCCAGGGTGTTTCTTTCCACAGTTACCACATATGGGAAAATTCTTCTTTTCCCTCTTCCCTTTATCCATTTTTCTCTCTTCCATCCTTTTCTTCTCTTGCTTCCCTTCAAAGCCATAGGACTCAGTAAACTCTTTACTTATCTTATCAACACATGATATTATTTCTTCATATGATGATAATACATGGGAGACTATTTCTCTTATCAATTCTAGCTTAAGACCATGAAAGATATGATCCTTCCTTCTCTTTGGATCATGTGCATTTCTGGAGTTCTCATTCCTTCTACTGGGCGCCATTTCTAAACAATGGCATAAACTAGATCAGTTTATGAATCAAAATACATAATCCCATACTTATAAAACACTTAACATAAATTGAAATATTTATGGATATAATCCATAATCATAAGAATGTTTTCTTTGAGGAAGTATATACTCATAATCCCTTCAAAATGATTTGTAAAGAAAAATGAGAGTTATCCTAAGCATATCCCCCGGGAGTGTCGTAACCAAGAGTACAGAAAGGCCCGTTGTCGTGCACCAGTTCCCGTTCGAGTCTAGCTCAAAGCGGTGTTTTCGGGTTTTACCCCTAGGTACATCTGTGCCAGAGCCGCCTCTACCTGCTCGTATCCAGACAGGGATGTATTGCTCGGAAAACTCACAAAATCTCTACGATACCAAAATTCTAGGAAGTTCTTCTATACTAATCCTGAAAGTTCATCTTAGGTCTACGTGCTCTAATCAGAGTTTATCTAAATCTAGTTTCCAAGGTTTGTACTAAACTTCCTCTGATACCAACTGTAACGCCCCGACCCCAGTTACCCAGAGTCGGTGCATTACTTAGTAACATTGGCATGATCACAAGAAAGATCAAATCTCGAAAGACCGATTAGTTTAGTAGCCTTGGAAACACTAGATATAAACATAAAGTTTTACATTACATTTCAAAGTGAAAAACTACTACAACAACAAAGTCTTCATATCCACACTATTAACCCCTCATAATATCCCTGCAAGTCAATCATAATTTACTTCTTCACTACCTGGGAAAAATAAAACATAGAAAAGGGGTGAGCTCAAATGCCCAGTAAGGATAACAATATAGCGGAACATTCAAAATAAGCGTAAACATTTAAGGTAATGAATTACTAAAACAAAAGCCTTTTAAACTTGAACTTCAACATAGTATAACAAAAGTAAAATGAAATAATGCCATTTACTTATTCACATGGATATTCTACTAATCGAATAATCACATGCAAAAATCAATAACCACTTTCATAATGTTGGAATGCATAATGTCAAACGTTAATTTCATTGTCTAGGCCTCATCCCAAGACCTAGGGGTTACTTCTAACCGGAACCCAACCCGGAGTGCCTCTAATAATCGGACACCAACCCGGAGTGCCTCTAATAACCGGACACCAACCCGGAGTGCCTCTAATAACCGGACACCAACCCGGAGTACCTCTAGTAACCGGAGACCAAACCGGAGGGCTTACTTTTACCAGTCCCTAACCTGGAGGGCTTACTTTAACCAGTCCCCAACCTGGAGGGCTTACTTTTACCGGTCCCCAACCCGGAACATACTTGTTTAGCACATTTATCTGAAGAAAAGTTTGAAATATAACATAAACATTCGGGTTAAAACTAGCATACGAAATGTCAATAGTTTCACCATAAACTATGAATGGTATAAAATAGCACATCCACATTCATACATATCACAAAACCTTCAATACAATATAGAAGTTTTGTATTATAATAAATCAACTTCAAATAATCTTAAAATCCATCAAAGGATGTTGACATAGATGAAATCAAAATTCTTTTAAAAGAAGTATCTCCTTTTATTTTGAAAACATTTAAGATCCATATAAAATAAAACATTTTCTTTGAAAATATTCTTATAAGCTTGTAAGGAAAGCTTCGACGATTTTATAATGGCGGAAAGTAATCGCACCCGCCGTATAAGTTAAAAAAAACATTCTTACCTCAATTCTGTCGAAAAGGTTAAAAAGGACCTTGTTTTGAAAACGACGGAAAGATTCCTTTATAAACCTCTTATAAAAAGTCAAACAAGGGTATAAATGACTTTAAACCTTATTCTTGTAAATAGTAAAAAAAATTTGAAATATATTTCGAAGAAACATGGATGTGGATGATAAAGAGATCCCAGTAGATTATTACGTATAATACAACCTCGGATAATGAAGAGATTGTGAAATAACCCTTACCTTGTACTTTTCCTTGGTTGGGGTAGGTTAACCTCCTGTATAATGGTGAAATAATTGTTATTAAATTATACAAGAATCATATATATTAATATGATATCATATATGATCTTTTAACATTGATTTGTTAATAATATCTTAGAATTATCGTCGTTTCGGGTGTTAACTTACTCATTTTATTTTATATGTTTTGTTACATAAGTCATGTTTGTTGTATCTTATTCATATCCAGAATGATATCAAGTCCTTAAACATCATTTTTAAATCATTAAATGATAATTATACTTGAATTGATACGATGGAGAATGAATCTCATCACGTTCGTGGAGACGGTAGTCCGTACGTACGCACGAACGCTACTTCCATTTAATTTTTATTTTAAAAGAATCGAATCCAAATGATACATAGGTATATTACTATTACAGTATAATATAATATTTTATATATGTTACTTAAGTTCATTAACACCATCCTTTATACGTTCCATGCGTGGTATGAACGAGTCATATCATTTTAAGGGGGTGGTAGTCCGCACTTCCTCAAATGAAATTATCGTATGTATATACAACATGAAACGAATAATGGTATGAAATAAAATGGAATTACAGAAGCTTATATATAAAATATATATCATTAATATCATATTTAATTACAGTGCCATCATAATGGCCACCATGAGAGGTGGTAAGATGTATTTGAACAATCATCGTTTCGTGAGGCGTTAGTTTGCCATCCACAGAAACATTATGTTCATCATCCATTAGATGGAGTTGTGTGTATGTGTAGTTTGAATCCTTCTTATAACAACATCCTAGTATATTGAGGATACTGTTGTTGTTACAAAAGAAAGGAAATAAAAAGAGTTTGGGGGTTGGAGAAGCAAAATAAATGAAAATAATTTAAGAGAAATCGTTACCTTTAATTTAGGTAACTCACTTTGGTTGGAACCAAAGGACTTCTTGAAATGCTTTCTGCCTAAGGGGAAGCTTCAAGGAGGAGGAGAGGGATGTGGGGAGCTTAGTTGGGCAGAGTTTGGACGAGCCAAGTGGCTTGAGAGGTGTGAAGAAATGAGAAGGAGGAGTGCCCTTTTATAAGAGGGGTGAGGGGCACCTTTGGAAAAGCTAGAAATATTAATTTATAATAAATTCATATTCGGTTTCTAATGGCTCCAAAGTTTACTATTCAAAGGTTAAGGTGGGGATAGGTCGAAAACCACTCAACCAATAGAATTTAGACAGGTTTGGGTACTTATATTAACCTTATCTTTAAGTATTAACTCTAAGTTAATTAGTTTCACTTTTACAATGTCTCTTTGTATTTTTATATAATATGGTTAATAAACTTACAATATACATCCAAGAGACCCCCAAGTGGTCCATTAATGAGGAACCTATCATAATATAAGTCTCTTGGCCGAACCTTAGATTTTTAGGAATTTAATATCAATTAATAATATAATATTTGTTTTAAGAACTCTTTTATGTCAATTTTGACACTATTCAATAGTTGATTTTTGTGAAACTCCTAACAGATTGATTACTTCGAACAAAGTCAATTAAATCAATCCTAATATATCATATTATCATATAAAATTAGTTTAATTCATTAAAAGTTTCATATTATAATTATTTGGGTATTTATAAGATCAATTATTTTAATTTTTCACTATTTTAGTAATTACTGCATCATCATTGTGTCATAAATAAAATAAATTATTTAATGTCTAAAAATTATAAATAAAATATCATTATGTAGGAAATCTTTTTAGCTTTCTAATGAATATTTATAATCGAAAATCCAACATGTATAACCCTATGTAAAAATTGTTCTTCTAAAAGATGTAAGCTTATGCCATTTTTGTATTCATTTTAACTTAATTAAAATAAAGTGTCATTATCACTTACAAGTGGATCCTTGGGGTCCCAAAATTGACCCAAAGATTCCCATGGTCGACCATGTATCAACCAATAGGGTTAAGACACGTTTTAGGGTAATTTAGTATTATTATAATATTATTTTTTAACCCTTATTTACCGGATTTACCCTTAACCATGGTAAATAAAATATTTACCGTAGTAATTATTCAAAATGTCTAAAAATAAAAGTTACCCATTTACACAATTTGAACATACTGATTCCAAATATGGAATCCATTTTCCTAAATTCAAAACACAGAAGTGGCAGAAATTAATTTAAAATTAATTCCCGCTGTCAAAACAAAAAGCGTGTTTTTAAGAGATAATAACTATCAAAAGATTGACACTTGTTTATGTTCGGTTTAATTGTAAAATTATGTCCAATGACCAACATTATATTAAATGGTAAAAATATATTCTAAATATACTTTAAAACCACTCAAATTCATAATTTATCACTATTAATTATTTTGATTAAAAAAGTTGTTTTTAATTAAAATTTAGTAATTTTCACTATTCATCAAAATATGAAAGTTATCCGAAATGTACCAAAATTTCACCTTAGGCTAAATTCGATATTCCGAATCCAAGAATGAAGTCCATTTTGAAATATAAAATATATATAATTTTAAAAAGTAGTTATTACTATTCATAACGGCTAGTTTAATTGGTTGTTAGAACTCGGTGTTGCGTACAACACACGCTATCACATTATTCAAAGAGAAGTGTACCGTAGAAGCTTGGGATGTTTCATTTTAAATTTTTGATGTCCCTATTTAGTCAAAAAGTTTAAAATATAGTATTTAAAAAGGGTTCACTATTAAAGTTGATAAAAGTGCAATACTGAAAATTAATTTGTTCTTGCATTATATCTAAGAAACTCATAATATGGATTCTAAAATTATAAGGATTATATAAACATTAAAATTTATCTAATACTATTCATAACCTCTTTTGAACGGCTTGTTTGGTAAGTCATGGTGTGCTTGAACTTGGTGTTGCATGTAGTGAAAGTTATTGAATTATTTTGAAGAACTAACACACTATGAAATATTGGGGTGTTACAACCCATCTCATACACTATGTATTGGCCAAGACATTTCCCCCTTTATCATTTTATATAGAAACAAACCAGGTCCAAAATGGTGTGCACTAGGAAGTGGTGTTGGTCATTTTGGATAGTGTGATATCTAAAACCCAAACTAAGCTTTACAAATCTTAAAAATCCTCACTTGAGGATTCCAGGACCAAAACTCAACCACCAAAAGGTTCAAAAAATCACTTAAGTCTCATCAATTCTTACATAAACATAACCACCCAAGAAAAAGGTGTTACAATTCTCCCCTATAAGGACTTATTGTCCCTGAGAAGTATCTCAGGATTCGGCCTTGAATAACTCAGGCCATTGTGCCCAAACATCAGACTCCCACTTCCAAGTTTTCTCCAAGACTCATCCATGCTGATAAGATCTGAACAAGTGGCACCATCTTCCCCTATAAAACTCTCTCTCTAGTCTATGATCCACATTGGACACTCCATGAAATATACCTCTAGTTCCAAATTAATGTCTTCGTAGTCTATAACATGCTCAAGATCAATCTTGTACATCCAAAGTTGAGACATATGGAACGCATCATGAATACCTCAATAACACTGAGTAAGAACCAAATAGTAAGACATTGTCCCTATACACTTGATGATATTGAATGGTCGAACAAACCTTAGAGTTATCTTTCCTTAATTTTTAAAATATTTATTCCCCAACCGAGGAGTCACTCACAAGAAAAACTGATTGCCCATAGAAAACTCTAAAGGTCTTATCCTATGGTTATCTTATGATCTATGACTTCTTTGAGTATTAACTGACCACTTTTGAATCAACTACACACTATTCAAAGTCTCCTACACCAGGATCAGTCCCATAATAGAGGCCACACCCTCCTCATACCAGCATAGTGGTGAGTGAAAAGGTTGACCATATAGAGATTCATAGGGTTTCATCTTGATAGAATCCCAATAACTATTATTATAAGAAAACTTCACCAAGGCTATATGCTCATTCCATGATCCTCAAAAGTCTAGGACACATACTTGAATCATATCCTCAAGAATCTCAATCATCCTATCAGACTATCTATCTGTCTATGGGTGATATTTCATTCTCAATCCTATCTGATTCCCTAGAGACTTATGAAATACTTTCTAGAACCACAATATAAAATGTGTGAATCTATCTGATACAATTCTCAAGGTAACTCTATGTAGATGTACAATATCATGGACATATACCATTCCCAAATCATCCATAGAAAGTTTCTCTTAGATCGGTAAGAAATGGGCCACTTTAGTCATCTAATCCACTATCACCCATACCACATCATGATTTATTGAGGTCCTCAGTAACCCTGTAAAAAATCCATCATGTCATCCTCCCATTTCCACATGGGAACTATAATTGGATAGAGTAAACCACCAAGATTTTGATGCTCAAATTTTACTCTTTGGTAGGTGAGGCATCATGAAACAAAACTAAAAATATCCCTCTTCACACGTGACTGCAAAAACTATCATTTGATGTCATGGTACATCTTCGTCAACTCGGGATGCATTGTCTGTTGTGAGGCATGGGTGTATCTCATAATATCTTTCCAGATGGAAGTAATAATGTAAACCCTCCCGTAAAAATAAAGCATGTTGTCATCTTCTATAAAATAACCTAAAACTAGATCACCTCCCTCCAACTGTTCTTGTGCTAAAACACATTTATAATTTAATTCATGGTTAGACTTTACCCAATCTACTAAAAATAAATTGATAACTGAAGGTTCACATGACACTACACCTCACTTATCAAACGCATCCATACTTCAATTGGTAAAAAAACACATCAGTCACTATTCATCCTCTGAAATTTTCTCTCCAAGATCTTAGGAATCTTACATATTCCCTCTGAGTGAATTTAAAAAACATTTCCCTTTACTGGTTCATAATCCATATCAAAGTTGAACTTCTACAGATACTCCACCCAAACCTTATGCCTTATATTCAGGACTCACTGTGAGAAGATATATCAAAGGATATTATGGTCTGTGTAAAAAAACCTATCAGTAAATAGATAGTTTCACCAACACTTCAAATAATGGACCACAGTTTCCAACTCCAAGTCAGGGGTAGGATAATTTTTCTTATGGTATTGTAGCTGGTGAGACCCATAAGCTACCATCCAATCATTTTTCATCATCACAACACCTAATACAACACCTAAGGCATCCCAAAAGACTGCATATTCCATCCCAAGTTCTGGAAAAGTTAGCACTGGATTTGTTTTCAACCTTCCCTTTAGCTTAAGAAATACTTCCTCGCACTCCTCTGACAACTCAAACTTCACCCCTTTCTTGGTCAGAGCTTTTATGGGGGATATGAAATGTGAGAAATCTTATATGAAATGCTTGTGGTACCCTGCTAATCTAAGGAAATTCCTGATCTCAAATATATTCTAAGGGAGGTTCCAAGACATCACTGCCTCCACCTACTTTGGGTCCACAAAAATATTAGCTTATGAAACTACATGCCTTAGGAAATATACCTCTTGAATCCAAAAGTGATACTTAAATATTTTAGAATAAATATGATGTGCTAAAATTATACTCCAAACTATCACGAGATGCCTAGAATACTGCTTTGAGATCTGTGAATAGATTAGGATGTCATTAAAAAACACCATAATGAATGAGTCAAGATATGGGTGAATGATTTTCATCACGAGGTCCATGAACATCATTGGATAATTTATCCTGACAAATAGAATCACGAAGAACTCATATAGAACATACCTTCTCCTAAACACCTTCTTCGTTATGTATTCCTCCTTGGCATGAAGTTAGTGATAGCCTGAACGTAGTCCAATATTGGAAAACCAATGAGCTCCTCACAATTGATTGAAAAAATCATTGATCCTCGGAAAATTATACCTATTCTTCACTATCACCTAGTTAATTTTTTTATAATATATAGAGATTCGAAGAGTCTCATCCACTTTTTTTGGAGAACAAAATTGGGGCACCCCATGGAGATATGCTCTGTAACACCCCTAAACTTGAACCTCAAGTATTGATAATTTTATGTGTTCATTTCAACCGAAAAAAACCTATTTCTCATAAAAAAAGTAATAATATGGTTTTAATGTACTTTATTATGAAACCGAGTAAAACACACAAAATGTACACAAGACTTTTCATTTAAATAAGAACACCGTAGTGTTTACAATACACCGAGATCAAAAGGGTAATCATGCTAACCAAATATACCTATTAAAAACCCTATCAAAGCCACAGGAAGACCCCCAAATACAACAATGAGGCCCGGTAAATAAAGGAGATACCTCAGGTCAGTCAAAACAAAGAACATCACCGTGATCATGAAAACCTTACTGAGCATCAGGGGTATAGCAAGCACCATAAACTTCAATCGCCTTGAATTTAGGACACCTTGAGGCATGGTTTTATATAAGGAAACAACTTGATCGTTGCCTTGGGTGACCGTTGGATTCCAACGGCTATAATTATAGCTGTTGGCCTTTTAGAGAATTAATCAAAAACATATGAGTATAATTTAGTTCTCCAAATAATTAAGTTATGAATTGAAAAATTATAAAACCACCCCTAATAATGAAATTTAAAAGGACATGGTGAAATAGTTTGAATTACACTTAAGTGATTTTGGAATGTGTTAAGGAATTCAAAACACCTTGAAAATATTTTAATTTCTTAAACAGTATTTTAAACTATTCTAATTAAACTATGTTTTTTATTAAACTAAGATTTGAATTCTATAATACTAGTATAAGAATTTCCATTTTTCAAATTTACAACCTTGTATATTAAAGGTTTAGTGTTTATAAATAATTTTAGAAATACTTTTAACTAATACAAATTCTAATTTGTATTCATTAACCTTCTAATGTTTAACAAAATATATGTTTAAAAATAATAATAATTTCTATATAGTTATAATAAATGTATTATTTTTCTTCTTCTTTAAGACTTTATATTTTTGAATGTGGGATTTTATAAAAAATAGGCCTTCTAGGGCCAACCCTTTATAGCTGGGCCAAGGGAGGCAGCTCACACTAGGTGGTTGAGCCTATCCCTCAGCCCAATTCAAGGTCTGCCCGAGCATGGGCATAGGTTCCCCGAAGGGCGCACGGGAGTAGGAGTGCTTGAGCTTGCCACCGCGGGCACAAGGCTGCAGCGAGGCATAGTAGGCCGAGTCCTTCTAGGGGTGGGATCCCATGTGTAAAGCTCCCTTGTGTGTGTGTTGTGATTTATGAGTTATCATCGGAGCCTCGAGCTTATAAGGAAGCCGCTCATGCCTCAACAATTCCATGTGGGATGGTGATGTTCAACTGAGATTGAATTCAGGTCGTCAGATCTCGCCACGTGTGATCTGGGCCGTCGATTTCGATCCGGTGCTCGAACATCAGCAGTCATGACTTATCTCCACATTTTTATGCACTGTCTGATCCAACATGGATCTAATCGTGATCGTCAGAGTTTTTTTAAAATAACTGCATTGATCTGGGCCATCTGATTTATCTCGGATTTGATCGAGGTCATCCTTTTTTTTTAAACCACAGACTCATCCCGACAGTCCAATTAGATCTCACCTAATCCAAACCGTCCATTTCTTCCTTTATTTTCTCTTCTGCGTCATCTTCTCTATCACGCCCAAACCAGTGGCCACCCACTGGTTATTCTTTCTTATAATTATTTATTTTCTTCTCCCTCGATTATCCCCCACTGTTTTATGGTCTTGCGGCCTTGACTTCTACCCGTAATATCCTCCCTGATCCCCTTCATTTTTATTTTATTTTTTTCAGTTTATTTTGATTGGTTTTGATTTTATTTTTCCAAAAACTTTATATATGTGTATGTATTATAATCATTGATTGACTTTGGGTTCTCCTTTTAAGTAAAATATTGGATCAGTGTTGTTTTAGCCAAGATCGTGGGTCTTTAATAAGGTTTTTTTATGAAACATTTTATATAAATATACACATATATATATAGAGGGCTTATGTAAAACCTAGTTGCACCCGTGGTTACCCGTCCTTCCTCTCCTCAACATACAAAACATTACATGCCCATCCTTTTTGCACACCTGAAATCAGGTAAGGGATAAATTTTTTGTTATGTTTTCTTTTTGTAAAACTCCTATATTCTTATGTATATATGGATCTCTATATATATATATATATAAATATATTCAGTTTATTCAAAACCTTAATTCACATGGATTATCAAAACATATTTTGAGTATATTACACATGAAAAGATTTTATGCTTCAAAGATGAAAAATCCTTCTTGTCCATTTAAACGTTTCACGGATTATATAAGTTTTTCCCAACCTATTTTGAAATTTAGAAATCTTATATGGTTTCTTCATATAAACTATTTTGGGTTTATGAAATTTGATGAGTGATCTTTTGTTTTCAAGAATTTTTTTCTTTTCGATACATGAAACAACACACAAGGGTTCTAATCTATCACGTTTTTTTTGTGTACCCTTAAATATAATTCATGTACTTATGGTTATGTGTTAAAGTATATATATATATATATATATATGTACAGATATATATATATATATATATATAAGTTTGGTAATGGCTGAACTTTAACAAAAACTATCCTTATTGGTTTAAAACATGATTGCGAGGAATATAACGGTTTCAAGAATCTATTTAGTCTCATTTGGGTTATGAAAGATTTCAAACAGACACCTTGTGTGCATATATAAGTATATATATATGGTTTTTTCATGATTTTAAAATCCACATAAATATATAATTGTATTTTAAACTTTAATTCTCAAGAAAGTGGTATGATAGTTTTCATGGTCATGTATAAATATACATTCATACATAAGTACATATGTTTAATTATTTCTTTTATGCATGAACATTTCTCTAAGAAATAACCCACACTTTGTATCTTCCCAATTGTCACAAGAAACACTTTGGATCATTTATAGTTTATGATTTAATCTTTTTCACCTTGCTTGGATTAAATGAGGATCCCAATGTCAAATCATATAGACATGGTTTTAGAAAAAGGGTTGCGTTATTGGGAGTTTAATGCAAGTGTTGTTATTTCATGTGATAACCCGTCATTTTATGTGAACTAATTCTTACTACATGTGTAGGGGTATGTTGTTTTAATTTCTGCGTGTCATTGTTAAATATGGAACTAACAAATCTAGTTCTTTTGCACTCAATTCATAATTCAATTAAAGTAAGTGAATGTATGAAAATGATTATGTATTAAGAATGTAAGTTTTCTATGTAATATGAACACTACGAAGATGAGACCATGCTAAGACATATAAGGAATGTATTGGACTTAAAATTATGTGACGGGTGCGCCTAGAATTATACTATGCTCCAATGCATTGGGTAAAGTGATGAAGTCTCATGAGTTAAGTGAAAGGATGTGTGAACATGATGCTATCTTTTTTCACAACTATGTGTGGTAGTTGACCACAATTATGTTGGGTTTTTACCCGTATGGTCTTGGCGCAAGGCCTTGACAAAGTCTAACATTATACATTACCTCATTATGTAATGGTAAATGATCAACCAAGGGATTGTTCGACAAATAGAATAACCCTTGTCTAAGGATCTTCTATGATAATGGTAGTGAAGTTATAAAGAATAATTATGTAAGAAAACGGCATGTTATACCAGAAATGGGTATCTAATGTTATGGTTATATGAGTTTCTTTTAAATTCAAATGATTCATGATGTACTTATGTTTATAACTATGCTTTTAAAGTTAGAATTGATCAGATTATGAATTATTCACGTCTCATGCATTTCTTATATACACATGTGCACTCTGATTCATGTTTTATTTGAAGTTTTTATGTAAGCACAATTATCTTGTATAAAAGGGGTCTTTTGGAAAAATGTTTTCATGTAACCTATGAAGATATTGATAATGTTTCCCTCTTAAGAAAACATTTTAAGATTGATTCAGATATTGTTGTTTTAAAAAGGGGAATTTATTTAAGTGTTTTAAAAACCCTTACTGGGCATTCGTATTCTCACCCTACATTTTTTTTAATTTTACAGGTTTCAGTTTGAGCAAAGGAAGTATGACAGAAGTAGCTGGTTTCCCAAAACTTGAACCGAATTTGATCCTCTAGAAGGGACATGATGTGTAATTTATTCAGTGCATGTTTTTTTTTAAATTGAAACATCATGTTCTAGAGGCATCGGCTCTGGGTGTTTCGGGGTGGGGACCTCACAGTTGGTATTAGAGGATTCGGTTTGGATAACTCTGGAAAACCAAAACTGAAACAAATAGAAATTCACTTAAGCATTACTAAATATGAGTTTTTCTTAATTTTCATATGGAAAACACGGGTACTAATATTTTTTCTCTTCTAATAGAATCCCTAGAAAACATAATTTCCATATCCAGTCATGAAAATTTTATAAAATACGTTCATATCTTAATGACATGTAAACACCTCTATGACATATCCAACTCTCCCAGGGTACTTTTACTCCATCGAAGAGCGGGTCTAGATTACATCTTTATGATGAAAACCCAATTTCCATCCTACGTATGACATAGAAGATACTATGAGGGACTTTTTAGATGCTTCACCACTACAGAAGGCATCCCATACCTCACGGCCTTCCAAGAAGCTGCAGCAGAAGGAGACCTTCGCGCAACGTATATGTGTCAAGTATTGTCTTATGGCCATTACGGACAAGTAATGGAATTTGAAATCCTTGAATATGAAGCCTCCTATTCGGTGTACAGACATCAAGTGCATACTGATTTCTCTCAGCTATACACCCCACACGCCAGACTCTGGAGACAAGACAAGTGCACCCACGATATCGAACCTAACAGCTCAGGTTGCATATGGTTCAGGGAGATCGAAAGTTTTTAACTAGTTTTGGGGATTCATGTATTAGGAAACTAGGGAAACCATTAACCCTTCCTTTTTATGAACCAGTGGTTATATTAGAATATAATTTGTAATCTCTTCTTTATTCTATATTTACTTTGTTTATACCCTTGGATGGATATCAATGATTGAAATTTCATAAAATTTTTCAGATGGAAGGATGGAATCACATCCTATCACTCCCTACTGAGATACTAGAGACCATCTTTGTCAAAACCTGTGAAGAAGAGTACCTACCCTTCGCAAATTTACTAAGTACGTGCAAGCAACTTTACGAAGTGTCAAATAGTTCAGACATCCTCTGCTCTTTTCAGGAGAATGATTACATATACCACTGTATATCCACATTCCAATTGGACAAGTATAGGCGGAGGGGAAAATACCATGAAGGACTCTTTCTATACTTTACTCTGGGCCGAAACTTCGTAGTTAGAGAGATATTTCAAGAGGCTTCTTTGTAAGGAAACCTTTGTGCAGCTTATATGCACCAACTCCTTAGTTTCAGCTTATATGACAATGCCTATGACTTATATATCCTCAATCGAGAGTCAATCCGGTGAATTCTTCAAGAGTTGGTCCATTTGGACATCTCTGAACTTTCCACCATTCAAGCATCTCTGTGGAGGCCCAAATGCACTATGCAAAGGTTCAACCCTTTCTGATCAAAATGTATCTGGGCCAGGGAAGCAGATGAGTTGAACATCAACTTAGGAATTCACTTGGCCACACCAGAGGACCCTCCCCGATGGAGGTTGTGGTGAAGTTTGTAAGGGAGTCTTTTATCGAGGTAAGGAGAAAATAATTGCGAGGATGCAATTCTTTGAAGAGGGGGATAATATAACACCCCGAAACTTGAACCTCAATTATTGATAATTTTATGTGTTCATTTCAACCGAACAAAAACTGTTTCTCATAAAAAAAGTAATAATATGGTTTTAATGTACTTTATTATGAAACCGAGTAAAACACACAAAATGGACACAAGGATTTTCATTTACATAAGAACACCGTAGTTTTTACAATACACCGAGATCAAAAGGGTAATCATGTTAACCAAATATACCTACTAAAAACCCTATCAAAGCCATGGGAAGACCCCCAAATACAACAATGAGGCCCAGTAAATAAAGGATATCCCTCGGGTCAGTCAAAATAAAGAACATCACCACCGTGATCATGAAAATCGTACTAAGCATCATGGGTATAGCAAGCACCATCTTCTTCAATCACCTTGAATTTAGGACACCCTAAGGCATGGTTTTATATAAGGCAACAACTTGACCATTTACTTGGGTGACCGTTGGATTCAAACAGCTATAATTATAGTTTTTGCCCTTTTGGAGAATTAATTAAAAACATGAGTATAATTTAGTTCTCCAAATAATTAAGTTATGAATTGAAAAATTATAAAACCACCCCTAATAATGAACTTTAAAAGGACATGGTGAAATATATTGAATTACACTTAAGTGATTTTGTAATGTGTTAAGGAATTCAAAACACCTTGAAAATATTTTCATTTATTAAACAGTATTTTAAACTATTCTAATTAAACTATGTTTTTTATTAAACCAAGTTTTGAATTCTATAATACTAGTATAAGAATTTCAAGTTTTCAAATTTACAACCTTGTATGTTAAAGGTTTAGTGTTTATAAATAATTTTAGAAATACTTTCAACTAAGACAAAGTCTAATTTGTATTCATTAACCTTCTAATGTTTAACAAAATCCATGTTTAAAAAAATTCTATATAATTATAATAAATGTATTATTTTTTTTCTTCTTTAAGACTTTATATTTTTGAATATGTGCTTTTATAAAAAATAGGAATGTTAGGGCCAGCCCTTTATAGATGGGCTGAGGGAGGTAGCTCACACTAGGTGGTTGAGCCTAGCCCTCAGCCCCAGCCAAGGCCGACCTGAGCATGGGCATAGGTTCCCCAAAGGGCGCACGGGATCAGGAGCGCTTGAGCGCGCCACCGTGGGCGCAAGGCCGCAACAAGGCATAGGTAGGTTGAGGTCTGTGAGGGGCGGGAGCCCGTGTGTAAGGTTCCCTTGTGTGTGTGTTGTGATTTCTGAGTTATCATAGGATCCTTAGCCTTATAAGAAAGCCACGCGCGCCTCACCAATTCGATGTGGGACGGAAATTTTCAACTAGTATTGAATTCAGGCCATCAGATCTCGCCACGTGTGATATGGGCCATCGATTTCGATATGACACTCGAACCTCAGTAGCTGTAACTTATCTCCACATTTTTATGTGCTATCCGATCCAACATGGATCTAATCGTGACCGTCAGAGTTTTTTTAAAATCACTGAGTTGATCTAGGCCATCTAATCTATCTCGGATTTGATCAAGGTCATCCATTTTTTTTAAAAACCATGGACTCATCCCGACCATCCAATCAGATCTCACCTAATCCGAAATGTCCATTTATTTCTCGATTTTATCTTCCTCGTCATCTTCTCCATCACGCCCAAACTAGTTTCCACCCACTAGTTATTATTTCTTCTTATTCTTTATTTTTTTCTCCCTCGAGTATCCCCCACTATTTTATGGTCTTGCGGCCTTGACTTCTAACCGTAATATCCTCCCTAATCCCCTTTATTTATATTTTATTTTTTTCAGTTTATTTTCATTGGTTTAGGTTTTAGTTTTCCACAAACTTTATATATGTGTATGTATTATAATCATCGATTGACTTTGGGTTCTCCTTTTAAGTAAAATGTTGGATCAGTGTTGTTTTAGTCAAGATTGTGGGTCTTTATTTATGTTTTTTTATGAAAAATTTTATATAAATATACATATATATATATATAGATGGATTATGTAAAACCCCTTTGCACCCGTGGTTACCCGTCCTTCCTCTCCTCAACATACAAAACATTCCCTGCCCATCCTTTTTTCACACCCGAAGTCAGGTAAGGGATAAATTTTTTGCTATTTTTTCTTTTTGTAAAACTCCTATATTCTTACGTATATGTGGATATCTCTATATATATATGTGTGAATATATTCAGTTTATTCTAAACCTTAATTCACATGGATTATCAAAACATATTTTGAGTATATTACACATGAAAGGAGTTTATGATTCAAAAATGAAAAATCCTTCTTGTCCATTTCAACGTTTCACAGATTATATAATTTTGTCCCAACCTATTTTGAAATTTTGAAATCTTATGTGGTTTCTTCATATAAACTATTTTGGGTTTATGAACTTTGATGGGTGATCTTTTGTTTTCAGGAATTTTTTTCTTTTTGATACATGAAACAACACGCAAGGGTTCTAATCTATCAAATTTTTTTGTGTACCCTTAAATATAATTCATGTATGTGTGGTTATGTGTTAAAGTATATATATATATGTGTGTGTACAAATATATATATATATATATATATATATAATTTTGGTAACGACTGAACTTTCAAAAAAACTATCCTTATTGGTTTAAAACATGATTATGAGGAATATAACGGTTTCAAGAATCTATTTAGTCTTGTTTGGGTTATGAAAGATTTCAAGCAGACACCTTGTGTACATATATAAGTATATATATATGGTTTTTCCATGATTTTCAAATCCACATAAATACATACTTGTATTTCAAACTTTAATTCTCAAGCAAGTGGTGTGATAGTTTTAATGCTCAAGTATAAATATACATTCATGCATGAGTACATATGTTTAATTATTTCTTTTATGCATGAACATTTCTCTAAGAAATAACCCACACTTTTTATTTTACCAATTGTCACAAGAAACACTTTGGATCATTTATAGTTTATGATTTGATCTTTTTTACCTTTCTTAGATTAAATAAGGATCCCAATTTCAAATCATGTAGACATGGTTTTAGAAAAAGGGTCACGTTCCTAAGAGTTTAATGCAAGTGTTGTTATTTCATGTGATAACCCATCATTTTATGTAAACTAATTCTTAATACATGTGTAGGGGTATGTTATTTTAATTCCTGAACTTCATTGTTAAATCTGTAACTAACAAATCTAGTTCTTTTTCACTCAATTCATAATTCAATTAAAGTAAGTGAATGTTTGCAAATGATTATGGATTAAGAATGTAAGTTTTCTATGTAATATGAACACTACAAAGATGAGACCATGCTAAGACATATGAGGAATATATTAGACTTAAAATGATGTGACGGGTGCACCCATAATTATACATATCTCCAATGCATTGGGTAAAGTGATGAAGTATCATGACTTAAGTGAAAGAATGTGTGAACATGATTCTATCTTTGTTCACAACTATGTGTGGTAGTTGACCACAATTATTTTGGGTTTCTACTCATATGGTCTTGGTGAAAGGCCATGAAAAAGTCTGGCATTATACATTCCCTCATTATGTAATGGTAAATGATCAACCAAGGTATTGTTCGACAAATAGAATAACCCTTGTCTAAGGATCTTCTATGATAATGGTAGTGAAGGCATAAAGAATAATTATGTAAGAAAATGGCATGTTATACCAGGAATGGGTATCTAATGTTATGGTTATATGAGTTTATTTTAAATTCCAATGATTCATGATGTACTTATGTTTATAATTATGCTTTTAAAGTTGGAATTGATCATATTATGAATTATGCACGTCTCATGAATTTCTTATATACACATGTGCACTCTGATTCGTGTTTTATTTGAAGTTTTTATATAAGAACAATTATCTATTATAAAAGGGGTCTTTTTAGAAAAATGTTTTCAAGTAACCCATGAAAATATTGATAATTTTTTCCTCTTAAGAAAACATTTTAATATTGCTTCAGAGATTGTTGTTTTAAAAAGGGGGATTTATTTAAGTGTTTTAAAAACCCTTACTGGGAATTCGTATGCTCACCCTACGTTTTTTTTAAATTTTATAGGTTTAAGTCTGAGTAAATGAATTATGACAGAAGTATCTGGTTTCCCAGAACTCTAACCAAATTTGATCCTCTAGAAGGGACATTATGTGTAATTTATTCAGTGCATGTTTTTTTTAACTGACACGTCATGTTCTAGAGGCACCGGCTCTGGGTGTTCTGGGGTGGGGTCATCACATGATCAGTCTGATAAATCACTTCTATTCTAATTCATAAAGTTAAAGTTTGAGTTCCTTCAACTTGGATAGCACCATTTTATAAGTAGGTGTTGACATAGGTTGCACCCATGGCATGAGTTATATTTTGAACTCAATCTCTCTATTATGAGGTGGTCCTAAAAATTATTCATAAACAGATCCTGATAAAGATCAGCAATTGGAAGGAAATATTGAAGTTTCCATGCACAACAGAAGTGCCTTAGTGATCATATAACCATATATGTTTTTTTCAGATCTAATGGATCATTATCATATTGTGAAAGACGTGAACATCACAACCAATGAAAATTTTCCAATTGGATATTGACATAATAAATCCTAGAACCCAGAGAGAATATTTACATGTTAAATTTATAATAAATTTAGATTAGATCTGAAGAAATAATACCTCATCTTAGGATCATTCTTTAGTAAAAATTTTGATTATCTGAAATCCTTTTTGGATTGCCTTCATTGCATAGAGAGTAACCAAAGTATCCACTTCGGTGGTGGTGTGGTGGTGAAGGTGAGTGGCACATCCACGTTGTTCTTTGGGAGGTTTAGGGTTCGAATCCTGAGAGTCCACTTTAGGGACGAGCCTCTCCCCCGAGATCCACCCACCTTGCCAGGTCACCCGACCACATCTAGGTTGGAAAAATGAGGCACGGTCCAATCGCTGATGGATCGCTTAATGGACCATCGCTGTCGGGCCGTCACCCTCCAGGACGCTCTGCCATCTCGGCTGGAAACGGCTCCTTCCCGGCTGGGGCTCTCTCCAGAGTGACCCCTTCGTGGGGAGGGGGGTTTCCTTGTGTGGAGGGTTCAAAAATTCCACACAGGGGAATTCCCTTTTTCTAAAAAAAACAAAAGTAGATCCCCTATAGAGTTGATCCACACGTGGTCCTTTGATTTTAGAGAAACACTGATGGAATGTCGGGTGCTAGAGAAGTGGCACTATCATCTTATGTTGTTTATCTTGATTACTACTAGTTATTCTAGTCATAAAGTAATTCTTCTAATTCTTGAGAATATGAGAGAAGGGGGATACAAGAGAGAAGTATATTGTGCATAATTATTCTCAATTATTGATTAACCCTGCACAATAGACATGACCATATATTTATAGAGTTAGGGTTTAGGTTAAAATATTATTTAATTACACTATGAACCTTAAATAATATAATAATCCTCATCAAACCCCATTCCATATAATATTATTATTATTATTATTATTATTTTATGGTCTGCACTAACTGGAGAAATGATAAAAATTATTTTACTAGCTTGCAAATTAATATTTATCACTTGACTCAATCTTAGTCTGCTCCTCTTCCTCAAAATTTATTGAATACCTGAATAATATTTAATTAAATATTTTATTCATAAATAAATATCTTATTCATAATTTGGTGAATAAATATATATTAAATATTTAATAAATATTTGTGATCAATAAAACATGAATAAAATTATTTCTCGGTCTTGAGAATAGTATTTATTTTATTAATTAAATTCAAATAAAAGTTAATCAGGATTAACAGAAACACCTAACATGTGACCCTTTAAGATTCTTTCTTGTTGGAATTAAGCGGACTTGCCTAAAGTTTAAGATTACTGTCTAACAATGAGTCAAGATGCCAAACAGAAAGAACTTAATGTCACAATATCGACAACCACATATGAGCACTCTCTATGTAATATAATCCATTTATCTATAATATATCATCAATCAGGTTGCACACCCATATCATCAATATATATTCTTGGTATTTCTTTCTTTGAATATCCAAAATAAACTCATCATTACACCATGGCCATGGAATTTAATGTGACATTTCTATTTCAATCAAATGTATAAGATATTAACTTATATTAACATGGAAGGGACAAATCCTTCCTCAACTTATTCATTAATAACAAGTCAATCATGACACACCCAATGTACCCAACTTTAATATAAATTCTTATCATCATGGTTTATATTAATACATATAGGTGCATGATTCATAAAATGTATTAATAATAATCTTAAAGTATAAAGACCATTGCACATGCTCATATACTAGAATATCCTATGACAAATAAACATGAAAAATTATGACTGGCAGGTCTATTCTTATAATCTACCATCTTTGATAATACCAAGTACAAACTTCATGAGAAGAAGTCTCATCTTCTTATGAGTACTCACACCTACCAATCAATATGCTATGTGTCCTATCATAGAATATTATCTGACTGCAGAACTTGGTTTTAGAATATCATCACGGTATTTTAAGGTTCTCAACATTGCAAGGGATTGATATTCCCTTTTAATGAAACATATACTCTAGGACATTATTATATTAAAGTGATGTATAAATATGAATGATATATAATAATAGTCTTAAAATTAATATTCACTTATTAGAATATACATCTAATCCAAAGTACAAATATTTGGTTCTAGAACACTAACTCCAATAGACTCAATCTTGGACTAGATCCAACTACCAACAAATTTTGGTCTGCTTGACCTTATATGAAGATCATGTTTTTGTTGAGTTAATGATTTAGTTAAGTAGTCCACCACATTGTCTTCCATAGATACTATACTCACTGTGACTTCACCTCTCTGAGAAAAACACCTCAATAGATGATACTTCTGAATTATGTTCTTTGTTTGCTGATGTGACCTTATCTCATTTGAAAGAGTCATTGTTACAATATTATCATAATAGAGTGTTATAGGGTCTTTACTACTAGGTAACATGTCAAAATTTTAGATAAAGTTTAAAATAAAAAATGATTATTTAATTACCTCATAATCCACAATATACTTATACTTTGTTGTATGATCTACAACCACACCTTTATTTAAGATCTATCTCACATCATCTCCATTGAGAGTAAATATGTATCATGTTTATGATTTCATATTGTCTTGATCTATTTTGAAACTAGAATATGTATATTATATGATGACTAGTTCCTCATAACCATCAAGGAATGGGGAAATATCCTTAGTATGCCTCAGATACTTAAGGATAGTCTTGAATTCCATCTAATAGTGGTCACCTGGGTTAGCTTGATATCTCCATACCACACTTAAGGCATAGACAACATCTAGCCTAGTATATAGCATATCATGCATGACTTACCCAATCGTTGACGCATATATAATCCTAAAAATCCTTTATCTTCTATCATGTGTTTGAAGACACATTTTTTTAGAAAGATAGATGTTATGTGACACTAAAAACAATACCCTCTTAGATTATTCCATACTTAATCTCTTCAATATATTGTCAACATATATACATTGACTTAGACTGAATAACTTCTTAGATATATCACAATGGATCTTGATCCCAGGAATATATACTGCTTTATCTATGACCTTCATAGAGAAGCATGTATTTAACTAGGCTTTAATAGACTATAATCTTGGTATCTCATTTCCAATAAGCTATATGTCATGGAAATAAACTATTAATAAAACAATTTCACTCCCACTAAACTGCTTATAGACACAAGACTCACATTCATTATTTATGAAACCAAATTTTACTATGGCTTCATCAAACCAAATGTTCCATGACTTGGATGCTTTCTTTAATCCATAAATGGATCTTTATAATTCGAAAACCATGTTGGAATCCTTTAGAGTCATAAAACCTTCAAGTTGTGTCATATAGACATCTTCTTAAAGGTTCCCATTATGGAAGACTATTTTGAAACCAATTTTCCAAATCGCATAGTTATGGAAAGCCATAATGGAAAGTAGAATTTTGATAGATTTCAACATTACAGCTAGAAAAAAGGTTTATTCATAGTCAATGACTTGATGTTATTTAAACCCTTTTGAAACTAGGTATGCTTTATAAGTACTAACTTGTCCATCCATGTCTAGTTTCTTATTGAATACTCATTTAAAACCATCATGATTTACATCCACTAGAGGATCTACCAAAATCCAAACTTGGTTTTAATACATGGAATCCATTTCAAAATTCATAGCTTCTTTCCACTTTACAACATCTATGCCACTTACTACTTCTTTGTAGGTTACATGATCATTATTATAAAAAACATAATGAGTCGTCATCCTTGGTGACTAGAAAATCATGCTGATCTAGTTCTCTAACCTCTATTTTACTCGCACACAGTGCTTGTGTCTCTTTAACTTCTTCTTCAATGGGAATTTGTGGAATCTATTCTTATTAAAACTCTTGTGTATCTTGATCCTGGAATTCATTGAAGTATATTTTTCTCCCACTATCTTCTTTAGATATGTGATCCTTCTCAAGGAATGTGGGATTTCTATCAACCATATCCTTTTTATCTAAAGGGTTGTATAGGTAACATCTCCTTATTTTCTTAGGATATCCTATAATGATACACTTAGTACCTTAGGGTGGATTTTTATTTCTAGAAATATCCTTAAAAATGATTCACATCCCCACACTCATACATGTGACAACATGGGTTTATTTCTATACCAAAGTTCATATGGAATATTATTTTCCACTTTAGTTGGCACTTAGTTTAGAATATGTGTTGTTGTCTGGAATGAATATCCCTAGAAGGATAATGGATGACTTTCATGACTCTTCATTGATATCACCATACTGAAAAAGGTGTGGTTACTCCTTTTAATTACACCATTCCATTGTGGTGTATAAGGAGGAGTGAGTTGGGATAAAATCCAAAACTCTTATAAATAATCAATAGAAACTTGATTAAGATATTCTCTCCCATAGTCTGAGTATAGTTTCTTAATATTCTTACCAATATGGTTCCTAACTTCATTCTTGTATTTCTTGAATCTATCAAAGGAATCTGACTTATAACTCATTAATTAGACATATCCATATCTACTAAAATCATTAGTAAAAGTTATGAAGTATGAGTACCCACCCCTTTATTCAACTCAAAATGGTCCACACACATCGATATGAACTAGTTCAAGAAGCTCTTTGGACCTTTCACATTTTCCACTAAATTGGTCTTTGGTCATTTTTTCTTGTAAACATGCATGACATACGCCAAGTGGTTTTAGTTTAAAGACATATAAATATTCATCTTAGTGCAGTTTAGTCAAACACTTTTTGTTTACATGACCAAGATTGTGATGCCAAAATTAGGTGTGTTGTGATTCATGTGAGTTAGTTTCATTATTGATTGCCATTACTTGGTATGTGTAATTCAACACATAAAGACCATTATTTAAATGTAACTTACCATAAAAAGTGTTATCCTTATAAAATAATCAACATTTATTACTAAACATGAAAATAAATCCATTTGTATCAAGTATGAATATAGATATATTGTTTTTCGTGAATGAAGTTGCATAATAACAATCTTTTAAAACCAATATCATTCTTATCAGCAATGTGAGGTGGTAGTCCCCAATATCCATGGTAGAAAGTGTGGATCTATTGGCTACTCGTAGATCTACCTCTCCTCATTTAATCTTCATAAATCTACTTGGTTCCTATATTTGAATAAATATGTGAGATCCACATGTTGTATCTAATAACCAATTTATAAAAATATATAAATTTCATTTGATAAAAAATTCACTACAAGCTTCCTCTTGCTTCTTTGTCTGGGTATAGTTTTTCTTCAGTAGCCCTTTTACCACATACGAAACAGACATCATCTTATTCCCTTGCTTTCCCCTTGATCTTTCTATTATTTGAAGGGCGTTATGAAGAAGATTTGGACTTATATCTCTTTTATTAGACTTTACTTTTATTCAACATAATGTTGGAAATATTTTTACACTTTGTATCCTTATAAACTTGGAAAAGAAGAGTGAGAATATTTGGGAGAGACTTCTCAGTGTTGTTTATATTGAAATTAACAACAAATTTGGAGAAGATCTGAGGAATTTATGAAAGAATGGGATCGGTGCATAGTTTATCAAGAAGCTTAAACTCTAGAACCTCTAGGCGCTCAGTGTAGAAAATAAGTTTGACTATTTGAGGCCTAGCTAGCACACCTTGTCCATGCTTACTCTGAAAGAGCACCTTGGATATCTCAAATAATTTTTATCTTGCCATCTTATAGTATAAACTATAGAGATGCTTGAGCATGCTATATACATACATGTTTTCATGTGAATTCATGAGTTCAATAAATATGGATGAAAGCATTAAACACTAAAAATTGACTACATCACTCGGGTTTTTATTATGGAAAATGAAATATTCATCACATACCTACTTTGCAGGTGGATCAAGTGGTGAGGATTCTAGCATGTAAGATTTCTATTCATGGAACAACATAACCCATAAGAGTCTGAACCATTCCTGGAAGTTACTTCCAGTAAGGAGATGGTCCTTATCCAATATTGATTATAGGGATAAGGTGGTTGATTAACTTTCTATTGTTATACAATTATGAAATGATAGAATATTATTACTTTACTTGATTAAAATTAATGTGATATAAAATAATAAATTTTATTTTATTAAGTCTCCCACTATTTTATCAAGTTTCAAGGGCCCTCGCCATTGAACTCAAAATGTATCATCACTGTAGATATTCTAGTGGAAATTATCTATATTTCCCTTATTATAATCTAGATGGAGTCCATGAAAATTATAACAAGGTATTTAGGTAGGTGGACTTGCCAACTATAAACCAAAAACTCCTTGAACCATTGAGTGGACTCCCCAATATAGAAATCCTGACTCTGATTTCCTCAATAGTTCCTCCAAAATTGTATTGGATAGACAGATTTCATTAAAACCAATATAGATTAAGTTAATTCAACCTGCTATTTTAGTTAAGACCTCTCGATAATTAAAATTTCCCCTGAAGGAGGACAAAATGAAACTTTAACTATGAGTCTTTCCTAATTCAGATGATGTAAGTCCTAATGAATTAATATTAACATGAGGCATTTTGTTTTATTATGCATAAATTTATCTTGTTTTTCCATTCTTATGTATTATTTATATTAATTGAATTTTACATAAGTGATTAACCTTGTTGCGATGAAAATTTATGTATAATAAATTTATTTAAATTCCATCTTTGCATATTAGTTCATTTATTTATGTGACCACGATCTTGCATCTATAAAAGAAATTATGCATAAGACAGAAATAAATAAATAAATAAATAAGTGAAATGATCACGAGCTTATCTGATGTTTGATTTATTGATTAGATAATTAATGAACCTATGACCCTAGGGATAAAACTCCTTGTGTTGGTCTTGGTGTAACACCCCAAGCTTCCACGGTACGTTTCCCTTTGAATAATACAATAGCCACTACAAGAGAAATGTCGTTTAGCGGCGGTTTTTTTTTGCGTGTAGCGGCGGTTTAAACCACTGCTACATGGTTTTGCAGAAGTTTACAGAAACCGCCTCCTAATACGGCATCGCCAATCTATTAGCGGTGATTATTTCCATTTCACGATGGTTTAAGAAAAGCATCATAGCTGCCTCATTTTGCGGCAGTTTTACTGAGTTTAGCGGCGATTTTTTACAAGCCCTTGATATCAATTTATTCGCGGCAGTTATAACCGCTGCGAATAAACTCAAATCCAGGGGCCGTAAAACCGCTGCTAAAGTCACGAGAACTACCGCGGAATGAGGCAGCTACGATGTGACTATGTAGCGGCGGTTAAAACCGCCGTGAAATGTAAAAAAAAATTTACGTTTCACGGCGGTTTTCACCGTTTAGCGGCGGTTTAAACCGCCGCCAATGTACATTTCGTGGTGGTTAAAACTGCCGCTAAAAGCTGACCAGAAAAAAAAATTGCTTCCGCTGCACCACTACCCTGAAAGACAAATCATACCAAAAATACCATATTGTACATACCAACAGACAACAAGAAACATCAACCTAGGAAATCGGAATAGAATAAATTGAAAAAAAATAAGTAAACATTGACATGATATATAAGAATGAACCATATTGTACATACCAACATACAACAAGAAACATTAACCTAGGAAATCAGTATAGAATAAATTGAAAAAAAAAATATGATAGAGTCAACTATAAAACATAGGTCCATTATTTTACTACTCTCTAAACATACATCTAGTCGATCCTTCTTGATCCCCCATAATATATATCACTTGAAAATGAAACATTAGATCTACATGTGTGTCGGTGTTCTCATATAGGGAGTGAGCGTAAAACACATTTATATTTACCATATGTGGGCCTCCTACTTGGTTTAATACCCCAAATATACCATCACCACACACATCCACTATACCAGGTGTCTTAGAGAAGCTCGTGTGTTAGCCTCACTCAATACCTTATTATGCACTTTTATGTAACACAACTAATCTTCTATAACTTATTTCTTAAAAAATCATGATACACAAAAACATTATGTTCTATTTGATCATAATTTAAAATAATTATTGAGATACATTATAGTAATCACTTTCTAAACCTGGTAGGATGACTCTAAAATTCATTACACATGTCCTTTCAACACAATTTTAATCTACGATGAATCATGTCACATTACCTTAAAATGCATGCCTTCAATTATATTGTATTTTATTCCTCTTAACTAGGATACAATATATTCCCCTCTGAGGTTCAATCCCAACATCAAGAAACATGCTATTATTCTTATGCGATAAGAATAATATGAATCACTTTTACAAAATACCATAGTTAAAGACTCTAGTATTAGATTCTTTATATAGTCCTTAATTTTAGATACCCCACCTAGTATCACAATATCATATCCACCTTCAAGTTGTATGCCCCAGCCTCTTAAGCATTCATCCATTATCATCATACCAACATATATGATATTGAAAAAAATATATGGGACCTCTAATAGGTGTAATACACTACCATACCTTCTCCAAATTAGTCATTGAAGACCAAGATGAAACTGAAATGGAAACTCATGATAAATTCAAACACTATCTATTTCTAGGTACCTTTCACAAAGTGTTCCCCTTCACAAAAAGTTAAGATTCTTGAAATATTTCTATTTAAATTGAACATAAATGTTATGATGTATCCCACTAATCGTTAATAAACTATGTGTGTTATGATTCTATTTATAGAGATTCATATGATGCTCATCACATGGGCCTAATCCCAACAATGTAAACACCTACGACCTCTTTGTATGGAAAAAAATGAATAATTTCCTAACTATGTGGCCTTAAAAAATGAATCATAAACATGTATTATATGTATGATTAACCTAAAAATCATATATTTTCATATCTACATAGATTTAGAGATATCATAGGAATAGAGGTAACTCGTTAAACACTAGTATTTTGATATTATTCATTAAAAAATCATTAATCTATAAGGGAATCCAATAATTCAAATGATTCCACCCAAAGAATATTTGATGATCCCAAAATCTCAAACCTTTTACCAATACCTATTTTGAAGAATCTATAGTATGAATCGCTAGTGAACACCTTTCATTGTAATTTAGTTCTAAAAGGACATCCATACCAAATATTCATATACATGGAATCCCATTGGAGGTTCTCATCAAAAAATAGATAACCTAATGTGAATCCATTAACATGGAATTGGATTGATAAACTATGAACTCTTACATTTGATGATGTATTGATGGGTTTCTTCATTGTTTTTCCTTTTCAATACCTGCATCACATCATTCAATTAAAATTGAATCACCAAATGCAGCAATTATGTTCAAGAGCAAAAACAAGCTGATAGTACCCATAAGGAACACAATGGTGAGGCATGAAAATAATTTTTATGTCATACATAGGACTCAATTTATATGAATATATGTTCCCCATACCCTGACATACATTTTCTCCTACCTTTGTAAAATGAGTGCATGATGGTCCACACCTTATTTCAGGAATACCATCTAAATGGATTTATCCTGACATTATATGACACTCATGGTAATCTATAGGGAATAATTCCCCATAGGTTGTCCAACTAAAAATATTCTATGGAAAAACCATTGGTCCATAATCTCACATCCAAACTTTTTGTATCCTTTCAATAGATCATGAGAACACATTCTTCTCTTATCATATTGATTTGGATAAATATGTCCACCATAAATTAGAAATCACCTTAGAACTTCATTATGAGTATCATGTTCACTATAGTCATTTTTATTAACATGTGACCTTGAGTACTCAAGAAGATATATAGGGTGTTTTTCCCTATTGTCTATACTCAAGCATCTAAAAGTTGATCCCACTGGGGATATCCAACCACTGGCACTCAAGAGTATATTTATACCCCTACTAGTTTAAACACCCTTGAGGCCCATTAGAATATCTAGATAATATACTAGGGATGGTTACAATGATCTAATATATAAAAGCATCATAATATATCCTAATTGGCCTTTGTGACTATAAAATTACAATGGAAAACATAACCCACATGGGTGGGGGAATTTTTTATCATTTTTTCTTCATGGTCATCTCCAGTATCATTCATCCTATGGGATCACACCCAAATTAATGATATCCCTCTTACAATGTAAATATGTGTTTCCTATTGGTGGTAATACATTAGTATATTTATTCAATGTTAACCCAATTGATGTTGGGAAACATGATTCTATTGAGTATGAAATAGGTGTGGATGAATCCACTACCCCCTCACCACTAAAAAATAGTAAAACCATCTCAACATAAGAGAATATTACTTAGTTCAAATTCAAAATAGTATAACATGTGAAAATCGATATTAAATTTCTATAGGGAAAAAACCCATTATATATGGTGATTTGGTTAATGTTATCATACCTCATTTATCTAATATTATATAATAATAGTAGATTAATCAATCAATAAAGGTTGATCTGAGATGTCCAACTTGATTAGAATCAAATAAATTGATGCAAATTACCACAACATTAATGTTTTATCTATAGTTACCTTCATGGGGTATATATCTCAATCAATATAAGTAAATTATCCCAATGGTATTTTAGGATGTATTATCTTAGGAGTCGGTGGATTACTTCACTTCTCATATGGATTCCATTGAGTTTTGATGTGAATGAGTATAACCTTATTGGAATTCATATCTTGAGTGTGTGGATTCAAATCCTATACCACCCATATTTGGAACCTCCATCTTATTGATATTCGATATAATGGCGGATCTACATAAGTATATTAGGTGTTTTTAATCCCAATGTGTCACAATGTTTAGTTCCCTAGAACAAAGACAGGATTCACTACAAGAGAAACGCCGTTTAGCGGTGGTCAATTACCACTCACAAGGGCCTCCCAGTAAGACAAATTATAAGGGCCTCACCAAAGTGTCCACAACACTATCCCCTTGATCACTATGAAATGACCCAATTTCTTCAACACATCAACAATGGGTTTAACTCCTAGTCATCCAAAATCTCAACTACCAATTCAAACACAGGCCTAAATGGAATGATGTATACCACACTCGAGAAATCAAGACATAAAAAGAAACATCAGAAATCAATAAAACGTATAAAATGAAACATGAGAAATCAAGGAAATTTTAGGACATGAAAATGTTTGGTGGAAACTATGTGCCACAAATGTTACATATACAAACCAACTGTTCCCATATTTGTTCAACACATAAACAATACAACTACTCACGGTCCAATGATGCATCGTTACCCTCGCCACCTTCATCTCCACTTTCTGTTGTCACCTGTAAGAACATTATATTGAAAATTAAATACGATTTCATATTTATATTAAAACTTAAAACCAATAAAAGTTAGAAAACTAAATGATTTTGATTTTTTGTGATTTAACTGCATACCACCAGTCGATGCACTACCACCGGGGGAATATCTGCTCATATGCTGACATATTTCAGTCAACTCTTTCTGCAAAGCAGATATCTGATCCCCCTGCTGGTGAACTGTGTTTCGTAAAGAAACAATCTCTTTCTGAGCATCTCTGGGTATGGGCTGACTAAAGCTAGAAGTATATGCAGCTACCATCCCTGGTGGCCTTCTAAAAACCTCAGATGGTACGGGTCCCAAACTCATCCTGCGCACTCTACCAGGATGCTCCTTCCCAAGGACTTTAGTAACCGGGTCATCTTGGGAGACTGAGTAGGAATACGCAGGATTGGCATCCCATAGTTCTTTAATTTTTACCTATAAATAAAATATCAATATATATTAACACAGTAAAAACTGATAATAAGTTATTATAATAAAAAATTGACTTCATACCCCAACTTCTTTAGCAGGCTCATTAACAAAACTTCCATCTGATTTCTTGTGAACATCCAACCACAGTTCAGTTCGAGATGCTTCATGCCCTAAACTCTGTGACTGCATTAAGAAAATAAATCAACAATTCAATATATTAAACAGATAATACTGTCTTATAAATATTTAAACTAATTAAAATATTACCAATGTCGTTCAGCTTCTAGAAAAGCTTTTTGAGCCCACAGTGTGAGGGATGACTTGATTAGCCCGGTTTGATGCATTCTGTCTTGAGAGATCCTGAAATAAATAAAATTCAATTTAATAGTAATGTATTAAATGTCATTTCTTCTTCATATACATGTATAAATGTAAAATGAGTATAATATAATAATATATATTTCAATACCATCTGCTTCTCATCACGATGTCTGTCAACAAAAACTTTCCACTATTCTTTCGGTACCCCACTGGGTAGCTTCTCATACATTTGTTGCACAGTAAACAAATTATCGTTGACATCACACCACAATATCCATTTAAAATATTTCCATTTATTACCTAGATTTTTCAACATCCACTTCCGTGCTATCACATCAGCAACTGTAAAGTGGAAGAACATCTGTATACAGAAATTCATTTTGAACATATTAGTAACATGAAATTAAATTAAACCATAATGTAATAAATTTACCTTTATTTGAGAATCAAAAACTTCATTTTTCCAGCTTGGAGGCATATGTATCCAATCATCATATGAAATAGTAAGGGAAATGGGCTCTGCTGCTAGCTGGCCTAGAATCTGGCCAAGTAACCCCGCGGCGTCATCCATAGGGACCCCATAAGAATCAAATGGCATGACTATCTTTTCTCCAGTCATATTCCAAACATCTAAACTTTTTATGTTTTTCTCCATGGTTGCATTTTTTTCATCTTCAATGAGAAAACATTTAGTATAAACAAAATGTAATAAATTTATTTAATTAAAATTTGTACCTATGACAGTGACACTTCAGTATACCCATGATGAACTGGAAGGGGCGTGTCGTTGCCCCACTACTGAGGCTCCTGAAGGGGGAGTCGATGACTCAGCCTCTAATGGGACATCCAAAGATGGTGTGAGAGATAGTGCAGGGGGAGATGGTGCAGGGGTGTAGGCAGCTGGTGCCTCAGATGTCGTGGGGAGGGAGCCAGATGGATCGTCATCTATCGCAGAACTAGAAGAAATAGTGTACCGCTTCCTCATTGTCATTCATGTCATTTAATTAAATAAAATTAAGTTCATAATATATATTTCAAAAAAATTATGTAGAAAAAAAATTAAAAATGATAATAGATGCCCAGTACTAATAGACAGAATATATATAACAATGATAATGAATGACTGCAGAAATGAAACAAGTGGTTGCTGAATAAATAAATAATTGTACATACAATAATTTTCCCCTTCAATCATGTCAGTTTCCTACTCCATTTCTTCATCCACTTCATTCATCCTTTCTAGACTAATATTTTCAATATCATGATGGACAAATAATTCTGCTTCCTGTTGTTGATTAAATTCAATTTCAGAGGTCAAATTTTCCACTTCATCACCCATATCATACAAATCTCTTTGTATTACGTGAGAAACTACACTCCACCCTTCATTTACAACATCATTCACATAATATACCATTTTTTCTTGTGATGCTAAGATATATGGATCATACAGTTCATGATCACTAACATCCATCAAGCGAGAGAAGTTCACAGAAGTAAATTGCAAGGAATCTCTTTTAACACCTCAGATAATATCAACCCATTTGCATTTGAATAAAACAATAGAAAAATGTCCGTGTTAGTTTAATTCAATAATATCATGAAGCTTTACATAGTATTACACTTCAGAAAATGTAAATATACCACTATTCTGTGTTTTCAAACCCACTTCTCGATCGACTGTACGAAATCTAAATCTATTCACATTATAAGCGTCGAACTTTCTAACTTGTTTTAGAGGACCTATAGCAAGAAACTTCAAATCTTCTGACACCTCTGCTCTAGTATCAGTATTCATGATTTGAAAAAAGAAATATATTTTATTATATTTACAAAATTTATGTGTCAAACAAATATTCGTATTTATTGTAATATTTATGAACTTACACGCCGTGCAAACCATTCTACAAGATCTTTATTAATAGATTTCGTTATATCTTTCTCATTTTGTGTTCGGCCTCTCATTCGTCTCTTTGTTTGTATCCTTAACTCTTAAATAAATGGATCTGAAATTTCACTATTCAGCATCACATATCTATGTGCCTGTAATAATTCCAATTCAGTCAGTGTCACATTTGAGGCCCTCCCAACTGATCGGCCAATAGCAGGAAATATTTTGGATTTCTGATGTATTTGAGATTGAGTCGATGTGTCGTCAACACATCCAACTCGATTAAGTCTTGTCTCAATATCATCCAAGTATCGATAAAAAAAGGTAAGACACTCCTCAGCCAAATATCCTTCAGCAATAGAGCCCTCTGGTTGAGCTTTATTTCTCACATATGATTTCAAATGCCCAAGATATCTGTAAAATAAAATAAAAATAATTATGCATTTAATTAAGTACCAAAAATTGTTTACTTAACTAAAAAACATATAAATAAAGTACCTCTCAATTGGATACATCCATCGATAATGAACGGGGCCTCCTAATTTAGCTTCCTCAACCAAATGCACAGTTAAATGCATCATTACAGTAAAAAATGACAGAGGAAAGATCATCTCCATTTCACAAAGGGTCAATACAAACCTCTCCTAGAGGTTGTCAAGCTGAAATGGATGTAGAGATTTCTCACATAGTTGTATGAAAAATGTGTAGAATTGGAGTACAACAGCAGTAATTTTTTCAGGTAATAATGTATGCAATGTCAATATTAGTAACTTTTGTAACAAAATATGTGAATCATGACTTTTCAATCCATGTAACTTATGATTCTTCAAGTCAAAACACCTCGATATGTTACTTGAATACCTATAATATACCTTAACATTCTTTAAAATTCAAAGGAATGTATCTTTATCCTTATTTTTCATTGCAAAAATCGTCGGAGGATACTTTTCATTCTCATCTGGCCAGAGATCGCGTTTTATGTTCATTGCTTGTAAGTCTTTACGAGCATTGAGATGATCCTTAGAATTTCCATGATCATTAAGCAATGTGAAAATCAAATTGTCACATACATTCTTCTCAATATGCATCACATCAAGATTATGCCACAACAAATTAAATTCCCAATACGGAAGTTTGAAGAATATACTTTTTTTATTCCATTGTTGCGTTCTGATTTTGCTTGACGATGCACTTCGGACCCGTTTACTGCTATCATTCAAATGATGAACCTTCCAAAATTTTGTTTCAACATTTTCAAGCCGTTTTAATATTTCAAAACTAGTTAACAACTTTGGAGGTGGTCTACAATCAATGGAACCATTAAATTTTGATCTATTAAACCGAAATCTATGAGATGCATCGAGAAATCTTCGATGAAACAAGAAGCACCATTTTTTACTATGAGGTATCCATTTGGGCTCAAAATCAAAATTACAAACGGGAGAAGACAAACCCGTGTAAGTGTTCCAACCAGATAGATTCTCAAGCCCAGGTAAGTCACTAATGGTCCACATTAAAGCAGCATGCATTTTGAACATTGTTTTAGAAGAATCATCAAATGTCTCAATGTCGTTGCTCCATAACTCCTGCAATTCGTTAATAAAAGGCTACAAGTATGCATCAATATCATTTCCAGGCATTTGTTTTCCAGGAATAATCATCGAAAGGATAAAAGATGTTTGTTTCATACACATCCACGGAGGCATATTATAAGGGATCAAAACAACTGGCCAAATGCTATAACTGGTACTCAAAGTCCCAAATGGGTTGAATCCATCGGCAACCAATCCCAATCGAACATTCTTAGGATCATCTGAGAAATATAGATGTAATGAATCAAATGTATTCCATGATTTGGAATCTCGTGGATGTCTCATTAACCCATCATTGTTATTATCTATAGAATGCCACTTCATGTATTCAGCAGTTTTCGATGACATGAATAATCTTTGCAATCGAGGCTTCAAAGGAAAGTAACGCAAAACCTTTGCAGGTGTGTTCCTTTTCTTTTTCTCCATGAAATTATTTTCATTCAGACTTCCAACATCACCCTTTGTCTGCCATCTAGAAGAAGAACATTTCTTGCAATTCTGTCTACTTGAATCATCTCCCCAATAAAGCATACAATCATTGGGACATGCATGTATTTTTGTATAATTCAGACCAAGATTGTTAAAAACTTTTTTCATATCATAAAAAGATTCTGGGATTTTTACTTTAGGAAATGCATCATGAATCAATTCCAATATCATGGACATTGCCTTATTTGTAATTCCACATATACATTTGATATGGTAAAATTTCAGCAGAAATGAAAGCTTTGAATATTTCAAACACCCACTATACAACTCTTGATTTCCATCGTCAACTAAATCATGAAACACATTTTCCTCAGTGAAGTTTTCTCTTACATTTGGCTCCATAGAATCAAGAAGAGAATCCAATGATATGTTACAATCTTGATCTGCATGTGTTACAGTCTCAAAAACATCACTTGTCACGTTGCAATTTGTATCACCCTCTTCTGGTTGTTCTGATATGTTTTGATGATGATAGTGGTGTCTTTCAGTGCCGAATGCATCATTTATGAGGTTTTGCATTTCATTTTCCATTATCGATGAAATTGGGACCCCATTCTGTGGATTAACATCAGTGCTCAATCTTTCTGTAACGTTCGATTCTCCATGCCAAATCCAACACAAATATTGACTAGGGAATTGCTTTAGTATTAAATGTTCATAAAATTCATCTCTCTTCAACCATGTTCTAAATTTACATTTAGGACATGGAAATTTTATTCTCTCTTCAACGAATCGATTAGAAATTGCAAAATCTAAAAACTCATTCAATCCCATAACATACTGAGGTGTGTTCCTTAGTAATGTGATCCAGCTTTTATCCATGTATATCACAATGTGCCTACACAATAATAATAAAAATTAAAACATATAGTTACTACTAAATAGAGAAAGAGATTCATATATATGATAGTATAATATTACAGAAACATAATATAATAAAGATGAGCCCCTAAGTTAGATATGAACCCTCTAGTGTTTGGGATAGGGGAAGTTTATTTGGTAAAGAGAAACAGTGTTCTAACAACATGGTAGCTACTTTACCATGAAAATCAAAACACATTGTTAATTTGGAATAACCCCAACCTAAGTTATCTATAGAGTCTTCATATAAAACTCTAATATCAAATAAATCTATTATAAATAATGTTTAGGGAAAACCTTATGATGCTTACAAAACTCAAAACATTGTTAATTTTGAGTGACAAGAACCACGTGAGGGATGGTAGTCTTGAGGCATGATAAGTGGTGGTGTTCATGGAAATTCATGATGAAATAATTTGGGAGATTAGGTTTTGAGGTTCTACGAACCTTGTGTAGATTTAATTCCTAGACCTCTCTTTGGTGTATTCACATAGAAAAGAGTGGTGGTGTGACTTGAAGGTGATTTGGATCATATATGTGTTTGTGCTCATGAGTGGAGAATTATGGTTAAATGGGAAGATCGGGGATCTGACCATGGAGTTGAACTAAGAGTCAGATTCAGACTTTGGTGTGGGCATTGAACATTTTTTTTATTCCTTGAGTTTTAAGGCATCGTGGTTGGGATATGATAGCACATTGGTGGGTGGGATTGAGAGCCTTTGGTATAATTCATCTAGAGAAGGACTTACTAGTGTTATTGCATAAAAATTGATGTGGTAAGGTGGAGACCACATCAGAAATGGCGTTCAATATATGGCTGATGTGGTTTGGGGATTAAATTAGGGTATTTGAAGAATAGTTGATGTGTCTGGGATTGGTGTTTGGAGTTTCATAGTAGAATCATGTTGGGAATTTGGAGATGAAATGTGGGGTGTTGGTACTATCATCCAGGACAACATAATAAGATAATCAGAATCACATAGGTGGAAATAGATCCCAGAAGGAATTCTCTCTAAACATTATATTTGAGAACTTGGAAGAATTATATTCATCCAAACCACTACAATAAGTTATAATGAAAGTGATTACTTTCATACAAGACTATACATATTAATGAAAAATCATCTAGTTTGGATAAAATATAGAGAAAGAAAATACAAATAAAATTTAAATACAAAATAAACCTAGTTGAACTATCTCACAATAAAATTTCCCAAAAAAATTCACAACCATATTCACAACTCAAAGCATCTCCATGTGATCCCCAAAAAGTCACAACATTCCAACATAATATTGAAACACTTTTTCAATATCACATTTATTTATCATTAAGGCATCACTTAAAATATTTATCCTATAATGAGTAAGAAAATAAATATCCTTCTGGTAAAATTGATGAATATAGATCGATAGGAAAGTAGGTAGTGTGATTTAACAAACCTACACTTATATAAGGAAATATTTTAGAATACATGAATTTATTATGATGATGTGTAAAAAATAATCTTAAATTATCATCTAAGTCTTGGAAATTGAATCTACATAGAGATAAATTCCTAACTTGGAAATAAGTAGAAGCCCCTCATACTCATTTACCTAGAAAAATTTCTCATCATCTTCATGATGAATCCAGAGTGGCACTTATATAGGTGTAAACCTAGTCGTGTTCAGGTCATAAATTCACATAGAAGTTTTCTACAAGATAAAATATAAAATATAAAAGAAGAAAATAATCTCAATAGGTTCAAAATATAATAAAGAAAATCATTTAGAATATATCATTGGAATTCCAAGACTATCCATCCCATGGTAGTTCATTTATCACATGAAAACAAGCACATAAATCAAATCCTGATCACTATATAATGCTTTCACTGATCCAATAGTATTCTATAATTAATGATATAAGTAATAATGTTAGAAAATATATAATTAGTGTCTTTACGTAGGAATGAATCAACTATCATAACATATACTGGATTATCTAGCCTATAAGGCTAAACACTAATACCTCTAACACCACTACCCTAGTTTTAATAAAAAAACTGAAATATCATTAGTAATTAACTCTAATACCTCTATCATGACTCGATTCTTCAAGAACCCAACCTGATTTGGAAATGAAATTGAGTTTAAAAAAGATTCAAAAAAACTTATTTCAAACCTTAGGGTTCGTATAGGTCATCGGGGTTGCGGGGGGCCGGGGGAAGCAGGGTCGTCGGGGTCGCGGGGTCGTCGTTGGCAATAGTATTGTGCAATTTGATTAATGTGGATGATAAATACACCGCTTACGGTTCTATTCCCTAGGTATCTCACCCCTACCTAAGGGATAAATGTCTATCAAGGGCCACATTCCCAACTCATAAGTTTTGGAGAACCTATCATTATCCATATAGTCCATATTGATTGCTCATCGAGAAAAGGAACCTAACTTGGTTCCATACTGGTTCATTCATATGTTCTCATAGATTATCATACCATAGATGACCATTACCACACCATCCCATAGCCTCTCCCCTAGACATTTTTTAGGAGAGAATCAATTACCTAAAACAAGACCTTTATAGATAACTTGACCCATAAATACATGATGGACACCCTATTAGGGTTTTAATTTCCCTATAGTTAAGCCTCTCACATATATAACATAGCCATCAATGGTTGTATAATCAATGGATCATACTAAAGGGAATTATATGAACCCAACATGAATCTCTATCCTCATGTATTATAAGGTAAATAACTCATGGATCCCATTCATGTAACATACCCACCTACATGAAATTTCAATCCACACAATAAATTCATAACCATATCCTATGGTAATATTAGTCATAAACTACCTTGACCATAGAGTTATCCCCTTAAGAAATCTCATTCCATCCTCATTAAAGCCATCTCTAGGAACCAACACCATCTCAATCCCCTAACTCATAAAATTACAACATATATTATAAATCAATAATAATTAATTAAGAGAATTAATCCATATTAATCCAATTAGTCATACTTTAGGGACATCTCATCAATTATGTATCCTCACTATAACTTCAATCAATGGGGTATGAATCACTCTTGGAACACCTCTGAGCTCATTTCTAAACAAAACCTAAATATATGAAGTCAATCCATTAAATGAATTCATCCAAATTTGATGATAAACCAAAATAAATTATGGCAATGACTCAACAATAATGAAACTACATAAAACCTTATGCATTTTTCCTCCACAAGATTCCTCTAACCATTACACACACAAAATCCATTGTAACAGGATGATCCCACCGACGGCAAGGGAGGGGAGCATACCTAGGGTACGAACTCGACGGGTTCGGGGGAGACTATAAGGCCCCAGCCTTAAACCTTACTTAATCTTGAGTTAATACAAGATTACACATTGAGGATCTTTTCAGGTTTAGAGTTTTAGATAATTAGATCATAAAACATGCATTACATTCCACATTTAAACAAAGTGGTTACATAAGGATAGTATTCATTTTTTCCCATCAATGGAAACATATTTAAAATAAAACATGGATTATTTCTTGACACTTCCTTGACACTATCATCATATCATGTACCTTTCCCTTGACCTGTGAAAAACATTTAAAAAAACTTGGGATGAGCATAAAAAGCTCAGTAAGGGATATAAAAATATGGAAAGGAAACATGAGTACATGTACACATAAGAATCAATGAAATCATACTTTACTCATAAAACATAAGCACTTTAACATACCTCATCAAATCATGAATAAATCATAGAAATCATAAGACATAAAGGTAACTTGAGGCATTCATAACATTCTTAAGTAGGGAGTAACCCTCTTGGTTACGTTTGGAATACCCACCACAGTATATTCCCTAAATCTCTTCGAGGAAACCTTAATGTTTCACTCCTTCGCGTTACCCAATGCATTGGAGAGCTATATCGGGCTCACCCGCCCTTAGTTTATCACGGAACCACCCGTCTTCATAACAATTCCCAAGAACCATAACATAATCATACCACATAACTTAAGCATAAAGGAAAGATAACATTCCCACATTGAAAAAACAATATAACATTTTAAGATATTGAAATATTGAATCCATTCTAAAAACCATTTTCAAAACCATTTAAAACATTTAATAAAGAGATTTTTGAATCAAAGTGTCTCATACCACCTTGAAGCTTTTAACATTTTAAACCATTAATATTCATATAAATAAATTCTTAAAACCATTTTGAAAACATGGATAAGAACAAATCATTAAAACATTTAAATCGATATTTTGGTTAAAGGGTTTTTACCAAAATTAGAGACACTTGAATACAATAATTGAGGAATAACATTTAATCAGAACTTTATAATATCATGAGAATAAATGGATTCATGATATAATATTCCAAAGTACAGTATATACACCATATAAGAGTGAATTGGTGCATAACAACAATTAAGTCTCAATAGAAATGTAAAATGCGATGAAATCCCTTATAAAGAAGGTATCCTTAAATTAAGGATAAATCAATCTCAAAATTATGTGTGACAAATATAAATACACCCAATATAAGTGGATATTAAGTGTAAAATTATAAAAGGTCATTCAAACATATTCAAAGGATTACATATTCAATAACTACATGTTGAACCCAAAGAAATCGAAATTGGGTTAAAAAGTTCCCTTGGTAAAATTTGACAGCCTAACGGCGTCACTTCAAAATTCAGAAAATGAGTTGATGAGAGATAAAAAGGGTATCTCATCACTTGGAAATAAAATTTGCATCAATAAGGATATATAAGAACATATCCCAACATAATAGTATGTGAATTAAAATACATAACAAAATAATTCTTTTAAAAGAGGAGGGTGAAAGGTTCCCTTACCGACATGGGTATCTTTCGAAACATACACCCCGTGAAAGAAGGACAATGCAACATTGATGTAAATACTCATAAATGAAAGTATATTACACAATGAGTAAAATAATGGGCAGTACATACACCACTCAAAGGAATTTGTGGCAAATGTATCATAAATCTCACGGGAATAAAAGTGAGATGAAAAATCCCTTACGAAAACTCGGCAGCCTAACGGAGCCACTTAAAACTTAAAAAAATGGATTGATGAGATCAAATAGGGTCTCTCATAATATTAACATAAAGTTTACAGAAATAGTAATATAAAATAACATCCCCCAACATAACAAAGAGGATCTTAAAATAAGTGACATAAAGGAGAGTACTTAAAAAGAAAGAGAGAGGTTAGATCTCTTACGAAAATTCGGCAGCCTAACGGCACCACTCAAAACTTCCAAAATGGATTGATGAGAGAGAATAGGGTCTATCATCATATGAACATAAAAATTACAGTAAGAGTAATATAAAATAACATCCCAATCACAAGAAATATGAGCTTAAATGGAATGACATAAAAGAGTGTACTTAAAAAGAAAGAGAGGAGTAGGATCCCTTACCTCGGGTCCGACTTGACTCGATCGTTCTTTAATCACCTGAATAATAAACTTGAGTTAATTTCTACTTCCTTAATAACCTTTTTCAAGTTCATTATTCCTTTTATATCACTTATTACCATGTCATGAACACTATGTAATTATTTTAGTTAATAACGGTCGTTTAAATGATCATTGGTACTTGAGTCAAAATATGCTCTTTATAATTACAAGTTGTTCATGTATCCATTATATCCAGAGTTATAATCATGATGTATATATCATATATATCATGTATATCCATTACATATTCATTTTATACTATTCCATATCATTTGGAGATAAAAAACAAAAAGCACCGTTCATGGAGACGGTAGGCCGTACGTACGCATGAACGCTACTTTCATTTTTTTCTTTTTCATATTAATGGAATTAAAAATAAATGATATATATATACATATTATAATTACAGTATAATATATATGTTATATAGGTCACATATGTTCATTAATTTCATTCTTTATACATTCCATGTATTGCATGTACGAGTCACATCACTTGAGGGGGCGGTAGTCCGCACTTCCTCATATGAAATTATCGCATTTACACAACATGAAAAGAATAAAGGAATGGTTTAAATATAAAATACAGAAGCATATAGTAAACATAAATACCATATATATCATATATAAAATACAGTGACATCATAATGGCCACCTTTAAAGGTGTTAAAATAATATTGAACAATCATCGTTTCGTGAGGCAGAAAATCACCAACCACAGAAACAGTATATTCTTTAACCATTAGAAGAAGGTGCATATAAGTGTAGCTCGAATACTTCTTATAAAAAACATCCTATTATATTGAAGATACTTTATTTGTTACAAAATAAATGAATAAAAAGATTTTAGGGTGTTGTAGAAGCAAAATAAAACAAAAGGACACAAGTGAATACATTACCTTAAAATCGGGTAACTCCCTTTGGTTTGAGCTCAAAGGCTTCCATGGGAAGACTTATTCCCAAAGTGAGGCTTCAAGGAGTTATAGAGGTATGTGGAGATACAAAATGGGTAGGGTTTGGCCGAGAATAATGCTTTGTAAGTGTGGGTAAGGAGGTAGAGGTGGGGGCCTTTTATAAGAGGAGAGGAGGGGCACTCTTGGAAAGTAAAGAAATGTTACTTTATTTTAGAATGAGTTTCGGATCTTAATGGTCCCAAATTGATGTGTTTCGAGTATAAGGTGATAAGGGTTCGAAATAAACCCATAAAATAGGTTTTGAACATGTTTAGGTCTTAGATTTTACATTATCTTTCCATTTTATTCAAATCGTTAAATAATGAGGTCATCGCTGCATCATCATGATGTCATAAATAATTTAAATTATTTAATGTCTAAAAATTATAAAAAAAATACTATGATGTAGGAAATCTTTTTATCCTTACAATTACTATTTATAGTCAAAAATATGACTTGTATAACCCCGTGTAAAAATTGTTTTAGTAAAACATTTCATGTTTGTATCATTTTTACTTTAACATTAAATAAAAAGGTATTTATGTAATTTTCCAACCAAAGTGGCTCCATGGGGTCCCCAAGTTGACCCATGGATTTTATTGGTCGGCCATGACACATCCAATGAGGGTAGGACATGTGTCTAGGTCATTTCATTTTATTAAAACATTATTCTTACCTTAAACTACACTAATTACCTCTAATCGCGATTAAAAACTTAATAAGTTACTATTCACCAAAAAATTATTTTAATCCCATTGAACCACATTTTACTTCTTAATGAAAACCATGTATGTTGGATTTTTGAAATTCAAAACACAAAGATGGAAAATTTTCATTTAAACGGAAAATCAGTTTTTATAAGTACCACTTAGTGGTTTCACTATTCATCAAAAATTGAAGTTTTTCAGAAAATTACCAAAAGTTCACCCTAAGCTATATATGATATTCCGAATTCAAAAATGATGTCTATTTTAAAAAATTCAAAACATATAAGTTGCATTAATTAATTTAATAATTAATTCCCGTTGTCAAAACAAATAGCGTGTTTTTATGAAACAAAATGTATCAAAAGATTGACACTAGTTTAAGTCCGATTTCAAAGTGAAATTAATTCCAACAACCACTATTGGATTAAATGGTAAAAATATATTCTAATTTCACTTTAAAACCAATTCAAAATATAATATAATCATATAAATAAATTATATTAAAAGAGGTTTTGAATTAAAATACAACATTTTTCACTATTCATTAAAAATTGAACTTTTTCGGAAAAATAACAAAAATTTACACAAAGTAAATTTTGATGTCCCGATTCTAAAGAAGAATTTTATTTTGTCAAATATAACACATAAAATTTTCAAAAAGTGGATTTAAAAGTTTTTCTCCTTCAAAAGGCGGTTAATCGACCTTTTAAAGAATATTAGAATGTCTACGCTTAAAATTGGATTCATTCGCATTTTTAATCCTCTAACATTTATTGTAAAAAGTAAAAATATTTGACAAACATACATAATAATTTTGTAGTTAGTTCTATTCATTCCCGCCATCACAACAGCTAGGCGTTAACTACCATTTAAAATAAAATTATTTTATTATTAGAGTGCAACATAAGATTCCCAAGAAACTCGTTGTTGCGTGTTGGGTATGCCATCAAGTATAGCGTCCCCTTTAAAGTTATATTAATATTTTATTCACAAATATGGATAAATGTGAAAATGTCATACTCTTTATTTACCTGGGGTGTTACAGAGAAGTCGGCATCGCGGGTGTCGGGGGGAGAAGTGGGGTCAGCAGTGACCGGTGGCGAGGTCACCGGTGGCACGGGAGGGCAGCGGAGGGGACCGGAGCTAGGGTTCGCGATAGTCGGGGTGAGAAGCCTCACGGGGTCGGGGGGAGAGAACGTGGGCTCGGGTGGGGGGGGAGTGTCGCTGATGTAAAAAACTAAATGGGTTTCGCGGTGACTTTTAATAAACCGCCGCTAAATCTTTTTAACTAAAGTTTTAGCGGTGGTTTTGTAAACCGCCGCTACAAAACCACCGCTAAAGGCGTTTTATGTTGTAGTGAGCTTGTGTTGTACGCAACTTGAGTTCAAACACACCACAACCAATCAAACTAACTGTTATGAATAGTAATACCCACTTTTTAAAATTTTATAAATTTTATCTTTCAAAATGGACTTCATTTTTGGATTTGAAATATCGAAATTATCTTAAGGTGAATTTTTGGTATTTTTCTGAAAACTTTCAATTTTTGATGAATAGTGAAAAACACTGAGTTATTATTTAAAACCAAATTTTTATTTAAATAATTATTTATTTTATTTAAATTTATTTTATGTCAAAATAGATACATAATACCTATATAAGTTCAATGTAATTCATTGGAGTCATTTTATAATGAGTTTAGATATATAAAAATTTTATTGAACTTTTTACCATCTTTTACCCACCTCCTAGGAGCATTTGCAAATTTGCATAAAACCTAATTTTACCACTTCTGTGAGTTGAATTTCAAAAATTTGAGAGACATGGTTGATATCAGTAATTAAAATTTGGTTCAATAAGATGAAAATAATTTTTGGTGAATAGTAACTTTTGACTTTTATTTACCACAGTTAAAAGTAAATATGGTAATTAAAGGTAAAAATGATATCATAATTACCCTAACACATGTCCTAATTCTATTGGATAATTGTAATTCGACCAAAAACAACCTTAGGAATAAAATATTATCCCCTTTGGTCCACTTGGATTAGATTAGGACATTTATTATTATTTTATTTAAAGAAGAGTTAAAAGAGTTAAATTCAAAGTTTAATAACTAAACCATTTTTAATATAGGGTTACACACAATATAAATTAAACTATAAATATTAATTAGAAATATAAAAATATTTCCTACATAATGGTATTTTATTTATAATTTTTAGACATTAATTAATTTAATTTATTTATGACACAATGATGATGCAGTAATTACCTTATTAATGAAAGATTAAAATAATTGATATTATAAATATCCAAATAAATGTAATTTGAAACTTTTGATAAATTAAACTAATTTTCTAGGTTAATATGATATGTTAGGGTTGATTAAATAATTTTTTTCTAATTAATCATGTTGTTATGATTTTTACAAAAACCAAATACTAAATAGTGTCAAATTTGACATAATTGAGTTTTTAAAACAAATACTATATTATTAATTGATATAATATTCATAAAAATCTAAGGTTCAGCCAAAGGACTTAGATAAGGTTATATATATTAATAATTAACCACTTTATGTTATCTTGGAAGTTTATAGTAAGTTTATTAACCATATAATATAAAAATACAAAGAGACATGGTAAATGTCAAACTATTTAACTAAGAGTTAAATATAAAAGATAAGGTTAATATAGTGACCTAAACCTGTCTAAAATCTATTGGTTGAGAGTTTTTAGACCCATACCCACCTTATCCTAGAAATAAATTATTTTTGAGCCATTATAAACCGAAAATGATTTTATTATAAAATAATATTTCAAGATTTTCCTAAAGTGACCCTCACCTCTCTTGTAAAAGGGTACTTCCCCTTATCTTAATTTCACACCTCCAAAGACATTTTTCTTGGCCAAACCCTGCCCAAATATCCTCCCAACTTTCTTCCCTTCATCTTAGAGGCCTTCCTTTTGTCATAAAGTCAACCTAAGGAGCTCTTTTGATCAAATCAAAAGGAAGAACCTGAAGAAGAGGTAAATATTTCATCACCTCTTTCAAATTCTTTTCTTCTTCCACTTCCTATTTATTTGTTGTTTCTATTATAAAATAATAAATCCAATATCTTATATATACTTTGATATTATTATAAATATGGTACAACTATATTCGTTATTCTATCCATCCTATAAATGACAAAGTCACCATATGTGCGTACGTACGGCTTACCGTCTCCACATCGTGGTGTATTTTGTTATTCAAATACTTCATTATTTTGGATGGGTATAATAATTAATATAACTAATATAAATAATTCTATATATATGATATACCATTCAATTACATACTATTTCACCATCAATATAATGATATTGTCGCTCGTGCGTATGTACGGATTATCGTCTCCATGAACACGATGAGATTCATTCCCCATCGTAATCATTCAAGAATAATTTTCATTTTATGATTAAAAATAATGTTTAAGAACATAATATAATTATTTATATGAATCAAATACATCCTATCCATAACAAACATGGCTTACATAACCAAGCATATAAAGGAAAACGAATTAGTTAAACACCCGAAATGATGATACTACTGAAATATTATTAATAAAGCAATATTATAGGGTCATATATGATATCATATTTATGTATATAGTTCTTTCATAATTTAATAACAATGATTTAACTATTATACAGGAGGTTAATGTACCCTCGACCAAGGAAAAGTACAAGTTAAGGGTTAATTTCACAATCTCTTTATTATCCGAGGTTGTTTCTACGTAAGTATCTACTGGGACCTCTTTATCATCCACATATGTGTTTTCTTAAAAATGTAATTCAAAACATTTTTAATATTTACTATACTATGGGTTAAAGTCATTTATACCCTTATTTTACCATATATGTTTTGAAAGGAATCTTTCCATCGTTTTCCAAACAAGGTACTTTATGACCTTTTCGACAAAATTAAGGTAAGAATGTCTTTTTTTAACTTATACGGCGGGTGTGGCTATTTTCTGCCGTTATATCATCATTGAAGATTCCCATAAAATATTATAATAATATTTTTAAAATAAATGTTTTATTTTATAATTATATTACTTTTAAATGATTTATAAATAGAAATAGATATTTCTTTAAAAAAGTTTTGATTTCATCTATGTCAACATCCTTTGATGGATTTTAAGCTTGTTTGAAGTTGATTTATTATGATACAAATATTCCATATTGTATTGAAGATTTTGTGATATGTTTGACTGCGGATGTGTTATTTTTACACCATTCATGGTTTATAGATAAATTATTGACATTTCATATGCTAGTTTTAATATGAATGTTTATGTTATGTTTAAACCTTTTCATATGAGGAATGCATTGGACTTAGTAAGTGATAGGTGGAGCCTGCTATAGCTCATCGATGCATCAGTAGGTATCATGAGACAAATTAGTGTCTTGGCATAAGGCCTTGAAAAAATCTTATTTGTTGTCTTGGCACAAGGCCTTGACTATGTGGTTATGAATTCTGGCATTATGCATTCCATCATTATGAAAGTGGCTATTGATATTGCATGTGATTATTCGACTAGTAGAATATTCATGTGAATAAGTAAATGGAATTATTTTATTTTATCTTTTCCATATTATGCTGAAGTTTAAGTTTAAAAGGCTTCTGTTTTAGTCTTATACAATGCCTTAAATGTTTATTCTTATTTATGAAAGTTTCCGCTATATTGTTATCCATACTGAGCATCTGAGCTCACCCATTCCTATGTTTTATTTTTCCTAGGATTTGAAGAAGTATTTTATGGTTGACCTGCAGGGATAGGCTAAGGATATAAGTTTGTTCAAAAAGGGACAAAATGTTGTTGATGTTTTTATTTCATGGTGTAATGTAAAACTTATGAACGTATCTAGTACTTCCAAGGCTACTAAACTGATCGGTCTTTCGAGACATGATTATTTGTATCATGCCAATGTTATATAATAATGCACTGACTCTGGGTAACTGGGGTTAGGGCATTACACTTGGTACAAGTTGCATATTCTCACATTTACACCTATGTATCTCTTATGTTGGTTTCAACTGGGTTTTTACTTGAATTTCCTCTACCTCATCTATATCTTGAACCGACTCCATGTGCATTTGGAAACTATTTTAATTAGATATATTTTATAACTCACATACAGGTGAGGGGAGATAAAGGATTGGTTAAGGGTAATTACCTAAAAAACATTGGAAACACATGACCTACATAATAAAATAGGGAGGTATGAAACACAAGACATTATATTTAATTTAATAATAACTAATTAAAAACCATGAAAATAAATAAATTAAATAAAACCAACATGTACATAGGTCTTTTCAAGCACATGATCAGGCATACACATGCAACAATTACATATTTAAAATAACTATCTAGCATTCATTTCAATTTGTTCTTTGATAAGATAAAACATGCATGAATTAATCTGATTAATTATCTTATTAGTCAATTAATTTTATCTTATTTTATCCAATCATCCTAAAATTATCATCAGCTGTGATTTTAAATAAAATAAATCATTATATTTTATTTAAAACTTAATAAAATAGTAAAAAACTTTATACTTGGAAGAAACTCGGTGATTACCTATCTGAACTACTCAGTATGGTTTAATTATAAACAATTTAATCATATGACATATTGTGTACATAGAATGTATCATAATTTCATGGCGTGTATGGACAATTTAATTCCACATAGAACACATGAAAATTATGTAACATGTATAATTTAATGTGTTGGGTCTTTAATATACAATAATCATACGTGATTCATAGTCTTGAATATTATGAAAAATTAATTAAACATTTAATATAATATAAAACATAAGGACCAGCATGCACTATTAACTTAATGACCCATGAAACTTGAGTTTATAAGGTTTAAGTATTAATTAATTAAATTTAATATTTCTATATAAACAAGTACACGACTTGTACAAGCCAGCTATACAACGTGTACTTCTCTTCATTGGATATCTCCAGTACATGCCTAGCAGCTCAGCATGTACTTATCATGAACATTTATGAAGTACACAGCATGTATAGAGGATACATGGTGTGTACTTATAGTTACATGGTTGGCAGTCTATATGCATTGCGTATTAAATACACATGGTGTATTAATTACATGATGCGGTTTGACCCCGTGTTTTCCATCTTGAAAACCCATGGACTACATGGTGTGTACTCTATCAAATTCGTATGTTATCCTATCTGATCTACACATAGTTCATTTATTACTTGTGGCATGTGCTAATTACATGATGACCCAAAATCCATGTAGGTTTCCTTGTGTAATGAATAAGGATACATGATTTGTAACAAAGGATTGTATGGCATATAGTCTTGTATTATCCATCTAGGATCCTTGGAACCTATAGATGATATCTTTATATTTAAACCTCATTAATCATTAATATATCTTGGAAATATTTTCAAGAAATAAGGAATATAAAGAAGATTTTTTTATTATGGATCAAGAAAAATTTAAAAATTAGAATGAATCTTAACTTTTAAATGTGCAATGGTCAACAATCAAATAAAGAATTATAAATTTGAATATAACCTTCCTTTGATACCACTTAAAGGTTTTAGGTGTTGTGGTAGTGGCTTAGTGGGTGTATAACCATATAGGTTTTTTTTCAGATCTAATGGATCATTCACATATTGTGCAAGACATGAAATTCATGACCAATGAAATTTTTCCAATCAAATATTGAAATAAGAAATCCCTGAACCTGGAGAGGATATTTTCATGTTAAATTTATAATAAATTTAGATTATATCTAAATAAAGAATACTTAATCATATTATATTTCATTGGTGAAGATGTTGATCATCTGAAATCCTTTTTGGATTGCCTTCATTGCGTAGAGAGGACCCAAGGTAGAGCCCCTCTAGTAGTGATCCACACGTGTTCATTTGATCTCTGAGAAATGCTGATGGAATGCTAGGTCCTAGCATAGTGGATCTATCGCCTTATATTGTTTGTCTTGATTTCTTTTAGTTTCTTCAAGCTTGAAGGAATTCTTATCATTCTTGAGAAAATGAGAGGAGGAGGAAACATGAGAGAATTCTATTGTGCACAATGATTCTCAATTCTCGATTTTCCCTACACAATAGACAAAACTATCTATTTATAGATTTAGGGTTTATGGTAAAATGTTATTAAATTGTACAAGGTCCCTTAAATAATATAATAATCCTTATCAAACCCCATTCCATATAATATTATTATTATTATTATTATATGGCTTGTTCTAACTAACACAATGATAAATATTATTTTTACTAGCTTGCAAATTAATATTTATCACTAGAATCAATCTTGTTCTGGTCGTCTTCCTTGGAATTTATTGAATACCTGAATAAATATTTAATTAAATATTTTATTAATAAATAAATATCTTATTATCAATATGGAGAATAAATATTTATTAAATATTCAATAAATATTTTTGATCAATAAAACATTAATAAAATTATCCCCAAGTCTTGAGAATAATATTTATTCTATTAAATAGAATTTAATCGAGATCAATGGAAACACTTAGTGTGAGACCCTCTAGAATTTTTTCTCATTTTCATTAGGTGAGTTTGCCTAAAATCTAAGATTACTCTCTAGTAACAGGGTAAGGTACCCAAGAGAAAGAATTTAATGTCACAACATCAACAAACATATACAAGCACTCGTTGTGTAATATAGTCTCTTTACCACAATATATCATCAAGAAGGTCACACACCCGTGTCATAAACCTATATGATTGATGTGTTTTTTTATGACTATAAGAAATAAACTCATCATTAAAAAATGACCATGAAATTTAATGCAACGGTTCTATTTTAATTAAAGGGTCGAGATATCAAATTTCATTAATATAGAAGGGAAAAATCCTTCCTCGACTTATTCATTAATAACATGTCAATCATAACATGCCCAAAGTACCCAAATTTTTCATGAACTATTATCATCATGGTTTATGGAAATACATCTAAGAGCATGAGTCGTAACATGCATTAATAATAATCTTAAAGTCTAAGGACCATTACACATACTCATGGATAGGAATATTCTATGACACATAAACATGCAGAATTCTTATGGGTAGGTTTGTTCGTATAATCTTCCATCTTGTAGATTACCAATTGAAAACTTTATGAGAAGAAGTCTCATCTACTTATGAGTACTCTCACCTTATAGTCAACATGATATGTATCCTATCATAGATTTTTTCTGACTCTGGAACTGGGTTTAAGAATATCACCATGGCTTTTCAAGGTTATCATCATAGTAGAGAACTACTATTCCCTTTTAATGTGAGAGATACTCTAGGGAATTATTACATTAAATTCATGAAAAACTATGAATTATATGTAATAAGAGACTTAAAATTAATACTCACTTCTTAGAATATGTATGTAATCCAAAGTACAAACTATTAGTTCTAGAACACCAACTCTAATAAAGATGAGGGGTAATTTTAATCCTATATAAAGATCCAATCCTACAACTTGTGTTGTATGAGATCCAATCAGACTCAAATTCGTGTTGATACTACCAGCTCCCAACTCCCGCTCATTGATCATTACAAAATTTTCCTCCTTAGTCAATGTAAAGGATATCCATATTCGATAGTTGTTGATGTGTGCATGATAGATTATAATCCAGTTCATCCCAAAGATCACACCAAATCTAGTCATCTCTAGGATCATAACATACCAAAAATTTCCATAGCCAGCAATCACTACAAGACATTCTAGACACCACTAAAGATGGTCCACTTTAGTCCCTAAGGGTGTGTCAAGAGAAAGAATCTCCAAGGATATTCTAACCAGTAATTATAGTCTAGATACCACTTGAGAAGTTATAAAATAATAGGAAACACCGGTATCAAACAAAGTGGTAGAAAACATATAAGTGATCAATATCATACCTCAAATAGTAGATAACCCCCCACTATCATCCATTGGAGCCTGATCCATTACATACACTCGTAATGCCTCAACTCCATAGCCCTGAACCTGAGGTTAATGACTCACCTAATTCAATGTATTCTAAGGAGTCTGAACCTATTACTGAGTATCTAGATTGGATCCCTGGGTCATAGATCATGTTTATCCTGCACCCCTTTGGAAACTCAGCCTTCAAGCTCAGGAGTATAATTTCTAGAGATATCCTATATTACTTCAGTGCTTACACTTTATATGAGGTGTTGTTTAGAACCTATGATAATGTATGACCTTCCCATAGTTAAAGTACTATGAAAATCCTCCTTAGGGGTATAAAGAATTCATATTCTACTCAACCTACTTACCACTTCCCCACTACATGTCCTCGATCTTCATCTTCCTATTACCAGAATAGATACTCATTATAGTAGGAGGAGGTCCACCCACCTGAGTACTGAAGAGTAAAAGAAAGAAAACTACTTGATCCTCTTCTATGACCTTCCCAATAGTCAAGTCCTAACATAGAACCTCTATGTATGTTGTTAGGTCAAAACTCCTAACTTGTTATCTGATATTTGGATGAAGGCCTATTTCAAACTTCAGATCCTTTTGGACCTCATTTATATCCATAAGAGGGGTGAAGAGTAGTAGCTCTGTGAAATGATAATAATATGTAAATACAAACATATATCCCTAATGAAACTCCATGAATACTTGGGAATAATATAACTTCATTATGTCGAGAAAATTTTGCTTGAGAAACAACTCCTTGAAGGTCATCCAAGTAAGACTCTCTCTTCTTCTAGCTTGATTCATGGTAGTCCACCATCTCCTAGAAGGACCCTAGAACATTAATATTTCCAGCACCACTCGCCCTTCCACAGAAGGATATACTAGATTTGAAATTATCTCAATGATTTATAACTAGTCCTCTACATCTTGTGGGATTCTAGTACCCTAAAAGGCTAGTAGATGATGGAGAGGGAAGTTCTGAGTACGATCGGTCATGGTCTTTTGAAACTTTATTCCTTGAATGGGAACAATCTGAAAAAGTTCTAGATAAACTAGATTTGTAACCTAAATAACCAGAGTCAGTGCATGAATATGCTTGGGTACATCCTCCTACACCACTGGTGGTGGTATTGGTACATCCTCCCTAAGATGAGCATCATGGGCTACCTCTGTTAGTGGTCCCATAAAACGTCTCTATAGAATCATTTCTGAAATTCAAAAAGAGCCTTTAAGATTCCTATAGCTATAAATTCATGATAGATCCTAATCAATCTATAGGATCACACAAAGGTTATCCTGGGAGGCTACCCATAACCCAAGGTATATCCCTCCTAGCACTAACCATAACTAAGTCTAAGTGCTTTGTACCTATATATTAGTCACAATCATATATATACGATACATAATACTATGTTCAAGTTCAATTAATTAATTCTAAAATTGATATAACACAAAAGAGAACATGTATATATCACACAACAGATAAAAATATGCCTATCTTGAATAAATATCACAATTCAAGGCATTTAATTAAAGAACTATTATACATAACACAATAGGAATATATAAATGACACATGATTCTATGTGCCTAGTCATGATGCATGAAAACACCCAAATCCCATAAATATTAACTACATAATATACTTAGGATCATCATGAAACCTTAAAACTAAAACTATAACAGTAATCCCAAAAATGGTAACTCAGAGAATCGTTACATATGTGTTGGCCAAGCAAGCATGAAAATCACCAACCTGAGCCCCAAACAACCTAACTCATTTCTACCTTACCCCAAATCATAGTTAAAAATAAAGAGGGTAAAACCTCCTCTGATACCACTTTATAACACCCCAACCCAAATCACCAAATCCGAGCTAGAGTGCCACATGGCCTTATAGGAATCTCCCCGTACACAAGAGGTTTTCGACTAGTAGTGAGGGTCTGAACACTATCAGTGGTGTGACTATACCCACAGTGTGTGTTCTTGAAGGCGACAACGGTTTTGTGGCGTGTTTTCTCCTTTTCCTGGTCTGCGTTTTCTGGTTTCTAGTTTTTCATCTTAGATGTGATGTTTGTTTGTGGTTTGGTTCTCGTTTTATGTTTTGTGATTCATCAATTCTGGCCTGTGGTGGTGGCGTGGTATCAATGAAGGCTGTGAGTTATTTTTGGTTTTATGATTCCGACAATGGTGGAGTGTGAAGGATTTTTGAATGGTTTTGCGAATATTCAGCAATATGAATGAAGAATTAGGAAAAAGCTCCGACAATGATAGGGAGGTAATGACGTTGGTGCTTATTTCTTTAAGTATTGATGAAGATAGTGAACACTTTGATGGGGAAGATGATACAGGAGACGAGGTGCACTGGAATTCAAGATGATGGTGGGCGACGTGATTGGCAGCTGAGAGTTCTCGTGGCTCGAGGTCTCCTCGGGTCCTATGGCTGTTTTAAGTTTTGATTTTTCATTTTTCCCCTTTGATTTCAAATCCCACGTTTGGTGTAAGGTTTTTTGGGCATTATGTTGTTGTGGTTACCGCTTACCCATAAAGTAGGTATTTAGATAATCAAAAAAGAGAGAGTTATGATGAATGACATGACAAGAATATCAAGTCATGCTGAATAGTAAATCAAGGACCCCCAAAGTGGTAGTCCAAACAAGAGTTTGAAAAATATAGGTAAATAAATAAAATATCATGACATCAATCTAGATTCTATCGCGGTACCACCTTTGATCACCATTCTCCATCTCCTAGCTCCCTGTCACTAGGCATTTTCCCTCCCTTAAATCCCTGATCATAAAGTTTTCATGCACATTGAGATTCCCATGCAAGGTGTGAGTATAAACCCAGTAGGAAACCATCAATATATATTTAACATAATTTCACATGAATATATGATAGTGTGTATCATGATAAAGTAAATTCATGAGACAAGTAAACATACAACCACACATGCATCAAGTCATCATGCGCTAACCAACCTACCATGAACCCTGACACCACCTACTTTAGTATGATGTTGGTAAGGATGTCAATGTTTGTCACATCACATAAAAAGATTTTCCACAAGTCTATGCATTAATTGGAACCCTATGCTTATTAGTTCTGGCCCCAAGTTACACCTTTAAGGAAACACCGCATTCCCCACCCTGATGGTGGTCGTTATCCTCGAATGATGGTAAGTCCCACCTGACATGTTTGATGTAATTGGATAACACATTGTATCTGCTGGGAATTCTCCAAATTTTTCCTATATATGATGGATTCTCAATTCTCATGCATGTTCCACTCCTATTTAAACATACATTTTTGTGTTCCGACCTATACCATCAAACAAGAAATAGTTTTTATCCATCGTCATGTCATTATGCTCTTCCTACAAGGGGTCATCTAATTGAAACTAAGAAAACCAATCATCCTAATACCTGAAACAAGGTTCCACATGCTATGAAATACCATAAGAAATATGTATCATAATAAGGAATAATAAGGCATGTCAAGAATAGTTCTCAAGGGGATACACACAAATCATATGATCATATATCAATAATGGGTCTCAAGGGACACTCACTCACTCACATGAAAGCACATATTAATCATGGGTTATCAAGAATAAACAATCAATTTATGATAATTTCATATACAAGTCCCTGTATGGTAAGGAAATTCCTACCTTAAGATATTATATGTCAACATAAAGGTTCACCAAGAAGGTAGTCACCCAAAACAACATCACAGCCAAGATCCTAAGATCCATCTCTAAAATCACATGAGAGTTTAAGAACAAGGATTCAATAATAGGAACATCAAAACTAGAATAAAATGGAATTTTCTAGGAGGAATTCACCAAGAGTTTCACCACCAAGATTCCAAATAACACCAAAGATCCTAGAGAAAATCTATAGTACCATTATCATAGATAAAACCCTAGTTGGATTACATGACATATCATGGACATAACCATAATATCCCCATTCTAAGATTGTTCAATAAGTAAGAGAGAACTCAGTTGGACCAAGAATAATTGACAAGAAATATCTAATGAAACACCCAGAACTAGAAGTGCCAACAAAGAAGAATAAACCAAGTCCTTAGATCGATCAAAGGGAAGGAAAGATTGATCAAAGCAAGGATAAAAGGGTATTAATCACTCCCCCATAACATTAAAACCTGTTTTTACAACCAAACATGGGACATTGATAGATATTATAGGGATAAGATGATTATTTCATTAGTTATAAGGAAACACAATCATTTCTACTCTCTATAATGTAACCTGGTCTTGGTTGTGATGTCCTTGAACACATAGCCTGAAACGGTTTCCTCTATAGTATGCTGCCCAATACCATGTTTTTTCCCTCACCACACCCTCCAAAATAGGTATGGTGGGGTTACCTAGGTTTTGGACAACAATTATCCCCCTCATGCACTATGGCTTAGCCACAACTTGGCAAAGCTATTTTCCCCCTTTCTTGTTTTATACAAAGACAAACTAGGTCCAAAACGAATTACACTAGGGCATGGTGTTGTCCATTTTGGATAGTGTGATCTACAAAACCCAAAATAAGATTCCCAAAGAGTCAAAATAATCACTTAAGCATTACAAACCCAAGATTTTACCATCATAAGGTTCAAAACATCACTTATGTCACTCTAGTTCTTATATAAACATAACCACCCAAGATGAGGGTTTTATAAGAACACAAGTACGAGAGGGATGGGATCTAATACTTATTATTAGTCCCAAATGTCATGGAAATATGGTTTAGAGGGGGTAAATATACATTTTCAATCTTTAAACAAATTAGATGAATCAGAGTAATATAATCAATATAACCAGTATCCATACAACCATGCAAGTGTAATTATAAATGAATAAACAAGTGAAATGAAATAGCAAGAAATAATATAAAAGAATTGGAAGAAGAAATATGAAAACAAGGACATTAGATTTTTATAGTAGCTAGGTTCAACATGAACCCACATCTACTTTTTACTCCCCTCTTCTCCTTTATAGGAATAATACTCACTAAAATAAGAAACTCACTTTTGACAGGGAGTAACAACCCAATCACATACCATTCCTTTTTCTTACCTAGAGTCACATCCTAATTCCCTAATATTTTATGGGTTTAGAAAAATAACCCATCCTTTTATAGGTGTAGACTAAACCTATAATTTTATAGCTACAGTCCTAACATATATACATTCCTTTTTAAGTGGTAGAAATAACCAACCCTTATTTTTACAGATTAAAGAAAAACATTGTGAATATGCCTTTTGGTTAGGTGGTAAAAAACCAATACCTTTTTATTGGATGTTATAATCATGAGTGAAACAATTATCATTAAAAAAAACTTTCCTCAAACACTAAACATTCAATAGAATTCCCCTTTTCTTTCACCAAATTACCATTAAGGCTCGATACTGCCTCAAACTTTATTGAACTACCATCTTGGGGAATATGTATACTAGATTTTGGATTCCTACTATCTTCCATAACTCCATATAATTTTCCTCTACCAAGTTTCTGATGAAATGATACTTCAAATCAATATTATTGGTCCTTTCATGAAACATCATATTTTTAGCCAAGTGGGTTTCACTTTCGTTGTCATGGTAGAACACTACCCATTTCTGATTCCTTATAAGATCTTGTAGAAATGTCTTCAATAATACCATTTATTTCCCAACTTTTGTTGCATATATATACTATGTTTCTATTGTAATCAAAGTAATTATCTTTTAAATTCATGACTTCCAACTGATCTTAGCTCTATTGTATGTAAAAAATAAAACATATTGTTCTCTTTTGAGTATCTAAATCTCTAGAAAAATTTGAGTCCACAAAAACTTATAACAAATCTTCCTCCCCAAATAAAAGTGCTTGATATTCTGATCATTCGAAATATTGAAGGATCTTTTTTACATCCTCTCAATGAACTTTCCTTAGATTTTCCATATACTGACTCATAACCCCCACTGCATGGGTAATGTAAAGATGAGTTAAAATCATTACATACATAAAAATTAGGATTATTGATTCATATGGAACTATATCTATGTAAATGGACACAACTTTAATTTTTGGGACCTAAGATCTGGACAACTTGAAGTGATCCACAAGAGGGGTTGAGACTGGATTACTTTTATTCATCCCAAACCTTTCCATGATATTCCTAATGTAATCTTTCTACACTAGAACCAAAGTTCTTATTTTTATATCTCTTTCGATATTAATCCAAAAAATATTCCTCATATGTCCAGGATCTTTCATATTGAATTTTCAAGACAAATCACACTTCAAATTTTTTATTTTATGAACATTTGATCCAACAATAAGTATATCATCCACATAAAAAATCAATATGATGAATGTACCATATTCTCATTACTTTTGATAATAGTAGTGTTTTGTATTGTATTTGTTGAACCCTTCCTATGATGTGAACAAATTTAATTTCTAATTCCACTTTCATGGATCTTGTTTCATCCCATAGGGGATTTTCTTTATTTTATATACCAAATTCCGATGTCCAACTTCTAATACACCTATTGTCTATTCCATTTAAACATCGTCCTCCAAAAAACCATGAAGGAATGTCATCCTAACATCTATATGTTCCATATACAAATATTTTGATGCCACCATACTTAGCACTATTATGATGGTAGAATGTTTAACTATTAGTGAGAATATTTCCAAGAAATCAAATCCTTACTTATTTTGAAACCCCTCCACTACCAACAATACTTAGTATCTTTTCTTTCCATAAATTTCTTACTTGATCCAATAAACCCACTTATTTTCAAGTAAATTTTTACCCTCCATTAGTTCTTCCAATTCCCAAGTTCTCTTGAACTTAAAAGAATCCATATCTTTATTCATGGATGGCTCCCACTTCTTAGAGTCACTAAGTGATTCTACCTCCTCTGGATTTTCTAGTTCTCCCATATCCATTAGGAGTAGATAATTCATATCAGACCCAAACCTTTGCACTAGTATCATGAAATTAGTTAATCTCTTCAATTTAATCGACTGATTTGGGTTACTTAGACCTGCTCTTTCTTATGGTACCTGAACTTATGGTACTCTTACTTTTGGAACATAAAAATTTGGTGCTCCCACTCAAGATTCAGGTGCTCTTGAACATTTTTGTCTTTACGAAGACCTCAAATTTGGAATTCCATTGCATTCAACACTTGTATATAAGTTATCTAGTTATTGTGAATTACCAACACTCTAATTAGCCTAGACTTCTACCATTGATTTTCTTTCAACTTCTTTCCCCACCAATTTCTAGTCCTTCCACAAAACCTTCTAATCAAAGACAACATACTTGTTTCGAATGATTTATTTCCTTTCACCATCCCATAAATTATATGCAAAATTTTCGACTCCATAACCAAGGAAAATATATTTAGGATTTAGATTCAAGTTTTTCATGATCCTTATAATTTACATATACATATGCTAAAATACTAAATATTTTAAGATGATGAAATTTTTATCATTTTCTAGATGACATATCCTCCATAATTTCCTACCCAAATATCAATGCTAGACTTTTATTAGTGAGATAATCCACTATATTGATTTCCTCTACCCATGTCATCTTATGAATTCCCAAGTGAAACCTTATACTCCTAGATTTCTCTATAAAAGTCTGATTTATCCTTTCTACGACTCCATTTTATTGTGGAGTTCTGATCACTATCTTTTATTCCCGAATGTTGAAAGCAATATTCCTTGCAAGATATATTCTTACCAACATGAGATATTTCCTATTCAAATGATCTCATTCATATTTATCCATCAACATTGGTTTTACTCCTAATAGGGAAACCTCTAAGTCTTTATGAATTTGATAATCTTTCATCTTTATTCACCAGAAGAAAAAATTTAATCCATTAAATTTATCAATATGAATCTTTCCTTTATAAAATATCATGTCAATTGTTGAATTAAGAGATCTAAAACCTTACCTTTGATGCCACATATTGGGGGAACTTGAATGAAACTAAAAAAATGAACCATGAAAACCCAATAACCTATACTAATGATATACCATAGAAATTACAATCGACATATCCACCAAAAATTAATACGTTGTAGTAGTGGGGTGGAAAACTGAATCTCTAGAAGTTCCCTTCCCCCTCAACTGAGTGTTTCATAAGTAACTAGATACAACAACCTAATCGCCATACAAAGTTGACCTCACACACACCTCAGTATAAGAAAAAAATTATTGAAAATACATTCAATAGTAAAATATGAAATAGAAATATATGAAAGCAGATAAAGAACGTAAATTTTTTACAAGATTTGGACTATGTCCTGCATGCATGGGGGAAACCACGCTTTTGTTTTATTTTATTATAACCAGAAGATTGTAAGTGAATAAATAGATTACAGATACAATTAATCCTCACCAACTTCTCATATATACAATAAATTATAATACCTTTCACCTCATGTTAATCCACCCTTTGTACTTAAGGTCTCACATACTTAAGTACTAAGTACAACCAGTCAGACAAGTTAAACATGCTTTCCTAAAAACCTGGTTGAAAATACATGACCACCTAAGAAATTTTTATAACCTGGTGATCCATAATCTCTATTTAACTTCCAAACCTCCCAAAGTTACACTATAGAACTATTAGTATATGTGAACTTTTTATGGACCTACTATATGGTGACCTTCCTTTTTATTACATGATTTAAACTATAATTCCTTGGAAAAATATTACATAAGTAAACCCAACGGACATTTTTTAGTTTAGTGTCTTGGAAACTAGTTACATATTTCAAGACATACATGGTACATAAATGAAAACATAAAAAAATTAAAATACTATTAAAATGATTCCTTATTTTTTCATCCAATATCATATCACTACATAAGATTTCCTGAGGACATTTATCAAATGAAAGGGGTGATCATAAATCTTGGTAAGGGATAAAAAATGTAAGAGGAAATCATAGGTGAAACATTAGGCATAATATAATAAAAATATATATAAAAACTTGAGTCAGATCATAAGTACATGAACATATAATATGAGACATAATATTAAAATATGGTGACAACATAAACATGAGACATTCATAAACATATCACCAAAGCTCATAACTAAGGTGGTATAAAAAAATATTACCAAGGCTTTTGAACAGGGTATTATAAAACATTACCAATTAATTATTCCAAGGTATCATGAACATGTCATCTTTGTATATTACTTCCTTACCCAATACATTGGAGCGTTATCAGTGCATACCCATCATATGTCAAATATTATGTGTGCTACATCGATAAAAAATAATAGGTTCATATCATTATAACTCATGAGTAGATAATGTGGTCTTAATACATGTATTTACCTAATGAATAGTTTAATGATAAATTGAAATTAATACCCTTGAATGAAAATAGGGTTGGGTATTCATGACATGAATATATAGCTTGGAAAATCAAGGGCTTATTTCATCAGCATAATAGGAATACAAAAGGGATCTTGGAATGGGTTTATTAAGATGGAAAGAGAATATCTCATTTAAAATACATCATATATACACTAATGGGGGTGTATATAAATACTTAAAAACATAATAAATTGGGAATCAAAATCCTTATACAAAATAAGTACTTGAATTGAAAAAGTGGAGGAAGAGATCACTTACCTTGGGAGGATGCTTCTTAAAGATAGGGAGAGACTCTTTAGAACATTATAACCAACTTGGAGAGACTCTTGAGAAGTTAATTGAGTGAGGATTCAAGATTAATGTATTTTTTATGGAAATTAATGAGGTAATGGGGGTATTTATACTTTAGGAGGGGTTGTTTTAAAGGATTAAACAATGATTTTTTGTATTTAAGGCTAACCACTTTTTGGTGGCATAAATTTAAATGAATTTGGTTTATAATTAATGTTGTAAAGTTTTGTTAAGTAAATAAAATATCTCAAACACCCATTTAAATTTGTCATTTTTAGTTAGCTTATGTCTTTACCTTTTAACTTTAACATTTTACATTATTTTGCCTATACTGCAGTTATTCTTTTTTTACCAAGGTAACTTTTATATGCCTAAAAATGAAATTTCCTTTATTACCTAATTTGGACCTTATAGTTAAAAATATTAAAACCATTTTACTTTATTCAACTTATAAAAGTGATAAAAATTAAATCTAATATGATACGTGTATAACTCATAAAAATAATGTTTTTAGAAAAATAAAATCATGGTTTTCAAAATGTTAAGCATGTGTTTCTAAATGTAATGACTTATGTATTATATTATTAATTAAATAAATTTTGATCAATAATAAGGATTAATAAATTTTAAATCATTATCATATCATTATTATATCATAAGAGTAATGGTATTTCATAAAAAACGGTATTTTCACTTTTTACCCCCAAAATCAACTTTTTTAGAAAATTACCATAATTTCACCCTAAGATAATTTCAATGAGATGAATAAAAAAATTATATTTATTTTACCAAAATAATACTCTAAATATTATAGTTTTAACTTTTAAATAAAAATCCTTATTTATTGAAAATTAATTTTTTTATGACATAATAAACTTTCTAATTGTTATAAAAATTACTTAGGAATTAATCAATTTATATTATCATATAAAAGTGTTTTATAAGAAATTTTCAATTAAAATAAAATTTATTTAATAAATATAAATTTATCATAAAATATAATTTTAATGGAAATTAAATATTTTTTATAGTTTCCAAAAATATAATCATAAAATATTCCCAACTTTCACTTTATTGCACCAATAATACTAATGACCAGATGTCTTATTGATTAATAGTGATAATTCCCATTATCCATATTAGAAAACATTCCTCATGATGAATGGCCATATTTCCCTATAAATACTCCATTATTCTTTCTTCATCATTCACTACTTCACTTATAAAGGTTTTTACACAACCTTTGATAATGTTAATCGTTTTCCTAACACTTCTCTTTATTTTTATGATATTTATGGAAGGGGAGATATTATTGGGAAAATTCAAGCCAATGGAGTTCATTTTAGTGAATTTATCATTCTTCTATGTGTATATACCTTTAATATTCCTTATTTTTGTAATCCATTTCAATACCTAATGAGTCAAGTTCTTATGAAATGTAATAGTCTTTCTATTCCTGACTATTATAAAACATAATAAAAATATTGTTGAATGACATGCATTATTTTATTAAGTTAAGGATATTTTGGGTCATTACATCCCCCCCCCAAGAAATTTCTCCCTCAAAATTTTTTTTCAACCTTAAATGGTCCGATATATTATAGACTCAGTTTCCCTCTTTCACCTTTGGATTTAGGCATTGGTTAGTAAAGTGACTAGGCTCTCTACACTTGAAGTAATGACACACAGGATGTATTTTCACTAACTTTCCATCATAAATAGCATTAAGGGGTTGGTGATTTTCATCTCCATGATAGTTTCAAGAAATGTGGATATCCTTTCTACATTTGTAGCACTTCCCACTTCATTAAAGACAATTCCCCGAGTGCCTTTTCCCACAGTTTTCGCACAAGGAAAGTTGTTGTTTTTTCACTTCCTTTTCATGGAAAGATCCTTCCCAAAGTTGTTAAATATCCTTATTTTTTTTATCATTTTATATATGGGACCATTCAACATATCTAAACTCTATGTCAACTTTGAGATCACATTGTACTATTTCCTCATAACTCCCGAACTCGTGGATTTTCAAAGATTTCCATAGATGGGGTCTCAAACCACCAAAGAATCTATAAATATCCCTATAATAATCAATAACAATGCTTAAATCATAACACAAAATCCTTCAGAAGATCATCTCATAACTTCTGATAGATTTACCTTCCATTTTCTTTAGCTTAAGTGATCCCCATTAGTACAAAAAGAATTTACCGCATCGGCTTTTTCACGTCAGTTATTTATAACCGATGTGAAAAATCCATGTATGTTGTTTTTTCACGTCGATTATATAATAACCAACATGAAAAAGAAATTTTCATTTCTTTATCACATCATTTATTATATAACCTTCATTATATACCATTTAAAATTTTATGAATCGTAGTTTCGGTGTTATTTAATCTCGAAAAGGTAGACTTGTTTCTCACGCATGGAAGCCATAACCCTAGTTTCTTTGATCCGGTGGACTCCAATATCATATTTCCATATTTATAAATCCTCAATTTTTATAGGTCTCATTCTTGAATATTTGATCTGCCCATCTCTCAAGTAATTCCCACACATCGATCCTCTCTTTCGATCTTTCAATGACATGGACACCCTAACTGATGTACATGGATGTTACTAACACTTTTTAATTTAGTTTTAATTAATTTGCTAACCACTTCTTGAGTTTTTAGGTTCTTTTTGTAGTATTTTAATATTATAGATATTCTTAGTTAATTTTATATTAACATTAGTTATTTACTTTTTTTATTTTATTTTATTTTAGCTTTTAGTTTAATTAATATTAGTTATTATTATTATTATTAGTTTATTAATTAACTATATTAATTTAACTTGTCAATATAATTTTTATATAACTCCTCTTTTTATTTATTTTTACTAATTATTATTATTACTATTTTTATTTAAACTATTAGACAGTTAGATTTTTAAGTTTGAATTTGAGTTTTAAATTTTGAATTTTATTTATTGTTTCCCTCCTATCTCCCCTCTTGACCGCGCCCCACCTATCTCCCATTTTTTTCTCACCCGCCTACCCCCTCTTCTCTCTCCAATTAGCCGCCCATCCCTCTATTTTTTTCACTCCGCATCCCGTCGCCCCCCTTGTAGAGGGCCGTCGGACTCCCCCCCCCATCGCGCCCCACTCTCCCTGCTGCTACCCCGCATCCCGTCGCCTCTCACCCACGGCCTTCTCCATTCCAGCACTCCCCGCCTCCCTCGGTCCCGGCCGTCCGCCACCCTGCCCAGCAACCCGCCTTCCCTCTCCTCCGCCGCACTCCCCCTCCTGCTGCACGGTCCAGCCACCCACCTCCTCTCGGCCGCCACCCTCGCCACCAGCGCGCCAGCCGGCCTCCCTCGCCGCCGGCCTCCCTCGCCACTCCGCCTCCCTCTCCCTCTCTCGGCCGGACCATCCGAGGCCCTCCCTTCTCCACGCCGCCGGCCTCCCTCATCACCCACTGGACCCCGACCCCGGATCTCCTCTTCATCCCGCTGGCCAGCCCTTCGACCCCCAACGTGCACCCCAGCCGGTCTTCTCCATTTGCGCCACCCATCTTCCCCGCCCGAACTCACCACCCAGCCCCTCGTCCGAACTCACCCCCTGCGGCCTCCCCTCTCCAGTCCGAAGGCCCTGCACCCCACTACTCCTCCTAACCCGCCAACCCCTCTCATCCTTTTTTTTTATTTTTTTACTTGCAGTGCCCCGGCCACTGAGCGTCTGAGCAGCCACCGCGGTCGCTGCACCGGACCAGCATCCGCTTCATCACCTGCATCTTTGGTTCCGGTGGTCGTGAAGCTGGTGCGCGACGTCATCACGTGTTGAGGGTTGGTGCGCGCGGCGAAAATAAAGACAGACACGATCATTTTTTTGGTAACGCAGTGTTGTTTTACATGACATATCATTTTATTACTGCGTTGATTTTTTTAGTTGTGATGTCGGGGTAATTTTCTTAGTGTCGGGATGTTGGTTGATTAATTAAAACTATTGCGCATGCCATGCAATGTATTGTTTGATGATTAATTGTCAATTAAATTTATTTTAATTGAATATTTATCTGTTTAAATTATTTTTGCACTGAATTAATTGCTGAAATTGAAACTGGCCATTTTAATTATAAGTCGACGCGGCGGTCCGAGAAGGTAAACCGCGTTGACCGATGGTAGGTGCAAATTAGTGACACAACTTTGTGAGAAACGGGTTGTGTCATTTCGCCGTGTAGTTCGGGGCTTGAACGAGTTTTCTAATTTATTTATGACACCAGAGAACGGGACTTTAAATAAAATTGGGAAATTAAAATTGAGCATCTAAAAAATGCACATATTTTCGGAACTGGCGATAATTAAACAGAATAAAAAATTAATCATCCCAAAGAATACCTTGCACGGCTGCGTGATAATTTAATTGTGACACCAACATCCCCGACACATTTTGTTGACTTAGAATCCATCATCATTTCCGTTTGCAATTTTCTTTTTATCTTTTGTCTTCTCACCTTTTAGTTTAAATAAAAAAAAAAGGGAAAACTCAAAAATAGGAATTCCCTCAAACCTTGTCCATCTAAACATTGTCCAACGAAATATTTTTTAGTGGACTAGATTCCGTGCTCTCTGTGGTTCGACCCTGCTCGCCACTTTTACAGTAGCCAGTTGGTTATAAAATTCGCAAATTTGCACGCGTTGCGACGCGCGTACCAAATTTCTGGCGCCGTTGCCGGGGAGCACGCGCACGTCTAGCATTAAGAAAATTTCAAGTAGACCTTGCTTTAGGCACTGTTCGCCTAAATGGTGAACACTCGTACTTCTGATCCGTCAAAGAACGACACACCCCTTGATCCACAACTTGAACATCAAAGAAAGGGAAAAGAACAAGTCGGTACCTCAGCTGCAAACGCAATGCATCCACCTGCGGAAAGCGTTGAAACTCATATTCCGACACTTCCTAGTGGACAAGTCCATCCACTTTTCCAAAACCGTCTCGATAATCAAAGACCTCGGACTACCATGAGACAGGAGTTGCGACCCAACACAGTCGGAATAAGCTCAGGTATAACACGACCCAGAATTCAAGCAACGCACTTTGAATTGAAGCCGTCCACGATCAACCTGCTCCAACAACATGCACAGTTTCATGGATTGAGCAGCGAAGACCCTTATATGCATGTGAACAGATTTCTTGAAGTCTGTGACACATTTAAATATAACGGAGTAACGGATGATGCGTTGATCCTACGATTGTTTCCATTTTCGTTGCAAGGGAAAGCAAAGGACTGGTTGGAGAGTCTCGACCCCGAAACAGTTTTCACATGGGAAGTGTTGAGAAGAAAATTCCTTGATCGATATTACACAACAGCCCAATCTTTGAAAAACAAGAGAGACCTCGACTCCTTTTGTCAAAGTGAATACGAATCGTTAGGAGAAGCTTGGGAAAGATTCAAGTCCATGTTAAGACGTTGTCCCCATCATGGGATGAAGTTGGCAAACCAGCTGCAAGCTTTCTACTATGGACTTCAATCCGAGAGTAAGTCTGCCATCAACACAGCTACTGGAAACGCGTTCATGGAAATGGATCCGGAGGACCTGTACATATTGATTCAAAACATGGCCGAACACAGTTTCCAGTGGCCAGAAGATTTTTCACGACGAAAGGCAGGAGTGCATCACGTTGATACTCAGACATTCATGGCTGCACAATTTGAAGCTCTCAACAAGAGGATTGACAACTTGTCAATAAACCCGCCTAAGCCAGTCCATGTTGTTCAAGCTGAACATTGTCCACACTGTGGTGGCCCTCATGATTATCCCATGTGTCCATATAACACATCTGAGACTAAGATGTCTGAAGCTAACTTTGTCAGCTACAACAAAGGAAATTATGGAAACAACTACAACACAAACTGGCAAGGAAATAACCAAAATCAAGGTTGGAAGGAGCCATCGACTACTCAACCAATAAACCAGAATGCAGGTCCACCTGGATTTCCTGCTCAATCTTCCTTCAGACCCGCCATGCAATCGCAAGAGCAAGGATATCAACAGAAATACCGACCCCCATTTCAGCAACAACAACAAAATAAGGAGCAAAAGCAAACAGACTTGTCCCCTCCTGCAATGCAAGGACAACAAGATTGGGGAGCAACTATTGCTAAACTAATGATGTCCAATCAATCAAGGTTTGAGTTACAAGAGATTGCAACTCAAAATTTGCAAGCAACAACTCAAAATTTGCAGACGAACACCCAAAACCTGCAGGCTTCCATGCGTAACATTGAAAATCAAGTCGGTCATATAGCCGCACAAATGCAGAACCGACAACAAGGAACACTACCGGGAAGCACAAGAGTCAACCCAAGAGAAGAAGCAAAAGCCATCACATTGCGAAGTGGCACACAGTTACCAAAGCACCAAAAGCCTGATGTTCAACCAACAGATGAGACGCCTATACCTTCCACTGAAAATGGCGACTCAACAAACAAAGCAATCCAACTTGAACCCAAAGGGGAGGAAGATCCAAACAACCTTGCAAAGAATGAAAATGCAAGAAAGGAGAAGGAAAATGAGGCACTCAACGAAAGAGCGAAAGCCCACATACCACCTCCTCCATTTCCACAAAGACTGAAGCAAAGGAAGTTGGATGCTCAATTTTCAAAATTCATGGAGATGTTCAAAAAGCTTCAAATAAATATTCCTTTTGCGGAAGCCATCACACAAATGCCCCACTATGCCAAATTTCTCAAAGAACTTCTGTCAAAAAGAAGAAAATTAGATGATGTGGGAACAGTCATAATGCACGAGGAATGTTCAGCAGTCATACCTAGATCCATACCTCCAAAACTAAGAGACCCTGGGAGTTTCACTATTCCTTGCAATATTGGAGGGTGTCAATTCGGAAGAGCTTTGTGCGACCTCGGAGCTAGTGTCAATCTCATGCCGTCTGGAATCCTTGAAGAACTGGGCATCACCGAATTAAAGCCAACAAGAGTCGCCTTGAAAATGGCTGACCGATCAGTGAAGCATCCTCGAGGGATTCTAGAGGACGTTCTTGTCAAGGTTGATAAATATTACTTCCCTGCTGACTTCATTGTCCTCGATATGGAAGAAGATAAGGACGTCCCACTCATTCTCGGGAGACCATTCTTGGCGACATGCAGAGCACTGGTTGATGTCCAAGAGGGAAAGTTGATTTTTAGAATTGGGGATGAGAACATAACATTTGATGTCCTAAAGGCCATGGAAAAACCATCTGTAGCAGACTGTCATTTCCTGGATACGATTGAAGAATGGGATGAGTTTGCAAGCGATGTGCTGGACCTCGCAGATTTGCACAAAGAAAATAAAGAGTTCACTGAATCAATCGAGGAAGTGGAATTCATCAGGAATATAGTCGAGCCTTTAGATAGACAAGAATTCACTTCACTTACTCCATCACTTGAAAAGCCTCCAACACTTGAGCTTAAACCCCTTCCATCAAACCTGAGATATAGCTACTTGGGAGATTTAAACACCTTACCAGTCATCATAAATGCCAATCTTTCGAGTGAACAAGAGAGCAAATTGCTCAATGTCCTGTCACAAAGGAAACCAGCAATAGGTTGGACGATTGCTGATCTAAAAGGTATAAGTCCTGCCATCTGTACTCACAGAATACATATGGAAGATAATTCAAAACCCTGCAGGCAACCACAACGACGCTTGACACCTCCCATGAAAGAAGTAGTCAAGAAAGAAGTCATTAAACTTCTTGATGCCGGTTTAATTTTTCCAATCTCCGACAGTCAGTGGGTTAGCCCGTTGCAAGTGGTACCTAAAAAGGGTGGAACCACAGTGGTTGAGAATGATAAAGGAGAATTGATAACCACGAGAACAGTGACTGGATGGAGAGTGTGCGTCGACTATCGGAAATTGAATGATGCCACTAGAAAGGATCACTTCCCATTACCCTTTATTGATCAAATCCTTGAACGATTGGCAGGTCGAGATTACTACTGTTTTCTGGATGGATACTCGGGCTATAATCAAATAGCAGTGACACCAGAGGATCAAGAGAAAAGCACGTTCACTTGTCCATATGGTACATTTGCGTATAGGCAAATGCCTTTTGGAATGTGTAATGCTCCAGCCACATTTCAACGATGCATGATGGCAATATTCCATGACATGATTGAAGAGTTCTTGGAAATTTTCATGGATGACTTCTCAGTGTATGGAAATTCTTTTGATGACTGTCTAGAACATTTGGATAAGGTTTTGGCAAGATGCGAAGAAAAGAATCTGGTACTTAATTGGGAAAAGTCACACTTCATGGTCCAAAGTGGAATAGTCTTAGGCCATCAAATTTCAAAGAAAGGAATTGAAGTTGACTTCGCAAAGATCAGTACAATCTCTGAGTTACCCATGCCTTCTTCAGTTCGTTCCATTCGAGGTTTTCTTGGGCACGTTGGATTCTATAGACGCTTCATCAAGGATTTCTCTGTTATTGCCCGACCCCTTACGAATCTATTGGGAAAAGATGTCACGTTCCACTTCGGCCCTGAATGTCAGGAAGCATTTAAATTATTAAGGCAGCGTTTGGTTGAAGCCCCAATAATGATTTCACCTGATTGGGAGCAACCATTCGAGTTAATGTGTGATGCTAGTGACTGGGCAGTTGGAGCTGCCTTGGGGCAAAGAAAAGAAAAGATCTTTAGGCCAATCTACTATGCTAGCCGAACGTTGAATGAGGCCCAACATAACTACACAACAACTGAAAAAGAGCTGCTAGCAGTTGTTTTTGCCTTTGATAAATTTCGATCCCATCTGTTGTTCTCAAAAGTCACTGTCTATACGGATCATGCGGCACTTCGGTATCTAATGGCCAAGAAAGATGCAAAACCGAGACTCATTCGATGGATACTGTTACTTCAGGAATTTGACATTGAAGTCAAGGACAAAAAGGGAACAGAGAACGTCGTTGCTGATCATTTATCACGCCTCGACCATGACACAAGTGAAATCAATGTCGAACTAATCACTGAAACATTTCCTGACGAACAACTCTATGCCATTGAGACAATCACACCTTGGTATGCTGATTTCGTGAACTACTTAGCTTCAGGTGTGATACAACCAGATTTATCAAAGGAACAGAGGAAAAGATTTCTGAATGAATCACGACATTACTACTGGGATGATCCTTTACTTTTCAAAGACTGTGCGGATGGAATGATAAGAAGATGCATCCCTGAAGAAGAAGTGGAAAGTGTTTTGAACCTATGCCATACTGGAGAAGCTGGAGGACACCATGGGATTCATCGAACAATCAGCAAGGTGTTACAATGTGGTTTGTACTGGCCAACCATGAATCGTGATATTCGTGAATTCGTCATGAATTGTGACAAATGCCAAAGAACCGGGGGTATAAGCTGGAAGCGCGAAATGCCACAACATTCAATCATGGGAATTGAAATTTTTGACATATGGGGAATTGACTTCATGGGTCCTTTTCCTAAATCTTTTGGGAAATCCTATATCCTTGTCTGTGTGGACTATGTGTCAAAATGGGTGGAAGCTGAAGCATTCTCGGAAAATACTGCTCGAGTCGTCATTAAATTTTTGAAGCAACACATTTTTACCCGGTTCGGAATTCCAAGGCTCATCATCAGTGACCGTGGTACCCACTTCAATAATGCGCTGTTTCAGAAGCTAATGACTCGCCATGGATGTCACCACTACATGAGCACCCCATACCATCCACAGACCAATGGCCAAGCTGAGGTTTCAAACCGAGAAATTAAGGGTATTTTGGAGAAAACTGTAAGTACATCTAGGAAAGATTGGGTAACCAAACTTGATGATGCACTATGGGCCTACAGAACTGCCTACAAGACACCCATTGGAATGTCCCCATATAGGTTGGTCTTTGGGAAAACCTGCCACTTACCTGTGGAATTGGAACATAAAGCTTATTGGGCTGTGAAGAAACTGAATTTTGATCTCAAAACTGCCCAAGAGAAGCGTTTTCTACAAATGAATGAACTAGATGAGATGAGGAGAGAAGCATATGACAATGCTTTGATTTACAAAGAGAAAACTCGAGCCTGGCACGACAAACGGATCCAACAAAGAAATTTTTCAACAGGCGACAAAGTTCTCCTCTTCAACTCACGACTTCGAATCATGGCTGGAAAACTCAAATCGAAGTGGTCAGGTCCTTACACCGTCACAATTGTTTATCCACATGGTGCTGTCGAAATTTCTGATGGGAAGATGCCTCCATTCAAAGTAAATGGTCAACGCCTTAAACTTTACCACACTTCGGATAAAATAGGCATCATTGAAGAACTACAATTACAATGAGAAGTTATCCGTCTGGCTGAAGACGTTAAACTTAGCGCTGATCGGGAGGCAACCCGACTGCTTCTTCATTCTTGATCTTTGTTTTCTTACTCTATCTCTATCTCTCTATCTTCTTTGTGAATGCAGCTAAAAAGAAAAATGTCTAGCTCTTCTGATTCTTCTGTGGTCATCGATGCGCTTGTTCCGTCTCCCTCTGACTTAGTACGACGGATAACTCAGGAGCTGGCTGATATCGAGCGCCGGCTTGAGGAACTTTCACTGGAGATTCGTGCTCAGCATCCAGCACCACCACAAAGAGCACAGATTCCGTTCCTCCCTCACCAGCTTCACGCTCACTTTGCTCCGGAGGTGGTTAATCCCACCAAGCGTCCCCGTGAGATCGAGGATACAGCCACCAGTTCTCGTAAGAGGCAGAGGAATTCTGAGCTGATGGACCAAGACGATTGAACATTGTCCATCCGTCTGGCTGAAGACGTTAAACTTAGCGCTTCCTGGGAGGCAACCCATGTTCCAGTTTCATTCCCCCCCCTTTTTCTCCTTTTACCTGTTCTAATTTGTTTGAAAAAAAAAATATATAAATAAAATAAAACATGGCATGTGTGATTTTTCTTTTAGCTCCTCCTGATATCTGTATGCACCTGTCACTCTTCTGCATCTCTGCTTCTATTTAGATGATTCTTGGTGTTATCTTTATGATATGATGCGGGTATGTGTTGTCCATTTGTAGATTTTACAGGTACATCATTTCTGGAACTTCACCGGATACAGGCAGCCTCTCCGCATCTATCTGCACTTACACAGGGAAGTGTTTTAATTTTCGCCATATTTTCTGCTTCCAAAAACACCATATGAAAAAAAAAAAAAAAAAAAAAAAACGAACACTCCTGTCATTCATGAACCCACATAAGAACTGTTGTATTTTTACCGCAACCCAGTCGGGAACATACCACTTGTGTCCCTAGGCAGTTTGAGCACCTGATTCTTGTTCTGGATTTCTTCAATCCTTGACCTCATGACTTAGATGATTGCTGATATTATTTCATGCTTCGAAAGATTTTTCAAAAACTTGAATATTTTTGAGACACTTATTTGCACTCATTCTCATCTGTGCTGTCCAACATTATATTTCCATACCCATGAGGACTCTGGCCCATTTTACATCATCTCCTGTTTCTCTTTTTCTTGAGGGAATCTCAACCATGTTTTGTCTTCTAGAACTTGCCATGTTTTTCCATCAAAGCGATAGGAATTTTTGAAAGTTTCACCAAAATGATCGAGGCATCTGTTTGATATTTTAGCCCCGTTGACCCACTGAGCCAACCAAACATTTTCTCCTTCGTATAGCCCTTAGAAGCCATGCAGAAGCCTTTTAGGATGAGCCCAAGCCGATACCCTTCCCTACCAATTTCTTGAATTTATGCATGATTATTTCAATCTAAGTGTGGGGGAGAGAGACTTACTCATGGAGAGGGTTCTTCGAGGGGCAGTGAGTCATTTGATGTCCATGGATTGACATTATTCCATCCTGATCATATGAGTTCTTTTTCACAGTAGCGACATTCATTTCATATTATTTTGATATAGGAATATAGAACCCTTTTCAGTTCCAACAATGGGTACATTGGTGGTCATTACGCGGTAACCCTCGACTTTGGGGATACCTATTAAAGTGATGATCCATTACTCCAGGAACTAGAAAGTTTTCTATATGACCTACCTTCATTGAGATGTTACATCGTATACGCTACTTGTGTACGTTTCTTTGGGATTATTGTCTGACATTTATTTCATGGGGTTTTGGAACTGATACTCACTTATTTTTCCTGACCATATTATTTGAGTGAGTTGTCTTTAAAAAACAAAAAGAGTGAAAAAAAAAAGAGTGGAACATTGGCTTATCATATGCTTGGGGACAAGCGGTGTTTTAAGTGTGGGGGAGCGAGAGTTTGAGGGAGACATTTAGATTGACTTATCATGCATTTATTTCAAGATTCAACCCTCCTTTTTACCAAAAAGATGTCAATTTTTTTTACCCACCGTCCCACAGCTTCAGAAACATTTGAACCTCATGTAAAGTCCTTGAGATTGGTGCATACTTTTGATTTCCACTAGTGGAGATGTGAAATTTATGGCAAGCCTATGGTAAGCATGCATGTGTATGAGAACTGAGAAAAACTTTGATCAAATGTTTTTGAGAGATGAAAGTGATTGTGAGGTAGGTCACATGATGAATGAATGCACGTACTTGTTTTGAAAAAATGCAAGTGAAAGAAAAATTATTTTTGAAACTGAAGTTTTAAATGAAGCATGATATTTTATGAGGAAAGAGATTGACAAATTTTGAACTTGTAATGTTGATGTTTTGATCTGTCTCCTGTCACTTGTGTGTTCTTTCTGATTGTTTTGCCCAGGAGTGCAAAAGTTTAAGTGTGGGGGATTTGATGTACATGGATGTTACTAACACTTTTTAATTTAGTTTTAATTAATTTGCTAACCACTTCTTGAGTTTTTAGGTTCTTTTTGTAGTATTTTAATATTATAGATATTCTTAGTTAATTTTATATTAACATTAGTTATTTACTTTTTTTTTTATTTTATTTTAGCTTTTAGTTTAATTAATATTAGTTATTATTATTATTATTAGTTTATTAATTAACTATATTAATTTAACTTGTCAATATAATTTTTATATAACTCCCCTTTTTATTTATTTTTACTAATTATTATTATTACTATTTTTATTTAAACTATTAGACAGTTAGATTTTTAAGTTTGAATTTGAGTTTTAAATTTTGAATTTTATTTATTGTTTCCCTCCTATCTCCCCTCTTGACCGCGCCCCACCTATCTCCCATTTTTTTCTCACCCGCCTACCCCCTCTTCTCTCTCCAATTAGCCGCCCATCCCTCTATTTTTTTCACTCCGCATCCCGTCGCCCCCCTTGTAGAGGGCCGTCGGACTCCCCCCCCCATCGCGCCCCACTCTCCCTGCTGCTACCCCGCATCCCGTCGCCTCTCACCCACGGCCTTCTCCATTCCAGCACTCCCCGCCTCCCTCGGTCCCGGCCGTCCGCCACCCTGCCCAGCAACCCGCCTTCCCTCTCCTCCGCCGCACTCCCCCTCCTGCTGCACGGTCCAGCCACCCACCTCCTCTCGGCCGCCACCCTCGCCACCAGTGCGCCAGCCGGCCTCCCTCGCCGCCGGCCTCCCTCGCCACTCCGCCTCCCTCTCCCTCTCTCGGCCGGACCATCCGAGGCCCTCCCTTCTCCACGCCGCCGGCCTCCCTCATCACCCACTGGACCCCGACCCCGGATCTCCTCTTCATCCCGCTGGCCAGCCCTTCGACCCCCAACGCGCACCCCAGCCGGTCTTCTCCATTCGCGCCACCCATCTTCCCCGCCCGAACTCACCACCCAGCCCCTCGTCCGAACTCACCCCCTGCGGCCTCCCCTCTCCAGTCCGAAGGCCCTGCACCCCACTACTCCTCCTAACCCGCCAACCCCTCTCATCCTTTTTTTTTATTTTTTTACTTGCAGCGCCCCGGCCACTGAGCGTCTGAGCAGCCACCGCGGTCGCTGCACCGGACCAGCATCCGCTTCATCACCTGCATCTTTGGTTCCGGTGGTCGTGAAGCTGGTGCGCGACGTCATCACGTGTTGAGGGTTGGTGCGCGCGGCGAAAATAAAGACAGACACGATCATTTTTTTGGTAACGCAGTGTTGTTTTACATGACATATCATTTTATTACTGCGTTGATTTTTTTAGTTGTGATGTCGGGGTAATTTTCTTAGTGTCGGGATGTTGGTTGATTAATTAAAACTATTGCGCATGCCATGCAATGTATTGTTTGATGATTAATTGTCAATTAAATTTATTTTAATTGAATATTTATCTGTTTAAATTATTTTTGCACTGAATTAATTGCTGAAATTGAAACTGGCCATTTTAATTATAAGTCGACGCGGCGGTCCGAGAAGGTAAACCGCGTTGACCGATGGTAGGTGCAAATTAGTGACACAACTTTGTGAGAAACGGGTTGTGTCATTTCGCCGTGTAGTTCGGGGCTTGAACGAGTTTTCTAATTTATTTATGACACCAGAGAACGGGACTTTAAATAAAATTGGGAAATTAAAATTGAGCATCTAAAAAATGCACATATTTTCGGAACTGGCGATAATTAAACAGAATAAAAAATTAATCATCCCAAAGAATACCTTGCACGGCTGCGTGATAATTTAATTGTGACACCAACATCCCCGACACATTTTGTTGACTTAGAATCCATCATCATTTCCGTTTGCAATTTTCTTTTTATCTTTTGTCTTCTCACCTTTTAGTTTAAATAAAAAAAAAAGGGAAAACTCAAAAATAGGAATTCCCTCAAACCTTGTCCATCTAAACATTGTCCAACGAAATATTTTTTAGTGGACTAGATTCCGTGCTCTCTGTGGTTCGACCCTGCTCGCCACTTTTACAGTAGCCAGTTGGTTATAAAATTCGCAAATTTGCACGCGTTGCGACGCGCGTACCACTAACACTCGTTTTTTTTTTATTCTGTGGACTCAAATCTCACATTAGCATCTTCATAAACCCTCAAGTTTTTTTGGATTTTTTTTTTGAATATAGATCTTCTCATCTCAAATATCATATTACCATCTTCATATACCTTAGTTATCTGTTGATTTAAGTGAAAAGGTGTGTGGATTGAATTATATCTTAATATTCAATGTTATATCATAAATTTATACATTATATATTAATGTTCTGATTTTTCTACTATATGTAAAGTCATTTACACTAAATTATTTCACATATTTTTATACTACATCACAACTTAAATTTTTCATTGAATCTCTAAATGTTTCTTATTTGGATAATGTTTGTGAATCATTTATTGTTTATGCATACACTTCCATGTATATGGATAAATTTCAATTAATATTATGCATTTATTAGTGATTTAGTAATCTTAAAATGTAATATATACATACCTTACAATTTTCATATAGTTAAATATACAATATCATATAAGTAGCGTATGTGCATATCAACACTTTTCTTGTGATGTGAGCATGTTGTTATCTTGAAAAAACATATATTAAATATGCAACCTACATATTATGAGTTACTGTCAATATAATGTTGGAATTATTGGTGAATACACAATAGGAACTGTCAATTTGTTCATTTACATATCTTTGTTATATTTATATATATATATGTTATGTTTTAACTCTATTTGGACTAATTAACCCATTTGGTACAAATGATAATAGAGATTGATGTGTTGCCTATCCTCAGTCATACTTTAGGTTATATTAATTTTTTAATTTAGAGGATTATCCCACTGTATAGTAGAGTTTTTATATGTTATATTTTCATGGAATTACACATGCATCACATGGTATTCACAATGAAAGCGTTTTCTCCCCCTAAATTTGGGATTTTATTATATCAAATTAAGTAGACTAAAATATTTAAAATGTGGGTTATTAGTGTTTTATATTAAAATAAACACATGTTTTCATATAATACATAGTATGTAATATGATTTTCATGATTTTCATAATACATTAGGTATAAATAATATATAATATTAATTTTGTGAATATATATGTATTGCATTGAAAATTCATCATTGTGTTGTTTGGACTATACTATATGATTATATTATAGTATGAAATAATTTTTCTTCTAATAATTGTTGGTTTTTTCATGAAAAAAAATCTATTAAAAAATTTGATGATAAATATTCAAATCAAAATGGAAAATACACACTTGATTTGGATCCTGGTCAACAATATTCAATTTTGAGTTTTATCTAATTTCATTCAGAAGAAAATGAAAATTGAGAGAATGGTATATCTATATTTTCTTTTATAAATTACTTCCATTAATTTATTTTTATGATTTACCAATAATTTTTAAACTTATATTCCATTATTTTCTTGAATTTATAATCATACTTTTCAATGCATGTATTTTTTTTTAATTTCAAAAACAATTACTTTAAAATTATGACATCTTTGATATAAATTTACTTTATCTTCTATTTTATTGTTGTATAATCATTAAAATTAACATTCAATTTCATCTATAATTTTATTAACATTTTAAACATTATATTCACTATTATTGAAAATCATAGAAACATTTTACTAATGAATTATACCACAAGTGTGTCTTCTTGATTATCAGTGAAATAATACACTATTTCTCCCACTTACTCACTTTTATCACCACTATATTATTTTTAAAATATATTTATTTTTTATATTTATTATAGATAATAATTATTTGAAGTTAGATTATGGCACTTCGAATAAGTTATGAATGTGAGAAAGGTGTTTATGTTTATTTGGAACTTTCTAAACAAAATTTTCTAAATAGCAATGCATTTTTATGTCCATGCCTAAAATGTTTAAATATAAAGAAGTTAAAAAGTAGTGAGATTAAATATCAATTAATTTTTCATGGTTTTAATTCAATTTACAGTCGTTGGATTTGGAATGGTGAAACTGGGCAGAATTTCGTATCCATTGTTGATGATTCTTTTCAAGATGATAACTCTAATCAGATTTAAGAAATGATTCATGGTATTGAATTAGAGTTAATTGAGAAAGAACCGAAAATTGAGCATCTATATGGTGATGCTGACAAACTATTGTATCTATTTTATATGGAATTTATGGTTTTATCAATGGTGTTGATGTTTATTAACTTGAAGTCAAAACATGGATGGAGTGATAATATTTTTACAAAGTTGCTACAATTTTTGAAAGATATTCTTCTTGTAGATAATGATCTTCCATATTCACATTATAAAGTGAAGAAAATACTATGCTTGATGGGATTAGGGTACAAAAAAATATATGCATGTCCGAATAACTGTGTGATATATAGGAAGGAATATGAACTTCTATCAGGGTTTCCTAAATGTGGGACATCATGGTATAAGTTGAAAGAAAAATCATAGGATGATTTAGCAGTTACAAAGACCCCTACCAAGGCATTTTGGTATCTTCCTATAATTCTTCGTTTGAAATTTTTATTTGAAAATTATCATGATAAAAAAAGGTTAATATGAAATACAGATGAGCATATATGTGATGGAAAATTACAACATCTAGCTGATTGTCCACAGTGGAAGAAAATTGATCAGCAGTTTCGTATATTCATAAATGAAGTTAAAAATATCAAACTTTGATTGTGCATGGATGGAATGAATCCATATTGAATCCTTATTAACACACATAGTTAATGGATTATTTTATTGGTAATTTATAAATTATCTCCTAAATTTTGTATGGAGTTAAAATATTTCATGTTGAGTTTAATGATATATGGACCAAAACAACCCAGAAATGATATTGATATTTTCTTATCACTGTTAATTGATGATTTGAAACTTTTATGGGAGGATGATATTAGGGTGTATGATTCTTATAAAATGTAATATTTTCAACTACATGCAATGATTATGTTCACTATAAATGACTTTTTAGTATATATAAATTTCTATGGATACAGTGTTAAGGGGCATAAATCTTCTCCAATTTTTGAACAAAAAACTTCATATTATCAAATACATCATGGAAGAAAAATAGTATACATGGGTCATTGAAAGTTTTTGTTTATGGCTCACTCTTATAGAAGATTAAAAAATTCATTCAACAACTCACAAGAGTTTGATATTGCTCCAAAACCTTTATCCACTAATCATTATTTGTAGAGGATGCAAAACATTGATGTGGCATTCATAAAGACACATAAATCTAGTAATGATAGAAATATTTGGAAGAAACGGTCAATATTTTTTGAGCTACCATATTGGAGATATCATGAGGTCAAAAACAACATTGATTTTATGCATGTGAAGAAGAATATATGTGACAAATCTATTGGAACATTGTTATATATTAAATGAAATACTAAAGATGGGTTAAATGTAAGATTAGACTTACTATCAATGGGAATATGTTTGGATTTAGATACCACTCCTGATAGAAGGTGAACATTCCTACCCCCGGCTTGTCATACATTATCCAAGAGGGAGAAAAATATCTTTTTTCAATGTCTTCATGATATCAAAGTTCCACAGTGTTATTCTTCAAATGTAAAAAAAAATTGTGTCTTTAAAGGATTTGAAGTTGACATATATGAAATCTCATAATTGTCACACCATGATGCAACAACTCTTACTAGTTGCATTACATAGAATATTTCCCATATGTGTCAGAATGACTATCATTAAGGTGTGTTATTTTTTCAATTCAATTTTTAATAAGGTTATTGATATTAATTCTTTGAAAAATTTAGAGAACAAATTAGTTTCTATACTTTATCGATTGGAAATGAATTTGTCTCCATATTTTTATGATATCATAGTGCATTTAATGGTTCATTTCGTGTGAGAAATAAAGCTTTATGAACCTATATATCTATGTTGGATGTATCCTTTTAAAAGTTATATGAAGATATTGAAGGTGTGTGTTAAGAATTCATATCGACCTGAATCCTCCATTATTGAGAAGTATATTTCTGAGGAAGTTTTAGAGTTTTGTACAAGCTACTTTTCTATAGTGGAGCACATCACTTTGCTGACATCTTATTGTGATCAAGTTAATTATGAGGAAAATGGGATTTATGGATTGAAATTCAAATCATTGATAGGTAAACATATAAATAAGGTACATTTATGCATCTTGAATAAAATATATTATGCTCAGGCATATATAACATTAAATATTAATGTGTTGAAATAATGTTATCCAAAGAATAAATATATGTGGATTTTAAATGAGCATAACAAAAAAATCACCATGGTTTAAAGAGACCATGCTTGGTAGATCAGAAGCATCAGAAACATTGAGATGGTTAGTGGGTGGTACAATTTTAAATTTGATAACATGGTATGAGTATGAAAATAATAGTTATACATTTCATATGAAAAATCAAGACAATAAAATTACAGTTCAGAAATAGTAGTGTAATGGTGTTCACAGAAGCAATGCATTTTTAAAATGTCAAAGACAAAAACCTAATCTCCACATCAAGTGTATATTATGGAGTCATTAAATAAATATGAGAGGTTGATTATATTAAATTTAAAGTTCTAATGTTTAACTGAAAATGTTTTATTGGTAACAACAGTGTCAGACACTATGAATTTGGAATGACACTAGTTAATCTGAATAAATTGGAATACACAGTTGATCCTTTTATAATGTAAACAAATGAAAAAAAAAATCTATGTTCTTGATCAATCCAATATGTAGTGGTCTATTATTTTATAAGGAAAAAATAGTATGTTGGAAATGATAAACTTGATGAAGATGTTGATTTATGTGAGATACCCACTTCTATAGAAAGATTAATAGATAATATTAATGAGCACTCCATAGACATGGTTTATTCCATACAGAACGATCATGCTAAAGGAGTTTGAAAAAAAATCCTTTAGTGCATTCCAAATATTACAGGTAACATATGTATATTTCTCATTTATTTTTTTAAATTTCATAAAATTTTAGATATTTTAATTTTATTTTCTTTATTAAAACATGTATTATAACTAATAAGTTAAATTTTTTGTTTGTATTAGTTTAGTTTTGTTTAGTTTACCATGTTTACCCTTACATAACTTATCTATTAATTTATTTTGTTGAAAAACAATTATTTTAAATATAATATTTTAAATAAAAAAATATTGTATAAGAGTATATTCAAAAAATATTCTTTTTGGTGTAAAAATGATTTATTATGTTGGAGTATTTTTATTATTCACACAACATTTTTGGATTTGTTTTCATTCATTTATATGTCATTTCATTTCTCATTATTTTTGTTATCATTTTAGTTAACTATAAAAAATATGAATAAAAATGTGTTAATTTTAGTTTAGTTTACTTTTTTGTTTGATAATTTTTCATTTTTTATTTACATTTGTATATAATAGTTAGATTTGTATATTTTTGTACTAATTGTTTATTGATTTGATTTGTAGGATAATGAAATATCAATCATCTGATCCACCACATACTTCTGGATATGATCACACTCATACCTCTAGGGAGGAATGTACACATATTCCTATTGATGAGCCTCATCCTTATTTACAAGAGACATCTAATTCCACAGGGCCAAAGAAGAGTTTAAGGTTTGGTAAACATGGAATCACGCATTTACCAAAATTATAATTTTTCCATAGCCAGGATCAGAGGATACCAATAGACTTTGATAATAATGATATTTTAATAGGTATAAATTCAAAAAAAAACAATGCATCTATAATAGTGAAAGATAAGATAAAATTTAGTATTTTGATTGATGATTGGATAAGTGTTGACAAATTAAAAATATCTCACTTGTGAGAGACCATTTTGGTAAGATCGTTTGTTATTATTTTACTTATCTTGAAATTTTTATAGTAATATATTTTTTCCCCTTCTTATCAGATGAAATGTGATATATCTAATACTATAGGAGTTAGAAAGAAATGTTTATCATTAGATGCTAGGATATGGAGGGATTTTAAATCAACCCTCACATCAGATTTCATTTTTGGGCATAGAAAATATCATAATCCATGTGATATATATCCATTTATATATGAAGATACGTGGAAGAAATTTGTTGAAATTAGAAAATGATAAGAATTTTTAGTAATTGCAATGTTACCTTTTATAAGTTTTTATATTAATGATCTTATTAATGATTTATTTATTCTTAATTTATAGCAATCAAGGAGATCTCATAAGGAGATCTAATATAGAAATGTATACCCTCATACTTTATCTTGGGGAGGGTATACGTTATTATAAGAACAAATGATAACTGAAAATTTTCAAAAACCGAGAGTTGAGTATTCAGAATTTGTAGAGTTTGACCTTCCTCCCCCCTCCCTCACTAGACATGAAAAATGGAAGAGTGTTCAGATGATAAAAAAGGATAACATCTTATAGAATAGTTGAGGGTTGTAGTTGGGAGGATTATAAGATGTTTACTTTTTATTTATTTAACTTAAATCATTTCTTTATATATTGTGGTTCATTATGGATTTTTTAAAATATTTAATACAGGATTATCTTAGGGGGAAGAGCACAAAAGGGGTCTTTATAGCTGAGGGTAAAATGGATATTTTAGTGATAACATTAGGAAATCCCAAACACCCAGGTCGTGTACGAGGATACCTGATAGGTGTATCGGTAAAAAAAAGTTTTTCCACATTTTGAATCTTCTTCAATGAAGTATGTTTATAAAAAAATAGAATCTTTGGAAGTTGAAGTTCGGGATATTCATGTGATGATGGATGATAGGATCATAGATTCGGTACAGTTGATGTTTGCAGACAAATAAAGACAATTTTAGACTACTAATATCACTCCTCCACCTCTGCCAACAGATCCCACTCCACTTCCACCAGCAAATCAAAATCCTAGTTATCCTACTCATACACCTCCACCTGAAAAAACCCACTCCTTCTTATCCTACTCCCATGCCCCCTCCCTCACATCTTCCTAGTTATTGTGAGTTGTATGTTGATGATCCCCAACATTATATTATTGCATATGGGATGATATTTTATATTGGATATATCATTAATCATCAACAAATAGAGATAGAGCATCATAGGGAAACTATACAAGATATTATAGATAGATCATTAATAATATCATTACCTGCAGATGAGTTGATCACAGTTGGATAAAGTATCGACCACTTTTTACTTTGGCCATCTAGACTTGTTTAACATATTACTATAGAGGTGTGTGTATATTTTATATTTTATTTAATTTTTCTATAAATTTGTTTTCACATTTTAAAGTTTATATATTTATCTATTTTTTACTGGAATACTTAAATGGCAAAGAAATGTTTTATAGAAAAAATAAATACAAAGTGTTATGACTTCATATACACATTCTACTAGTCTTGATAGATTGTCAACATATTCAAATCTGTTGTTGGATGTTTATGAGATTACAATTAAAGATGGATTTTATAGGAATGTAATGAATGTGGTGTTTTTGAAAAATGATATCATGGATATTCTAACTAGAGACTAGTTGGGCATCAACACGATGAAAGTTTTTTTCATGTAAGTCGGTCAACAAATTTTTTCCGTCAGATTAATTTATTCAAAATTTATACTTATGTTTATTTTGTATTAGGTATATTTATAAAAAATTTAAATAGCATGACAAGACAAAAGTATATGGATTTATGGACCCATAATTTATTTCACCTATAGTGAGGATAGTGACTGATACAAAAAGAACATTTTATATTGCTGAAATATTTAAAATGAATGTAATTATTTAATATTGGATATTTCCTTATCTTCAAGAGTATGAAACATATATCTCACAAAGTGTAATATATCTCTTAAAATAATAACCACAAACATTAAATTTTATTTTCTATTAGATTCCATTGGATTCTGGATATTTTTTCTAATGGAGAAGACACTTTACTAGTTATGCTCTATCCATGGTGAAGTGTGAGAAAATTTTATGAATGTATTGGACATGTAAGTTTAAATTTTTTTAATACTTTTTTATATTATAATTACTCTTAAATTTATTTTATTAATATTATTTTAAAATAGGGAAAGGAATTTATTTATAGAAACCATAATAAAGAAGATTTATGAGATCAGGTATGTAATAGAAAAGGTGAATTTTCATTTACAATTACTAAATTTTAGATATATTACTTAAAAATATTATTTTGAATTGAATTTTTTTTAAAATATTTTTGTAAACAATAAGGGATAAAGGGATTTAAATACTATGTTTTAAGGTTTATGTATGAAATAATTTCAACTGGAAAAGTTACAAAGTTCCAGAAGGTTAGATTTATTTATAAACCCTTCCTTAATATTTCATTAATTTTATTCAGAATAGATGTTAAATGATTTCCTTTTAATTTGTAACTCTTTTATGATCCTCACCCTTATAGTTAATGGAATCCCAAACAATTATAAATTGAATGGGTTAATCATTTCATAGGTTTGATTGGATTTTAGTTTATTTGTGTTATATATTGTAAACTTGAAAGTTCTAATTGTAAGTGTGTTTTACTGGTTGTTTTTCTAGTTTTTCTACTGGTTTTTCTACTGTTTTTTCTACTTTTTTTCTACTCTTTTCTATTATGTAGAGGAGGAATAAAAATAAAATTATTAAAAAATCACATTGTTTCTTTAATAACAGACATGAACAACCAATATTAAAGGTGGGTTTCATGTTGGTTATCAAATAACCAATGTGAAAAATATCCACGGTAATTTATTTAAAACATTGGTTTTTATTAACCGATGTTAAAAATTTATTTATAATGTCACCTGAAATAACATTGTGTACTAATCAATGTTAAAAAGGAAAAAACCGATGTGAAAAGGCATTTTCTTCACTAGTTCCCCTTTTCATCTTTGTTCATAGGGTGTGAGGAAAATACTTTTTGAAAAAATATTTTTGAAATCTTTCAACTTCAAGAAATCAATTTCTTCCTTGGACATGGTGTTTTTGATAAATGCCCACCATCGATCAACTTCCCCCTCCAAATGATACAAATCCAAAGTGACCTTATCTTTCTCAGAAAAATGTAGTACATAAAATATTTTTTTAATAGTATTGATTCATTGTTCTTCCATCAAAGGTCAAAGGCTCCACAGAAGGCCAGTGGCCGTTGATGCATTAAGGATTAAATGAATATTTGTTCTCTCCTAGGTGAATTTTTATGTTATATGTGATTCATAACATGGGATTACATCATCCTAAAATTTTCTACCATGGATTCCATTATATTAGGAATGTCATCATTGCTTTTCCAATTGCTACCATTGTTCACATGGGCCCTTGTATTTCTAGCCATTCTTTAAAAAGAAAATCTCAAATAAGGAGGGTAATTTTAAGAATTACTAACATAATAAATTATAAGGGAAATTTTAATACTATTTTTTTCTAACATTGGGCTTCTAGGATCATATACTTTAATATTTTATTTAAAATAAAAGTTACACTTTCTATATATCATTTCATGTTAGTTCATAAAAATATTATGATAACCAAAGAATATCCCATGAGGGTGTTAAGATAAGTGTACATAAAGGCCCTTTTTCCTGCACTAGTTGATGATTGAGTCAAATCTCAATGCTCCCTTTTTAGGGTTATTACCCCTAGGTACAACTATGCCAAAGACATATCCATTTGTAATATCCAGAAATGGGTTTCATTGCTTGGAAACCACTCACTTTATACTTCACAAAAATTTCAGGATGTTTCCAATATTTATAATTATCTCTAGGGTTAATACTAAGGTTTTTCTAGTCCTTAATTCCAAAAATAACTAGACCATTCTCTAATACCAACTATGGCGACCCACCTTTAAATTATATGATTTAAACCATAATTCCTTGAAAAAATATTACATAAGTAAACCCAAAGGACCTTTTTAGGTTTAGTGTCTTGTAAACTAGGTAAATATTTCAATACATACATGGTACATAAATTAAAACATAAACAAATTTAAAATCCTCTTGAAAGGATTCCTTATTTTCCCATCCTAGATCATCTCACTGCATATGATTTCCTAGGGACATTTATCAAATGAAAGGGGTGATCATAAATCCCAGTAAGGGATAAAAATTGAAAGAGGACATCATAGGTGAAACAAGAGGTATAATATAAAAAACATGTACATAAGAACTTGAGGCATAATGTAAGTGCATGAACATATAACACGAGACAACACATGGAAATGTGCTGACAACATAAACATGAGACATTCATAAACATATCACCAAAGCTCATCATTATGGTTTTATAAAATATATTACCAAGGATTTTGACCAAGGTATCATAAAACATTACCAAGAAATGATTACAAGGTATCATCAACATTTCATCTTTAAAGTATACTTTTTTACCTAATGCATTAGAGCACTATCAAGGCACACCCTTCATATGTCAAATATTATATGTGGCACATCGATAAAAAATCATAGGTTCATATCATTATAACCCATGAGTAGGTAATGGAGGTTTCATACATGGATTTTCCCAATCAATAGTTTAATGATATAATTAAATTAATACACTTGAATGAAAATAGGGTTGGGTATTCATGACATGAATATATAGCTTGGAAAATCAAGGGTTTATTCTGGAAGCGTAATAGGAATACAAAAAGGGATCTTGGAATGGGTTTATTGAGAGGTAAAGGGAATATCTCATTTAAAAGACATCATATATACAATAACAGGGGTGTATATAAACACTTAAAACATAATAAATTGTAAATTAAAAGACTTATAGAAAAGAAGTACATGAATTGAAAAAGTGGTGGAAGAGATCTCTTACCTTGGGAGGATGCTTCTTAAAGCTAGGGAGAGAATCCTTATAACCTTAGAACCAACTTGTAGAGAGTATTTAGAGGGTAATTTTGAGAGGATTCATTATCAATGTCTTTGGTGTGGAAATTGATGAGGTAATGGGGGTATTTATGCTTGAGGAGGGGTGGTTTTAATGGATTAAATAATGATTATTTTGTTTTTAAGGCTAACCAATTTTGGGTGGAATTAATTTAAATGAATTTGGTTTATAATTATTATTAAAAAAATTGGTTAAGTACATTAAATATCTCAACCACCCATTTAAATCTTTAATTTTTAGTTGACTTCTATCTTTACCTTTTAACTTTAACCTTTTACATTATTTTACCTATATTGCACTGACTCTTTTTACCACAATAATTTTTTTGTCCATAAAAATGAAATTACCCTTATTAACTAATTTGAAACTTATAATTCCAAATATTTGATCTATTTTACTTGGTTCAATTTATAAAAATGATAAAAGTTAATTCTAATATGGTACATGTATATCTCATAAAAATAGTTTTTTAGAAAAGATAAAATCATGGTTTTCAAAATGTTAAGAATGTGTTTATAAATGTAACACAATATGTATTATGTTATTCCTTATATAAATTTTTATCAATAATAAGTATTGATAAATTTTATTTCATGATTATATCATTATCATATCATAAGAGTAATGGTATTTCGTAAAAAATAGTATTTTCACTTTTTACCCTCAAAATCAACTTTTTAGAAAATTACTATAATTTCACCCTAAACTAATTTCAATGAGATTAATCTAAAAAATGATATTTATTTTACCAAAATAATACTTTAAATATGATAGTTTTAGCTTTTAGATAAAAATCCTTATTTATTGAAAATTAATAGTTTTTATGACATAAAGAACTTTCTAACCGTTATAAAAATTACACAGGACTTTGTTAATTTATTTTATCATATAAAAGTGTTTTATAAGATAATTTAATTGAAAATAAAATTTATTTAAAATATATAAATTTATCATAAAATATAATTTTAATGGAAATTAAATATTTTTTATAGTTTCCAAAAATATAATCATAAAATAACCCCAACGGTCATTTTATTACACCAACAATACTAATGACCAACTGTCATATTGATTAATGTTCATAATTCCTATCGACTATATTGGTCAACGTTCCTCATGATAAATGAACATATTTCCCTATAAATACACTATCATTCTCTCTTTATCATTCACTACTTTACTTATAATGGTTCATACACAACCTTTGATAATGTTAATTATTTTCCCAATGCTTACACTACTGGAAAAGGCACCTATACCCATAGTTTTTAACTATAGGTATAGCCCCCAAAACTTTAGGGAGTTTAGCCATCGGTATAGCTTTAAGCTATACCCACGGTTTGAAAATTCTATACCTGCGGTTTCAAAACCATGGGTATAGGTGTGTTCCATTGTGCCATTAACTCTTTACCCATGGTTTCAAAACTGTGGGTATAGGTTTTAAAAAATCGTCAACTGTGGGTTTTGATCCTTGTACCACTTGTTTACAATTCTCACACTAAAACACTACACCACATTAAATTATAGGTATATAAATATATATTTACATATATATTTATCTAAACTGTGGTTATAGGTGGAAAACCATGACAATAGGTGTTCCCATGAATTTTTTTTGTCCCATGGAAATAGTTTTTTTGCCTTAACGTAGGAAATCTATACCCACAGTTTTGAAAAACTGTGGGTATAGGTTCCCATTAAATACCTATACCCACGGTTTTGAAAAAACTGTGGGTATAGGGTCATTTTCCAGTAGTGTTATCTTTATTTTTATGATCTTTATTGCATGGGCGATCTTGTTGGGGGAATTCAAGCCTATGAAGTTCCTTTTACTGAATATATTGCTCTTCTATGTGTATGTCCCTTTATTGTTCCTTGTTGTTGTAATCCATATTAGTACATGATGTGTAAAGTTTTTATGAAATGTAATAATCTTTCTATGTGTGACTATTATAAAACATAATAAAAATATTATTGATAGGAAAGCATTCTTTTATTAATATAAGAATATTTTAGGTCATTACATACAACCATTGGAGAAGATTTGTTGTTGTTGACTTCATATCGAGTCCAACTTCCTTCCATTGAACAAAATTCCAGTAAACGTAATTCTGATACTCTGAACTTAAAATTCTATGAACATTTGGTACATTGAAATTATGATTCACTGAACAAGGATTCACATTCTAATAATACAAACAACTCAATATAATAATTAAATTCCATAGTGATTTAATATGCCTTTCACTATGCCTTGTGAGATTGTCATTTTTACACTCTACATAAAATTAATCATCAAATTTCATAAGTTATGTAAAAGTAATATTCAAGTTCTATAAGCCATGTAAAGGTAATATGTATATCTATGTAAAGATAAACATAAAAGTCCATAAGTTTTGTAAAGGAAATATTCAATTTATATGCATTGCATAAAGGTAAGATGTGAGTTTTTCAAGCTGCGAAGAGGTAACACACAAAATTACACGATGCTTCAAGGTAAACACAGAATTACATAGGCTATCTAAAGGTAACATACAACCTCACATAAATGTATTCAAATGATTTTGATATCTACGTAAGGGTGAATAGAGTTCACGTAAAGGAAAAACATTGAATCCATTATCCAAGTAATGGTAAAATACAACTCACATAATGGTCATATAGGATTCATGTAAAGGTAAATTAAATCTATGTGAAGGTAAAACTTATTCTCAAAAAGTTTCATAAAGGTAAAATGAGACTATATAAGGATAAATTATACTTGTGTAAAATCAAAACAATTTACCAAAATTTAAAAACTCAAGATTCACATAATTAAAAAACAAACATTATAAGCATAGAATATTTAAAGACCAGTGATTAAATATAAAATGAATGTGAGGTAAAGTAATTAACAAAACACAAACAACAAATTGATAAATTAATAATTTGACCAAGTTCAAACATTAACAATCTCCCCAATTTCAAACACTAACATGGGTTACCTGTAAGTTATATATCATAAATACATAATCTAATATTGTATAAAATTGATTAAATGATGCTTTAGTAGAGAAAGAACAAGCACATGATGTCCCATATTGTACTGTTATCGCTCACCGTGATATCTTATAAGATGGGAAACATTATAGTCCCAACGTCTCCAGCATTATGAGGCTTATGTGTATAACACTTTCATTTATGACCTTCATTTTTTTATCGATGATTAAATTTATTCAAATGTCATGGAATTTGATGTACCCATTGTTGTATGTACTTTACATAGGAATCTGTTATTATATTTATTTAAAATATATAAAAATGATTAATTTTATAGTCTTTGATTGTTTTATTGAGTATAAAAAATGGGTACAACTGCGAAAGCGGCACACATGTAGAGAAGAAAATACATGTAAATCATTGGCCTGAGGACTTGACCCCGCGACCAGTCCCCATTCCCCTCCCCACCCGTACCACCCCAGCCGAGCATGGGGGCCTATAAGAGTTGGTGTCCTAGAACCAATTGGTTATGCTTTGATTACATAGACATTTAATGTATTTAAATATTAAACATCTTATTACATATTTTTCATTGTTCTGCATGACTATGATGTAATAATGTCCTAGAGTATTTGTTGCATTGATAAGGTCATGACAGTTCCCCGCTATGATGAGAACCCTGAAATGCTATAACAATATTCTTAAATATAGTTATATGGTTGGATGACATACTAAGATGTGACACATAGCATGTATATCGTCAGGTGTGAGTACTCATAAGCAGATAACACTTCCTCTCATGAAGTTTGCACTTGGTAATCTCTAAGACAGAAGATTATGAGAACAGACCTGCCAGTAGGAATTCTGCATGTTTTGGTGTCATCAGATATTTCTATCAACGAGCGTGTGTAATGATCCTTAGACTTTAAGATTATCATTAATATGTGTCATGACTTACGCACTTTGATTTGCTGATGAAAACCGTCCCGCAGACAGTTGGTGGGAAGTAGGGTACGTTGGGTGCATCACAAGTGGCATGTTATTAATGGATAAGTTGAGGAAGGATTTTTCCCTTCCATTTGTGGAAGTTGATATCTTAGACCTTTGATTGAAATAGAACTGTCGTGCGAAATTCCATGGCCATGGTGTAACGATGAGTTTATTTCAGGTAGTCAAAGAACGACGTATCAAGCATAAAATTTGATGACACTATCACGAAACATGCTTGATGAGATATTGTGAAAAAGGGATTATATTACACAGTGAGCATTCATATGTGGATGTCATTTTTGTGACATTGCATTCTTTCTCTTGGGTGCCTTGACCCGTTGCTAGACAGTGCTCTTGGACTTTAGGCAAGCCCGCCTAATATCAATGAGAAAAAATCCTAGAGGGTCACACGCTAAGTGTTTTTTCTGGTATCGGTTAAATTCTATTTGAATTTAATTAAAGAAATAAATATTATTCTCAAGAATGTGGAATAATTTTATTCAATTTAAAATGATCACATAAATTAAATAAAATATATTTATTTATTTTATTGAACATTTAATAAATATTTATTTACTAGTTTGTAAATAAAATATTTATTTAAGATAATAAATTATTTACTTATTTATTCAGGTGTTAAATAAATGGAAGTGGAGTTTGAGCAGACCAAGGCTAGTTTGGTGGTAAAATAATTATTTGAAAGACGTTAAATAATTATTTAATTAGTTGGCACAAGTTAAAATAATAATGACGTTGCTATTATTTTGTGACGCGAAATTTTATTTATAATTCTGTTTTGCGCAAGTTGGTGCACCATAAATAATGATGTGGTATTATTATTATGAGCATGGATTTTCTCTAAGTTCATGAATGTATTTAATTGTTGTTATGTAATTAAATATTGTAACTGAAGTTTCATGTATATAAATAGACAAGTATTCCTATTGTGCCAGACACCACACGACACTGAATCGTACACCCGGTGAATTGAGAATTATTGAGCTGAAATTTTTTTCGCTCGAATCCTCTTCCCACCCCACTCAAGAATGAGATACGTTCTTCAAGGCCAAAGAACAAGCGATCAAGAACAACCGACACAAGATACTCGCTTCGCCACACTAGCACCCGGAGAACGAGCGATGTTGGTCAGAGGCCATTAGAGTGCGTGTGGATCACCATTAGAGGGATTCTAGTTTGGATCCTTATAAGTGCAACAAGATAATCTGGAAGGGTCATTTTGGATGATCAACATCATCAACAAAAAAAATACCAAAGATCCATGTATTATTTTTCTTTATGAAATTAATTAAATTAATTATAAACATGATGTGCAAGATCCTCTCTAAAGGTTTCAGGCCTCTTCCTTATTTATCTAAATCTTTGATTATATTCTGTGGATACTGGTGTTCATCGTCATATTGATCCTAGAATAATCATTGATCATGGTAAAAATCAAAGTTGGGTTCTATCCCAACCACACTTCCACTGTACCTGGAACCTATAAGTGGTATCAAAGTGGTTACATCATAGTTTATAATTATTTAAATATTTCGTTGATGACTTACGCATTTAATAATTTAGTTGTTTCAATTCAAATTAATAGTTCTGTAAATCTGAATCTTGAGATCTATTCCTCCTCTTTCATTTCTTGTTCATCTTACAAAAACAATATTTTCTTTTAATTTTTATTAAAATAAAATAGAGGATTTCATCTGAAGGTGCCAAAGCTTCCTAGCCATACAACACCAAAACACACGGCATGTATTTGGAAGTACACATTGTGTAGTCAAGATTCAATGCATCGGACCGGTCCACCAAGCCAAGTCGTGTGTTGGAGTCTTTCTAAGTCTTAAATGATTCTGTGTGTTGACCAAGAACAGGTGGCACACGGTTTTCAGATTACACATTGTGTAGTCCACTGGACACAGCATGTAGTCTCTTCAGGTTAGGGTTAGACTGTGTACCTCGTACACGACTTTCCAGGCTGAAAACCGTGTAACGCCGATACTACACGGCATGTGGCCCACTGAACACGCCGTGTACTCTGAAGATTTTTGAAGTACACTCACACGTCGTTTCCCCAAGCATGTACTTCAGATAGATGATGAAAATAGTACACACCGTATAGATGGAACTGCACGTTGTGTACTCATCCAAATTACATAGATTTATTAAAATTTATTATTATATTATACAAACCCTTGAGACTTATACCATCATACGGGTGTAAAGTTGAGGCACAACATGTGATAGGTGTTATATATATGTGTGTGTTTAATTTAACATCTGTGTAATATTTATTTATACTCATTGGGTAGTTATGAATAGGAATTCACCAGGTTGCCTTCAAGGTACAAGTTACGTATAAAGATAATTTTAAATGAATTTATTTGTTTAAAATTATGATGGATGAGAATCTCAAGGAAATTCAAAAAAAGGGTTTAAGATAAAAGGATTGATTAATTAAAGTTGATAATTAATTGATTCGATCATGATTTATCTCAAACAAGAATGATTAAAGAATTGAATGATAGTTTTATTTATGTGTAAACGTCATTGCATGTATGGATGATCATGAGCTAGAACAAGACATTTGTATGTGGATGGTTTCTTTTAATTTATTTATTTAAATTAAATTTGTTGGCATGTGATCCATCTCTCCTTATTAATATATAGGGCCTGCGTGCCCAAGATTTCTTTTATATAAAATCCCTTTTTACCCCTCACCTATATGTGAGTTAAAAAAAGGCATATGTAATGGATGGAACTCCCAAGCTAGTGGAGGCGGTTCAAGCTGGAGCCGAGACAAAACCAATCCTAGGAGATATAGAGGTGGACAGGTGGAAAGCTGTAAACAAGAACCCAAAAGGTTCAAGATGTTTCTCCCCTAGTTCAGGGTTAGTTTATCAACCGCTAGATAAACTAACCATTAGAAAATCTCATGATCATTCTCTTTATTTTATTTCAGTCAGTTGCATGGTTTATCATTATGGATGTGTTGTCACAATCACATAATTAATGAATTAAACAAGCATGCAAGATAAAACTAAAATAAACCAGACTTATGTGTAAATATTATCAAGAAATGGTTAATAACTTAAGTAAGTTCCACTTAATATTAAAAAGAATGTGATAATGATAATAATCAATTCATGCATAAGAGATAAAAATCCCTCAAATAAAATATTAAGTCACAACAAGCCTTCTATTACTTGATTAAGGAAAAAACTCAATAAAACTATGTGTTTGACCAACCCTTGTTGGGACACATACTTTTATATAAGAAGCCCTTATAAAAGGTTTTGGGTTGAATTAACCATATTACATCAAGAGGAGTATCCCTTGCTAGACTTGGTGTAATATTGGAGGCAAGAGTTGAGGAAATCCAAAGTCATAATTTCAGGATTAGGGAGTCCACTCAATAGATCAAGGAGCTGCAAACTCATAGTTGGCAAAGACCTGCCTACCTAAATACCTTATAATAGATTGACCAACCCTTTTGGGGGTTATAAAAAGGGGAATATGGATCCTTTCCACTAGAATGTCATGGAAACTGGACATCCTGAGTTCAATGGTGAGGGTTATTGGGACTTGATAAAATAGTGGGAGACTTAATAAAATTTATTATTTCTTATAAAATATAATCAAGAAAGTACTAATGATCTTCTCTTTTAATTGTAGAATAAAAATGACAAACTCGTCAACCAAATTATCCCTGTGATCAATTCTGGATAAAGACAACATCCTCACCGACAGTAACTTCCAAGAATTGTTTAGACGCCTTCGGGTTATCCTATGCCATGAACAGAAGTCTTACGTACTGGAGTCAACATTACCTGATCCGCCTGCCAAAGAGGTGAGTGATGAGGATTTCCTGGTCTATGAGAAACATATGAACGACGCAGTCGACGTTCAATTTTTTATGCTATCATAAATTTCTAGTGATCTCATGAAGTCTCATGAAAACATGGATACTTATAGCATGCTCGAGCACGTACGTGGTCTTTACCATGAAGGATCAAGACAGGAAAGGTTTGAGATCTCTAAGGCACTCTTTTAGAGTAAGCTTGAATAAGGTTCCCTAGCTGGGCCTCATGTAGTCAAGATCATTGGCTACATTGAGTACCTGAAAGTTCTAGGGTTTAAACTCCTCGAAGAATTGGGCACTGATATCATTCTCACATCACTCCCTCAGAGCTTCTCTACCTTTTTTATTAATTTCAATATGAACAACATTGAGAAATCTCTATCTAATCTTATTATCCTCATTTTCCAAGTGGACAAAGATATGAAGCACGAAAAGCTTTCTGTCCTTATGGTGAATAAGAGGAAAGGGAAGGAGAAGATATTTAAGCCCAAAGATTCTTCACGAACTTCCAAGAAAAGGAATATCAAAGGGGATTCAAGGGAACATGAGGCTGTTTGTTTCGCATGTGGTAAGAAGGGCCACTAGAAGAAGAATTGCACCCAACCTAAGAAGCAGGGGGAAGCTTCAGGTGTGTTTGTTATCAAATGCAATTTATCTATTTCTACAAATTGGGTATTATATATAGCTTTTTGTACTCACATATGTATCTAAATATAGGAACCAAGTAGATTCAGGAAGAATGGCCAAGGGGAGGTAGATCTAAGAGTAGCCAACAGAGCTAGACTTGCTGATGTAGCTATTAGGGACTATCACCTCACGTTGTCAACTGGGATGATCTTGGTGTTAAAGGGTTGTTATTATGTGTCGTCTGTTATTAAAAAAAATTATTTTTGTATCCAGATTAGATACATATGGATTTGTTTTTAAGTTTGGAAATTAATATTGCTTCTTTTACAAAGATAGCATTTGTTTTGGTAGGGCACATTTATACAACAATATTTACGTGTTGGATTACACAAACCAAGTAGTGGAAATCGATAATAAAGATACTTCACATGAATCATACCACACCCAACTTTGGCATCACTGGCTAGGTCATGTAAATGAGAAACGCTTGAAAAATTTACATCAAGATGGATATTTAGATTCTTTCGAACTAAAACCATTTGGTGTATGTCATGCATGTTTACAAGGTAGAATAACCAAATACCCATTTAGTGGGAAAGGTGAAAGGGCTAAAGAACTTCTTGAATTGGTTCATACTGGTGTGTGTGGAACATTTCCAGTTGAAAAAAGGGGAGGGTACTCATACTTCACAACTTTTACTAATGATTTTAGTAGATATGGATATATCTACTTAATGAGGTATAAGTCAGATTCTTTTGATAAGTTTAAAGAATACAAGAATGAAGTTGAGAATCATCTTGGTAAGAAGATTAAGAAACTCTGCTCAGACTGGGGTGGAGAATATCTTAATCAATATTTCATTGATTACTTACGGGAGTTTGGGATCCTATCCCAACTCAGTCCTCTATACACGCCCCAGTGGAATGGTGTGAGCAAAAGGAGGAAATGTACCATGTTGGACATGGTGAGATCAATGATGAGTTATGTGAGTCTTTCATTATTCTTTTGGGGATATACGTTACAAAAAGTGGCACACATACTAAACCAAGTACCAAATAAATTGATAAATGGTATTCCATATGAGTTATGAAGTGGAAATAAAGACATATTATCGAATTTACATGTGTGGGGAAGCGATGCATTTGTTAAGGCCTTGTCAGGTAACAAACTTACACATCGAGGCACAAAGTGTACCTTTATAGGATACCCTAAGGAAATAAGAGGATATTACCTATACAACCCCTTAGAAAAAAGGTTATAATGGCAAGACATGCCATATTCCTTGAGAGGGAGCACATCTCCAAAAGAGATAGTGGGAGTGAGATAGAATTCGATGAAGTTGAGGCTCAAGGTACACAAGAGTTGGTACAAGAATAGATTTCACAAAGCTCTGTGGAAGAAATAACTATTCCAGAGACACAAGAGCTATGTAGGAGTACAATAGAGGTTAGAGAACCGAAATGGTATGATTTTCTAGTTACCGAGGATGGTGAATTATTATTAGTTGATAATATTGATCATATAACCTATAAAGAAAGTAGTAAGTGGAACAGATATTGCTAAGTGGTAAGAATACATGAATTTTGAAATGGATTCCATATACCAAAACCAAGTTTGGATTTTGGTGGATTCTCCAGTTGATGTAAATACTATTGGTTGCAAATGGATATTCAAGAAGAAATTGGACATGGAAGGACAATTCAGTACCTATAAGGCATGACTAGTTGCAAATGGGTTTAAACAACATCAAGGCATTGACTAAGATGAAACCTTTTCACCAGTTGCAATGCTGAAATCTATCATAATTCTATTGGCTATTGTCACTTACCATGACTATGAGATTTGGTAAATGGATGTCAAAATAGCCTTCCTTAGCAGGAACTTTCAGGAAGATGTCTACATAACACAACCTGAAGGGTTTATGACTCTAAAGGATGCCAATAAGGTATGAAAGTTACAGAAATCCATTTATAGGTTAAAGAAAGCATCCAGGTCATGGAACATTCATTTTGATAAAGCCATAATGAAATTTGGTTTTATCAAGAACAAATGTGAGCCTTGTGTCTACAAATGGTTTAGTGGGAGTGCAGTTGTTTTTCTAATAGTATATGTTGATGACATATTACTTATTAGAAATGAGATACCAGTCTTACAGTTTGTTAAGTCATGGTTGAATCAATGCTTCTCTATGAAGGACTTGGGTGAGGCAGCATATATTCTTGGGATCAAGATCTGTCGTGATAGATCCAAGAGATTTTTGGGCCTAAGTCAAAGTACATACATTGATAAGATACTAAAGAGATTCAGTATGAAATAATCCAAGAGGGGATTGTTGCCAGCATCACATGACATTCATATTTCCAAGAAAATGTGTCCTCATACACATGAGGAAAGAAAGATAATGGCAAGGACTCCATACGCATCAGCAATTGGGTCAGTCATGTATGTCATTCTATGTACTAGGCTGGATGTCACCTACGCATTGAGTGTGGTAGGTAGATATCAAGCTGACCCAGGTGACCGTTATTGGATGGCAGTCAAGACTATCCTAAAGTGTTTGAGGCGTACTAAGGATGTGTTCCTGGTTTATGGAGGAGATGAGGAACTAGTCATTAGAGGATATGCAGATGCTAGTTTCCAAACTGATCAAGATGACATGAATTCGCAAACATGATACATCTTCACTTTGAATGGAGGTGTAGTGAGCTGGAAGAGCTCAAAGCAGAGTGTGGTTGTAGATTCTACAGCATAGTCTGAGAATATTGCAGCTTCTGAGGCAGCTAAAGAAGCAGTTTGGATGCGAAGCTTCGTCCAGGAGCTGGATGTGATACCTAGCAATAAAGATCCTATCACATTGTACTGTGATAATACTACAGTGGTGGATCTCAAAATAGAGCCAAGGTCACATCAGCGGACAAAGCACAAACTTCGGAAATATCATCTCTTGAGGGATTTTTCTCAAAGAGGTGAAGTTGCAGTTAGTAGTATTTCCACAGAAGACAATGTGGCAAACCCCTTGACTAAATCCTTGACTCAGTAGAAACATGATCACCATGTGAGGTCTAGCGGATTGAAAGTCATATGCAGTTGACTCTAGTCCAAGTGGGAGTTTGTAAGAGTTGGTGTCTTAGAACCAACAGGTTGTACTTTGATTACATAGATATTTAATGTATTTAAATATTAAATATCTTGTTATATATTGTTCATTGTTCTGCATGACTATGATGTAATAATGTCTTAGAGTATTTGTTGCATTGATAAGGTCATGTTAGTTCCCCGTTATGATGAGAACCTTGAAATACTATAATAATATTCTTAAATATAGTTCTACAGTTGGATGACATACTATAACGGGACACATAGCATGCATATCGTCAGATGTGAGTACTCGTAAGTAGACAAGACTTCCTCTCATGAAGTTCGCACTTGGTAATCTCCAAGACAAGAGATTATGAGAGAGTATTTTTTAATACGTTTTAAAAAATAAATATTTTTTAAAAAACATCTAGGTTTAAATTTTTTTAAAATTTGAGCATTAAAGGCAACATCCGTGATGCCGCCTTTTCACTAAAACCCAAAAAAAATATTTTTATTTTTATTTTTTGTTTTGTTTTGTTTATATATATATATATAAAAAAAACAAAATAAAAATAAAAATAAAATTTTCAGCAGAATTTATCCGCTATTTAAAATCCAGCAGTACTGCCATTACAGCAGTCTAGATTCTAACAGAAGCTCTCACCCAAGGCTCCCTTTTATAAGAAACCTTACCTTGGAAATCATTCTGCATTTCTGATGTGGGATTCTGGTTCTCCCTTTCCTGTGCAGAACATTCTGCATTTCTGATGTGAGATTTTGTTTCAAGTACGTGACTTAAAAAGAATATAAACTATAAACTATAAGACCAATATAAATGAAACTTAAAATGGATTAAACATATAAAAAATAGTTGAAAACAAAATGAATTTCATAAAAAATGATGATAAAAAGTAATTTATAAGTTTTCAAAACCACCTACTTGAAACTTAAAAAGTTTCAAATACGTGACTATGAAAGCTTATAAAATATAAACTACAAGACCAATATAAATGAAACTTAATACATGGATTAAATGTATAACAAATAGTTGAAAATAAAAAAACTGTAAGAAATGTTGATGGAAAATAATTTATAAGTTTTCAAAAACACCTACATGAAACTTAAAAATGTTTCAAGCACATGACTTTGAAAGCCTATAAAATATAAACTATAAGACCGATATAAATGAAACTTAAAACATGGATTAAATATATAACAAATAGTTAAAAATAAAAAGAATTTCGTAAACAATGTTCATGAAAAATAATTTATAAGCTTTCAAAACCACCTACTTGAAACTTAAAAATGATTCAAGTATGTGGCTTTGAAAGACTATAAAATATAAACTAGAAGACCGATATAATTTAAAGCTAAAACATGGATTAAATATATAATAAATTATTAAATTATTAAATTAATATTACTAATAATTAATTATATAATAATTAATTAGTTAATTAGTAATTATTATTAATTAATTATATAATAAATAACCAATTAATTAGTAATATAATTATTCAGTATATAATAGTTAATTAGTTAATTAGTAATATAATTATAAATTATATTTATTCATTATACTTAATAATTAGTAATTATTAAAGATTATTATATGATAATTAATTAGTTAATTGGTAATATAATTATTAATTATATAATAGTTAATTAGTAATATAATTATAAATTATCATTATTCATTATAATTATTAATTCTATTTATTCATTATAATTACTAATTATAATTATTCATTAATTATATAATAATTAACCAATTAATTAGTAATATAATGACTTTTAATAATTATAGTTTAATAATTATGATGAAAATTTATAATTTATAACTATATTACTAATTAACTAATTAACTATTATATAATTAATAATTATATTACCAATTAACTAATTAATTATTATATAATAATTTTTAATAAATACTAATTAATAATTATAATGAATAATTATAATTTATAATTATATTACTAATTAACTAATTATAAAAAGAGACTCGACTATATCTTTCTCAAAAAATTAACTAATTAACTATTATATATTTAATAATTATATTACTAATTAAATAATTAATGTAGTTAGGGTTTGGCTTAGTGGTAAGCACCCCTTAATCCTACATGAAAAATGGGGGTTCAAAACCCATTGGGCGCAGGTACTGTAGCAGTATTATAGTAACTGTAGCAGTGGCGGCACTATAGCCGCGGCAAGCACTGTAGCGGTGGGAGGTCACTGTATGGGCGGAAGGTCACTGTAGCGGCGACGGGTCACTGTAGCGGCGACAAGTCACTGTAGCAGCGACGGGTATTGTAGCAGCGGTGGGTACTGTAGCAGCGCGGGTACTGGAGCAGTACTATTCACAGAATGAGCTTTGAGCCAAAAAATTGGGCCTACGGGCCATGTAATGGGATAAATGTTCATCGGGCCTTCGGGCTATGTAATGGGTCTCCCTCTACCTAGTTAAAGAGATCTTTGCTTTTCTTTAATAATAAATGAGGCTTCAGCCCCAACCTTTTAAAAAAATCTAATTAATTGTTATATAATTAATGATTAATAATTACTGATTAACTGACTACAAATTATATAATTAATAATTATATTACTAATTAAATAATTAATTTTTATATAATTAATAGTTATATTACTACGTAACTAATTAATTATAATATAATTGATTATTAATAATTACTAATTAACTAACTAATTATTATACAATTAATAGTTATATAATTGATAATTATATTATTAATTAAATAATTAATAATTAATAATTAATAATTAATAGTTATAATAAATAATTATAATGAATAGTTATATTAATAATTAACTAACTAATTATTATATAATTATTTTTAATAATTACTAATTAATAATTATAATGAATAATTATATTACTAATTTAGCCAGAATAGCCCGAAGGCCTTCTTTTTTTTATTATAGATAATCCCCCTTTTAAGGGTTGAAGGGGGACCCGTACATGACCCGTAGGCCCAAGGCATAAGGCCCGACATGACCCGCAATACATGACCCGAAGACCCATAGGCATACCCGCAATAATTATATTACTAAGCAACTAATTAATTATTAAATAATTAATAATTATATTACAAATTAACTAATTATATTACTAATTAACTAATTAATTATTATATAATTAATTATTAATAATTACTAAGTAACTAACTAATTATTATATAATTAATAGTTATATAACTAATAATTATATTAGTAATTAATAATTAATAATTAATAACTATAATGAATAATTATAAAGAATAATTATATTACTAATTAACTAATTAATTATTATATAATAATTTTTAATAATTACTAATTAATAATTATACTGAATAATTATATTACTAATTAACTAATTAACTATTATATATTTAATAATTGTATTACCAATTTACTAATTAATTATTATATAATAATTTTTAATAAATATTAATTCATAATTATAACAAATAATTATAATTTATAATTACATTACTAATTAACTAATTATAAAAAGGGTTTCGGCTCTATCTTTCTCAAAAAATTAACTAATTAACTAATATATAATTAATAATTATACTACTAATTAACTAATTAGTTACTATATCATTAATGATTAATAATTACTAATTACCTAATTAAAAATTATATAATTAATAATTTTATTACTGATCAACTAATTAATTATTATATAATTAATAATTATATTACTAAGTAACTAATTAATTATTAAATTATTAATAATTATATTACTAATTAACTAATTATATTACTATTTAACTAATTAATTATTATATAATTAATTACTAATAACTACTAATTAAGTAACTAATTATTATTCAAATAATAGTTATATTATTAATTATTAATTATTAATTAATAATTAATAATTATAATTAGTAATTATAATGAATAGTTATAATTAGTAATTATAATTAATAATTATAATGAATAATGATAATTTATAATTATATTACTAATTAACTAATTAACTATTATATAATTAATAATTATATTACCAATTAACTAATTAATTATCATATAATAATTTTTAATAATTACTAATTATTAAGTATAATGAATAAATATAATTTATAATTATATTACTAATTAACTAATTAACTATTATATACTGAATAATTATATTACTAATTAACTAATTAACTATTATATACTGAATAATTATATTACTAATTAGTTGGTTAATTATTATATAATTAATTATTAATAATTACTAATTAACTAATTAATTTTTATATAATTAATTTTTAGTAATATTAATTTAATAATTTAATAATTTATTATATGTTTAATTCATGTTTTAACTTTAAATTATATGTGTTTTTTAGTTTATATTTTATAGTATTTCAAAGCCACATACTTGAATCATTTTTAAGTTTCACGTAAGTATCTTTGAAAACTTATAAATTATTTTCCATCAACATTTTTTATGAAATTCTTTTTATTTTCAACTATTTGTTATATGTTTAATCCATGTATTAAGTTTCATTTATATTGGTCTTGTAGTTTATATTTTATAAGCTTTCATAGCCACGTACTTGAACTTTTTAAGTTTCAAGTATGTGGTTTTGAAAGCTTATAAATTATTTTTTATCATCATTTTTTATGATTTTTTTTGTTTTCAACTATTTTTTATATATTTAATCCATGTTTTAAGTTTCATTTATATTGGTCTTATATTTTATATTTTATAGTCTTTCAAAGTCGCGTACTTGAAACAGAATCCCACATCGGAAATGCAGAATGTTCTGCGTAGGAAATAGAGAACCAGAATCCCACATCAGAAATGCGGAATGATTTTCAGTGTAAGAACCTGATTCTTATTTTTGAGGTACGGGTTTCTTCTTTTCTCTTTTCCTTAAGTGTTTTTGAGAAAATAAGTAAAATGGGGGAAAATTCTAAATTTTGGGACTACACGCCGTGTACTATTCCACACACCGTGTACTTTGGTCGTGTGGGATGAGTACACAGGGTGTGTAGCCCTGTCGGTGACAAAAGGTGTAAAAACCAACTACACACCGTGTAGTGGGTATTTACACACCGTGTAGTCAGTCAGCAGGCAAATAGTAAGGCAGTGGAAGCAGCCACCAGCTGAGCGGCAGTACACGCCATGTAATCAGAAATACACACCGTGTAATCATGTCGAAGGATGAACAGTGCGGCGGTGCCGCCAGAGTAATAGTTAAATGAGAAAAGTACACGTCGTGTAGTCAATATTACACACTGTGTAGTTTGTTTTTTTCACTTAAAATGGACATTAGCCAACCCTATTCACAGGATTGGCTTAGAACCGGAGGAAGTAGTTGGGAGAGGAGGCCGGACCTTTGAGGATCTCCAGATCGAGCGTCGGGAATCCGTTTTCACCTTTGATGATCTCGTTGGAACCGCACGGGTAAGCCCTCCACTCTCCTTAAGACATTCTTTCCAATTATTTCTCTAAGGGAAGTTATTTAGGTTTGAACGAGGTTTTATTTCACCTCAGATCTACATCGTTCTTGGACGATTCGAGGATCGTCATTCGCGTATACCGTTCAGGGGCATTTAAGGTAGGTGGCTTGGTATTTAATTTCCAACTGTTGTGCGTTTGTGTGAATTTTTGTGCTACGAACCCATGTTGGTGTCTCATGTGGCTGAGGCCTTGGCTGTTTTAAATACCTAGAATTTTATAGGTAATTAAATGTGATAATAAACTGCTGTTTGGGATCACTGCTTGGATCCAGGACCACCCCGGGGGTGCGTTCCTCTGTTTAGTCATTTGGCCAGGATACCCGAGGATATTCCATGTTTATTTTACGCATTACTTTTGCCTTGAGAGGAATTGTATGAGTATTTCCTGTTTATATGTTGGGCATGGCCCGGTTACTTTATAGCCTGAGGGCAGTGATATATTAGCCTGAGGGCAGTGGTTATTTCAGCCTGAGGGCAACTTCTTCCGTGCCTGAGGGCAGTAGATTCTATGCCTGAGGGTGACACTTCCTACGCCTGAGGGCAATATCTGCTATGCCTGTGGGCAATTACCTACGGGTTACATTTCTAATTACCTGAGGGTAAGGGTTTGCATGTCTGAGGACACTGACTGTTTACATAGAAATTCACTGTGATGGTTTCCTTATAATGAACGATTAAATGAATAATAAAATTGCAATATACTGGTAAAGTTAGTTACTTTTGAGTACTGCTTAGTTTATTGAATTTTACTATTGCACACTCTTGTTTCATATTTTCACACAGTTGGGCACGAGCCTTTGGTGGGTGCCTACTGAGATTTATTTCTCACACCCTGTTTGGGTCATGTCTTCGGCCCAAACAGATTACATTTCTGCAGGTGTGGATAAGGGAAAGGGTCCTTATACAGGTACTTGATTTCTGCTGAGGAGTAGGGGAGCATGGGACCGGACTTAGGCTCACGATGCTACAGGCTGTTTTGTTTTAGTTTTGATATACTATGTATTGTACTGTACTGTATTGTTATGTAACATGTTCTGGCTGTTTTCTTAGAACTTAAGATATGTTGCATCATCATCTATATAACTGTTGGTTATCTTCTACTGTAGTTGGTTATTTTAAATGTGTATGGTTTATTGCTTCTGTTATTGTTGTATGCTTCCTATTTTTATTTCACTGCGCTACACTTTGACAAATGAGGGCATAGTTTCCCCACTATAAGACCTGGGCCCTCGCTGCTAGTTGGCAGCCTCTGGCATTTGGGGAAATGCGTTTGAGGTCACGTGGTGAACCGGGTTCGGGGCACCCATTAAGTGGCACCCGGAACCAGGACATTACAAAGTGGTATCAAAGGGGTTCTTTTCTTTGACTTACTATTTGGAGCCTTAATCAGGGATAAGATGAAAACGATAGTTGGTAATAAGTTGTGTTTGGGCGTAGCTAACCCGCGTACAGGGAAAAGCCAGTCTACCTCATATTTTTGCAATTTTTCTGATTTTGAAAATTTTACAGTTGATTTGATTTCACCGTTGGGTGAAACACTTGTGATTGTGCTGTTATATTTTATCCATGGGTTCTATTTAGTTGCAACCCGATGAGATGAGGGTATGTCATCTCATGCATCATTTAGGAACATGCTAGAAATCACATGTCATGCATAGTTCCATGCCATGTAGGTGCATTAGAAATTGCATGTTGTTGTGATAGTTGTTGTGCTAGAAAAATCATGCTGTTGTGATAGCTGCTTTGATAAAATACCTGTTATGTGATAGGGTATTTTCGTATGAGTCTGTTGACAGAATAGACGCCAAACTTTGGTTTTTGGGGAGTATGGGCCCCCATTGACTGGAATTTTGTGTATCGTTGACCTTTTATTTTGTTATAACACATATAAGATTCCAAACTTTGATTCGCGGGGAGTATGGGCCCTCACGGATCATAATTTGGCACTTAGGTGTTGTTTTCAGTATTTTCTGGGTTCCGGAGTAGTTTCAGAGGTGTACTGTCCAGAAAACCCAGGATACACACCGTGTAGTTCCGTGAACACACGTCGTGTGTTCTTTTGTTTGGGAAGAGAAGAAAACTTTTTGAGTACACGTCGTGTACCCTAAGTACACGCCGTGTAGTCGCTTCCCGTGTCAAGGACCGTGTTGGAGGGGACACGGGGAAGGGAAATTCTTGGGGCAAACACACAGTGTACCAAATGTATACACCGTGTAGTGTTGACCCAGAGTCCGCCTGTGTAACTAACAACACGGACAAAGGAGACCTTAAGACATACACGTCGTGTCCACTGTGGAACACGCCGTGTAGTCTAACCTGGGGACCCGACCGTCTAACTAACAACACAGGTCGGTGTAACCCTTTCGTGTACACGCTGTGTGTATATGGAACACGCAGTGTAGTTTCAGTCGTGTATCCGGCCGTGTAACTAACAACACGGGTCGGTGAAGCTCGTCTAGTACATGTCGTGTACCTGTGGAACACGTCGTGTAGTCTTTTACAAGGACAGACCGTGTAGTTTTAGCAGTGTGGCTGGGAAACGGGGTGGTGTACACGCCGTGTGCGGGTGTAACATGTCGTGTAGTGTTAGCTGAGTAGTCAGTCATGTCACAAATGACACGGGCAGTTGGAAAATTACACCATACACATCGTGTAGTTAGTATACATGTTGTGTAGTTTTGTCTAATGGGAGTCGTGTGGATTATCCGTGTAGCAGGACCCGGGCAGGGGAAGAGAAGTCAGGTACACGCCGTGTAGTCAGTATACATTATGTGTAGTCTTGTTGTGCAATCTTGAATTCCTTCTTCCTCCTGTTCCCCTTTTGGTCCCTTCGTTTTCATACTATGATAATCTTGATCTAAGGTGTGTGTTTGACCTTATAGAGTCATGTCGCCGAGACGACCACGCGTTGTTCACCAGGAGAGCGGAAACGATTATACTCCTGAGATGGTGGGCCATGGGCTACCAGTGGATCCTCCAGCAGATCCAGATGTGGCACCATCCGTTATATCGGACACAGGTTCGGAGTCATAGTTCTATGAAGGCTTTATGCGGTTCATGCAGACCTTTTAGGGAGCACTGTCCGCTGCCACATCTATGGCTAAGATGACTCGTATATTCTAGCAGTAGCATCCGCCTACGTTTTCAGGGGATGGCGGACCACAGACTGCGGAGTCTTGGTTGGGGTCTATGTAGACTATTTTCGAGCATCTTGAGACGCCTCCAGGGCGGAGGGTCAAGATCTCGACTTATATGCTGCGTGATTCCGCCAAGAGGTGGTGGGATGTTACCACTCAGTCTGAGCATCATAGATACATGGTGTGGGAGAGATTTTCAGATATCTTTCTATGATTTCTTCTTCCTAGAGACGCTGAGGGCAGATAGAGCTCGAGAGTTCATGAACCTGCAGCAGGGTGCTATGTCAGTGATGGATTATTTTGCTCATTTCACCGAGCTTCAGTGTTTTGCACCCGTTCTGGTGGGTGATGGGACGTTGAGAGCCAGACGCTTTGAGGATGGTCTTCGATATGACATCCGAGCACTAGTAAATGTTTTTAGGTTACCTTCAGTACATGCAATTGTAAATCAGGCACTGATTAGAGAGAGGAACCTTCAGGAGGCTAGTGGTGCAGGCCAGGGTGGTTCGACACCAGTTTCTAGTACTATTTCTACCGGAAAGAGGAAGTGACAGATGAGTTTCTCTCACGGTGGCAGTACTAGCCAGGCAGTGTCTTCAGGTGGCCCAGTATTTTGCTACCAGTGCGGTAGAGAGGGGAACAAGAGACCGTAGTGTCCACGTGACTCAGTGGAGTGTCGAGCTTGTGGCAAGATGGGTCATCTGCAGTGCTTTTGCAGGGAATTTCTACCAGTGGCTAGTGATAGGGGTTCTGTACAGACTCCGTGTGCGGGAGCAGGACCAGTGGCTTCTTACCAGTCAGGAAACTGGAATACGTCAGGGCGTGCAGGTAGAGATTGTGGTCGTGGTCATGGTAGCCAAACACCAAGATCTCAGAGGCAGTAGGGCAGGACAGCTCAGGGTAGCCAGGCTGTGTCGCAGGGCCGCGGCACTGGACAGGCATATGCAGTGCAACAGACCCAGCAGGAGCAGGATCTCGGACCTTCTACAGTCAGAGGTACTATTCTATTAGCTTCTGTTTTATCTTCAGTGCTTTTCGATATGGGTGCTACACATAGTTTCGTATCTATGCCCGTTGTGGAGATCCTTGGGCTTTGTGTTTCTTCTTATTCTACTGTTATGATGCTAGACACTCTGTTGGGAATGAGAACGGCATGTGTGCGTCAGTGCAAGGAGTGCCCCTTGAGGTTGGTGGGTGTCACTTTCTTTGGGACATCTATGTCTTGGAGATGATGAGCTATGATGTCATTCTCGGGATGGACTGGTTGGTTCCCTTTCGAGCCTTTGTAGATTGCTATCATCGCAGGGTGAGGTTCACGTCACCAGAGGGCGGAGAGTTTCTATACAAAGGTGAATGGGATGTTCAGGCGAGTTGAGCTGGACCAGAGCAACGTGGGTGGGGTGGTGTCACAGCCCAGATTGCGAGTTTATATTTGGATGATCAGGGGACTTGTCAGCAGTATTTTCCTCTAGTGGTTGATTGTTTCAGGGATGTCTTCCCAGATGACTTTTTGGGTCTACCTTCAAAGCGTGAGGTGGATTTCTCTATTGAGCTTATGCCAGGAGCAGCACCAGTGTCCATTCCTCCTTATAGGATGGCTACACTAGAGTTGAAGAATCTCAAGAGACAGTTAGAGGAGTTACAGCCAAAGGGTTTCATCTGACCTAGTACTTCTCCTTGGGCTTTGCTGGTCCTTTTTGCGAAAAAGGCGGATGATACCCTCAGACTCTGTGTGAATTATCGGAAGCTGAACCAGTTGACGGTCAAGAATCGATATCCCTTGTTGAGATTGATGATCTTTTTGATCAACTTCATGGAGCACGAGTGTTCTCAAAGATTGACTTGAGATCAGGATATCATCAGTTACGCGTGAGACCATCGGATATACCGCTTATAGCTTTTCGAAGTAGGTATGGTCTATATGAGTACTTGGTTATGTCTTTTGGACTCACGAACGCGCCAGCAGTTTTCATGGCTTTGATGAATCGTGTGTTACATTCTTATCTGGATTCTTTTGTGGTAGTATTTGTGGACGATATCTTGGTGTACTCTCATACTCGACATGACCATGCCACCCATCTTGAGATCTTATTGAGTACACTGAGAGAGCATAAGCTATATGTTAAGCTCTCAAAGTGCCACTTTTGGATGGACCATATTCACTTCCTGGGTCATATCATCTCAGAGGAAAGAGTTGCAGTAGACCCATAGAAGGTGAGAGCAGTAGTTTCCTGGGAGTAGCCTAAGAACATGTTTGAGATACGGAGTTTCTTGGGACTAGATGGTTACTACAAATGCTTTATACAAGACTTATCCCACTTAGCAGCACCGTTGAAGGGTTTGACTAATAAGGGTGTGAAGTTCGTTTGGTCGGAAGCTTGCGAGACAACCTTTCAGAAGCTAAAGGGAAGGTTGACATCAACATCAATCCTGATACTCCTAGAGCAGGGTAAGAGCTATACTATTTACTGTGATGCATCAGGGATTGGGCTAGGAGATGTGTTGATGTAGGGCGATCGAGTTGTTGCGTACGGGTCTCGGCAGTTGAGACCGCATGAGAGGAATTACCCAACGCATGATCTCGAGTTGGCTGCAGTTGTTCATGCATTGCGCTGTTAGAGACATTATCTCTTGGGAGAGCATTTTGTGGTTTACACCGACCACAAAAGTCTCAAATACATCTTTACTCAGCGATAATTGAATCTGAGGCAGCGAAGGTGGGTCGAATACCTTCAGTTATTCGACTTTGAGCTTGCCTATACACCTGGTAAAGGTAATGAAATAGCTAATGCACTGAGCAGGAAGACTCAGATACAGGTAGTGTAGGAGGCCAGTGGTGAATGACAGCTTATAGCATTGTTCTCTGAGATGCATCTGGAGGTGCACGATAGTCAAGGGCAGACCTATATTTCATCTTTAGTTGTGACTTCTACCCTCCTGGATAGAGTGAGGATGAGACAACTATTTGATTCAGAAGGCCTAGTTCTACGAGAGTCGGTGGCAAGTGAGGACCCTCCTCCTGGTTGGACGATATGCGATGATGAAATTATGTGTTTCCATGGACGAGTGTGGGTTTCATGGGATATACGCGAGGAGTTGATGCGGGAGTTTTATGCTTCAGCTTGGGAAATTCATCCTGGGGTTACCAAGATGTACCGTGACTTGAGACGTCGGTACTGGTGGTCGGGTATGAAGAGAGAAGTAGCTGGTTTTGTTACGAGATGTTCCACCTGTCAGCAGGTGAAGGCGGAGCATCAGAGGCCAGCCAGACTGTTACAGCAGTTACCCATCCTGGAGTGGAAATGGGATGATGTCGCGATATATTTCGTGACTGGTTTGTCGAGGTCACCTCGAGGCAATGATGTCGTGTGGGTTGTTGTGGACAGACTCACAAAGGTAGCTCACTTTTTGTCAATCAAGGAGGCACTACTGGAAATACAGGATTTCCCAATGGTTTAGAACCATTAAGAAAGGCTGCAGAACCATTGGTATATGTTATACCAACGGTTCTTCAAACCGTTGGGAAGTAAGTCGTTGGGAAAAACTTTTCCCAACGGTTTACAGTGAATCATTGGGATAGGGTGGAGAAAAATTACCATATCCCAACGGTTCTGCAAAACTTTTGGGAAAGATTTTTCCCAATGGTTTACAACTGTTGGGATAAAGTGCTGAAGATTACCATGTTTTTTCCAATGGTTTTGAAAACTGTTGGGAAAAACCCAATATCTCCTCTTTCCCAATGGTTTAGAACCGTTGGGAAAAGTGGTTTACCAACGGTTTTATGAACTGTTGGTAAAACAAAACCTAGACATTCTATGCCAACGGTTTTGAACCGTTGGCATAGCCTCTGCTGGGCAAATTGCACAGCAGCTCTGCAATTTGCCCAGCACCTCCCCAATTTGAAACCAGCTCTCCAATTTTCCCACCAAGTCTCATTTTGTGGGTTCCCTCTCATTTTCAATCCAATTATTGTACCTGCAATAAACTAACACATACATATACAATTATTGTACCTGCAATAACCAACTAACACTTACATATAGATAACAAATTCATACACATTTACATATAATGGTGGAACTATACACATACATAATTAAATTAGAATTCATAACGTAATTATAAACATACATAATTCATTTAGAATTCAATTTAAAATTTATATGACATTTATATGTGGAATCCGGAAGTCAATTCATAATTTGATCGGTTTTTTGTATACCATATATTTTTACCTGAAATAATGTCCATTTTAAACATAATACATACACCTGGAGTGCTACCGGTCACACCGCACCTCGGATTGAGGTAGGGTTGACTCTTACACATCACATATGACCCATGGATCATTATGCTAATGTATCGACACAATCCAAATGCGTTTGGTCGGTTTTTCGTATGCTATTTGATGTTTTTCAATTAAAATGACGTACTTTTGAAACAAAAGGTAGACACTTTGAGTGGTTCCAGCCACACCGCACCTCGTATTTAGGTGGTGTTGACTCGTACACGTCACATATGACCCATGGATCGTTCTCCTAAAGTTTCAATGGAAACTGAATGCGTTTGGTCGGTTTTCCATATGAACTTAAATGTTGTCCATTTTAAGAAAAAGAGAGCCACTTAGAGTGATTCTGGCCACACCGTGCCTCATATTAAGGTGGGGTTGACTCGTACACGTCACATATAACCCATGGATCGTTGTTCTAAAGTATCGACACAATCTGAATGTGTTTGGTCAGTTTTCTGCATGCCAGTTGATGTTTTTCACTTCAAATGATGTCCTTTTGAAACAAAAGATAGACACTTTGAGTGGTGGCGGCCACACCGCACCTCATATTGAGGAAGGGTTGACTCGTACACCTCACATATGACCCATGGATCGTTGTGCTAATGTATCGACACAATCCGAATGCATTTGGTCGGTTTTCCGTATGCCAGTTGATGTTTTTCAATTAAAATGACGTACTTTTGAAACAAAAGGCAGACACTTTGAGTGGTGCCGGCCACACTGTGCCTTGGATTGAGGCAGAGTTGACTCTTACATGTCACATATGACCCATGGATCGTTCTCCTAAAGTTTCAATGGAAACTGAATGCTTTTGGTCGGTTTTCCGTATGTACCTAAATTGTTGTCCATTTTAAGAAAAAGAGAGCCACTTAGAGTGATTCCGGCTACACCGTGCCTCATATTAATGTGGGGTTGAATCGTACACGTCACATATGACCCATTGATCGTTTTTCTAAAGTATCGACACAATCTGAATGCGTTTGGTCACTTTTCTGTATGCCAGTTGATGTTTTTCATTTCAAATGATGTCCTTTTGAAACAAAAGACAGACACTTTGAGTGGTGGCGGCCACACCGCACCTCGGATTGAGGCGGGGTTGACTCTTACACGTCACATATGACCCATGGATCGTTGTGCTAATTTATCGACACAATCCGAATGCGTTTGGTCAGTTTTCCGTATGCCAGTTGATGCTTTTCAATTAAAATGACGTACTTTTGAAACAAAAGGCAGACACTTTGAGTGGTGTCGGCCACACCGCGCCTCGGATTGAGGCGTATTTGACTCGTACACATCACATATGACCCATGGATCGTTATCCTAAAGTTTCAATGGAAACCGAATGCGTTTGGTTGGTTTTCCGTATGTACTTAAATTGTTGTCCATTTTAAGCAAAAGAGAGCCACATAGAGTGATTCTGGCCACACCGTGCCTCATATTAAGGCGGGGTTGACTCTTACATGTCACATATGACCCATGTATTGTTGTGCTAAAGTATCGACACAATACGAATGTGTTTGGTCAGTTTTCCGTATGTTAGTTGATGTTTTTCACTTCAAATGACGTCCTTTTGAAACAAAAGACAGACACTTTGAGTGGTGGCAGCCACACCGCACCTCATATTGAGGCAGGGTTGACTCGTACACGTCACATATGACCCATGGATATTTGTGATAATGTATCGACACAATCTTAATGCATTTGGTCAGTTTTCCGTATGCCAGTTGATGTTTTTCAATTAAAATGACGTCCTTTTGAAACAAAAGGCAGACACTTTGAGTGGTTCCGGCCACATCGCGCCTCTTATTAAGGTGGGGTTGACTCATACACTTCACATATGACCCATGGATCGTTGTGCTAATGTATCCACACAATCCGAATGCGTTTGGTCGATTTTCCATATGCCAGTTGATGTTTTTCAATTAAAATGACGTACTTTTGAAACAAAAGGCAGACACTTTGAGTGGTTCCGGCCACACCACGCCTTGTATTGAGGTGTAGTTGACTCGTACACATCAAATATGACCCATGGATCGTTCTCCTAAAGTTTAAATGGAAACCAAATGCGTTTGGTAGATTTCCGTATGTACTTAAATTGTTGTCCATTTTAAGAAAAAGAGAGCCACTTAGAGTGATTCCGGCCACACCATGACTCAGATTAAGGCGGGGTTGACTCGTACATGTCACATATGACCCATGTATCATTGTGCTAAAGTATCCACACAATCTGAATGCGTTTGGTCGGTTTTCCGTATGCCAGTTGATGTTTTTCACTTCAAATTATGTCCTTTTGAAACAAAAGACAGACACTTTGAGTGGTGTCGGCCACACCACGCCTCTTATTAAGGCGGGGTTGACTCTTACACGTCACATATGACCCATGGATCATTGTGATAATGTATCGACACAATCCGAATGCGTTTGGTCAGTTTTCCGTATGCCAGTTGATGTTTTTCAATTAAAATGACGTACTTTTGAAACAAAAGGCAGACACTTTGAGTGGTTCCGGCCACACCATGCCTCAGATTGAGGCGGTGTTGACTCGTACACGTCACATATGACCCATGGATCGTTCTCCTAAAGTTTCAATGTAAATCGAATGTGTTTGGTAGGTTTTCCATATGTACTTAAATTGTTGTCCATTTTAAGCAAAAGAGAGCCATTTAGAGTGATTCCGGCCACACCGTACCTCAGATTAAGGCGGGGTTGACTCGTACACGTCACATATGACCCATGTATCATTGTGCTAAAGTATCGACACAATCCGAATGCGTTTGGTCGGTTTTCCATATGCCAGTTGATGTTTTTCACTTCAAATGATGTCCTTTTGAAACAAAAGACAGACACTTTGAGTGGTGGCGGCCACAACGCACCTCGGATTGAGGCGGGGTTGACTCGTACACGTTACATATGACCCATGGATCGTTGTGCTAATGTATCGACACAAATCAAATGCGTTTGGTCGGTTTTCCGTATGCCAGTTGATGTTTTTCAATTAAAATGACGTACTTTTGAAACAAAAGGCAGACACTTTGAGTGGTGACGGACACACCGCTCCTCGGATTGAGGCATATTTGACTCGTGCATGTCACATATGACCCATGGATCATCATACTAAAGTTTCAATGGAAACCGAATGCGTTTGGTCGTTTTCCGTATGTACTTAAATTGTTGTCCATTTTAATCAAAAGAGAGTCACTTAGAGTGATTCCGGCCACACCGTGCCTCAGATTAAGGTGGGGTTGACTCGTACACGTCACATATGACCCATGGATCGTTTTTCTAATGTATCGACACAATATGAATGCATTTGGTTGGTTTTTCGTATGCCAGTTGATGTTTTTCATTTCAAATGATGTCCTTTTGAAACAAAAGACAGACACTTTGAGTGGTGGCGGCCACACCACACCTCGTATTGAGGCGGGGTTGACTCGTACACATCACATATGACTCATGGATCGTTTTTTTAATGTATCGACACAATCCTAATGTGTTTGGTCAGTTTTCCGTATGCCAGTTGATGTTTTTCAATTAAAATGACGTACTTTTGAAACAAAATGCAGACACTTTGAGTGGTGCCGGCCACACCATGCCTCTGATTGAGGCGGCGTTGACTCTTACACGTCACATATGACCCATGGATCGTTCTCCTAAAGTTTCAATGGAAACCGAATGCGTTTGGTCGATTTTCCGTATGTACTTAAATTGTTGTCCATTTTAAGCAAAAGAGAGCCACATAGAGTGATTCCAGCCACACTATGACTCAGATTAAGGAGGGGTTGACTTTTACACATCACATTTGACCCATGGATCGTTGTGATAAAGTATCTACACAATAAGAATGCATTTGGTCGGTTTTCCGTATGCCAGTTGATGTTTTTCACTTCAAATGACGTCCTTTTGAAACAAAAGACAGACACTTTGAGTGGTGGCGGTCACACCGCGCCTCGGATTGAGGCGGGGTTGACTCGTACACGTCAAATATTACCCATGGATCGTTGTTCTAATGTATCAAAACAATCAGAATGCGTTTGGTCAGTTTTCCGTATGCCAGTTGATGTTTTTCAATTAAAATGACGTCCTTTTAAAACAAAAGGCAGACACTTTGAGTGGTTTCGGCCACACCGTGCCTCGTATTGAGGCGGGGTTGACTCTTACACGTCACATATGACCCATGGATCATTGTGCTAATGTATCGACATAATCCGAATGTGTTTGGTCGGTTTTCCGTATGTCAGTTGATGTTTTTCAATTAAAATGACGTACTTTTGAAACAAAAGGCAGACACTTTGAGTGGTTCCGGCCACACCGCGCCTCGGATTGAGGCATATTTGACTCGTACACGTCACATATGACCCATGGATCATTCTCCTAAAGTTTAAATGGAAACCTAATGCGTTTGGTCATTTTTCCGTATGTACTTAAATTGTTGTCCATTTTAAGCAAAAGAGAGCCACGTAGAGTGATTCTGGTCACACCATGCCTCAGATTAAGGCGAGGTTGACTCATATACATCACATATGACCCATGGATCGTTGTGATAAAGTATAGACACAATTCGAATGCGTTTGGTCGGTTTTTCGTATGCCAGTTGATGTTTTTCACTTCAAATGACGTCCTTTTGAAACAAAAGACAGACACTTTGAGTGGTGGCGGCCACACCGCGCCTCGGATTGAGGCGGGGTTGACTCGTACACATCACATATGACCCATGGATCATTATTCTAACGTATCGACACAATCTGAATGTGTTTGGTCGGTTTTTCGTATGTCAGTTGATGTTTTTCAATTAAAATGACGTCCTTTTGAAACAAAAGGCAGACACTTTGAGTGGTTCCGGCCACACCGCACCTCGGATTGAGGCGGGGTTGACTCGTACACGTCACATATGACCCATGGATCGTTTTGCTAATGTATCGACACAATCCGAATGTGTTAGGTCGGTTTTCCGTATGCTAGATGATGTTTTTCAATTAAAATGACATCCTTTTGAAACAAAAGGCAGACACTTTGAGTGGTGGTGGCCACACCACGCCTCCGATTGAGGCGGGGTTGATTCGTACACATCACATATGACTCATGGATCGGTCTCCTAAATTTTAAATAGAAACCAAACGTGTTTGGTCGGTTTTCCGTATGTACTTAAAATGTTGTCCATTTTATGAGAATCCTTTGTGCGGGGGGTTGTTCGGGGTCCAAGGAAGAGGGTGGGGGGGCTGTCCGGGGGGCTGTCTGGGGGGCTATCTGGGGTCCAGGGAGGAGGGTGGGGGGGATGTGCCGGGGGCTGTCTGGGGGGTGTTCGGGGGGTTGTCTGGGGTCCAGGGAGGAGGGTGGGGGGGCTGTCTGGGGGGTTGTCTGGGGGGCTGTCCGGGGGCTGTTCGGGGGGCTGTCTGGGGTCCAGGGAGGAGGGTGGGGGGGTTGTTCGGGGGGCTGTCCAGGGGCTGTCTGGGCTGTTCGGAGGGTTGTCTGGGGTACAAGGAAGAGGGTGGGGGGGTTGTCCTGGGGGATGTCTGGGGGGCTGTCTGGGGGGTTGTCCGGGGTCCAGGGAGGAGGGTGGGGGGTCTGTCTAGGGGGCTGTCCGGGGGGCTGTCTGGGGGGCTGTCCGGCGGGGCTGTCCGGGGTCCAGGGAGGAGGGTGGGGGGTTTTCCAGGATCTAGGAAGGAGGGGGGTCCCAAACACACAACCACTAAAAGACAACAACATCCATAAAAACAGATAATATATAAAAATAACTCAACTCCAATACTATACTACGAGTCTAGATAAAACCAACAACTAGAATAGATTAAATATCAAATCTTAGTAATATCAGTCAAAAATGTAATGGATCAACTTGTCCCACATCACCATCACCATCATCACCATCATCATCATCACCCTCTTCCTCGTCCCCATCATCGCCCTCGCCCTCGCTCTCCTCCTCATCCTCACCCTCCTCCTCGCCCTCGCCACCCGCCTCGCCCTCCTCCTCTCCCTCCTCTTCCGCATCAGACTCCTCGCCATCATCATCGTCAAGCTGAAAATCATCCTGACCACCACTAGAACTGCCACCTGGTGCACCGTATATAGAACGTATCGATGACATATACTCATCAAAAGTTGGGCTGGCCTCTTCTGGAAGTGTAGGACGTAGAACTTCAATAAATTTCATAAACGCACTGTTTGCCCTAGCAGACTGTTTTTCTGTCACTGGGGCCCTTTTCTCAGCCTGTTCTGCCTGTGCCCTAACTTGCTGCAGCTCGGTGGCACTACAGCTCGTACCTGAGGAGGGTCAATACCTCATCGGGGCTATCCTAGGTTGGCAGCATACTCTGCCAGAATGATCCTCTCCCAACACCTGATGTAAGTGATCTGTTGGCCCAAAATTGTCTGGTTCTTGGGCATTGAGGGACTCTAAAGCAGCCTGTTACAAATATAAATATATCATTAAGTTACAAAAATAGATATTAAAAAATAAATTCAATAGATTAAAACTTACAATCTGCTGCTGAGTCGCTTCGTTGACGACACTTCCATCCTTTTTCCGTCTACTCGAGCAAAACAGTTTTGCTCGAGACACACGTACTTCAATATTTTTTATTTGCCTCTACAATGACATTGAAAACTAAAGTTATATGAAAAATTTAGAAAACTATTAAATAATTGAAGAAACAAAAGAAAGTGTAAGTCCTAAAGAAAACTTATAAACAATTGTCATACCTGCTTCCTCTCATGACCAGGCATCGTAGTGCGTCCCAGTGTGTGGAGGTATTTTTTTGCATCAATGTTCTTTTTATTTTTTCCAGATGATTCCTAAATAAAATTCAAAAATGAAATAGATAGTATTAATAAAAAAACATGAAAGTTATTATTTAAATACCTCAAATGTTATTAATACCTTAAACTGGGTACTCGTCCAATGAGTAATCATCTGACGATACTGATCTATAGGACAATCATCCACCACTGGTACCGCCTCTAACTCAGTACCAACTCTAGAAACTCAGCCAATATACAACTCATGCTTGTAGTCTCTCCAAAGCTCGCCTAAATCCTTTAGACATTCCGATCGTGCACCCTCACCATTGGGAAAATTAAATCGAAGCTGAAATCAAAATATTAATTCATATAAATACAAAAATAATTCATGGCATTAAATAGAACAGATTTTTTTACCCATATCTCTGCCCAAGATCTATCCTTGACCTCATGTGGCAAATGTCTCCACGATAGCGGGCTGATGAGAATGATGTCGGAGTATTTGGCAAGCGTCTCCAAAAAACTCCGACATTGTTTCCCTGTTTTCTCAACCATTTGGTTGTCTTCATTACAATCCACCATAACCTGTGTGTGGCGGTTCCACACCGAACGCATGCGTGTACGCCCCCGCCCACGCCTCCTATTAGTAGATGTATCTGTCATGAAAGAAAAACAAATATTTTATCAAAACATGTTATAATGAAAATAAATATTTCTATAAAAATTTGTTGGGGTTCTATAAATATACCTATGTTGGTCTGATCGCTGAGTGCCGTTGGATCCACAGAAACTGATGGAACACCCTGTGGTGGAACAGGAGTCGAAGACGATGGAATATAGAAGCTCGGAGAGACAGAAGTAGAAGGAAAAGAAGATGGGACAGCTGTCTGACTGGATGCTGACTGAGGAGTGGGAATCATCATGGGATGTTAAAATGATGGGCCAGAAGATGGAGAAGGTAGCGAAAACATGGGAGGCCTAAATATCCCGTGTGTCTCTAATGACACACCGGGATCAGAATGTGGGAAGGATGACATGTCAGTGGGAGGGGTAGGGTCTAGTCAGGTATGCGCAGCTGCTCGTCCACCTCTGGTACGAACCCTCCTCGTACCACCGGCCTGAGTACTAGGACCAGTACTAGGCTCCTCGTCGAATAACTATCGACGTATAGGTGTATCCTACAAAAATGTTTACAAAAAAATTAATCACATGACATTATATATTCTTTAAATATATCAATTTGAAATAAAGTACTCACTACAGGCACTAATGATGGAATTCCCAACTCCGTCATTCGACGATTGTTCTCCATCATTTTTTTTCTTCGTCTCTCTTCAATTGGCTTCATTTCCTGCATTTTGAAAACAAATATGTAATTAATTAGAAAAAGAAAACTAATGTGTAACCCAAAAAACTAAATATATGAGGGAATAGGGGGATTCATTGGTAATTTAGCTATCAATTGTTTTAGAAGAGCTTGAATGGATTTAATAAATCATACAAGTTGTAATGTTCACCAAGTTAGAAATATTGTTTGACTATGTTTGAATACAGTTCAATTCCAAATTATAAAATGCAATTCAAATAAAACTGCAACCAATAAACATTGAAAATTCACATAATGGTCAATTAAGCTATCAATTGTTTTAGAAGATCTTGAATGGATTTAATAAATCATACAAGTTGTAATGTTCACCAAGTTAGAAATATTGTTTGACTATGTTTGAATACAGTTCAATTCCAAATTAGAAAATGCAATTCAAATAAAACTGCAACCAATAAACATTGAAAATTCACATAACGGTCAAGTCAGCTATCAATTGTTTTAAAAGAGCTTGAATGGATTTAATAAATCATACAAGTTGTAATGTTCACCATGTTAGAAATATTGTTTGACTATGTTTGAATACAGTTCAATTCCAAATTAGAAAATGAAATTCAAATAAAACTACAACCAATAAACATTGAAAATTCACATAACGGTCAAGTCAGCTAAAATATATTTGTGATCAATACTAAATCAATTTGAATATTACCAACCTTAATAACCCAACTCGAGGTAAACCAAAATAATTGAGAACATGGATGAATGATTCCATATATTTTCAACCACAACTTCAGGTTCACAATCAACTCTGACAATTGAGCTATTTGAGTCATCAAAAGAAATAAATGGATTGGTTTTAATGGCACTAGGGACAGTGTCAATTCCATCATCACCATAATCAAAAATATGTCTTGGAATTACTTCAACTATGACACAAAATTCAGGTCGAAGTTGGTCTTTGACATAAAAAACTTGTTTATCCATTGATGCCAACACATATGGTTCTTCAATAGCAAGAGTGCGAGTTATATTAATTAATCAAAATCCAAAATCATCAATAAATGTTCCATGTCTCATCATCGAATCAAACCAATGGCATTTCATTATTGTGACTCGTCCATGAGAGTAATAATCCAATATTATTATTTTCTCAACAACTCCATAATAACCCACATTTTCAAATCGTGGTCTACTATCTGATGCACTGTCATAACAATCTGTTGTGGCAGTAACCATAACACCATCATGTTGTGTTCGCATGTTCTTTTCTCGTTCAGTGAAAATAAATTTGTACCCATTGATAACAATTGATTTACAGTCACGAACCACGGTATTAGGACCAAAAGACAAAGCTCTTATTTCCTCAGAGATAGAGTCAGCAGACAAACTCAATACCTATAATATAAATGACTATTAAACTTAATTAAATATTGATATAATTATTTTAAACATTAATTTTTTTATACCTTCAATTTTAACCAAGCAGAAAACTCTTTGCTATGCAAAGTCTCTCTCCTTATCAAAGATAAAGAACGATGCTTCCTATTTATCATTGTTTTATGTTCCCTATAGATAAAAAATATCAATAGTTTAACAGATATATATGTAAGATATACATAATCAATTTAGTTACCTGATATAGTCATTGAAAAAATCACAGTTGAACAAAATTGTGCGATGTGCCATCTCCCGCTCTTCATGGCTTAATGTCTTCAATGTATATGATCCAGGAATTCCTTTGGTTTGAGGAAGTGATGGAAAACTAGGTTCAATTTGCTCATACTATTTTTCTTCATTTCTCATTGGTCTGTTCAATCTTGTAGTAAGATCAGACAAATACATCGAGCAGAAATCCATACATTCTTGAGCCAAGTAACAGTTCACGATAGAACCTTCGGGATGATTTCTGTTTCGGACATAAGACTTTAATGTGAACATATTTCTTTCAGTTGGATACATCCAACGAAAATAAATAGGTCCTTCGAGAAGTATTTCAGTGGGAATATGGACAGTCAGATGCAGCATGCATGTGAAAAATGATGGAGGAAATATTTTCTCCAACTCACACAAAATTAATGGGGAATCTGTCAACATTTTTTGCAAGAAAGACTAGCACAAAGATCTCTAAAAAAATGGAACAACCGAATAACAGCCACCCTTACATTATTGGACAAAAGATGACGAATTGTTATTGGAAGCAACTCATGCAGTAGAACGTGATAATCATGAGTCTTCAAAGATTTTAGCTTCAACTCTCTTCTGTTGACCCGTTTAGATATGTTGTTTTAATAGCCATCAGGAACTCTAATAGTCTCCAATACTTCCAGAAATTGTTTTTTTTTGTAGGTGTCATCACATAAGAAGCACATGGAAGTTGCCATTTATTTTCACTAATACGCACAGGATGCAATTCTGGTCTGATGCCCCAATCCACCAAGTCACGCCGAGATCGTAAATCATCTTTTGTCTTCCCCTTGACATTTAGAAGAACCAAAAGCAACATTTCACATATATTCTTTTCAATATGCATTACGTCTAAGCAATGACGTAAAAAATTGGTTGACCAATAAGGAAAATCAAAAAAGATACTCTTCTTCCTCTAATTGCAGCAGGTTTCAGTGGAAACATTCATTCTCTTTTCAGATTTCATTTGACCCTTCCCGAACGAAAAACCGAAATCTTTCAATTCATTAAGCACGACAGTTCCATACATACGCTGAGGTGGATCATCGGTCTCTATGGTATTATCAAATCTTCGACGATTTATTCTATATGGATGATCCTTTGGCAAGAATCGTCGATGTCCCATAAAACTGAAACTACAGCGATGTTTCAGTCTTATGGATCGTGTATTCTTCATACAAACTGGACATGACAGTTTTCCCTTCGTGCTCCATCCAAACATCATTGCATAAGCCGGAAAATCATTGATCATCCACATAAACGCAGCACGCATCTAAAATATGTCTTTCGAACATGCATCGTATGTGCGCACACCCACATACCAAAGAAGTTTCAACTCTTTTATTAAAGGTTTCATGTATACATCAATATCAATGTCAGGATCAGAAGGACCAGATATGAGTATACTCATTAAAGTGAAAGGTTTTTTCATACACAACCATGGGGGAATATTATAAATGTGTATAAAAATTGGTCATGTGTTGTGCGAAGTAAGCATCTTCCCAAACGGATTAAAACCGTCGCATGAAAGACCCAGCCTCACATTACGCACGTCAGCTGCAAAATAAGGATGTCGAGCATCAAATCTCTGCCATGCAAATCTATCTGCAGGATGAACCAACTCATCATTAGTCTTCTTTCTCTCGGTATCATGTCATCTCATTTTTATTGATATGTCATCAGACATAAAAAGATTTTGAAGTCTGGGGATCAATGGAAAGTGCCACATTACTTTCTGTGGAACGCGGGATGGTGTTCCATCAGATTTTGACTTCTAGTGGGATGTGCCACATTTTATACAATCATTTCGTTCAGCGGTTTCCTCCCAGAATAAACTGTAATCTTTCGGGCAAGCATGAATTTTGTTTCTTGAAAATCCAAGTTCCTCAACTAACTTCCATGCCATATAGTGGTTTGAGGGAATATCTGCATCATCTGGAAGTAAATCCTTCAAGAGGGTAAGAATGTAATCGATTGCTGTATTAGAAATTCTATACATAGTTTTCCCATGAAACAATCGGATTAAAAATTCCAGCTTTTTCATTTTATCGCATTGTTGATATACTGGAGTCGTGGTAGCATCATTCAATTTTTTCACCCTATCAATATCATCATTTTTACTAGATGCGTCAGTTGTCCTCATATCTAAGTCTTTTTGAGTCGAAATCCTTTCTTTTTCATGATGACGAATAAACGAAAACCGATCATCTAACAAATTCTCCATTCCAATCCTTTCATTTCTATCATCACCAATTTGAGATTTTATTTTCTCCCCATTGTGATACCACACAAAGTAGTTTGCTTGAAAGCCATTTTTGGTTATGTGGTAGCTGACTTCTTCACAGCTCAACCAAGGTCTACCAACACAATTGGAACATGGGCAGTGTATGCGACCACTATCTGAAGCATTGTGAAATGCAAAATCTATAAAGCTCTCCAAATTGTTTTGAAAATCGCTTGAGATCCGATCGGTTTCATACATCCAGCTTCTGTCCATTCTGTAAAAAGAATTTATATAAGTCATTTTGTCATAAACAATTCAATAGGATTGAACTTTAATAGAAAATACATTTAAGTAAACAATAAAGGAAGAAGTTTCTAGTCGATGTAGTGAAAATCACCCCACCCTCATAAAAGTGAGTATTGGCCAAGAAGGACACATAATATATAACGTACAATGAGAACCATATTTAGTTGACCCTAAAGTTATATTAGTACAATCATCTTGGGGGAAATGGAATATATTATCCTGGTTAACTGATGAATTCAAAAGCTCGTATTCCATATGTTGGACACTATCTAAGGTAAGAAATCATGTGAGGATGAGTTGACATCACTCAATTCCTTACATGCTAGTGAAAATGAGGGCTTAAATTAATGAATTGAGTTCACTGATACCATGTCAACCGTTATACACACCACGTGAACCCTCATACACACCATATGAACCCTTATACCATATCGTCATTATTACAACCATTAATAACAACTTATTAAATAACATCACTAGTTAAAAATAATAAAATTGAACATAAATCAATAATAATATTGGATAAATCAAGTAAAATGAAGTCATACTATCTTACATCATAAATGACCACCCACAACCATGATTAATGACCACAAAGCTCCCCTTTCGGCCAAATCAAAAGTGAAAACAAAAACACATAGTTGTAGAAAAAAACTTCATTTGTGTGAAGAATAATAATCTCATGGTCCTCATGATATTTGAACCACACAGTCATGATTTTCGAGATGGACTTGTATCCATGAAACCATATGAGAAACACGATTCAATACATGCATTTTTCTGATTTTCCCAAGCATTTTGAGGAACCCCAAATCAGTGAAAATGGTCATTGTGTTTTAAAAAGGTGATTGAATAACACATGTACGATGTCGAAGGCAGAATGATTAATGGTTATATTAGAAAAACTAATATTCACTAATATTGTGAATTTGACATTCTGTGAATTAGTTTCATGAAGAAGGAAGAAGTACTAATTAGGGACCACATACTATTTGGCAAAGTTCAAGAAGATACTCCATATGTTCTATTGTGCAAAGGATAAGTGAACAGTGTGTCATTTTATATATATATAGATTTTGATAGAAACATGATACATACTTGTTATGTAATACACATAGTGTACAAAAATTAAGATGAACAAGATCTTCATGTTTGGCATGATCTTAATGAAAGGAGTGATTTTCATGAAATAATATCAATAAATATTACAAACAATTTCTTATTAGTTCCTATACATGAAGCTATAATATTTGAAGCAGATTAAAAAGAACTATGAATCTTCAAAATTAGAACACAATAAAGAGACACCATTCCCTTATAAATGTAAATGTGTAATGAAAACATTAATTGGACATACACCGATATAAAGATTTGAGTACACAATTCGTGGAACAATCATAAAAATTTACAAAAACTCTAAAAATTGGGAATAACGAAATCGAGAATAGAAGGATATGATTTATAAGAGGTGGAACTATATCCTTTATAAAATATAGAAGGAGTCTAACCTGGTAGGTTCTGATTCGATGGAAGATGTGGGGATTGGGAAGTCCTTCTGCCAAGGAATCGCTCCAGGAGACGAGCGGAAGGCTTCTGGAATCGTGGGGAGGTCGCTGCCTGCATTTTGGTATTTGGGGCTTTTTTTTCCAACGGTTCTTAAAAACCATTGGGAAAAACCAATCTTTCCCAACGATTTTATAAAACCGTTGGGAAAACTAAGGAAAACCCAATCTTTCCCAACAGTTTTATGAAACCGTTGGGAAAACTATGTTTTCCCCCCACTTTTCCCAACAGTTTTATGAAACCGTTGGGAAAAGTAAGTTCTTCAAGGTCTTTCCCAACGGTTTATATAAACCATTAGGAAAGACAACATATGCCAACGGTTCCTTTGAACCGTTGGTATACAAGTGTTGGGAAAACTCCCCTTTCCAGTAGTGAGGCCTTCGGTGTTGACGAGCTCGGGAAGTTGTATATCTGAGAGATCATACGTCTTCATGGGGTTCCTCGTTCTATCATTTCTGATAGGGACGCTCATTTTACGTCTCGTTTCTGGCAGAGTTTTCAGAGGGCACTGGGTACACAGGTGCTTCTGAGCACAGCTTACCACCCTCAGACCGATGGCCAGTTAGAGCATACTATAAAGGTGTTTGAGGACATGCTACTTGCATGCATCCTAGACTTTGGGGGCTCTTAGGAGAAGCATATACCCCTAGTCGAGTTTGCCTACAATAATAGTTTCCAGGAAACTATTGAGATGACACCTTACAAGGATTTATATGGTAAGTCATGCCGATCACCCTTGTGCTGGATAGAGGCAGGTGAGGCAGCTTTGCTGGGACCATGTCTTGTACAAGAGACTTCTGAGCAGGTCCAGTTGATTCAGAAGTGGATGACTACCGCACAGTCTCGTCAGAAATCTTATGCTGATCGCCGCAGACGACCCTTGGAGTTCGTGGTTGGGGATCAGGTTTTCTTGCGTATTTCACCGAGGTTGGGACACAGGAGGATCAAAAGACAAGGTGAACTTTCACCGAGGTATGTGGGGCCATTTGATATTCTGGAGAGAGTCGGGTTAGTTGCAGTTACCACAGAGGTACTGAGCCATGCACAATGTCTTCCATGTATCTCAGTTGCGTCGCTATCATTCAGACTCATCTCAAGTCTTTCAGCCTGAGGAGGTTGAGCTTGAGGTAGATGTTTCCTTTGAGGAGCATCTGATTCGTATCGTTGATAGGAGCACGAAGGTTCTCTGAGGCCGATCAGTTCCTCTCGTACGGGTGCTATGGCAGCATGGCCGTGTGCAGGAAAAAACTTGGGAGCGGGAGACCGACGTACGTGCTCAGTGGCCAGAGTTGTTCTGAGATTTATCTTCGCCACCCTTGGAAGGGAAATTCAGGGACGAATTTCTTTAAGGGGGGAAGTTTTTAAGAACCCGGTTCTTATTTTTGAGGTATGGGTTTCTTCTTTTCTCTTTTCCTTAAGTGTTTTTGAGAAAATAAGGAAAATGGGTAAAAATCCTAAATTTTGGGACTACACATCGTGTACTATTCCACACGTCGTGTACTTTGGCCGTGTGGGATGAGTACACAGGGTGTGTAGCCCTGTCGGCGACGAAATGTGTAAAAACTGACTACACGCCTTGTAGTGGGTATTTACACGCCGTGTAGTCAGTCGGCAGACAAATAGTAAGGCGGTGGAAGCAGCCACCATCTGAGCAATAGTACACGCTGTGTAATCACAAATACATGTCGTGTAATCATGTTGACGGACGAACAGTGCGGCAGTGCCGCCAGAGGAACAGTTAAATGAGAAAAGTACACATTGTGTAGTCAATAGTACACGTCGTGTAGTTTGTTTGTTTTTTTCTCTTAAAATGGATAGTAGCCAACGTTGTTCACAAGATTGGCTTAGAACCGAAGGAAGGAGTCGAGAGAGGAGGCCGAACCTTCGAGGATCTCCAGATCGATCATCGGGAATCTATTTTCGCCTCTGACAATCTCGTTGGAACCGCACAGGTAATCCCTCCACTCTCCTTAAGCCGTTCTTGCCAATTATTCCTCTAAGGGAAGTTATTTAGGTTTGAATGAGGTTTTCTTTCACCTCAGATCTACGTTGTTCTTGGACGATTCGAGGATCGTCGTTCGCGTATACCGTTCAGGGGCGTTTAAGGTAGGTGGCTTGGTATTTAATTTCCAACTGTTGTGCGTTTGTGTGAATTTTTGTGCTACGAACCCATGTTGGGGTGTCGTGTGGCTGAGGCCTTGGCTGTTTTAAATACCTAGAATTGTATAGGTAATTAAATGTGATAATAAACTGTTGTTTGGGATCACTGCTTAGATCCAGGACCACCCCGGGGGTGCGTTCCTCTGTTTAGCCGTTTGGCCAGGATACCTGAGGGTATGCCATGTTTATTTTACGTATTACTTTTTCCTTGAGAGGAATTGTATGAGTATTGCTTGTTTATATTTTGGACATGGCCCGGTTACTTTATAGCCTGAGGGCAGTGATATATTAGCCAGATGGCAGTGGTTATTTCGGCCTGAGGGCAGTAGATTCTGTGCCTGAGGGCGACACTTCATACGCCTGAGGGAAATATCTGTTATGCCTATGGGCAATTACCTACGGGTTACGTTTCTGATTACCTAAGGGTAAGGTTTTGCGTGTCTGAGGACACTGACTATTTATATAGAAATTTACTGTGGTGGTTTTTTTATAATGAACGATTAAATGAATAATAAAATTGCAATATACTGGTAAAGTTAGTTACTTTTGATTACTGCTTAGTTTATTGCATTTTATTACTGCACACTGTTGTTGCATATTTTCACACAGTTGGGCACGAGCCTTTGGTGGGTGCCTACTGGGATTTATTTCTCACACCTTGTTTGGGTCATGTTTTTGGCCCAAACATATTACATTTCTGCAGGTGCGGATAAGGGCAAGGGTCCTTATACAGGTACTTGATTTCTGTTGAGGAGTAGGGGAGCATGAGACCAGGCTTAGGCTCGCGATGCTACCGGCTGTTTTGTTTTAGTTTTTCTGTACTCTGTATTGTACTGTACTGTATTGTTATGTAACATGTTCTGGCTGTTTTCTTAGAACTTAAGACATGTTGCGTCATCATCTATATAACTGTTGGTTATCTTCTACTGCAGTTGGTTATTTTTAATGTGTGTGGTTTATTGCTTCCGCTATTGTTGTATGCTTCCTATTTTTATTCTGCTGCACTACACTTTGACAAATGAGGGCATAGTTTCTCCACTATCAGACTTGGGCCCTTGCTGCTAGTCGGCAGCCTCTGGCGTTTGGAGAAATGCGTTTGAGGTCACGTGGGGAACCGGGTTCGAGGCACCCGTTTAGTGGCACCCAGAACCGGGACGTTACATTCAGGGTAAGCTCTCTTATAAAATGGAGCCTTGGGTGAGAGCTTCAGTTTTAGTAGTAAGGCAGCGACAGGGTTGTCGCCTTTCCACTTAACCGAAAGGCAGCATCGTCGATGCCGCCTTTGCGCACCAACACAAAGGCGGCATCCGCGGTGCCGCCTTTGTAGCGTATTTTTAAAAAAAAATAACCTAAGCTGTTTTTCAGGATTTTTTTTTTAAACGCATTTAAAAAAACCCGATTATAAGAACAGACCCGCCAGTAGGAATTCTGCATGTTTTGGTGTCATCAGATATTTCTATCTTCGATCCTGTGTAATGATCCTTAGACTTTAAAATTATCATTAATATGTGTCACGACTCGCGCACTTTGATTTACTGACAAAAACCATCACACAAACAGTTGGCGGGAAGTAGGGTACGTTGGGTGCGTCATGAGTGGCATGTTATTAATGGATAAGTCGGGGAGGATTTATCCCTTCCATTTGTGAAAGTTGATATCTCGGCCCTTTGATTGAAATAAAACTGTCGCGCAAAATTCCATGAACATGATGTAACGATAAGTTTATTTTAGGTAGTCAAAGAACGACGTATCAAGCATAAAAGTTGATGACACTGTCATAAAACCTGTTTGATGCGATATTGCGACAAAGGGATTATATTACGCAGTGAGCATTCGTATGTGGATGTCGTTGTTGCGACATTACGTTCTTTCTCTTGGGTGCCTTGACTCGTTGCTAGACATTACTCTTGGACATTAGGCGAGCCCGCCTAATGCCAACGAGAAAGAATCCTAGAGGGCCACACACTAAGTGTTTTTTGTGGTCTCGATTAAATTCTATTTGAATTTAATTAATGAAATAAATATTATTCTCAAAACCGTAGAATAATTTTATTCAAGTTAAAATGATCGCATAAATTAAATAAAATATATTTATTTATTTTATTGAACATTTAATAAATATTTATTTACTAGTTTGTAAATAAAATATTTATTTAAGAGAATAAATTATTTATTTATTTATTCGGGTGTTCAATAAATGAAAGTGGAGTTCGAGCGAAGCAAGGCTGGTTCGGTGGTAAAATAATTATTTGCAAGACGATAAATAATTATTTAACTAGTTGACACGAGTTAAAATAATAATGACGCTGCTATTATTTTGTGACGCGAAATTTTATTTATAATTCTGTTTTGCGCAAGTTGATGCACCAAAAATAATGACGCGGTGTTATTATTACGAGCATGAGTTTTCTCTAAGTTCATGAATGTATTTAATTGCAGTTATGCAATTAAATATTGTAATTGAAGTTCCATGCATATAAATAGACAAGTACCCCTATTGTGTCAGACACCACACGACACTGAATCCTACACCCGGTGAATTGAGAATTGTTGAGCTAAACAATTTCTCTCTCGAATCCTCTTCTCACACCTCTCAAGAACGAGATGCGTTCTTCAAGGCCAAAGAACAAACGATCAAGAACGACCGATACAAAGACACTCGTTTCACCACGCTAGCACCCGGAGAACGAGCGATGTCGATCAGAGGTCATCTGAGCACGTGTGGATCACCGCTGGATGGATTATAGTTTGGATCCTTACAAGCGCAATGAGATAATCTGGAAGGGTCATTCCGGACGGTCAACATCATCAATGAAGAAAAATACCAAAGATCTAGGTGTCATTTTTCTTTATAAAATTAATTAAATTAATTATAAACATGATGTGCAAGATCATCTCTAAAGGTTTCGAGCCTCTTCCTTCTTTATCTAAATCTTTAATTCTATTCCGTGGAGACTGACGTTCATCGTCGTATTGATCCTGGAATAATCATTGATCATGGTAAAAATCAAAGCTAGGTTCTGTCCCAACCACGCCTCCGCTACGCCCGGAACCTACAGGGCCATCGTTCTGTTGAGTATATTTTGGTCATATAATATGACTTTATAGAGTTTGAAAGAAATGGGGAACATTTGATTCTTAAAGGAATCAACATATCATTAATGAGAAGCAACACAATTAACCCAACATTTAATGTCATGTGACATGTTGTTTATTAACTTAATGGGCATGATTGCATCCTAGAGAAAGTAATTGACATATTGTGCCAAAGTAGAGAAAAACTAGGTTTGTGACTCGCACGAGAATTAAACACCTCTTGTAGAGAGGCAACATGTTTACAATTTTTTAGTCTTTAGTGTTTTTTAGGAACATTAAGATGATATGTCACGTTGAGCATTTTGTGTTTGACTATGGAGAGTTTGCTGAGTTCATTAATGACAAACATGTAACATGGAATGTTCATCCATAGAAGGTGTCACGAAGGACATGTTCTTCAACACATCATTCTTTGTTTGAACAAGTCGTGTCACCTATGTTGTGTTTATTATCCACACATTATGTTGCCTTAAAAAGATTTAACCTTAGAAGTTATGCCCAAGGAAGACTGGTCTTGTTATGATGCCATAACCTTTGAAGGATGATCTCTTGTACTTTTTGGGTACATCAACCCAAAGTGTTTAATATAGACACGATGTGCAAAGGTTTATGGATAAACAAATATTTTTAAGAAATCACAGGCTTTTAAATAAATCAAATGAAGTGAAAGGCTCATAAAAATAGAAGTTGACAGATTAAATTAACCATGCACGTTCAAGGATATAATGATTATTCATACAACACATGATGTTTCAATACTAACATGTAATGTCAAGGGTTTCATTGAACATTTTATTAAGCCAAATAAATGTTGTAATGCCAAGGGTTTTATTAAACAAATCAATTTCATCAAAAACACATCATTCTTAATGTTCATTGGAATTTGATTTAAACATATTTTGTAAATTTGGATAGATGGGGTGCGATTGGATTTATTAAGTGTTGATGGTATGGACATGACTAAAATGGTGTTTAATGATATTTTTTTATTACGTATTTATGTTGATTATTACTACCAAAATATATATTCTTTATATAAATTAGTCAAATTGAAGTTTTGGAGAACACGAACATATTTTAGATTTACAATATAAATTAGTCAAATTGAAGTTTTAGAGAACACAGGCATCTTTTAGATTTACAATATAAATTAGTCAAATTGAAGTTTTAGATTTACAACGCCTCATCATTATTTATATCTACATATTCCTATAGAGAGATCGAATCTTAGGGCTTTGGATCAGTTTACTTGGAAGACATTATCTTGGTTTTGGCAGTGACACCAGCACCGGTCTACCGGATCCCACTGGCTGGCTTTTGCTCCGTCTGTCTCGTAGGGGTTGTGTAGGGTCTTTTGGCTTCGATCAGAGCCTCGACATGGCAGCGGGTTGCTTCTTCAGGCGAACCCTGCGTCTCCCTTCTGCTACCTCGGCCATTATTCTCGGCAGGCGTGCTCGTCCCTCGCCTCTTTCTTCAAGGGCTTCTAATTTGGGCTCATTCGCTTCTCCGAACTTCCTCCCGGCATCTCGATTCTCGCTGAGGAAGCTCGCTCCCTCCAGGCGCGTGCCCTTCTCCTTCCGTATCAGAGATTTCTAAATTTATTGAGTTTTAACTCTCAATGATCACCGCGGTCTGTCGCACATGCTTCGCCACACCCCAAACACCCCCACCTCCCCACCCCCGGCAGATTCGAGTTGTGAGGAGAGTGGCTGAGCAGTTTTAAATTGGTTACGATGTGAGTTAGTTTGGAACTTCCATGATACGTGCTCGGGTTTAGACATTTTATCACTGTTCACGTGTTACCATTTCTATCATTTCTTATTTACCTTCTTTTGGTTATCGGAATGCACGGCATATTGCATATATTGATTAAAGATCTAAGAAGTCCCCTCGTTGTGCTCTCAGGATTCCCGCGGCGTTAGGTGGAACACAGTCGTTGATGCCGTTCCACAGCGCTTCTGCTTCGGCCCTATTAACCTCATTGCTACCCCTGAGCAATGACCTTTGGGGCTGTCTTTCTGAAGGTAGTTCGTTCCACTTCGGTTTTCTTCAGTTTATCTTAGCACATCATTTTAAGCAGAATTTCACGCTCTTCAAGTAAAAACATATAATTCTATTAAATGATACTAGTCTTGAGGTTGATGAGTAGAGCAATAGTGCCACTCATTGGTTCATAATAAGAAAATATTGGTGGATTGGTTTTTTGTATGGGTGCATTTCTTGATACTGCATATGTCATCTAAAAACTGCAATTTGGATAATCTTTGTAGCTCTGATGGTCCTTGACTCGATATACAGACATACAATTCAGTAGCATTATGGCAATGTGAGAGACACTCCCGGAGAGGGGGGCGATCAGGGTGATCAGCCTTTACCCAGTTTTTACCCTTTTTAATTTTTTCTCTCACTCTAACACCATCTACTGTTAGTGGGAATGCCTCTTAAATTTTTTTCTTATCCGATTTTCTAATCACTCACCCACACATGTTGAATAGAAAATCAATCACAAGGGATCCAAGTATTTACATGGTTCACTTTTAAAGATGGATTGGTTAATCTTTGGCACGTGGACAATTACCACTGTAATGTGCAAACCTCTGATTCACTGTCAAAGGTGGATTTAGGATGTCTGCCAATCCAAGCCTCACTGCCTTACAAGTCCATGCAAGTAAACTACCTACCCTTGGGCTCCCTTGCACAAGAGGCTCACATTTTCTACCCTTTTCAATTATTTCTCTCACTGATTTCCATCCACTGTTAGTGGGAATGCCTCTTAAATTCTTATCTTATCCGATCTTCTAATCACTCACCCACACATGTTGAATAGAAAATCACTCACAAGGGATCCAAGTATTTACATGGTTCACTTTTTAAGATGGAGTGGTTAATCTTAAGGCGCGTGGACAATTACCACTGCAATGTACAAACCTCTAATACACCGTCAAAGGCGGATTTAGGATTTTTGCCAATCCAAGACTCATTGCCTTTACAAGTTCATGGTAGTAAACTACCCACCCTTGGACTCACTTGCACAAGAGGCTCACATACCTTTACAAATGTGGAAAAAATATTACCCGTATATTCCACCATAAGCCAGATGGGTACCATTGATCTTCATAAACTATCTCCACAAATCTGACATGCATGAATTTCTTTGATCATTCTAGATCAACCTTCGCGCTCTGACAGCTTAACAAATTGGCATGAATGCTCATTCTCCTTTCACACAAATTATTCTCTTGGACATGCAATGTACTACTACTCTTTTGTTCTTCTCACAGATTTTTAATATTTATTTTCTTATTACAGCGTGATCAACCTTTACCTAGTTTTTACCCTTTATTTCTCTCACTCCAACCGATTTCCATCCACCGTTAGTGGGAATGCCTCTTAAATTCTTTTCTTATCTGATTTGCTAATCAATTACCCACATGTTGAATGGTTAAATGAATCCCAAGGGATACATGTATTTACACGGTTTACCTTTCAAGATAGAGAGGTTAATCTAAGGCATGTGGACAATTACCACTGCAATGTACAAACCTCTAATACACTCTCAATGGTGCCAATCCAAGCCCCACAACCTTATAAGTCAATGCAAGTAAACTACCTATCCCTGGGTTGCCTTGCACATGAGGCTCAGAGCTTTACAAATGTGGCTTGATGACCTATACAAATGTGGAAAAGATATTACAAGTATATCCCACCATAAGCCAGATGGGTGCCATTGATCTTCATGTGCTATCTCCACAAATCTGACATGCATGAATTTCTTTAGTCATTATGGTTCAGCCTTTGTGCTCCAACATCTTAACAAATTGGCATGAATGCTTCTTCTCCTTTCACACAAATTATTCTTCTGGATATGCTATATGTTGAAATAGTGGGTGCCCTAGACCCAACTTTGCAGTGCTTTTGATTACCATATCGTGTATTCAAGTTAGATATACATGATGATTTCTTACCATTATAGTGTAGATTTTTTTGCATCCATTATTTAATGGTAATGTCCATGATTAATTGTCGTATCGAAAGGTTATAGCAGTTTCCGGGCTATAATGGGAACCTCGAGATACTATGACATTAATCTTAAATATAGGTCCTATGGTCTAGTTACATCTTACTGATTGAACACAATAGATGATTGATTATCAGGTGCTGGGGACACATAAGCATTGAGACTTTTTTTCATGAAGTTCGCACTTGGTGATCTTTAGTAGTGATATCATGAGGACTGACCCGCCAATAGGAATACCACATGTTTCGGGTGTCATTGGATGTTCTTATCTACGGATATATGTAATGGTCTTTTGACTTGAGATCATTATCAATGTATGTCATTTGATCACATACTTTGATGCAAGGCAAAAACTATGATAATGAAATTGTGGCGAGGTAGTTTGTGTTGGGTGCATCATTGGTGGCATAACATTGGTTGAATGATTAAGAAATGATTTGTCGCTTCCAGGTTTAGGAAGTTATATATCTCGGGCCATGTTGATCAGGATGGTAGTACTTTGATAAATCCATGACCATGGTAGTCCAAGGTAAAGCCGTCCAGTTAGATCAACAAATAATAAAGCAAGAAAAGGACGATGACACGAGTGTGCGTCCTGCTTTATGAGATATTAAAGACAAAGAGATTATATTACACAATGCGTGTTCGTAGGTTGGTTGTCGCTGCTGTGACAATCCTTATCTCTTTAGGGGCCACGATGAGTTGCTAGATCACGCTCTTGGTTTGTGAATAGTATTCACTGTTATCGAGATAAGGGTCTAGAAGGTCACACACAATAGCGTATTCAAGAATCTGCCCTATTCAGTTGAATATGAGTTTTGGACATGGTGGACCCACCACTGGGGTACGGGATTTGTCCAAGGAGATACGATCACCAAAGAGATAAATAAATTCATATTATTCAAGTTTAGAATAATTGACATTGAATTTATTTATTAAATGTATTTACAAGTTTTTGAGTAAATATATGGAAAAATATTATTTGAACGAATATTAAAGTATTCATGGTTCATTTAATATTTGTGGGAACGACAAGTCGAGTTAATGACTCATTTATTATCACGTAATATATTTAATATATTACAAGAAAGTGATAATAAATTTTTATGACTCAGTTCAGTAGTCATAGCGTATCGTTTATAGTGCGTTAAGTATTTAGGGGGCGGAGAGGTAATTCCGGTTAATTTAATTACACACTACATATAGAAGAGGAGAGCCTCCCACCGGGGACTATTCATGGGCTTTCTCTCTCTTCTCATCTCTCTCATGTTGTAGAGAGAGAGGCTCTGGATCCAGGAGCTCGGATCGAGCTCTCTCTCAGGCATCGCAAGCAAGGTGATGCGGTGATCGTTGAAGCGTCGAAGGCGTTGTCGGAACTCCGCGCTAGCACCCGGATTTTGACGATCGGCGCTTCCGCAGATTCCTGAAGCGCGTGTGGATGATCTAGAGGGATTCGACTTCGGATTCTTCGAGCAGCGATTGCCAACGACGAGAAGACGTTGTGCACAACTTTGGATCTAAACCAGGTATTTTATGGTATTAATTTTGTGCTTAATCTCTTTCACGCGTGATTCTGAGGAATTAATCAGGCAGCGATTCGCTGACATCGACAATTTCATGTCGATCGCCGGTGAAAAATTTTAAAATCCCATTTTTGGGGTTTTCGCTGCTTGCCCGGTACCTTCAATTGGTATCAGTGGGACGCATGAAAATTTTAAGGCAATGAAAAAATTAAATTTGCACTAATCTATGAAGAGAGTTTCGTTATGGTCCCAATGCCATAGATCGTGTCTTAATCCGATATCAGATGACCATTTTGCGGCCCTCTGATGTTTAAGATGGATTGATTTTTATTAACGGGTTATTGTTTCCGAATAATTTCTGATTTAACACCATTTTTCGGCGAGAATCAGATGGCCAAAATAGTACTTTTTGGCCGACCATGATTACCACCAGATAATCATTTATTTATTTTAAGAATAATTTTATTATTATTTTAAAATTAAATTAATGGCAATCATATGTGGAGATTTCCACATATGAAACCAAATGAAAGGGAGGGGAGGGGTTTGGCGGGTCAAGATTGTCTTGGTAAAATATTTTTTAAACAAAAGAAAGAGGGTGTTTCTAATCTTGGTCGGCTGTTGGCTCCTGTGGCAACAAGTCAAAAAGGTATACATATAAAAAATAATAAAATTGTAAAGACGTGGGGACCCGTTGGTCCCCCTTCAACCGCAACGCAGCCCTGGTGCCTATGCATCTTCCCCAAGCCGGCCGCCTACCTCGCCGGCGCCCCACACCGGTGCTGCGTACCGCCTCCGGCCGGCGCCCTGCAGCGGCTGCCTCCTGCAACCGGGCCGACACCTTTTTTCGGTTGTCGCGGACCATCCCGTGCGACGTTCCCTTCTGGGCCGCCTCCCTCCTGCTCGACACCTCCCCGTGCCGCCCCGTCACCCTGCTGGACCGCCGCCCGCAGACCGTGCCACCTACGCGGCCTCTCCCTCGGCCAGCCGCGCTCCGTCAGCCTGCGTCGGTGCCCTCGGCCCGCCTAAGCCCGCCGCCCCTGCCGGACCCGCAGCTCCCGCCGTCGCGATCCCCTTTCCCGGCCACCACGGCTCTGCCGACCGCCGCCTTCGACACCCCCCTTTCGGCGAGCCCGTTGCTGCGAGATCTTCCAGATTCGACCGGACCACCGCCACTAGAATCGCTCGACCAGCCGATTGACCACCTCGATCCTCTGGCGTGCACCCGCCAAGGCCAAGATCCGGCCTTCTGCACTGTTGAGCAGCCCTTTGGGCGAGAGGTAACTGGTTGGTGACTGGATTCACCCCGAAATGGGCTCGGGCGGGTCGGCCTGCCTGAAACGGGCTTGGGCGGACTGGCCAGGCCCAGATCACCCCTGCACGGGGTCGACACAGCCCAGAATGGGCTTGCGTGGGTTTGGTCTGACCCGCACAGGGCCTGCTCAGGGTTTTCGGGGCTCGGGTATTTTAATTTAATCAAAATTAATTAAAATATTTAATTTAATTTCAGTTGAAAATTAAATTAATTAAATATTAATTTTTGGTTTTAAAAAATTATTGCGGCTTAATTAATTTAATTTGGTGTTAAATTAATGAATTAATTAATTTAATTTGTGGTTTTAAAATTAAATTAATTAATCGGGACCGAATGTTATGATAATTGAATTAAAAATGAGTGAAAATTTTAATTAAACTGAATGCTCTCGAGTTTTTTTTAATGCAAGTTTAATTTTTTTTGCATTAAATTTTTAAATACGCGTGTTAATGTGTAATTGACTGATCATGAGCTCTACGACTGATCAATGCATGTTTGGTGCGTTTTAATTTATTTAATTTGTTATTGCATTGGTTTTGTTATAAGTAGTTAAATAAAAGGCAATCTGCGTGTCGTCTCAGTGTCATTATATGTATAAGGGCATGTGCATCCACATCAGAGTTGTATTTTATACTCCCCAGTTCCCCTCGCCTACGAGCGAGTACTGTTGTATAATGACGAGACGAGAAGTGACGCATTTCGGGCCAAGTTATGGCGACGCACCAGACAGGAGCTTATGCTTTGGATGGGCAGACGCTGCAATCCGAGTCGCAAGCGATGCGATTCAAGGTATATCCCCTAGGGTCAAGGTAGATCCATTATGCACTCAATGGATCAACCATTAGAATCGGTTCATGATCAGATCGTCATTTTATTTTGCATGACTTATTATTTTGTGAATGTGTAGTTTATGCGGGATCATATAGAAATAATAAACAAACATGCAAGATAAAATGAACATGTGACGCGATAGATTTTTCTACTTCTAGCATGGTCAGTTGTGAGTGCGATCACATAGATCACACAACCCGTGCTAATAAGATAAAAAATGATTTCTTTCGTCACATTAATAATACAAAAACCATCAAAGAAATATTAAGTCTAAACTGCCTTCCATCATTCAAATTTGGACAAAACCCGGTGTTTGGGGTGCCGGTCATGCCATAATGGTGCCTCTTACTACCAGAGAGTTCTTATAAGGACCCAACCTTAAAAAACATTACTTAATCTTGAATTTTAGTTAAGAACATACATTATTACACATTGAGGATCTTTTCGGGTTTACAGTTTTAGAGAATTAGGATATCTTACATACTTAAACATACCACATTAATACAAAGAGGATACTACTAAAAACAGTATCCATTTTTTTTCAAAATATAAAACATTAAAACTTAAAACATGATTTCTCTGACAGCACTCCATATCATTCATCATGACTCCCTTCTTTCTCTTACCTATTCTTATATCCTGTGAAAAACATTTTGAAATCTTGGGATGAGTATAAAATTCGGTAAGGGATATAAAGAAAAAAATTGTTAGTCAAGTGATAACATAAAAACCAATAAAAACCCATAATCATAAAAACTCATATGCATAGAAACATCATGTAGTTGCCTTGGGATATATTTACCACATCACTCTTACATTCACCCTTACACATGGAATAACTTTTTGATCAACTTTCATTTTCGGAGTACCCAATGCATTGGAGAGCTATAATGGGGCTCACCCGTCATATCTTGAGCTATAATGGGCCTCTTACCCATCCTTATATCCTGTGAAAAACATTTTGAAATCTTGGAATGAGTATAAAATTCAGTAAGGGATATAAAGAAAGAAATCGTTAGTCAAGTGATAACATAAAAACCAATAAAAACCCATAATCATAAAAACTCATATGCATAGAAACATCATGTAGTTGCCTTGGGTGTAGTTGGGGTTTGACTTAGTGGTAAACATCTCGTAATCCTACATGAAAAATGGGGGTTCAAAACCCATTGGGTGCAGGGTACTGTAGCAGCGGCGACACTATAGCAACGACGAACACTGTAGCGGCGGCATGTCACTGTAGTGGTGGCAGGGTACTGGAGGAGCGGTGGATACTGTGCAGGACCGTAGCAGGCGGAGTACTGTAGCAGTACTATTCACAGAATGGGCCTTGGGCAAAAAATTTGGGCCTACGGGCCATGTAATGGGCTAATTGCCCACTGGGCCTTCGGGCTATGTAATGGGTCTCCCTCTACCCAGTTAAAAGAGGTCTTTGCTTTGCTTTAAATAATAAATGAGGCTTCGACCTCAACCTTAAAAAAAAAAATGTAGTTGCCTTGGGACATATTTACCATATCACTCTTACATTTACCCATACACATGGAATAACTTTTTGATCAACTTTCATCTCTGGAGTACCCAATGCATTGGAGTGCTATAATGGGGCTCGCCCGTCATATCTTGAGCTATAATGGGCTCAACCCAACATATCATGAGCTATAATGGAGCTCACATGTCATATCTTGAGCTATAATGGGCCTAACCCAACATAAATAATGTTCAAGGAACATATCATGAATAAAGCACTACACATTCACAATTTCAAATACCCTTTTTTGTATAAAAACAGTTTTAGAATATAAACATCGTACACACAATAATGAAATCATATTATACAAAAATAACTATGAAAACATATAATGGAGATATTATAGCAATAAAACATCATAAAATCAGAAGATAACACTCATAATATTAAGAAAAAGAACAATCTCTTTGTATTTTATAAAGGAGACATTTAAAAGGATTTAAGAGGAAAGTCCTTTACAACTACCTTAACATTGAAGAGAGAAGAGAATTGATTAAATGAAGGGATTATGTATATATACTGTAATTACACATAATACAACATAATATAATCAAATTAAATTTCACAAGTCATCTTAGCATGATAAAAACCATTGAAGTTGAAGGATAACCCAAAGAACGAAAATTGGGTTTAGAATTCACTTATGAAATTTCGGCATGGTAATGGATGCACATGGGAAGGCTTAATGAAGATAGAAATGGGGTATCTCATCATTAATATATCATAAGGGCAGTATGAGGAAGGTGCGAAAACATACACCACTATTAGGAAATAAAAATTAAAGAGCATAACATATGGGTGATTCTTGAATAAAAGTGAGAAAGAGAGGATCCCTTATCTCGGGTTCGACTTACCTCAAACGTGTTTAAACCTCCTGTATGAAGGTTAAAATTGTGTCATTAATATTTTACAGGAACATATTCATCTTTATAACACCTTTCATGATCATTTTATAACATCACTCCACCCATTCATTAATAATATTTTGTTAATTCCATTGTTTCGGGTGCGTGCATTACATGGTTTCCATGAGCGGTTCGTAAAGGATATTTTTGTCGATTGGAAGTGGAACTCCAAAATTCGAATGGAATGTTATTTGCATATTTCCAAAACCATAAATTATACCATTTATTATTTTAAATTCTGACATGAAGATTATTCATAAGTTAAAACATTATTGATATTTGTTTAAGTCATTTTGGCGATTCTTCGATCATAATGAACTCATTTTGTTTTATAAGTTAATAACATGTGTACAGAATGATTCCATAACCTTATATAAGACATAATACATAAATTATAATCTGGTTCAACAATAAAAATGGTTTCATGACCAACCTTGAAGGAAGTAAAAGAAATTGAAATAACAGTGTCCATGATGTTGGTAAATCGACACATCACGGACGGTGTTTTCATTTCTAGAATAAGTGAGAGGAGAAGAAGTATAATGGTGAATCTTCCATAAATATGGTGAAATCCAGATACTGGATCATTTATGCCTCTTGGATAAGGGGAGGTGAGGAAAGAAGAAGAATAGAAAAGAAAATGAAAAGAAAAGAAAGAAAACAAAAGAATATGTTTACTTTTTGATCTCTTCTCCTTGAGATCCTTCTTAAGGCCCTTGTTTTTGGCCTTTTGGTGAGACCAACAGGTCTTGGACGTGGGGAAGGGGCTTGAGAGGAGTATTTGGAAGAACTTTGACAAGACTCAAGGCTTGAGAGGTGTGGGAGGAAGAGGGGGGAGTGGGTGGTATTTATAGTGGAGAGGAGTTTTACATTATTTTATTATTTTGCCACAAGACAAGCAATAGTTATGATTCCAAGACCAAAAATAGTAATAAGTGAATGCGAGTTCGAACTAATGGTTGCTTACATCAGCCATGATGTAGAGAATAGTGTATTTATCTCAATGTATTTATACTGTAATTACCGTATTTTACTATTGACAAAAAATTCAAGCATTTCAGAAAAATTTCAAAAAATTACTCTAACCATTTTTCGACGTATAGAATTTAAAAATGAACTCCATTTTTTGGAAATAATTTTCTAAATATGATTAATTTAATTTTTAAATAAAATAACATTTTATTCCAAAAACAGCAATTTTAAAATAACAAGGCCAGTCATACTCCCCCTCAAGCTGGATCGTGGAGGGTGTGAAAACCCAGCTTGGTAATGAGAGAGTCCAGGCCAGCTCTTGGGAGGCCTTTTGTGAAGATGTCGGCAAGCTGATCCGCCGTCAGAATATGACCCAAACTGATATGGTTCTGCTCAAGATGGTGGCGAAGAAAGTGGCAGTCCACCTCGATATGCTTCGTCCGTTCATGGAAGACGGGATTCGATGCAATCTTTGTAGCTGCCTGATTGTCACATCAGATATGAGCAGATGTTGGCGGTGGGAAACCAAGCTCATGGAGGAGATGACGAAGCCAGAAGATCTCAATGGTGACCGTGACCATGACATGATATTCTGCCTCTGCACTAGATCTGGAGACGACAGTCTGCTTCTTGCTGCGCCATGAGATGAGGTTACCGGCCAAGAACACGACAAATCCAGAAGTAGATTTGCGGGTAGCAAGACAACCCGCATAGTCCGCATCACATAAGGCCTCAATATCCAAATGAGCGTGATGTGAGTACCGAAGGCCACGTGCAAGGTCTTTCTTTATGTATTTGGCAATGCAGAGGGCAACATCCCACTGATATCTGGTTGGATGTTCCATGAACTGACTCACTTTGCCAACAGTGCAGACAATGTCTGGTCGTGTCATGATGAGGTAATTGAGTTTTCCCACCAGACGACGGTAGTTCTCTGGGTGAGGAAAGGGTGTTGAGTTGGCCTGGAGAGAGCGTTCCCCATGCTCAAGAGGAGTGTCCACTGTAGTCACCGTACTCAACCCTGCATCCTACAAGACATCGAGGGCATATTTTCGTTGGCAGAGAAAGATAGTGTCCTCAAAGCGGGAGATCTTGATGCCAAGAAAGTAGGTGAGAGGACCAAGATCTTTGGTGTGGAAGTGGTGGTGAAGGTGCGCCTCGAGTTGAGCGATTCTAGTAGAGTCGCTCCTTGTGATGATGATATCATCAACATAAACCACCAACAAGATGCAACCGGTGGGCGTCGTACGGAAGAAGACAGTGTGATCCTTTATACTGCGAGAGAGGCCAAAGGCGGTGACGACAGTGCTGAAGCAGCCAAACCAAGCACGAAGAGACTGCTTGAGACCATATAGGGATCGACAAAGGCGACAAACATGGGAGTCGGCTCCAGAGGCACGAAATCCGGGGGGATTTTGCAGGTAGACTTCTTCGTCAAGAAAGCCATGGAGAAAGACATTCTTGACATCCAGTTGATGAAGCGGCCAGTGATGATGAGCGACCAAAGATGGATAGGCGGACAAAGACCATCTTGGCCACCAGAGAGAAGGTCTCAAAGTAGTCGATGCCATATGTCTGAGCAAAGCCCTTCGCCACAAGGCGGGTTTTGAGGCGATGGAGAGTGCCATTGACATTGAGACAGATAATATAAATCCATTTGCAGCCAGGAAGGGGGACCAGATCCCATGTATGGTTGTCATTCAGAGCCTGCAGTTCATCCCGCATCGCCTGTAGCCACCCTGGGTGGGATTTGGCATCGCCAACCGTGCGGGGAATAGATATCGTCTCTAATGCTAACAAACCTCTGTATGAAGATGTAAAGAGAGTAGTAGTCTGACAAGAGTGAGTACCTTTTCGGAGTGCAATAGGCAAGTCGTCTGGTGCTGTGGCAGGAGCATCAGACGAAGTGGGAACGATGGTGTCCTCGGCCTGGATGAGGGGTACAGTCGATGAACAATGAGAGTAGACCGTCCCAAAGCGATGTCCAACAGGGGGAGACACCAGAGGAGGGTGAATGATAAGAGAAAGACACTCATCGATGGTAGTGTCTGAGGAGAGGGAGGAGTGAAAGGAGAACTCTCAATAAACGACACATCGACAAAGATGATATAGCGCCGTAAGTTTGGAGAGAAACACCGGTATCCACGCTGAGTGCGGGAATATCTGAGGAAAATGCAACAGAGGGATTTGAGAGAAAGTTTAGAGAGGTTGGGGCGAGTGTCTCGAACATAACACAAACACCCAAACACCCGGAGTGGAAGTGAGTGAGGAGGGAGAGAGGAGAAAAGAGTCCGAAAGGGAGTCTCCCCCTGAAGGATAGAAGAAGGGAGACCGTTTAGGAGGTAGGTAGCAGTCAGGATGACATCAGACCAAAAAAGGAGAGACCTTCATGTGGAATAGGAGGGCACAAGCAGTCTTCAAAATATGACGATGTTTTCGCTCGACCACTCCATTCCGCTGAGGTGTGTCAGGGCAGAAGGTCTGATGAATGATGCCTTTATCCTTGAGAAACTGCTGAAAGGAAGTGGATAAATATTCTCGATCATTGTCGGAGCAGAGACATTTAAGGGAGGTGGAGAATTGAGTATGAATTTCATTATAAAAGGTCTGAAAGGTAGAAAAAACTTCAGACCGATCACGAAGCAGGTAAAGCCAGGTCATGCGGGAGTAGTCATCAATAAAGGTGATATAATAACTGTACCCGGACTGGCTAGGAACCCTGCAAGGACCCTATACATCAGAATGAACAAGATCGAAAGGATTCACTGCACGTGGTTCCGGTTTAGGAACATATGTCGCCCGATGATGTTTGACAAACTTGCAGGATTCACAATGGAAGGATAGGTGAGAACTGAATTGGGGGCAAAGTTTATATAGGGTGGAAGCCGGTGGATGACCAAGGCGAGAATGTAGGTCAAGGGCACGGGCTGAGGTGGATGAGCAAACAAGAGATGGTGGGGTATCAAACATGTAAACCCCATTCCGAAGATAACCTTGACCAAGTTCCCGATTCGTCTTCCGCTCCTGAAAAACAATACCAGATGAGGTAAAAGTAGCAACACAATTTAAGTTTGTGGTGAGTTTGATGACAAAGATAAGATTAAATGGACTTTGAGGAACATGAGCGACTAACGTCAGGTGAATAGACGGTCAATAGACATGTGCCAAATCCAGTAATGGGGATTGTTGAGCCATTAACAACAATAATTGTAGAGGCACCTGTGTACGGATGATAGGTAGTGAACATACCAGAGTCCCATTGAGATGTTCTGACGCACCAGAGTCAAACATCCAAGCTGTCTGTCGATGAGAAACATAGGCGGTAGAGCTGTCAGTCTGAACAATGGTGGTTGGAGTAGATGATGGTGGCACGGTCGCCCGATAAGAGTATCAAAGCAATCTCCTTCGGCGAGAGCGTCGTTCTGTAACAGTCACTGGATGAAGGGGGGCTGCCTTGCGGTAGAGCTAATGACGGAGGATGGGATAGCTGCTTGGGCGGTCGCACAGACGCACGAGAAGGCTGATAATGGAAGTGAGGTTGCTTCGGAAGCAGGCCGAGACGTGCCGCGGGAGCGCCGAGAGGGAGTTCGTCGGGACAGGCGGGCCGTGCGGCGTCTGGAGAGAGCCGCGTCGGGATCGGGAGGTGCCGGGAGGGCGGGCCGATCTTCGTGAGGGAGGAGGCGTGATGGAGGCAGTGTGCTGCGTCGGGCGGGAGCTTGAAGGAGCACCGGAAGGGGAGCCGGGAGGGACGCAGGGGGCTTGGACGACGCGTGCAGAGGAGGCCGACTGGAGGTGCGAGACAACGCCATCGGGGAAGGAGGGAAACGCCAGGCGGGAGCCGCTGGAGAGAAACGCGACGAGAGGAGGTCCTGCGGGCAGGAGGAGTGCCGTCGGGGAGAACAACCGGGTGGTGCAGGGCCGACGGGAGCAGACAGCGGGAGGCGCGCCGGGAGCTGCGGGAAGAAGCGAGCCGGGTGTAGCGGTTGGATCCCATCGGGATCTGGAGGCGTGACGGGATGCGCGACCGGAGCGGGAGGGCCATAACTGGTGCGTGCAGCGGGGTGGGGATGCCAGGGAAAGAGGGGACGCCGGGGAAGGAGGGGACGCGTCGTCGGGGAGGCGCACCGGGAGGAGAAAGGGCCGCGACTGGCCGTCGGGATCGCGGGAGGGCGCCGGACGTTCAGGCACACAGAGCGCAGGGGAGTACCGCCGGAAAGAAACCAGGAGGGTAGGAACCAGACAGAACCGAGAGGAGGGAAGAGGCGGGGCCGGACAAAACTGGGAATCCACAGGGGTTTTTATCGCACCCCTAAATGGGAGAGAGAAACGAAAGGGAGGGAGGGTTCGGGTTAGAGAGTACCCTCTGATACTATGTAGATGGTGAATTTCCCTTACCTCAATGTGAGGCGGAAATATTCTTTTATAGATGAGTAAAATAAATTACAAGACGGGATACTCCGATGTGGGACTCGGAAATACCCGTTATACTAAAATGGGATCCAAAATTACTATTCACCAAAAATTAAGTTGGTATTATCAGGCTCTAAATAACTTACTGATTGCAACCGTGTATGTCCGTTTTTCGAAATTCAAAACACAGAAGTGGGAAAATTAAGTTTAGTGCTAATTATAACTATCTACTTAAAACAATGTTTCATGCATTTCAATTTACTTTTAAAACCTTGGGGTGTTACATTTCTTATGAGAGTGACGGGTTGACTTGACTAAAGTGGTAGTAAGGATTAACCATAGCTAATTTACTATCATTTTAGAGGCAAGTGTTGAGTAAATCAAGTGATGATTTAAGAAGCTGGGCTCAACAGATCAAGGAACCGCGAGTTCATGCGGTTGGCCAGCCAAACGCCTATCTTGAACTCTCCAAGTAGCGGCGTAGCCAAAATTTGTAGACTATGAGGGGATGTTCAGTGATCCTTGCTACTAGAATACTCAAGCGACAGAGTGTTCCGATTCTAGCACAGAGGGTTCTTAGAATTCGATAAAATAGTGGGAGACGTTTAATGATTTAATTAATTAATCAAAATGTCTAAATTGGTAATCGAGATAAAAAAAAAGTACTAATCTGCTAAAATTTATTTTTGTAGAAAAATGGCAATTTATACTAGTTTAAAAACTGCGATAAATTATGGACAAAGTATATGTCCTCACTGGCTCGAGTATCCAAGAATAGTACAGACGCTTGCGTACAATACTATTGGAAACTCAGAGTGCTAGTGCTCTTATACCTGTTAAACTACCTCAGGAAGCGAGGGTGAAATTGCTTATAAGAGACTAATGTACAAAGCATATGATGGTTATGTCATTATGCTTCCATCAACGTCCGGTGTTAGTTGCGGTCGCTACATCATGACATGGATGATGTAACATGAAGTCTCATCTCCGAGTGGTTTGCAAGGAGAAAGCGAAGCAATGGATCTGTGTAAATCGAAAGGCGGGTTATGATCTTTCAAAACATCCTATTCTAATATCATTTTCACCACTTTACTCAAGTCTCGTTTTAAGTTACAAAACGAACAAGTATTGAGAAAATGCTTCATTACCTTTTAGGTAAGGTTCGCCAAGTAAATAAGAATATCTATGACAGTTTCATCTTTAATTCTTATGGCGAATAAATTAAAAGACAAGGTGAAAAGACCAAAAGCAAGTAACGCCATAAACACATTCGCAATGTCCTTTGATGAAAGAGGTTTTAACAGAGGTTATTTGATTTTCATATCATAAAATAAAACAATGGAAGTTTAAATTCAATTAACTGATTTAAAGAAGCAAGTTATTGCTTCTCCTTCAGGTATATTCATCACATAAAAGTAATGTCTCAAACTTATTTTCTTGTGTATTAAATACTATATGCCACTCACATATGTGTATTTAAATACAATAACCAAGTATAGAAACGTTACTAGAAGTCCGAAGTATTCTCCAAGTGGCTGAGAAAGGGTGATTCTTAAGTCAGCGGTGAGAAGTATACGACTTCTATATTGTCAAGTGGATGATTCTTGTAGAACTATTATTGAGTATAACCAAAACATTCATCTCACGTGTCCTTTTGGACACAAGGAGACATTATTCTAGGTTCAGGAGTTAATTTTGTTTTTGGTATTTAATACTCAATCAATAGTTTAGTAATACTTGAATTGTAGGCAATATCTGATGAATATAAAAATGTAAGACTTAAATACACAGTTGCAAGATAATTCTTTGTCAAGTAAAACTAAAAGTGGACGTCAACTTTATACGCTGTATGGTATTTAGGCTCGGTACAACTAAACACCTATGGTATTATCGACGTCTTTAGTTTGGACAAAGAAACCTTTAGAAATAAAGGTACGCCACAAAACTTTCGGAATTAGTTCAGCTAGAGAGCGTGAACTATTCCAAGAATAAGCTAGAGGTACATATATACTTCATAAGATTCCTTTAAGTCATTAAGGAATGGTAAAGTGAAGTAAGTGCATGGTCAGAAGATATAAGTTCCTTCGAGCCGGCATGCTAAAGAATATCTTGATCTAGCATTCGTCGATCATGATAATGTAGCGTGGAGTAATTCCAAAACGCACATTACCTTATCTACATCCCAACATTGATGTTAATGAGGAGGATCGATGATGAAGACTTACATGTCAACATTGATCAATAATATGTAGTGTGGATCAATTCCTGAACGCACATTTTATACATCAAAGTTATGATGTAAGTAGTATCAATGTTGCAACTTGTAGAAACTTCCATTATATATTTCATGACGTGCTTTACTAATAACGGCGATTTCCCATAATCATATTTCAACTAAAATGACAAATGGATATCATACGAGTTATAGTATGATGAAAATCCATTATGTCATATGGACATTTGTTTGGTTGCAAAGAGTTTGTTAGGACATAAACAAACTTGCATCAGGAACAAACACATTATGCATCCATCGTAATTATCCTAACAGTTGCTTAGGATATTACATAAATCCCTAAGATAGAAAAGTGGTAGTCAAGTGATAGACTACACAGGGTGCACATCTCTATTTGAGATAGTGGTAGCTATATTGACTTGGGTTTAGTCAATGCCTTAGATGCACAAATAGTTGACATAGGAACTAGTTCCACAAACGCATGTGAAACATAGTATGTTCGAGAGACACATAATGTGTAGGAAGGATAAAACCATGGTGATGGTTTTTGTATTCACCGTGACTGATGATCTATTATTCATTGCGAATAATATTTCCTACTAGTAAGCAGTGTATGACAATTAGCCGAGACTGACAAAATCAGTTAAAATTCAATAATGGATTTCACGTATCAAAGTGAAAAGGGGCTTATTATTTTGAATACTGCGGTGGGTATTCAAGTGAGTTGATACATGGATGGTACAAGTGTAGTGCTAATAAGGCTTGATTGGTAATACCAGGTCGTTCTACCTAAATCCATTAGAATTTTACTTGTCATAACTAATATCTATGATCATATTAGTTAGCATTGGATGTCATGACCACCAATCGTGGAAGGTGTCTATATGACGCAACCAGAAAGTGTTGGTCATGTCATAGAATGCTAATAAAGGTTGCAAGTTACTGAAATCCAGTTTAGGATTGAAGTAAGCAACGAGATCATAGAATATTTATTTGGAATAAATGTTTGCCATGTGTTTACCGGTGGTTAGTGGGAGCGCCAAGCTTTTCCAAGTAAAATATGTTTTTGCAACATATGGAAAAACAGACTGGTCTTTCAGTTAGTTAAGATCACAATGAATGAAAGTTATTCTCCAATGATTGACTTAAAGTAGCAATCTAAGTTCTAGGGAACAAGATCTACTGAGGTGGATCCAAAGGTTGCTTGGACCTAGTCAATCGTACATATAGTGACATGATATTTATAAATACAAGTTGGAACAATTCAAGAGAGAATTGTTACCAATGTCACATGACATATATCTTTCCAGGTTGACATGTACGGTACATGGGAGGAGATTAACGTGGTGAGTTGAATTCCATACGCTTTAGCGATGAATCTATCACGTATGCCATGATATGTACAAGAACTGATATTGCCAGGATATACTTTATTGTAGGCCGATATCAGTTATACCCCGGAGCACTGCAAGTGAAGCAGTGCGAACTATTTGAATTGTACTTCGGCACGTACAAAAGATATGTACCTGGTAAGTGGAGAAGAAAGAATACTAGTTTCGAGGGGACATAAACTAGTCTTCCTTAGATTCATGTGATCTAATATCGTTGTTAGGCTAAGGTGATGAACGAGACAAGCTCATCAAAGCCAATGGTAGTCATACCTACAAATACCGAGTATGTTGCAGCTTCTAAGGCAACTAAGAAGCAGTTAAATGCAACGAATTGTTCCAGTTCTTGGACTCGCACCTAGTAAGTAAAGTATTATCATATGTTTTTGCAACATATGGAAAAACAGACTGGTCTTTCAGTTAGTTAAGATCACAATGAATGAAAGTTATTCTCCAATGATTGACTTAAAGTAGCAATCTAAGTTCTAGGGAACAAGATCTACTGAGGTGGATCCAAAGGTTGCTTGGACCTAGTCAATCGTACATATAGTGACATGATATTTATAAATACAAGTTGGAACAATTCAAGAGAGAATTGTTACCAATGTCACATGACATATATCTTTCCAGGTTGACATGTACGGTACATGGGAGGAGATTAACGTGGTGAGTTGAATTCCATACGCTTTAGCGATGAATCTATCACGTATGCCATGATATGTACAAGAACTGATATTGCCAGGATATACTTTATTGTAGGCCGATATCAGTTATACCCCGGAGCACTGCAAGTGAAGCAGTGCGAACTATTTGAATTGTACTTCGGCACGTACAAAAGATATGTACCTGGTAAGTGGAGAAGAAAGAATACTAGTTTCGAGGGGACATAAACTAGTCTTCCTTAGATTCATCTGATCTAATATCGTTGTTAGGCTAAGGTGATGAGCGAGACAAGCTCATCAAAGCCAATGGTAGTCATACCTACAAATACCGAGTATGTTGCAGCTTCTAAGGCAGCTAAGAAGCAGTTAAATGCAACGAATTGTTCCAGTTCTTGGACTCGCACCTAGTAAGTAAAGTATTATCATAATGTAAATTATGATATTCTTACTAGCCAAGATGTCAAGTTATGACAATGGACAAAAAGTGATATACTTGGGGATACCATCTCTTGAAAAGTTTTACTCAAGGATATGAGGTTGCAAATAACAGAATAGCCATGTGGCGGAATTGTGGCATACCCTGCAACTAAAGCCGTTACTCAGCAGAAACATGATCTTTATCATGTGAGTAGCTAACATGTTTGGTTAGCAAGTTGACTCTAGTGCAAGTGAGAGTGTTGAAATAGTGGGTGCCCTAGACCCAACTATGCAGTGTTTTTGATTACCATATCGTGTATACAAGTTAGATATACATGATGATTTCTTACCATTATAGTGTAGACTTTTCTGCGTCCACTATTTAATGGTAATATCCATAGATTAATTGTCGCATCGAAAGGTTATAACAGTTCTGAGGCTATAATGAGAACCTCGAGATACTATGATATTAATCTTAAACATAGGTCCTATGGTCTAGTTACATCTTACTGATTGGACACAGTAGATGTTTGACTATCAGGTGCTGGAGGCTCATAAGTATTGAGACTTCTTCTCATGAAGTTCGCACTTGTTGATCTCTAGTAGCGAGATCATGAGGACTGACCCCAAATAGGAATACCACATGTTTCGGGTGTCATTGGATGTTCCTATCTACGGACATGTGTAACGGTCTCTTGATTTGAGATCATTATCAATGTATGTCATTTGATCACGTATTTTGATGCAAAGCAAAAACCATGATAATGAAATTGTGGTGAGATAGCTTGTGTTGGGTGCGTGATTGATGACATGACATTGGTTGAATGATCAAGAAAGAATTTGTCACTTTCAGGTTTAGGAAGTTATATATCTCGGGCTATGTTGATCCGGATGATAGTTTTTTGATAAATCCATGGCCATGGTAGTCCAAGGTAAATCCGTCCAATTAGATCAACAAATAATAAAACAATAAAACGATGATGACACGAGTGTGCGTCCTGCTTTATGAGATATTAAAGACAAAGAGATTATATATGTGTCCCCCCGGATTTTGTACATAAATGTGAGGCGGAGGCATTCTTTTCTGCTTTCCTCCTGAAACTCTTAAACATTTTCAGAGCATCTGACATATGTCTCATGCACATAACACAAGTAATGCGAGTAAAGTCATCAATGAAAGTAATGAAGTACTTATCTCCATTTGTTGATTGCTTGCTTATTGGTCCACATATATCAGAATGTATAAGTTCCAAGGGTTGTTTTGAATGAATTTCAACTCTCTTATGAAAAGAGTTTGTAATCTTCTCTTTTCACAGATAGTGCAGCACCAATCTCTTCTTCTTGATAAATCAGGCATATCTCGGACACTGTTTCGCGTTGATAACTTACACATGTTTCTCTGACACATATGTCCCAACCTTTTATGCCATAATTTATTTTCATCCACCATGCCTATGTAACAAGAATTTTGTACTTCACCAACTTGGAACAAGTTTCGTTTTGTACGTTGGCCTCTTGTAACTATATTTCCATCATTTTCACATTTCACAACGAACCCATCTTTTCTGAATATAACTTTGTTGCCCTCATCACAGAGTTGTGAAACACTCAGAAGATTATGTTTCAACCCATCAACATATAATGTTTTCTTAGATTTCATTTTTTCTTTTCCGATGATGGATGATCCAACACCTTTGATTCTCAGAGATTCATTATTTCCAAATGTAACAGTTCCTTCTTTGAAGTCTTTCACATTCTTCAGCAACTTTAAGTCTCCTGTCATATGAGAAGAACACCCACTATTAAGAATCCATGGACGTCATCCTTTTGTAGCTTTCAAAGCAGTTTCGACAACAAGAGCTTTTTGTTCTTCCTTTTCCTTCACTTTCTGTTGTGCTTCCTCCAATTTCCTAGCCAGGTCAATGTGTTCTGGCCAGACAACCATGCACTCTTTCTTTTCGGACTTATCAAACCTGTCCCTTTTAGCTTTTAAAAACCCTGGCTTTTGAGAATTATTAAGAATCTTTTGTTGCTATGGTAATACACTAAAACGGCCCTTGACAAGATGTCCAGGTCGATCACATCTTTCACAAATAGTTTCCAGTGGTTGGAACCTATTCTCAACTTTCACACCAGTCTTCTCAGATATCTTCTGAAATTTATTTGGAGACTTTCTATTTTGAAAGGATTGACTCCCCCTCAATCCTTGCCTTTCAAAACTTGTGGAATAGTTGTAATGTTGTTGGTTGAACCAACACATATTTGCCATGTGTCCGAATCCACCACAATACCAGCAATAACCATAGAAAGAATATTTGCCTCTGAAACCTCTATACTGACCAGATTTGTGAACACGTTTCTCAACAACCTTCTTAATAGAACTATGTTGACCATCAACCTTCATGTTTTCATTTGTAACTCCCTTTCTCATTTCAGATTTACCATCACCAGAAGTATTATAAGTCTTTCTTGACCCGTGATTTTTATGCACTTCTGATTTTTCATCATTACTGACTTTGACCACATACATGGTCTTTCCAGCCTTGTTCTTATCAGAACCAGTTCTGTCTTTCATTTCTACCTTTGAAGGTAACTTTTGTGGATCCTTGTTTGGTTCATTCTTACTTGAACATTCACCAACTTCTGAGATAGAATTTTTGAAGCTGATATTCATTTCTTTAGCTTTATAAAGTTTCTGTTGGACAAGTTTCAACTGTTCTTCTTTTGCCTTCAACTTTACTTCAAGATGATCATTACGATTCTTTGTATTTTCAAGAGAATTTTTCAGATCATCAATCTCTTTTCCATCTTGATTTTCTCATCAGTAAAATGTTCTTGATTGTTTAATGTGGAATTTTCATTTATCAGCATGTTGTTTTCCTTCTCAAGCCTTCTGATCTTCCTCAAACATTCTTTCAACTCTTCTTTTAGATGATATTCAAGTTGAATTTCTTCTTCTTCTGAACTGTTGCTCTCGTACTCTTCATTATTTACTGCAGCAATAAAGGTATTCTCTCTAGATTTGTCAACAAATAATTTCTCGGATTCATTTTCGCTATCTTCTTCATCTTCATCTTTAGATAAAAAGCTTCTTCTTTTTGATTTGAAGAACTTTTTATCCTTCCCCTTTGAAAAATATTTATCTTTGTCAGCTTGTTCTTCTTGGCCTTCTGTTATCATCATCACTGTCTTCTTCTTTATTCTTTTGAGGATAGTTAGCCGCCAAGTGACCAACGACTCCACACTCAAAACATTTCAATGGAAGTTTACCCTTGTATTTCCCTATACCTCTTTTCACATTCTTAGAAAACAAGGATAAAATTTCATCAAAATTTTTACGTACCTCATCTTCAGAATCAGATTCACCAGCATCATCTTCAATAAGAGTCTTCTTTGACTTCTCTCTCTTTGTAGCTTTGAATGACATTTTTCTACCAGCTTTTGTTTTGCCCTTCACAGTCTTCTCTTTTCTCATCTCATAAGTAATGAGAGTGCTATGCAAATCATCCAAAGATAATGTTTCAGGGTCTCTATCTTCTAATGAAGACACTTTAGCATCAAACTTGTCAGGCAGAATTCTCAAGATCTTTTCGGCAACTGTAGAATCCTCCAACGTTTCACCAAGACATCTGATTGTACTGACAATATCATTTATCTTGGTAAAGAAATCCCCAACAGATTCAGATTCTCCCATTTTCAAATCTTCATACTTCAGTCTCCAGATTTGTAGTTTAGCCTTCTTCACTTTTGTATTTCCTTCATAGATGTTCTTCAGTTTGTCCCAGATTCCTTTGGTTGTAGCAACACCTTTCACTCTTAAAAATTCACTCTCAGAAAGAGATGAGAGTAACACATTTTTAGCTCTTCCATCATTCTCAAGGTTCTTCTTATCGACAAGAGTAAGAGGAACCTTGTCATCAATAGCAGGAAATCCATCCGTTGTAGTTTCAAGAACTTCATATTCAAGACATAAGATAAGGCATCATTCTGTCCTTTCAGATGTGATAGTTCTTTCCATCAAAAATCAGAATCCCCTTACTGTTCACGCAATTTAGATTCTCCATCACAACTTCTCTTCAACTACTCCAGCAAAGAATAAACGAAGAGAACCTGTCCCTTTGATACCAATTGAAGTTCCTAGTCAGGATCCAAGTATCACTGAGAGGGGGAGAGGGTGAATCAGTGATATCTTTTTCTTTTTATGTTTCCTGCTTTTTGAAACAACCTTCGCCTCCTGTTAAAGAGTTTCTTCCCTGCTGAACACACACAACGGAACACAAGATTTACAAGGTTCACTACTCAACAAGAGTAGCTACGTCCTTGGTATGGTACAGAAACAATCCAATACCACACAATCCACTAGAAAACAATCCTTTGATGTGAAATACAACGAGTAGGATATACCCTTACACTCGTGTAGCACTTTGAAAACAATACAATAGTGCGTGTGCTCCCTCTTAGCACAAATAGGGTAATGTAATGATTCTGTGCTTCTTAATGAACTTTCACAAATCAAATCTTTCAAAACAATTCTTCACTTTCCTACCCAGAAGCTGGTAAGAACCTCCTGGTGCAAACAACTTGCGCACCACTCCCTGCTTGCGCGCCTCCCTGCTTGCGCGCAACCTGCTTGCGCGCCTCCCTGCTTGCGCGCCTCACTGCTTGCGCGCCACCTGCTTGCGCGCCTACTGCTTGCGCGTCTCCCTGCTTGCGCGCCTCACTGCTTGCGTGCCTCACTGTTTGCGCGCCACCTGCTTGCGCGCTTACTGCTTGCGCGCCACCATTGAGCACAACTCACAACTTGCGCGCCACCTTTAGCTTATACACAACCCACTTCTTGAAAGCACCTCCCTGCTTGCGCGCCTCTGGCAACTTGCGCGACAAAACTTGCGCAACACTCTAATTGCGCGCCTTATAAATAACCCTCAGCTTGCGCGCCACTTCAGTTTGCGCGCCGCCCACTGCTACTTGCGCGATCATAGCACCCTCTACTACTTGCGCGCTCAGAGCTCAAATTTTCTCTTAAGTGTTGAGCATAGAAAAATGAGGAGGCTAGTCGTCTATTTATAGGCATTTTGGTGACTTGCGCGCCACATACACTTGCGCGTCGTTCCTACTTGCGCGCCGCTCCATCACTTGCGCACCCTTCCATCACCAGCGCGACACTTTCTTTCCTTTGTCATATTTTGATATGATAATGTTGGAATATGACTTGCGCGCAACATACACTTGCGCGCCACTTAGACTTGCGCGCCACACTTGCACTCCACTTATACTTGCGCGCCACTTATACTTGCGCGCCACTTATACTTGCGCGCCACTTTTTGATTTGCGCGCCAATCTTTAACTTGCGCGCCATTTTATTTCCTTTGTCAAATTTTGATGTGATGATCTTGAAATATGACTTGCGCGCCACTTACACTTGCGCGCCAATACTTGCGCGCCACTTTTGACTTGTGCGCCACTTTTGACTTGCGCGCCACTTTTTGCTTGCGCGCCACTTTTGACTTGCGTGCCACTTTCTTTCCTTTGCCAAAAACACTTCTTTACTCTCTATCCTTCATAAGGCTTGCATCACAAGTTCTCCAAACTTATGATATTTGTGAAATACAAATCAGTATAACATCGTCATAGTTTTTGGTCCTTTTACAAAGTGAATTGATTTATCTTCTTTGACAACAAAATACAACACTCTGCAAAGGTCAACTCTTCAAACTGCTTTCTCCATCCAACTTGGTCCCAATACCATGAACGGACGAAACATATTGAGGTGAACTGCCACTTTCTTCACCACCACCTGGAGCATGATCACGTCAGCTTTAGCCACATCCCGATGGCGGACCAGCTTGCCGACATCTTCACCAAAGGCCTCCCAGGGGCTCGCCTAACCTCGCTCAGTTCCAAGCTGGGCATCCACAGCATCTGCGCCCAGCTTGAGGGAGAGTGTGTCTGGTCTTGTATAATGTAATCTTTCTTTTTTGTGGGACTCGTTGTCCAAGCTGGGCATGTCCAGCTTGAGGGGGAGTGTTAAAACCCTTTTTTATTCTAGGTATTTTCGAGTCCCACATCGGAATACTCCTGTATGTATTCCTCTCTCTCAATCTATAAAAGAAGGGCTCCGCCTCACCTTGAGGTAATGGGGTTTTTCCCATTCTACACAATGGATACAAGTATTTACATGGTTCGCCTCTCAAGATGGAGAGGTTAATCTAAGGCACGTGGACAATTACTACTGCAATGTACAAACCTTTAATACACTGTCAAGGGTGGTTTTAGGCTGCCTGCCAATCCAAGCCTCACTACCTTTACAAGTTAATGCAAGTAAACTACCAACCCTTGGGCTGCCTTGCACAAGAGGCTCACAGACCTTTACAAATGTGGCCTGATGACCTATACAAATGTGGACAAGATATTACCAGTATATCCCACCATAAGCCAGATGGGTGCCATTGATCTTCATGTGCTATCTCCACAAATCTGATACGCATGAATTTCTTTAGTCATTCTGGTTCAGCCTTTATGCTCCAACAGCTCAACAAATTGGCATGAATACTCTTTTCACGCAAATTATTCTCTTGGATATGCAATGCCCTACTTTTTTCTTCTTCTGACAGATCTTTAATATTCATTCTCTTCTTATTGGGTGATCAACCGTTACCCAGTTTTTATCCTTTTTAATCACTAACAGATTTCCATCCACTGTTTGTGGGAATGCCTCTTGAATTCTGTTAAACCCTCTTTTATTATTTTTGAGTATTTCCGAGTCCCACATTGGAATACTCCTGTATGCATTCCTCTTTCTCAATCTATAAAAGAAGGCCTCCGCCTCACCTTGAGGTAAGGCGGTTTCCCATTCTACATGGTATCAGAGGCAGTTCGATAAACCCGATCCCTCTCTTTTTTTTTCTTCTCCCCTGCCCTAGGCGTTTTTTTTTCTGGCCCCGCTTTCCAGCGGCTCTCCCAGCGCCCACCATCCTGTCCCGTCGGACTCCCTCAAGAGAACCGATCGGCCCCCCTCCAGTCAGCCCCTCCCGTCGGCCCTCTCCCGACGGAACGACGCCTCTCCAGTGCGGCGGTGCCCCTTCCGCCCATCCGATCCCGACGACCCTCCTGTCGCCCATCTGGTCCCAGCGGCTCTCCTGACGGAACAATGCTCGACCTCCCATCCCGATCCCAGTCACCCGCCCTCTAGCGGCCACCGGCTTCTCCCGGCCTGCCCCCGATGCGGTGCCTCTCGATCCAACGCCACCGCCCGGCCTACCGCCTTTCCTGGTGCCCCCCGGTCCGGACGTCATCCGACCCCGTCTCTCCTGCGGCTTCCCAGCGACGCCGTCCCCACCTCCTCTGCGCGTCGCCCGACTCCGCCCTCCCGCGACCTTCCGGCTTTGCGTCTGGCCCCGCTGCGTACAACCCCTCCCGCTCCCGACACTCAATCCCGGTAGCCTCCCGTCGACCGGCCTCCCACGTGACGGCCCTCCTGACCGACAACCTCCTGTCGACAGCCCTCGCCGGCCCTCCTGCCTGGCAGCCTCCCGTCAACCGGTCTCCAGCGCGACGACGCCTCTCACGTCCCTGCCTTCTGCGCGCAACGACGGACGCCCCGCCTCCTAGCCCGTTCGCAGCGACGCATTTCAACTTCATCCGGCTCAACCTTCCGGTTTCAACCGGCCCCGCCTCCTTGCGGCCTCTCCCCGCGGCATCCCGGCCTCTGCCACATACCGGTCTCGCTTTCTTGCCGACTCCTGGCCCCGATGCATCCCGGCTCTTCCCTGCTAGGCACTCCCGACCATCTTTCCTCACAGTTTCCCAACTCGCCTCTTGCGGCGACGTCCCGGCCCTCGCCCTACTCGGCGTTTTTCCGGCCCAACCACTCTTCGCTGTGTCGACCTTTCCAACCAACAACACCACGCTTCATCCGTGCATCTGTACGGCCACCTGAGATGCCATCTTCTGCTCTGTCATCGGCTCGGCCGCACAACAGTTACCCTTCATCCAGCCCCAGTTTTTGAACGATACTCTCGACAGAAGAAATGGACTGGATACAATCTTATCAGGCGACTGTGCCACCGTCCTCTTCTCTAGCCCCCATTGCTCAGACTGTCGGCTCTACTGCCTGTGTATCTCAACAACCGACAACATGGATGCTAGACTCTGGTGCATCGGAACATCTCACAGGGGACTGGTATGTTCACTACCTATCATTCGTACACCGGTACCTCTACAATTACTATTGTAAATGGATCAACAATCCCCATCGTCGGATTTGACACATGCCACTTGACCCTGTCTATTCACCTAGATTCAGTTGCTCATATTTTTCAAAGTTCATTTAATCTTCTCTCCATCATCAAACTCACCAAAGATTTACATTGTGTTACCACTTTTACTTCTTCTGGTGTTGTTTTTCAGGAGCAGACGACGAATCAGGAGCTTGGTCGAGGTCATCTTCGGAATGGGGTGTACATGTTCGATACCCCACCTTATCTCGCTTGCTCATCCACCTCGGCCCGTGCTCTTTACCGACATTCCCGTCTTGGTCATCCACCAGCTTTCATCCTACATAAAATGTGCCCCCAATTTAGTTCCCACCTATCCTTCCATTGTGAATCCTGCAAGTTTGCTAAATATCATCGGGTAACATATACTCCTCGACAGGAACCACGTGCAGTGAATCCTTTCGATCTTGTTCATACCGATGTATGGGGTCTTTGCAGGGTTTCGAGCTAGTCCGGGTACAACTATTATATCACCTTTATTGATGACTTCTTCCGCATGACATGGCTTTACATGCTTCGTGATCGGTCTGAAGTATCTCCTACCTTTCAGACCCTTTACAATGAAATTCAAACTCAATTCTCCACCACTATCAAATGTCTCCGCTCTGACAATGGACGAGAATATTTGTCTACTTTCTTTCAGCAATTTCTCAAGGATCACGACATCATTTATCAGACATCCTGTCCTGATACACCTCAGCAGAATGAAGTGGCAGAGCGGAAATATCGTCATATTCTGGAGACTGCTCGTGCCCTCCTATTTCACATGCAGGTGCCACTCCGCTTTTGGACCGATGCCATCCTGACTGCAACCTACCTCCTAAACCGACTCCCTTCTTCTATCCTTCAGGGGGAGACTCCTTTTCGGACTCCGTTCTCCTCTCTCCCTCCTCACTCACTTCCACTCCGTGTATTTGGATGTCTTTTTTATGTCCGTGACACTCGTCCCAGTTTCTCCAAACTCTCTCCCAAATCCCTCTGTTGCATATTCCTTGGATATTCATGCACTCAGCGCGGATACCGATGCTTCTCTACAGACCTACGACGTTATATCACCTCTGCTGACGTCTCATTTGTTGAGAGTTCTCCATCCTCACTTCCCTCTCCCCATCCAGATACTGATATCGATGATTGTCTTCTACTCATCATCCATCCTTCTTCGGTGCTGCCTCCTGCTGATCACCGGTTTGGTACGGTCTATTCCCGTTGTCCATCGACTATGCCCCCCATCTAGGCCGAGGAGACCATTGTCCCAGCTTCGTCTGATGCTCCTGCACCGCCACCGGACGACCTGCCCATTGCACTACGGAAAGGTACTCGTTCTTGCCAGAACAATCCTCTATTTACATTTTCATACAGAGGTCTGTCAGCTCTGGAGACGATATCTATATTCTGCACAGTTGGCGAGGCCAAATCTCATCCGGGGTGGTTGCAAGCGATGAGAGATGAATTGCAGGCTCTGGAGGACGATCATACTTGGGATCTGGTTCCCCTTTCTGCTGGTAAACAGGCGGTCGAGAACAAATGAATTTACACAGTCTGTCTGAACGCCGATGTTACTCTCCATCGACTCAAAGCCTGACTTGTGACCAAGGGCTTTGCTCAGACATATGGTGTCAATTATTTTGACATCTTCTCTCCAGTTGCCAAGATAACATCCGTTCGATTATCCATCTCTTTGGCCGCTCATCATCACTGACTGCTTCATCAACTGGACGTCAAGAATGCCTTCCTCCATGGATTTCTTGAGGAAGAGGTTTATCTGCAGCAGCCCCTCGGATTTTGCGCCTCCGGCTACGGGTCCCAAGTCTGTCGACTATGCCGCTCTCTATACGGTCTCAAACAGTCTACTCGTGCTTGGTTTGGCCGATTCAGCACTGCCGTCACCGACTTTGGGCTATCTCGCAGTATGAAGGATCACTCCATGTTCTATAGGACGACATCTACCAGGTGTATCCTGTTGGTCGTGTATGTGGATGATATCATCATCACCGGGAGTGACTCTGCTGGTATCGCCCACCTCAAAGAGCATCTTCACCAGCACTTCCACACCAAAGATCTCGGCCTTCTTACATACTTCCTTGGCATCGAGGTTTCCTGTTCTCCAGACACAATCTTTCTTTGCCAACAGAAATATGCTTTGAATATTCTACAGGATGTTGGGATGACACAGGTCACCGCCGTTGATACTCCTCTTGAGCTTGGGGAATGATCTCTCTACGACTCCTCAGAACCTTATTCACACCCAGAGCGGTATCGTCGACTGGTGGACAAACTCAACCATCTCACCATGACTCGTTCCGACATTGCCTGCACTGTTGGCAAATTGAGTCAATTCATGGAGCGTCCGACCACCTCTCAGTGGGATGCTGTACTCCGCATCGCCAAATACATCAAGCGAGACCCTGCCTGTGGTTTTCGCTACTCTCACCATGCTCATCAGAATATTGAGGCCTTCTGTGATGCTGACTATGCTAGTTGCCTTGCTACTCGGAAATCTACTTCTGAGTTTGCCGTGTTCTCAGTAGGCAACATCATCTCTTGGCGCAACAAGAAACAGACTGTCGTCTCCCAATCCAGTGCGGAGTCTGAGTACCGTGCCATGACCACCGTCACTATAGAGATCCTTTAGCTTCGATAACTCCTGGAGCTTGGCTTCGACAACTCCTCCAGGTGCTTGGCTTTCCTCAGCAGACATCTGCTCACATCTGGTGTGACAATCATACAGCCACCAAGATTGCTTCGAATCCCGTCTTCCATGAACGCACAAAGCATATTGAAGTGGACTGCCACTTTCTTCGACACCACCTGGAGCACAATCATGTCAGCTTTAGCTACATCCCGACGGCTGACCAGCTTGCTGACATCTTTACCAAAGGTCTCCTAGGGGCTTGCCTGGCCGCGCTTAGTTCCAAGCTGGACATCCACAGTATCTGCGACCCAGTTTGAGGGGGAGTGTGTCTGGTCATGTCTGGTGTCATCTTTCTTTTTGTGGGACTCGTGGTCCAAGTTGGGCATATTCAGCTTGAGGGGGAGTGTTAAACCCTCTTATTATTTTGGGTATTTCCGAGTCCCACATCGGAATACTCCTGTATGTATTTCTCTTTCTCAATCTATAAAAGAAGGCTTCCGCCTCACCTGAGGCGGTTTCCCATTCTACAAATTCTTACCTGATTTGCTAATCCCTTACCCACACATGTTGAATAGTAAATCAATCACAAGGGATACAAGTATTTGCATGGTTCACCTTTCAAGATGGAGAGGTTAATCTAAGACACGGGGACAATTACTACTGTTATGTACAAACCTCTAATACACTGTCAATGGTGGATTTAGGATGTCTGCCAATCCAAGCCTCACTATCTTTACAAGTTCATGCATGTAAATTGCCTACCCTTGGGCTCCCTTACACGAGAGGCTCAAAGACCTTTACAAATGAGGCTTGATGACCTAGACAAATGCGGAGAAGATATTACCAGTATATCCCACTATAAGCCAAATATGTGCCATTGATCTTCATGTGCTATCTCCACAAATATGACATGCATGAATTTCTTTCATTATTCTAGATCAGCCTTTGTGCTCCAACAACTTAACAAATTGGCATGGATGCCCCTTCCCTTAAAACAAATTATTCTTTTAGACATGCGTTACACCAACTTTATTTTCTTCTTCTTATAGATCTTTAATATTATGTTCTTTTTACAACTCCCACTTCAATATTTGTCTTCTTTGCAACATCTTCACGTGTTTCTACTTGTTGGCCCCATACAAGGTTGAACACCTGAGAGGGGGGGTGAACCGGGGTATGATGGATTAAAACTATTCCTGTAATGTTTTTGTTCCATTGTGAGGAAATCTTGCAAGAGACAATAATTTTTATTTGGTTCACCTATACTAGGTTGCATCCAAGGAGCATACAACGATGATGTGTCGATGTACGAAATCCACTAAAGCGCTTTGCTGTTTACGATGTTTGGGGCGGACTCATTGCCCCATGGTTCACAACCACTCATGATTTAGAGAACTTATTGCTCTCTCAACTGAAGTGTACTCACTGTTCTTTCAGAAGATTCATCAGATGTACCGAATTAACTTTGTTTACACCATAATTAGTGTGTCATGAAGCTCTTATTTCATTAAAATGATGAGTTTTACTTTACCAACAATTTCTTTAAGGTTTGTGTAAACCCCTTTTGTGCACAAATGATGTTTGCGTAAAGCATGTTTGCAAAAACACCTCTTCGCATAATGTTATTTTTGGGCGCAATTGTTGGTCGCATAACTGCCTACGCGCATGAAATTCATTTGCGTCAGTCCTATGCGAAAATAGAGTTTTTAGCTCTCTTGAAGTATTCTTCTTACTACTAAATGACGAGACTAGTGCCCTATTTATAGGCAAAACTAATTCGTAAAACACACGTTGCGCAACCCTTCGCGATTCCAAAAAATGCGTCGCCTTGAGTTCGCGACCGTTATTGAGTTCACGCAACTTCTGTTTCGTGAGTATGCCTGGCTCGTGCGAGATTTGGCATGGTTTGTGTGAGAATTCTTCCTTTGCTCCAAATTCCTGCATAATCTTCTCAAACAGTCTTTAAATTCCTTCAGAGCCTCTCCTTCACGAATGTCGTATGGTCTTCTTCACTTTGGAATTTTGTCAACATGCGTTTTCAATAAATACAACCCAAAATCTTTGAAAAGCCAACTTGAGGAATTTTTGCCAACAATCCCCCTTTGGGTTTGTTTACAACACTTCAAACTCCTTAACCATCTTTCATAATTTCTATTTTAAACACCATTTGCCCTTTGCGACTTCAGATATTGATCAACGACTCACTTAACACATACTCTAAGCTCACATTAGTCATGTTTGGTGTGAGAAACAAGAGTAACATGCCAAGCTTATCGATGAATTGCTTTGCAACTACACCTGCGTCCTTTCTCTCTCTGACTGAACATTGAAAAACTCTCCCCCTTATTCTAGCTTTCTGAAGATACTTGCCCCCTCGAAAGGTTTGAACAATCTCCCCCCCTTTGTTAATAAACCCAATGGTCACTCCTTTGTGGGTCATAAGAGGAAGGACATCTCTGACACATGAAGGAACCTGCAACATGTCTTGGGGAGTGGGGTTCCCAAATCCACACTTATTTATGTGCAAGGTCCTTTGTCATGATATCCGCGACTTGTAGTTGGGTAGACACATACTCCAATTTCACTAACCTATGCTTAACTTTCTCCTTTATGAAGTGGTACTTGATTTCAATGTGCTTTATCCTTGAGTGATGTATGAAATTTTTGCTAAGGTTGATAGCACTTGAATTGTCACATTTGATCCCAATAAGAGACTCCAATTCCTATATCCTCGAGCTATTGCTTCATCCTTAACAATTGCATGCAAACTTGAGATAATACATTCGGCGTCTGTAGTGCTCACTGAAATACAATCTTATTTCTTGCTAAGCCAAAAAATGCACAATCCTCCAAGTTAGAATGCAACACATGATGTTGACGTTCTATGGTTTGTTAAACCGACCCATTATGCATCTGTATATCCCAACAACTCCTGCTGAGATGTTTCACTATAAAGCAAACCGAAATCCATCGTGGCTTGGATATACCACAATATTCTCTTTACTGTTTGCAAGTCGCTTTCCTTGAGATTACTCTAGTACCTCGTGACTTGACATGTGACAAAGACAATATCAGGTCTTGTCGCTGTTAAGTACGAAAGATTTCCGATGATCTGCTTGTATTTTATGAGATTCACCTCTTTGCCGTCGTCCTCCCTTAGTAACTTCATTTGGGTAGCAATCGGTGTTGTCATTGCCTTGAAATCCTCCATTCCAAATTTTTTCAAAACCTCCTTGACATATTTGGATTGTGGGAATAATGTTTTATGCCTTCATTGTATCACTCACAAACCAAGAAAAAAAGGTCAACTCCCAAACCATCGACATTTCAAACTCACACCTCATGAATTCCGTGAATTGCTTGCATTGTGCTTCGCTTGATCCATCACAAATTATGTCATCAACATATACGAGCACCATCATTCTTTGTTCACTCTCTTTGATATAGAGATTATGATCAACTCCACCTGGCTGAAAACCTCTAGTTTGGAATATCATGATTTTGGTGCTTGTTCTAGCCCATAAATCGCCTTCTTAACAAACTTTGTTCTTTTCCTCATGCACCATAAAACCATCTCGCTACTCGATGTACACCTCTTCTTCAGGTAATACATTTAGAAATGCCGATTTAACGTCCATCTGGAAAACCTTGAACCTCCTCTGTACCGTTATGATCAAGAATAATTGAATTGTTTTCAGCCTAGCCACTGTAGCAAATGTTTCATCTACATCAATACTTTCAATATGGGAGTATCTCTTGCACACAAGTTGTGCCTTGTTTCGAATCATCAAGCCACCCTCAGTAAGTTTTTTACAGAAAACCCGTTTGGTCTTGATAATGTTCTTATTCGTTAGCCTCAAAACGATCTCTCATGTGTGATTCTTCTCAATTTGATCAAACTCTTCATGTATCGCTTGGATCCAATTCTCATCTTTAACAACCTCTTCGAAACACTTTGGCTCTACTTGAGATAAGAGTGGAGTTCGCTGTAGAGACTCTATTCTCCCCATTTGCGCTGGCGCTGCTGAATCACCGATGATACTCTGCTCATCAATTTTAGCCTTGATTTTCAGCTTTTGTGCAACTGCTGATCTAACTTCATTCTGCTCATCATCAGTGTCTTCTTCGGAATCAACAATAGCCCCTTGCGCCCCCCGAGTTTTACTACGCATCACTTTCCTTAAAAATCTGCTCACTGTTTTCTTGAAGATTCTGCTCATTTTCCACCTCATTGATGTCTTGGCTTTTGATAATATTTCTAAGGTGTTTCTTGAAACACTTGCATGCCTTTCTCTTAGATGAGTACTGTTAGAGATGAGTTAGTTTCTACTTCTGTTTATACGGGTGTTCGTCCTCTAGTACTTCACACTTATAAAAGAAGGGGGAATAAGTGATCTATTGAGTTGGTTATGTAGTTTGTTTGAGTTGGTTATGGTAACTTGGCAAGGGGATTGTTGACGTGTGGCCGAGTAGTGGTCTAGGAGCCTTTAAATTGTTCGTAGTCAGTGCTTAGCGGCCTCAACAAGGAAAAATAACAGAAAGTATTGGAACAGCTGGACGCTGTTGGCAGGGAGATCGACGCAACTGGAGTTGGGTGTTGGATTGGTGTAGCCCGATCCGTTTTTTTGGATGATGTTTGGGCCAAATACTTGTGGTCCGTACTGTGCACCAGACCGCAACTTTCGCTGGTCGAGCTCCGCGGTGAGCTTGTTGGGGGTTGCAGGGGGCAACGCGTGTTGCGGAATCGTCAGGAGGCGCAACGACAGAAACGAGAAAACGAATGAAAGAAAGCAACAAGAACACAGTGATTTACGTGGTTCGAGAATAATCCCTACGTTCACGGTAGAGGCAGAATTTCACTATATCGGGAGCACAAAATTATAGAGGATTTTTCGTAGTAACCCTAGCCTGAAAATGGGCTATAAAACAATGGAGAAGACGATCACTGTTCGAAAAGTGAGTCCGCGTCGCTATAGTGAACGACGACTAGCTTTGTCAAAAGCGCTACAGTGGCTGCCGGCTGGAAGTCAAAAGTGCTACAGTCCAGTTGACCCCGAAGTGCTACAGTCCAGTCAAAAGGGCCACAAGCATTCGACCCAACTAGATCGGGTTACACCAATCCAACAACGCGCCCCTGCTCCGGAGGTCCAAGGCCCTCGACCCAAATTTTTGGGGGATTGTAGCAACTCCGACCACTGTAGCAGAGCTGACCGATCGACATTGACATAGCGTTGTAGCGACGCGAACTTCCAACCGCCATTCACTGTAGCTTCTTGAACTTCCGGCCGGTAGCCACTGTAGCATTTTTGACTTGGGTGACCGCCTTTCACTGTAGTGATGCAAACTTCCTGTGTTGTTGGTGGAACAATGGATCGTCTTCCTCCTTTTGTCATTTCGGGTTAGGGTTCCTTAGAAACTCTGAGAAATCTCTCTGTAATTTGTGCTCCCAACATATAGTGAAATTTTGCCTCTCCGTGGATGTAGGGATTATTCCCAAACCACGTAAATCCTTGTGTTCTCATTCTGTGTTTTGTCCTTTTTACTCTTCTTTGAATCCTTGTTTTGTCGCTGTGACTCCCGACATTTTCGCATCATTGGGAGCTCAGAGTTCGTCGGGCAACTAAAGAGAAATTCTCTTCGTTTTCAGTTTTCTTCTTTCAAGCAAAAGGCTAGAAATTGTAGTGGATGTAAGTGCAACAAATGAGAATAGAACAATAGAACCTTCTGGTTCTCTAAGTTTTCCAGACTCATGTTTTTGTTAAGTAACAATTTGGAGGTTCTACCGAGATAAAATTTTTTCCGCTGTGGTCTCTGGTTTTTGGCGACAAATTCGGGCAGAGAAGTCAGAGTGAATGCAAACTAGAATGGAGAATAGATTATTTTCTATTGAGTCAGTCTTCAACGGTTTTTTGCGTCGATATGAGGCGCGAGAGGAGTGAGATTAGATGTTGTCAACGATACAAGAGAGTTCATGGAGACAAGAGGAATGAGGCAGGGATCGCGATCAGTCCTTGAAGACTATCCAGGCAAATTTGGTTAAGCTGATGCACAAACAAAACTGTTGGACCCCATTTAAGGTTAAATGGGTATTTCTGTTCTGAGTCCCACATCGGACTTAAACACCTGTAATTAGTTTTACTTCTCTATAAAAGAGTATCCCCACCTCACATTGAGGTAAGGGGGAATTCACCCATCTACATGGTATCTGAGAGATTTTTATCCCGAACCCTCCCTCCTCTGCGGCTTCCCGGCGTCCTCCTGGCCCCGCCTCTCTCCCTGCTGCCCTAGCCATTCCCGGCAGGCCCCCCCTCCTATCCCGGTTCCTCTCCGGCCTGACCATTCCCGGCGGCCCTCTCTCCAGCGGCGCTCCCTCCAGGCGGCCCTCCCTCCCGGCTGCCCTCCATCCTCCCGGCGGCCCTCCTGCCTGCCGCGGCTCCCGGCTCCCCTGCGTCTCGCCTCCCCGCGTCTCCCTCCTGCCAGGCGCGCGCTCTCCACGCCGGCGCTTCGCTTCGGTGCTCCGCCCTCAGCGCCTCGCCCCGGCGCCGCGCCCTCGCGCCCCGCCCTCGGCGACTCGCCCCGGAGCCCAGCCCTCGGCGCCGCGCCCTCGCGCCCCGCCCTCGGCGACTCGCCCCGGAGCCCAGCCCTCGGCGCCTCGCCCTCGGCGCCTCGCCCAGACGCCTCGCCCTCGGCGACTCGCCCCGGCGCCCCGCCCTCGGCGACTCGCCCCGGCGCTCCGCCCTCAGCGCCTCGCCCCGGCGCCGCGCCCTCGCGCCCCCGCCCTCAGCGACTCGCCCCGGAGCCCAGTCCTCGGCGCCCCGCCCAGGCATCTCGCCCTCGGCCTCACCCCGGCGCCGCGCCCTCGCCCTCTCCCAGCGGCTCCCCTCCCGGCGCCCTCTCCCGGCGTTGCTCCCGACCCTGGCTTTTGGCGCCCGGCGCGCCCAGGTCCAGCCCTGCCCTCGGCTTCGCGGCGCTCCTGCCCAGAACCCGCGCCCCAGCACCCGGGCCGCCCCTGCTCAGCCGCACCATCCTGAGCGCGACCCCCTGTCGCTGCTCCCTCCGGCAGCATCTCCGGGCCGCTTCCCTTCCACCGCCCGACTCCTGGCGAACGGGTCCAGCGCCCGCCCTCCATGGACGCGTCCTCCGTTCTGCCGTCCCTGATCACGGCCTCCTCCCGGCTTGTCGATGACCGGCTGGATGCCACTAATTTCTCCGTCTGGCGGAAGACGGTCTTGATGTCCCTCCGCGACATGGGACTTCATTCTCATCTTGAGAAACCCCCACCTGAACTCACTGACCCTAAGTTCGACTCTTGGCAGTTGGCGGACAACAAAATCTTCGCCTTACTGGATAACTCCATGGACCGCTCCGTGAAAGATGTCACCAGGACTGCCAACACCGTCAAAGAGCTATGAGATTCCTTGATTGTCATGTTCTCCGAGACCAATAACTTGGCTCGGGTCTCTGACGTTCTACAGTGTCTCTCCCATATCCGCCAGCAGAATCGGACCTTCCCCACCTACTTCATGGAATGGAAGGGTCTCCGCGATGAACTCCAGGAACTCTGGCCGATTCCTCAAACTCTGGCCGAAGCGCAGACTCAGCGGGACCAGCTCTGCCTATTCAATCTCTTGAATGGCCTCGCACCGGACTACGTCACGACGACCACTGAGATGCTTGCCAGCCCGTCTACACTGGATATCCCGCAGGTCTATCATCGCCTGCAGAAGGCTCATCGGGCCCTTGCCCCACCCGTCCCCCTCCCTGATCACACTGCGCTCCTCGGACGTGGCGGTAGTCGTCCTACCGGCCCTCGCGGGCGCGGCCGTGGGGACGGCCGACCTCGCCCCCTCTGCCAGCATTGCGGCAAGCTCGGCCATCTGGTAGACTGTTGCTGGGTCCTGCATGGTCGTCCCGAGTCGCACACCCGCCAGGGCCAGACTGCGCTCCGTGATGCGCCCTCACCTGCTGCTACTCTTCCCCCGTCTTTGGATCTCTCCCTGGCTGAGCTCCAGCTGATTCACGATTACCAGTCCACCTCCATTGCGGGCTCTTCATCAGCTTCTCTTGCCCATTCCGGTGGTCACACTGCCCTTGTCAGCCATCGTTCCCCTGCATGGATGCTTGACTCGGGTGCGTCCGACCACCTCACCGGGGATGCAGGTATGCTCTCCCACTACCGTCCCTATAGTGGATCCTCAGCCATCACTGTTGCTGATGGGTTCACTCTCCCCATAGCCGGCTTTGGCTCCTGTTCCCTCACCTTCTCCCTTCACCTCTCCTCGGTGGCTCATGTACCCCGGAGTCCTTTTAACCTGCTTTCCATCAGCAAACTGACCAAGGATCTCAATTGCACTGCCTTCTTTTCCTCGTCTTCTGTTTTGTTTCAGGAGCGGATGACGAACCGGGAACTTGGTAGAGGCCAGCTTCGGGATGGGGTGTACATGTTCGCTGGCCCGCCTTCCATCGCCTGCGCGTCTATCCCTGCTCATGCCGTTGACCTCCATTCCCGGTTGGGCCACCCTTCCGCCTCTGCACTTCATCGACTCTACCCCGATATTAGTCCCCGTTTTTCTTTTCCTTGTGAGTCGTGTCGTTTTGCGAAACATCATCGCACATCATATCCTCCTCGAGTTGACACACGGGTCGCCAAACCCTTTGATTTGGTTCATTCTGATGTATGGGGTCCCTGTGCTACCTCGAGTCAATCTGGGTATAAATATTACATTTCCTTCGTTGATGATTATTCCCGGATGACATGGCTTTATCTTCTTCGAGATCGGACAGAGGTTCTCTCCACCTTCCAGACCTTTTTCCATGAGATCCAAACACAGTTTTCTATCCCTGTCAAATGTCTTAGATCTGACAATGGGCGGGAATACTTATCCACTCACTTTCAGCAGTTTCTGCGGGCCCACGACATCATCCACCAGACCTCCTGTCCTGATACCCCTCAGCAGAATGGGGTGGCCGAGCGGAAACACCGACATATTTTGGAACCCGCTCGTGCCCTCCTCTTCCACCGCCAGGTACCTCTACTCTTCTAGGGGGATGCCATCCTCACTGCTACTTACCTTCTGAATCGTCTTCCCTCCTTAATCCTTCAGGGGGAGACTCCCTTTCATACCCTGTTCCCCTCTATTCCTCCTCACTCCCTTCCACTCCGCGTCTTCGGATGTCTCTGTTATGTCCGGGACACTCGCCCCAATCTCTCCAAACTTTCTCTCAAATCCCTTCGCTGTATTTTTCTTGGCTATTCCCGCACTCAGCGCGGGTACCGATGCTTCTCTCCAGACCTCCGCCGGTATATCACCTCTGCCGACGTATCGTTTGTCGAGACTTCTCCTTTCACTCTCCCCTCTCCTTCTCCTGACACTACCATCGATGACTGTCTTCCGCTCTTCGTTCACCCGCCTCTGGTGTCTCCCCCGCTCGGTCATCTCTTTGGCCAGACCTACTCCCGTCGTCCTTCCGCTGTACCTCCCATCCCGGCCGAGGACCACCTTGTTCCTGCTTCGTCCGATGCTCCTGTCCCAACTCCCGAGGACGTGCCGATTGCGCTCCGGAAAGGTACTCGCTCGTGTCAGACTACTCCTCTCTTTGTATCTTCCTACAGGGGTCTGTCAGCGCTGGAGACCGTGTCGATTCCTCGGACAGTTGGTGAAGCAAAATCTCACCCTGGGTGGCTAGCCGCCATGAGGGATGAATTGCGGGCTCTGGATGACAACCATACATGGGATCTTGTTCCACTTCCGGCGGGCAAACAGGCGGTCGGCTGTAAATGGATTTTCACGATCCGTCTCAATCCCGATGGCTCTCTTTGCCGCCTCAAAGCCCGGCTTGTTGCAAAGGGGTTTGCTCAGACATATGACATCGACTACTTTGAGACCTTCTCTCCAGTCGCAAAGATGGCCTCGGTCCGCCTTTTCCTTTCGCTGGCTGCTCATCATCACTGGCCGCTTCATCAACTGGATGTTAAAAATGCTTTTCTCCATGGCTTTCTTGATGAAGAAGTCTACCTCCTGCAGCCTCCTGGTTTTTCGGCCTCTGGTGCCGACCGCCATGTCTGCCGTCTCCGTCGCTCCCTCTACGGCCTCAAGCAGTCTCCTCGGGCTTGGTTTGGCCGCTTCAGCACGGTCGTCACCGCCTTTGGCCTCTCTCGCAGTATGAAGGATCACACAGTCTTCTTCCGTACGACGGCGCATGGCTGTATCTTGCTTGTGGTTTATGTTGATGACATCATCATCACAGGGAGCGACTCCAGAGGCATCGCCAGCCTTAAGGCGCATCTTCACCAGCACTTTCACACCAAGGATCTTGGTCCCCTCATTTACTTTTTTGGCATCGAGGTCTCCCGGACTGCGGACACTATTTCTCTCTGCCAGCGCAAATATGCTCTTGATATCTTGCAGGATGCCGGGTTGAGCACAGCCACCGCCGTGGACACTCCCCTTGAGCCTGGGGAACGCTCCCTTCATTCCGACTCGGAACCCTTTCCTCATCCCGAGAGCTATCGACGCCTGGTCGGTAAACTCAACTATCTCACCATGACGCGTCCCGACATTGCCTGTGCCGTTGGCAAAGTCAACCAGTTTATGGAGCATCCCACCAGATCTCAGTGGGATGCTGTCCTTCGCATTGCCAAATACATAAAGAAAGACCCTGCCCGTGGCCTTCAGTACTCCCATCATGCTCACCTGGATGTTGAGGCCTTCTGTGATGCGGACTATGCCGGCTGCCTCGCTACCCGCAGGTCTACTTCGGGTTTCGCCGTGTTCTTCGCCGGCAATCTCATCTCTTGGCGCAGCAAGAAGCAGACTTTCGTCTCCCGGTCGAGTGCCGAGGCCGAGTATCGAGCCATGGCCACCGTCACTATTGAGATCCTCTGGCTTCGTCATCTCCTCCATGAGCTCGGTTTCCCCGCATCGACTCCTGCTCATATCTGGTGTGACAATCAGGCCGCCACGAAGATTGCCTCGAATCCCGTCTTCCATGAACGGACGAAGCATATCGTGGTGGACTGTCATTTTCTCCGCCACCATCTGGAGCAGCACCATATCGGCTTCGGCCATATCCCGACGGCCGATCAGCTTGCCGATCTCTTCACCAAAGGTCTTCCAGGAGCTCGCCTTGAGTCTCTCATTACCAGGTTGGGTATTCACAGCCTCCCTGGCCCAGCTTGAGGGGGAGTCTGAGATGGTCTTGTGTCTTTGTTGTCTTTTTTCTCTTTGTGGGACTCTATCCAATCTGGGCATGTCCAGCTTGAGGGGGAGTGTTGGACCCAATTTAAGGTTAAATGGGTATTTCTGTTCTGAGTCCCACATCAAACTTAAACACCTGTAATTAGTTTTACTTCTCTATAAAAGAGTATCCCCACCTCACATTGAGGTAAGGGGGAATTCACCCATCTACAAAAACGATGAACTTCGGAACATCCAAGAGTTGGTGCAACAATTCGAGGAACGCGTCACTCTTCTGGTGCGCGATGTGGAGCGGACGTTGGGAAAGGTTTTAAGAAATGGAGTCACGTGTGGTTTCAGAATCGGGAAATGGGACTTCTAGATAGTTGTGGTTTTGGTAAAAACGAAAATGGCACTTGAGGTCGCGCAGAGGTAAATCTGATGGAAGAATGATATAGGCACGTGTCTAAACGAGTAGAGCTGTCGATGTTCACGGGAGAAGATCCTTTTGGTTGGACACTCAAAGCAGACACTTATTTTTTGATGAACCGAACACTAGAGGATTTGAAATTACACCTGGCACAGATCAACATGGAAGGAACCATGTTGTATTGGTTTCTATCCTGGCAACCAACAAATACTGGATCAACTTGGGAACAATTTAAGCCGGCAGTCATGGACTGGTATGGTAAGGGTATAGAGGGAGATTCGTTGCGTTTTTTGAAAACACTTAGGCAAACATGGACAGTAGAAGAGTACATAGAAGAGTTTGAACAGGTGGTGTTGGCCTCCTCTAGTTTTAATGCTCACAAATCATGCTTAATTATGCTAATGATGATTTATTAAGATACATTGTGTTTAAACATGAAGTAAAATTTTAACCTCTGGTGGTAGTGTTTACATCATAAGACAAAATTACAGATTTTGGTTAAGTATGAGCTACCGATACTTGTCTTACCGATAGACAATTCACCGATACATGAGCTACCGACGACATAAGTTACCGATAAGTGAGTCACCGACAAAGCGACTCAAAAATTTCGCTAAGTATGAGTCACCGACAGCTTGACCTACCGATGTCGGATCTACCGAAAGAGTGACTGACCAACACTTAGAATTTTGCTAAGTATGAGCTACTGAAAGTCGAGCTACCGACTCATCACTTACCGACGCATCACCTACCAACGCATCACCTAGCGACAGTCGAGCTACCGACGCATCATCTACCGACTGCTCGATCGACCGATGCAAGTCTGATCTACCGACAGAAGTGATCTACCGACAGAAGTGATTTAACGATAGAATGAGCTACCGACATACCGACTCACCGACAACATGAGCCACCGACAATTTGAGATGCCGATAGTTTGACATGCCGACAAACTGAGTCACCGATGATCTGTCTTAAATTCGAACTTATTACTAACGGTCATATTTATAAATCTCAGTACTGCTTATTATATTAATGACCTTGTCTGTCTTTTGTAGAAAACATTTAATGATATCAGAGACCAGTACGAGGTACCTGCACGTGATAGAGATCATGCTCCTTGTCGGCCTTGCAGTGTATAAAGCAAGCACCTAAGCAAGAGGTAAAAGAGAGGTTGAACACGAAGTTGCACGACTGTGAAACAAGCTCTACCAACTAGCTGTGCATACCGAGAGAAATTGCAGAGAACCAAAAAGACCACAAAACTCTACAGTAACAACTTAGAAGAAAAAAGAACACTTCGAGGCTCACTGGGAATAGAAGACAGAAGCAAAAACAACTCTCTGTTTTGCTGTCTGTTTCTGGAAGACGACTCCGGCTTCACTTCTATCATTCTGAAGGAGTCCAGAAGCTTCATAGAACATCACACAGAGCATTCTAAACTCTTATCTTTTTGCTCTGCCTGTGCATATTATTTACATTTCGAGCAGTGTGTGTATCTCTGTTTTATAAATGCACACAAACTCCAGTGCCAAACTGGAAGATACAAAGATATCTTCATCAACTCATCTTTTTTACACTTTAAATTCCCATAGATAACATTGGAAGAGGTCCTTGCGTGGCCTGTCTGTTTGTCTGTTTTGTACTCCCACTTATACCGTGGAAGAGGTCTAGTTGACCTGAACAATTTATATACTGTTGTTACCCCTATCCAGGGTGTGGATCAAGTTTATTTAATATAAACTGCTTGGTGGCAGGTGATCATCAAGTGGAGACGATTAGGTCTCGACTTGAGACTAAACCTCTTGTTTACTTCTGCTGTGTGCTTTCAAGTTTTGTTTTCTCTGTTCTTATAACTATTTCAGAAAACTTAAACTCTACTTTGATAGTTAATCTTAGATAGTATTTATATTAGAATTTGTTTGTGTAGACTCATTTCAAAAGTTAAAGCAATAAAGTATATTGTTTAACTGAGAATTAATCAATCTTTGAGAAATCTCTTGAACAAAAAAAAAGCTTTTATAAATCTGTTATTTTGGTTAACTGGGTTTTGTTTTAAATTGGGGAACTTTTAAATAATTTTTTAAATGAAGGTTTTTGAAAGAAATTTTTATAGGTACTCAATTCACCCTTTCTTGAGTATCGTACTCCGACCAACAGGTGGCTTTGCGGATTACTGAATTTTCAGAATCATGGTATATGAGTCTTTTTATGGGAGGTTTGCAAACGAAGATCGAAAACCGAGTTTCGACACATGAACTGGTTAACAAGTATAAAATGCACATTATCGCCAAGAAAGTCGAGAGGGAGATTTTGGGAGGAGTTCTCAAGTATCCACGTGGGAGGACAATAGTTTCTCCTTTCCAGTCACACGTGGAGCTAGTACCGTAGTGCCAAGTTTACTTCCTAGCCAGCCGGTTTTTGATCGTGGCAGGAGAGGGGAAGATACTTTTAGAAACTTAAAGGTGGAGTGATGGCAAGGGACCAAGCTTTTGAGTCGACAAGAGAGAGACGAGCGAAAACAGAAGGGGTTATGTTTTCGTTGTGGCTTTCCTTATAGTCCCATGCACAGGTGTTCAGATAAAAATTTGAGGCTGGTGGTGTGGGAAATAGAGGAACCAAATTTAACAGAAGGGGAGGAATAAGCCTGGCAGGAAAAAGGAGCAGTGGAACAAGAGTGTTGCAGAAATTGAACAGGCTGGGGAAAAGGTGGAATATCATGGCATGGAAGGATCCAAGGCCGACTATTTTTTCTAGGACATGTATCTGGTGTGTCGGTGGTGGTTCTTATTGACGGTGGAGCGAGCCACAATTTTATCTCCAAGACGCTCGCCAAGTTGGCTAATGTGGTGGTAAGTCTTACAAGACCGTTTGGTGTCACATTGGGTAATGGATACCGTGTTACTTCTAGTGGAATATGTCGAGAAGTGGTTCTTAGTTTTGATAGCTTCACTATTACAGTAGAAGCTTATGTTTTTGATACCGGAGGTTTAGATTTGGTGTTAAGAATGAAATGGTTAAGGGGATTGGGGAACGTTCTTACAAATTGGGAGCAGAAAACCATGGAGTTCGTATGGAAGGGAAAAGAAATCAGACTTCAGGGGGATTCCTTATGACATCCCGCCTTTTTATTACTTCATTGTTCATTACCTTGTACAAACAGATGATTTTTTAAAGTTTAGTGTCTTGGAAAAAAGGTACATAATACATGAAAACATTCTTATAATCCACTTGAAAGGCTTCATCATAGGTTCATCATAAGTTCAGCTACTGCATCTCATAATCTGGGGACATACATCAAAAGAAATGGTGAGCATAAGGTCCAGTAAGAGAAAGCAAGGGAAACAATTTACATGTGATTATGAGAATTATCGATAAGAACTTAAGGAATAACATAAAGGCATGAGCATTGGTAAAAGAGGTATATCATAATGAAAAGAACATGATTCATAACATAGAAATGTGACTACAACATTTAATTGAGTCATTCATAAGCATATCAAGGTTTATCATCGAGGTGTCATAAAAATTACAAAGGTTATTCACCAAGGTATCGTAAAACATGTCATCTCTAAAGATTAAATTCTTTACCCAATGCATTAGAACGCTATTAGGGCACACCCTTTATATGTCTTAATTAATGTGAGACACACAGATCATAAAGCAGTCTCCCCGTGCTTGGTTCGGCCGCTTTAGCACGGTCATTAGCGACTTTGGGCTTTCTCGCAGTATGAAGAATCACACTGTTCTACCGGACAAGTGCACGTGGCTGCATCTTATTGGTCGTATATGTGGATGACATCGTCATCACCGGTAGCGACTCTGTGGGTATCACCCACCTCAAGGCCCATCTTCACCACCACTTCAACACGAAGGATCTTGGTCCTCTCACCTACTTTCTCGGCATCGAGGTTTCCTATTCCTCGGACACCATCTCCCTCTGTCAACGGAAGTATGCATTGGATATATTACAGGATGCTGGGCTGACTCAGGCCACTGCGGTCGATACTCCTCTCGAGCCTGGGGAGCGGTCTCTTTATGCCTCAGCACTGTACCCACATCCCGAGCGGTACCGTCGGTTGGTGGGCCAACTCAATTATCTCACCATGACTCGACCCGACATTTCCTGTGCGGTTGCCAAAGTCAGTCAATTTATGGAGCATCCAACCACCTCTCAGTGGGATGCTGTCATCCGCATCGCCAAATACATCAAGCGCGATTCTGCCCGTGGTCTTCACTACTCCCAGCATCCTCATCAGCATATTGAGGCCTTCTGCGATGCTGATTATGCTGGCTGCCTTGCCACTCGGAAATCTACATCTGGGTTTGCCATATTCTTGGCAGGCAATCTCATATCTTGGCGAAGCAAGAAACAGATGGTCGTCTCTCGCTCCAGTACCGAGTCTGAGTACCGTGCCATGGCCACCGTCACTACCGAGATCCTATGGCTTCAACACTTCCTCCAGGAGCTTGGCTTTCCTCAGCAGACTTCTGCTCACATATGGTGTGACAATCTGGCAGCCACTAAAATTGCTTCGAATCCCGTTTACCATGAACGCACGAAGCATATAGAGGTGGACTGTCACTTTCTTCGCCACCACCTGGAGCACAAACATGTCAGCTTTAGCCACATTTCCACGGCAGACCAGCTTGCTGACATCTTCACCAAAGGCCTCCCCGGTGCTCGCCTCGCCTCTCTTAGTTCCAAGCTGGGGATCCACAGCATCTGACGCCCAGCTTGAGGGGGAATGTTGCGGTCTTTTTTATTGATTTGTCTGTTTTTTGTTTTTCATTATGTGTCCAAGCTAGGTACATCTAGCTTGAGGGGGAGTGTTGGAGTATGTGTAACTTCCTGCCCCACTTCCTTTGTAACTTCCTGCCCCACTTCTTTTGTAACTTCCCTTGTAACTTCCTCTTTCCTTTTTTTTTTATAAATATGGGCCCTCTCCTCACCTTGAGGGTAAGAGGGATCTCTGAATTAACAACACATTTTCAGGAAACAATTATCATTCAAAAAGTTCGGGTCGTTACATTCCAGGAAGCCTGTGGTATCCCATTGTTCACTGTAGTTTCTTCATACACGGGAAATGCTTTTTTCTGGATGTAATTGGCAGATTCAAATGAGTTTTCCACCGGACATGAACAACCCGGAACTAGTGAGTCAGGAGAAACAGTTGAATGGCCTTCTACAGGAGTATCGCTCACTTTTTGAGGAACCCAAAGGACTACCACTGAGGCGGTTGACCGATCACGCAATTACTTTGGTGGACGGGGCAGAACCTGTTAACATTAGGCCATATAAATTGGCCTTTCATCTTAAAGATGAGGTGGAAAAACAGATTTGAGAGATGCTAGACTCAGGTATAATTCGACACAGTAATATTCCTTACGCCAGTCCAATCATACTTGTTAAAAAAAAAGATGATAGCTGGCGAATGTGTGTTGATTACCGCGCTTTGAACAAGTTAACCATACCGGATAGGTTCCCTATTCCGGTTATTGAAGAATTGCTAGATGAGCTGTTTGGAGCAATTTTTTTTCTTCCAAACTTGATTTGAAATCTGGATTCCATCAAGTTCGGATGAAAGCTGAGGATGAACAAAAAACAGATTTTGAAACTCATGAAGGCCACTGAATTTTTAGTAATGCCTTTCGGTCTAATGAATGCTTCGGCTACTTTCCAGTCAACTATGAATAGGATATTTTGGGGGCAAATCCGAAAGCTTAATTTGATTTTCTTTGACGATATTCTGGTATACAGCAGAACCTGGACAGCTCATCTTGATCATTTGTCAGCGGTCTTTCAGATTTTTCGTTCAGAGCAGCTGAAGGCAAATTTAAAGAAGTGTTCTTTTGCTCGATCAACCATCGATTATCTTGGTCACGTTATTAACAAGGATGGAGTTTCCATGGACCCTAAAAAAATAGATTGTGTTTTAAACTGGCCCACGCTGCAGGATGTTAAGGGAGTTCGTGGTTTTTTGGGGCTCACCGGTTATTACAGAAAGTTTATTGAAGGTTATGGTAAAATTGCCAAGTCTTTGACCAAACTAACCAAAAAGGAAGGTTTTCGCTGGACTGACCAGGCAGCACGATCATTTGCTTATTTAAAGTCTCGCATGACTACTGCTCTTATTGGCTCTGTCATGACCCGTCTTCGGGGCCCGTGCCGTGACTACCCCAAGCCCGCCTTCCGTGGCCAGGGGCTGACGACTAGCACCAAAGACATAAATCCCGATAACTTGGAAGGCATTGCCTTTATAAAAGTAACAAAACACCACAGAGTACAAGCAGAAGTAAAACACTAAGTACAAAAAGGAAGTGCTGAAAAGTAAATGGGCCAGAATACAAACCCAATCGAAAGTACAACTACAACTGAAAGTAAGTACAACAGAAAATACAAAAGCTGGAAGAAGATAGAAGCAGCTCCTGGGTCGTCCTCCTCGGATCCTACCTGAAGGGTAGGTACAGATAGCGCAGCTCCTGAATCGTCCACCACGGATCCTACCTGAAGGGTAGGTACAGATAGCCTCCACAACGCTCTCGCCCGTCAACCTCCTCCGAGTGTCGCCTCGTCGTGAAGTCCACCTCCGGGTACCGTCCAGTCTTCGAACACTCGGTCTCTATCTGCGCTGCCCGTCGTCTGCAACCAACACAACGAGGTGCGGGCATAGCCCGTGCAGAGGTGAGTATAACGATACTCAGTAGGGACCCCGAGACCCTCAAGGTCTCACTAAATCCAACAAGGATAACCACAAAGAAGATCTCAACAGATAACCTCTACTTAAGTATATGCCTATACATATACCCAAGTTATCAAATAACCCATCTCAATCCTGAGGAAACACAAAGATTACAAACTCAGCTCAACCAGGATTTTATTAATGACGTCGAAACCACGACTGCTGGAGAACTCCTCCTCCGTCGAGTACAGAGGGCCTGCCGCTACAACCAAGCGCGCCGAACTCCTCCTCTGTCGAGTACTGTGGGCCTGCTGCTACAACCAAGCGCTTCCCACCATGGGTCTGGCGCTACAACCAAGCGCTCCCCCTCATAGGTTCTAGAGGTACTCCTTCTGTTGAGTACCGCGGGTCTACCGCTACAACCAAGCGCTTCCCACCATGGGTCTGCCGCTACAACCAAGCGCTCCCCCTCATAGGTTCCAGAGGTACTCCTTCTGTTGAGTACCGCGGGTCTGCCGCTACAACCAAGCGCTCTTCCGCCGTGGGTCTGCCGCTACAACCAAGCGCTCCCCCTCATAGCCTCCAGAGGTACTCCTTCTGTTGAGTACCGCGGGTCTGCTGCTACAACCAAGCGCTCCTCCGCCGTGGGTCTGCCGCTATAACCAAACGCTCTCTCTCATAGCCTCCAGAGGTACTCCTTCTGTTGAGTACCGCGGGTCTGCCGCTACTACCAAGCGCTCCTCCGCCGTGGGTCTGCTGCTACAACCAAGCGCTCCCCACTGGGCTATCTGAAACACACCGAGTCGATGAAATAGCAGTAGTCAAGTCTCAGCCAGCTACTAGGTCTCTGCACTCTGCTAGCTCGTCATCGGGAGGGTTCGCTCCATGAGCTACTGGTCGATACTCCAAGTATCACAAAGTTTCACGAAGAAGTATCTCAAAGGACCGCCTCGTCATAGGGGTCTCAACGCAACAGACGGCGCGTCAGTCGGACGCCCGGTCTGTGAGTTACTAGCCTTTTCGTCCCAGGGGTCTGGTTTGTTTCGTGTGCGAACCAACCCGGCCGTAACTCGACTGTACCCCGAACTCTCATAGGGTATGATCATAGAGACCGTTTCTCAACATGATCACCAACGCCGCTGACGGTTCGTCAAACGGACGTCCGGTCTGAAAGTTATCAGCTTTTCCGTTCTAGGGGCCCGGTTGGATTTCAGGTACAATCCAACCCGACCATTATCCAACTGCATCCAAAACTCAGGCGAAACATGCCAAAAGTTCCGACTCATCAAGAGGAATTCAACGAAGTCGACGGCACGTCAATCGGACGTCCGGAGCTCAAGTTATGAGCGTTTCCGCTCCGAGGGCCCGGTTGGTTTCGTGTACGAACCAACCCGGCCGAACCCAAAGTACTCCGAAACCTTGAGTGTAATATGTCGAAACGACCGTCTCGGTCCAAGGATCGAATCGCCGCTGACGGTGCGTCGATCGGAGGTCCGTAGCCCAAGATATGAGCAAAAGATCGAAAGAGGTCCGAAAACGGGGGGTCTGGGCCCGGACCGACCTGGCCCAACCCCCTTGGGTCGGCCCGGTGCGGCCAGCCCGGCTCGGCGTCGGCTGAGCGGGTCGGCTCGGTGTTGGCCGAGCGGCCGCGCAAAGGGGCGCAACCCCCTTGGACGAAGCCGCCCGCCGCCGCGGCTGAAGCCGCGGCGGCCCCTTCTCTGCGGCGCGTCGGGCGCCGCCGCCTCCTGGCGGCCTGGCCGGTGCCGGTCGTCGCCTTCGGCCGCCGTGCCGGCGGAAAACTCCACGGACCACCGGACGAGCTCCGGTGGTCGGATTTGCCTGCCGTCTTCGCCAACGGCCCTCCCGGGACCCGTCCTTCATTGCGAGGACCTCACAACGCCCGTGCGGCCTGCTTTGTCATCGCCCGCCAATCCGCTCACCAAGAACGAAGAGACGGTGGGTTCGGACTTGTTCGTTGGTCCGCACCCACCGCGTTAGCGGTTTTAAAAAGAAACATCCGACAGTTTTTTTTTAAAACACATCCGAGGACATAAAATCACACAGATTTAATTGCACCATTTAAACCCATGCAGAGGATATAATTCACAAAGATTTAAAAGAACCGCAACCCCCTACCTCAATTAGTTGTTGATCGAAGATTGTCGCGGGGGAAGGAACGTCGCGGAAGAAGCGTCGCGGAAGGAGGATCGTCGGCGTCGCGGTACACGGCGTCGCGTCGTCGATCTCCGAGGGTTCGACGTTCTTCGTCGCCCTTCGTCGGAGGCCGGCGTTCTTCGTCGGCGACGATGCGTTCTTCGCGTTCTTCAACGAAGGAGGATGAAGATTTTCAAGCCTTAGAGCTTTCTCCCAATCCTCTCAACAAGCAACCCCTCAATAAAATAAGTGTTGGTCTTATTTTATTTCTTATGCCAACGTTTTGGAATTCATAAAAGAATCAAACAATTAATTGAATTAATTGCAACGCTTAAACTGCCCAAATTAATGAGGCGTTTCTTAACCAAAATAAACGCACGGTTGATCTCATTAAAAAGGGGGTTGCGGGTGCGTTACTTAGAAGGAAAGAAACGGTGAGGCTCGTGTGGGCCCCACCTCACAAATATCCCACCAAATGGGTAGGATATTGTGGATCCCACCTTATCCGCTTAACTTAAGTTAAGCAAAATAAAATAATTGGTCGCACCATTTTATTTTATTCAATTACTCAACCCGAAAATTATAAAACCACACACGAGCAAACACAACTCCGGAAAAGGTGTTTCTACGCAATTACCGGCGCTGCGATTCCATCGGTGCCCTCAGAATTCGATTCCGAGCACCGGTTCAAAAGATAGAAAAACCCGCTCGTTCGTTCACTGAACGTACCCGGGCTAAACTTCGGAAAAAGATTCCTGGCACACCGGGCCTCGGAATTAGGTGCCGTCAGAAACTGCGTTCTTGTAAAATCCCAAAGAAAATTAAGAAAAAAATTTCCCTTGAATTTTTACGGGTCTTTACAGGCTCTACCAGATTTCTCACAAAAATTTGTGATTGAGTGTGATGCTAAGTTTATTGAAGGTTATGGTAAAATTGCCAAGCCTTTGACCAAACTAACCAAAAAGGGGAAGGTTTTTGCTGGACTGACCAGGCAGCACGATCATTTGCTTATTTAAAGTCTCGCATGACTACTGCTCTTTTATTGGCTCTACCAGATTTCTCACAAAAATTTGTGATTGAGTGTGATGCTTCGGGGAGAGGTATTGGGGCTGTGTTGATGCAGCAAGGCCGCCCAATTGCTTACTTCACTAAGGCTCTAGTAGAATCGAACCTTTCTAAACCAACCTATGAAAAGTAATGGCTCTTGTTTTGGCTGTAAATCACTGGGGGCAGTATTTGTTGGGCAAACATTTTGTGGTTTATACCGACCACAAAGCTTTGAAACATATGCTCAACCAGCGTATTCCGTCAATTAACCAACAATGTTGGCAGACAAAATTGTTGGGACTGGATTTTGAAATTGTATATAAACCTGGCAGGGTTAACCAAGCTGCAGATTCGCTGTCCAGAATTTATGATGGTGACACTATGCCTATTTCTGAAGAAACTTTACTTTGTACAGCACTTTCCGAACCTTTTTGGTTGGAGGTTTCGGTTATCAGGACGGAACTGCAGCAGGACACAGCCCTTAGCAGGTTGATAAGTGATCTTCAAAGTGGTACAGCTTCTGTTTCTGGTTATACATTTCAGGATGGACTGTTATATTATGAAGGCGGATTAGTTTTGTCTAAAACTTCAACGTTGATACTAAAGTTTTTAGCCTATTATCACTCATCCGCCACAGGGGGCCATGTGGGTTTCCACAAAACCTATAAACATTTGGCTTCTGGACTGTTTTGGAATGAATGCCACGGGATGTTTTGCACTATGCTGAACCTTGTTTTTATTATTCTGGGTATTTCTGAGTCCCACATCGGAATACCCCTTTATGTATTCTGTATTTTCAATCTATAAAAGAAGGCCTCCGCCTCACCTTGAGCCATGGAGATTACCTCTTCAACATGGTATCAAAGGGAACGTGCCTCGTGGTGTTGCGGAATGATGTCGGACAGACCTTGGTGGTGGGGGCGGAATCCCAGGGTGTCATGCGGATGTGACACGACAGAGAAGGTCGTGCTCGAGAGATGTCAGTGGCAGAGACACCATTATGAAGGGTGGGTCTCGTGGAGGTGGTTTTCGACCCTGAGAGAGGGTGGACCACGGTGGTTTGCGACCCAGAGAGTGGGTGGGCCATTGATGCCAACGACAAGGAAGGAGCGTCCCCTGAGGCCATGCTTGGTGGCCGGTTAGTTGGAAGCAGACCATTTCGCGGACACATAGAAGGTCACGATCCTGCTTGCACGAGGGCGTGCATGGAATGGTGGTGAGAGAGTGTCACGACCCAATCATGGAGGTCCTGTCCCACACCAGCAAAAACATCAAAGCTGCGGTTCGTCTGGTTTGTCCCTATCGAAGAGATGAGAGTCGCCTCGACAAAGTGGAGGATGATGCTTGTCAGACTTGACACCACTGCGTGTCTTTTGATGTCTGTTATGTCCGTGACACTCGATCCGGGCTCTCCAAGCTCTCTCCTAAATCCCTCCGCTGCATATTTCTCGGCTATTCCCGCACACAACGTGGATATCGATGCTTCTCTCCGGACCTACGGCGGTAATCCAGACACGAACATTGATGATTGTCTTCCTCTCATTATCCACCCTCCACCGGTGTCTCCCCCTGCTGCTGATCACCATTTTGGTACGGTCTACTCTCGTCGCCCATCGACTGTACCCCTTGTCCCGGCCGAGGACACCTTCATCCCCGCTTCGTCCGATGCTCCTGCCCCGACACCAGACGACTTGCCCATTGCACTGCGGAGAGGTACTCGATCTTGCCAGTGTACTCTATTTGTATCTTCATACAGGGGTCTGTCAGCTCTGGAGACAGTATCTATTCCTCGCACAGTTGGTGATGCAAAATCTCACCCGGGGTGGCTAGCAGCAATGCGGGATGAATTGCAGGCTCTGGAAGAAATCCATACTTGGGATCTTGTCCCCCTTCCAGTAGGGAAAAAGGCAGTTGGTAGCAAATGGATTTACACAGTCAGGCTGAATCCCGATGACACTTTCCATAGACTCAAAGCCCGCCTTGTGGCAAAGGGCTTCGCACATACTTATGATATTGACTATTTGATACCTTCTCTCCAGTTGCCAAGATGGCTTCTGTTCGATTATTCATCTCTCTGGCCGCCCATAATCATTGACCTCTTCATCAACTGGATGTCAAAAATGCCTTCATCCATGGATTTCTTGAGGAAGAGGTTTATCTGCAGCAACCCCCCGGATTTTGTGCCTTCGGCGTCGAGTCTCAAGTCTGTCGACTCCGCCGCTCTCTTTACGACCTCAAACAGTCTCCTCGTCCTTGGTTTGGCCGATTCAGCACTGTCGTCACCGATTTTGGGCTCTCCCGCAGCATGAAGGACCACACAGTGTTCTACAGGACGACATTCGTTGGCTGCATCCTGTTGGTCGTTTATGTGGATGATATCATCATCACCGACAGCGACTCTGATGGAATCACCCAGCTCAAGGGGTATCTTCACCAGCACTTCCATACTAAGTATCCCGACCCTCTCACATACTTCTTAGGCATCGAGGTCTCCTATTCTCCGGACACCATTTGTCTCTGCCAAAGGAAATATGCGTTGGATATTCTGCAGGATGTTGGGCTGACATAGACCACTGCTGTGGACACTCCTCTGGAGCCTGGGGAACGGTCTCTCTATGACTCCTCAGAACCGTATTCACACCCAGAGCGTTACCGTCGACTGGTAGGCAAACTCAATTATCTCACCATGACTCGTCCAAACATTGCCTGCGTTGTTGGCAAAGTGAGCCAATTCATAGAGCATCCGACCACCTCTCAGTGGGATGTTGACCTCCGCATCGCCAAATACATCAAACGAGATCCTGCCTGTGGTCTTCGCTACTCCCAACATGCTCATCTGAATATTGAGGCCTTCTGTAATGCTGATTATGCTGGTTGCCTTGCTACCCGGAAATCTACTTCTGGGTTTGCCATGTTCTTGGTAGACAACCTCATCTCCTGGCACAACAAGAAGCAGACTGTCGTCTCCCGCTCCAGTGCGGAGTCCGAGTACCGAGCCATGGCCACCATCACTACAGAGATCATTTGGCTTCGACATCTCCTCCACGAGTTTGGCTTTTCTCCGTAGACATTTACTCACATCTGGTGTGACAATCAGGCAGCCACCAAGATTGCTTCGAATCCCGTCTTACATGAACGCACGAATCATATTGAGGTGCACTGCCACTTTCTTCGCCACCACCTGGAGCACGATCATGTCAGCTTTAGCCACATCCCGACGACGGACCAGCTTGCCGACATCTTCACCAAAGCCCTCTCAGGGGCTCGCCTCGCCTCGCTCAGTTCCAATCTGGGCATCCACAGCATCTACGACCCAACTTGAGGGGGAGTGTGTCTGGTCTTTCTTTGATGTTATCTTTCTTTTGTGGGTCTCGTGTTCTAAGCTGGGCATGTCCAGCTTGAGGGGGAGTGTTGAACTCTGTTTTTATTATTCTGGGTATTTCCGAGTCCCACATCGGAATACCCCTTTATGTATTCCGTATTTTCAATTTATAAAAGAAGGCCTCCGCCTCACCTTGAGCTATGGAGATTACCTCTTCAACACACTACGTACGTAAGTGTGATATTTGTCAGCGGCAAAAGTACCAAGCTTTGACTCCGGCTGGTTTGCTCCATCCTTTGCTTGTTCCAGATTTTGTGTGGGATGAACTCTTAATGGATTTTATTTCGGGTTTGCCAAAGTCACAAGGGTTTGATGTGATTATGTTAGTTGTGGATAGGTTATCCAAGTACTCTCACTTTGTGCTTTTACAACATCCTTGTACAACTAAAGAGGTGGCAGAAAATTTTGTTTGGGAAATTGTCCGATTACATGGAATTCCTCGATCGATTCTTAGTGATCACGATCCTTTATTTGTCATCAATTTTTGGAAGGAGCTCTTCTGTCTTTAGGGTACTCATCTCAAGATGAGTTCGGCTTACCATCCTCAAACAGATGGTCAAACCAAAATTGTTAACAAACGTTTAGAAACATACCTCAGGTGTTTAACGGCCCCAAACTTGGGCACGATGGATACCATGGGCTGAGTGTTGTTATAACACTGCAGAACATTCTTCAACTAAATTGACTCCTTTTGAGGTAGTTTATGGTCGCAAACCACCCACACTTATTCGTTTTGTTCAAGGGGAGACACAAGTGTAAACAATAGCTTAGACTTTGCTTGAACGAGATGAAGTTTTAGATCAACTTTGTCAGAATCTTCATCGTGCACAACAGCTAATGTCCCGTTCTTCCAACCGGCACCGGCGGGATGGAAATTTTTCTGTGGGCGATTTGGTTTTTGTCAAGCTCCGTCCGAATGTGCAGACTTTGAAGTCTAAAAGGTTGTGTCCAAAGTTTTCCCCTCGTTTTTATGGGCCATTTCAGGTTCTTTCACGATTGGGAGCCACTGCTTATAAGCTGCAGTTACCACCAGTTTCTCGTTTGTATTCGGTATTTCATGTTTCTCAACTGAAGTGTGCAGTGGGTGATTTTCTTGTGCCAACAACTCTTCCTTTGCTCTGGGATAGCGTTTTAGATTCTACGATTCGGCCAGCCAAATTGTTTGACATGCGTTTCTTACCATATCGGCCCCACGGAGAGTGCCTTATTCAGTGGGAAGATTTACCCCTGGAGGAATCAAACCTGGGAAGATGTCGAGTCTTTTTCCCAGCAGTTTCCGGATTTTTCCCTTGGGGACAAGGTTTCTCTTGGGGGGGGGGGGATTGTTAGAGACGAGTTAGTTTCTACTTCTGCTGTTACGAGTGTTTGTCCTTGAGTACTTCACACTTATAAAAGGTGGGGGAATAAGTAGTCTGTTGAGTTGGTGAAGTAGTCTGTTTGAGTTGGGACTGGTGACGTGGCAAGGGGACTGTTGACGTGTGGCTGAGTAGTGGTCTAGGAGCCTTTAAATTGTTCGCAGTCGGTGCTTGTCGGCCTCAGCAAGGGAAAATAAGGCAGGGAGATCGGTGCAACTGGAGTTGGGAGCTCAGAGTTCGTCGGGCAACTAGAGAGAAATTCTCTTCGTTTTCGGTTTTCTTCTTCTTTCAAGCAAAAGGCTACAAATTGTAGTGGATGTAAGTGTAATTGATGAGAATAGAACAACCGAACCTTCTGGTTCTGTATGTTTTCCAGACTCTGTTTTAGTTACGTAACAAGTACTGAAGGAAAATTCCTTCAACCCTATGAGATTCCCGTGCTTCTTATTATTGAGATTAAAACACTTACTTCCGAAGATGCGAAAGTATTTCAATGTTGGATTTTTCTCATTCCACATCTCGTATGTAGTCTTTTCTTCTCCCAAACATAACAAAAATTTGTTTGAAATATAGATTGATGTCAATGACTGCTTCATTCCAGAACTTCTCTGGTTAGTCTTTCTTAATAAGAATCGTTCTGGACATATTGTTTATGATCTGATTTCTCTTCTCAACAACATCATTTTGTTGAGGAATTCTCACTGCTGATTTATTTCATGCTTCTCGGGATAATCCCCCACTAGTATGTTCGTAAACTCCGTGCCGTTGTTGGTTCAAATTTTTTAGATCTTCTGCCCATGCATCTTTTGGGCTTTGCTCGTGGTTCGACGTTGTTATGCCGTCTAGTGAGTTTTGATGTTGGCGAGCCATGGTGGGATTTTAGTTTCAGATGTTTAGTTTATTGATTAAAGGGTGTTTATGTATGGGTTAAGTGCTCTGGGACTCAGAGGATGTCGCTATGAGTTTGGGATTAATTTTTGAGTCATTGGTCGGGGTAAGTTGCTCCATGCATAATTCTTTAAATTGAAAACTGTAGAAGGATAAAATGAGAGAGACCCGAACCCCCCAAGGTGTACTCTCTAAAGGAGCCCTTGGGGTTCTTTTATAATGAATAATTAAGACCACACCAAACCTCAAATCCGATGTGGGATGCAGACTCCAACCCTCCCCCTCAAGCTAGGTACCTAGCTTGAACACATAAAGAAAAAACAAAGCAAGCAACAAGGTGCAAACACTTCCCCTCAAGCTGGACATACCCAGCTTGATGACAAAACAAGACGAAATAAAATATAAAGCTGCTGCTGCTGCTCCCCCTCACGATCGAAGCTCCCCCTTCTAGATGATGAATGGATGAAGTTGTCACGGGTGTAGCAGAGGAACCACAACGACCAGGCCGGTTGACAGAGCGCCAGGAATGCCGCACTAGTGGGGCCGGTCGATGATACGCCGGTAAAACAACACTAGCACCGGGAAAACCGCACTTGCGGGGCCGGAGGCGGGAGGCGGGGATTTCGCAGAATTGTTGCGGCTGGCGGCGCCATAGGGCCCGGATCTCAGGCGATCAAAGTGCTCCACCACGGTGGAGGAAGCGCAAGGGCGTGCCGGCGGACAGGGATGCGGCTGCAGGGAATCGTCGGGAGATGCCGGCGATGGGAGGCGGGGATTCCGCAGGAGGTGCCGGTGAGGAGGCAGCGCTGCCACAGGAGGCCGACGCAGAGGGAGCAACTTTGCAGAGGCGGCGCAGGAAGGCGGAGCCGGTTGTCGTCGGGAGTCCGCAAGAGGGATGCAGGGGGGGCTGGCCGGTGCGAACAAGTGCGAGCAGAGGAGGCTGACTGGGAGTGCGGAAGGCGGGAGGGGGTGGCCGCTGGGAGGCGCCGGCGAGGGAAAAACAGAGCCCCCCGCAGGAGGAGGAGGCCGGCGTCGGGAGGGAGATGGCTAGGAGGGTGCGGGACTGCTTCAGAGGGGAGGAAAGCCGTGACACAGGGAGGCGGAGGAGGGAGTTGCCGGAAGAGGTCGCCTGGACGAGGGCGCCGGACGAGGTCGCCTGGACGAGGTTGTCATGCGTGCTGGAGGGTCGTCGGGATCGGGACGCCGTGAGTCGCGCTGAGGCGGGCCGCCAGGAAAAGCCGCCGGAGGCGGGTTGCCGGGAAGAGCCGCAGGAGGCGAGATTGGGAGGCCGGGAGCCGGGAACTGGGCCGCGTAGGGCTGGCTGTCGGGATGCCGCGGAAGGAGATGGGGAACGGGAGGTCAGAGTCGGGCGATAGCCGCCAGGGGAGCACCTGGACGAGGCCGACAGGGGGCGGCGCGAGGAGGTGGGCTGTCGGGCGAGCACCTGGACGACGGCGCCGGGAAAAAGCAGGAGGGTGGATTCCGCGGGGATCGGGAGGCGCGACCTAAGGCGGGGTCAACGCGCGCAGCGGGTAGTGGACGTCGCGGACGACGGGAGTCTGCTGAGGGCCGCCGGAAGAGATGCAGAGGGAGATGCCGATAGGAGAGGTCGTCGTCCGCCGTCGAACGGACCAGGGAATCGTGCAAGGAGGCTGGAGCCTCGCCGGGATGCCGCGGGAGGAGGCGGGCCGGGAGTCGCGTGGGAGATGCCGGGAGAAGGGAGTGCGCCGCGGGATGCAGGCGCCGACAGGGGGAGATTCGTCGAAGATGCGGCGGGCCGAGCTGCGCTTGGGAGGGAGGTGAGGGGCGACGACAGAGCTGGCCATGGAGGCCGCCGCCCCCCTTACGGGAATAAAAAGTCAGTAAACCCTAGAGCGGAATAAAGAAAAATAGATGGGAGGGGGGTCGGGTTTATCAAACCCCCTCTGATACCATGTAGAAGGATAAAATGAGAGAGACCCGAACCCCCCAAGGTGTACTCTCTAAAGGAGCCCTTGTGGTTCTTTTATAATGAATAATTAAGACCATACCAGACCTCAAGTTCGATGTGGGATGCAGACTCCAACAAAAACCATGATTTATTGCCTGCTTTTAACCCATGCTTTGAACGTCTTAAAATTTTTATGATGGATATATCTATTGATTGTCACCTAAATGTCTTTGGGTTCTCTCCTGGTTTCATATGGTTATAAAAAGGGTTTAAGTTTTGAGTTATAAAGCCTTCATCTTGTGCAAATCAAACATTTATTGACAATGCCTTAAAGGCTCTTTCCAAAGGAAATTTGGTAATAAAAAGGGGAGTTTGATCCTTAATGATTTTAAAGGTGGGGATACTTATGTTTTTAAAAAAATGGTATATGAACTAAGGATGAGTTTGTTTTTCTTCGAAGAGCTGTCTTATGTTTTAGTGATTGTTTGGGGATGCCATTGACATTTGATTTTAAATGTAGTCGTGTAGAATTTATAAAAGAATATGGTGTTTTAAAAGGATTTTAAATCTGGTTTTCTGAAGAATTTCTCCAAAGGCCCGGTTGACACTTAAAAAAAGGGGGTTTTCTTCCCACTAGTTCGGTGCGATGTCCTGGTCGGTGAACTTATACTGTTTCTTTCCACTAGTTTAGCGTGTTGTCCTGATTAATGAAGTTATACCGTTTCTTCCTACTAATTCAGTATGCCTTCATGATTAGTGAAGTTATACTGCTTCTTTCCATTAGCTCAGTATGTTGCCTTGACTAGTGAAGTTGCACTGCTTATTTCCATTGGTTTTGTGTGTCGCACTCACCACTGATGTAATATTGTTAGCTATGATCGGACTCTAGCTAGCGGCCGACATACGACAGTTGTATATGATTGTGGATACAGGCTAGCACGGATCGTAGATTACCTTGACCTTAGTTTTCCTAGGGCCACTCCCATGATGTTTACTTTTGGTTTTCTTCTTTTATTGCTTAAAAATTGTTGTTGGTACTTTTGTTTCTATGTGGTGATCTATTCCCGCCTGTATTCTTTGGTGTTAGTTGTTTTATGGCTGTTGTGTCAGCACTTGTTATCTTTGGGAATTTCCTTTGCTAAAAAAGTATAAATTTATCTCTCTAGTGCTTTCTTGGTGGAATTTGAAAAGGGGTAGTTAAAGGTTGGCCATTTTCCTTGTGGGTATTTCTTGAAGTTGTTTTTTCCCCCTCTTTAAATGCCCTTTTTTCCCTAGTATGTTTTCAAAGTTTGATTAATTTTAAACGGGTGCAGTGGTTAGATAAAATGGATTAAAGTGGTGGTTTCATGTGATTTGTTTTAATTAAAATGAAAAGTTTACCTTCATTGCTGTATTTTCAAACTACAATGGAAGTGATTTATCTTTAAAGAGTATGCATCGGGTGTGGGGTGATTACCTACTGGGCATTTGCTCACGACTATATATTTCAGGTTCTATTCAGGTTCCGATTGGATAACGTTTGGTCTTAGGTTCCAGGTTCGAGTACGATGGTGGTGCTAAGAAATGGTGCTGCTCAACACATGGAGATGGGTGATTGTAGTCTTCTTTTCATTCTGGTATTTTATTCATTTTGTGTGTTGTATCATGGTGGTCATATATTTTATGTCTCTTTTGATTATGCTTATTGGATTTCTTGTACGACTGATGAGTTACATTTTATGCTTATGCCTCGTTTGGTTCTATATTATTGAAATTGTTTATTTTGCATGTGTGTGCATCCGATTTACGGAGTGACTATGTCAGACTTTTGGGTGGAAGTTTTGTGTTATCCTTCTTTCATTGGGTGAAACCGTTCTCACTTGCATACCTTTGATGCCCAGACATTAGTTTTCACCCCATGGGGATTGGAAATGACCTTCGGATTTTGTCACAGGCCGGCATGGGTGCCCATATCAGGGGTAGCCTGAGTTTGTTCATGACAAAATAGTATTAAAACCCAGTTTTATTTTATACTGTTTGAGGAGTCAAGGTTGACAAAAGATAAGATTGTTGGAACTTTGGAGGTTGATCATGAGCATGTGCTTGATCACCACCTTTTGTACAGAGGAAGTTGGGAATGCATAATTTTAGTTTGGAGTTTGATTTAACCTTCTTTATAGGTACAATTCTAGCTTTGGAGAAGGATGGAAGAGGAACCAATGAGCTGCATTAGTAGGGTGCTTGGGTTGCAAATTGTGCACACCGACCATGTATCTTGGAAGTGTGTGGTTTTGTTGTGTTTTTTCTTATTTTGATGCTTCTTGATGTTTTCTATTAATCTCGTGGATTGATTTTTATTATTGTTGGTGACGTTTACATGATTTCAAGCTATTTTTACCACGGTTTATTTGAAATTTGAGATTAATTAAGATGATTTCCTTTAGGTGGTGGTGGTTATTTATGTTAGGTTTTATTTTTATGTTACGACCTTTGGTATCTATTCCTTAAAGCTAAATTTCTTTGAAATGAGTTTTTATGTGAGCGAATTTGGGAGATAAGTGACATGATGAAAGAAGAGTGCCATTTTATAACATGTATAGGTTTTCAATTGATTCTCCTTTTAAAATGCTTCAAAAGGTGACAAAGGTTTTGATGGGGAGTTTTTAATTGGGAGGATTTAAAATGTGGTAAAATTTGAAATTTGAATTGGTGTGATAACAATGTTTTGAAAATTGAATAGTTTTAAAAATGGTGAAACTTTTTTACATAATTGAAAAAACGAGTCACCAAATTTGAAATTCTTGGTTTGTGGTAAGAGGTTATAAGGTGAAATAGGATTTACATCCATTTAATCATCATTGAATAAGTCACATTATTTGGGTTAAATGACTTGTTTCGGTGGAAGCCAAATTGACAAGAGGTCACAAGTTCATTTTATGGATTAGTATGTTTTAAATCATGTGTTTTTAATCAATAAGAATACCCATGTGTTTAATTAGGGATTTGAATTTTTTTCCTGTGAGAATGGTTTTAGTTAAGTTGGTAATAAATACCCATGGGAATTACTTTTTTTTTGCTTTTAGTTCACCCTTTAAAGGAAAATGATTTGTAATACTTTTAAGGGGTTTTGATTTTTATCATTAGAAATATTGATGTAAATACTAAATATTTTGGTTTTAAGTGATGTTTTGTGGGTTATGTTTGGTTTTAAAATGAGTAAACCATTTCATTTGAAAGGATATGTTTTTTTACTTATGGTCTTTTAGGTTTCATTTATATTGAAAAATCTTTTACGTGTTCAGGTTTTGTTGTGTTTCCAAGAGTATGTTATTTCATGTAATATATTTAGCATAAAATTATTTGGTTATTTGAATTTATTCCTTTATGATTGGATTCTTCCTTATTGATGCGTTTTTATTGGTTTTGTTATCATTTTGATGAGTTTATGTTAATATATAGGGTTTGGTTATCATTTTGATGATATTTGGTTTCAGAGAAAGGAAAAGTTTTTTATTATGGGGAGAACCTTGTACGATTTTATGATGTTTTAGTGTGAAATTTTATAGCACATGAAATTGCCCCTTGTCATGTGAGTGGATAGGAAGTCTGTGAGATTTTTTGGGGATGAAAAACTTTGTGTTGAGGAGGGTGTAATGAAAAGAGTCGTTACTGGTTGACGAAGTTTATAGGGATTTGATTTTTTGGATCCAGATTGGGTAGCGAGAGTTTGGTCATTTTTTTAACGATTCTTGAGATGTTTTGGGGGTGGTAGTTTGGTGGAGGGAAACCTAGAGCGAGTCCCAAGGTGTCAATTGGAGTTGTATAGCTTTGGGGTGAGAGATTTGTGATTTTTAGTTCACTACGCTGTAGTCCTAGAGCCACCATGACATGGAGGACTCCATTAGGGCTAAAACACCTGTTGTGTAGGTGTCTGGTGTTGTGTGAGTCGTTTCCAAGCTATGGGTGTTTTGGGTGACTGTGGTGCTTCGGTGAGGCTGAGCGGAGCCTCGATGTGAAACGAAAGAGGAGTCTATGCTGTGGTGGAGTAATTCGAGCGATTTTGGTTTGACCATAGGTGCGTATTGTGGAGCATGCTATTTCGAGCAAGGGAAATCCTTGCTTGAAATGGCGAGTGGGGAACCATGCTGTGGTTCTTCCCTGAGTCGAGGTTCGACTTGGGCTGTGAGGGATTTCCACCACGATGTGGAGGGAAATACCATGACGTGGTCTGTTTGCCCAATCCCTTTTTAATTCTTTTGAATTTCCATTCCTACCCTTATCTAAATTTTAACCCCTCATCTATCTTTCCCCTCATTTGCACAACCTAAAAGCTTCCCCCGACTTATGAACTCTTCCTCCTCGCTCCTTGGTGATTCTCCATCAATTTTAGCAGAAAAACTTAAAGGTTAGTCTTGATCTCTTTTGGTTCTTTCTCCTCTTTTTCCTTGTTCCCCTTTATTCCTTTCTAATTCTTGCTTGCCCAGTTACGGTTTGTGGAGATGATTCCCCTAAGGCATGGTGGAATCGCCCCGCCTCTTGGGGCTTCGGTGTGCGACTTGTAGAGGAGGTCTTGGAAGGGGATGCTCGAGTTGTTTGTCGTTATCTTGAGGTATGTCTTCCTGCAGACTTGTTTAGGGTTTTGGTGAATTTGGGTTTAATTGGTCATTGATTCAAGGATATTAATTGGGGCTTTAGTACAAACTTAAGTCTGGGTGCGAGTTAGGAGTGGATTGCACCCTGTTGCTCGTGGTTCGTCACTGTTATGTTGTCCGCTGAGTTTTGGTGTTGGAGATGCCATGGTGAGATTTTGGTTTTAGATGTTTGGTTTATTGATCAAAGGGTGTTTATGGTTGGGTTAAGTGCTCGAGGACCCGGAGGAGGTCACTACGAGCTTGAGATCGATTTGTGAGTTGTCGGTCGAGGTAGGTTACTCCATGCATAACTCTTTAAATTTAAAATGATGATTGCCTGCCTATTTTAACCCATGCTTTGAACTTCTTAAAAATTGTATGATGGATATATATTGTTTCTCACTTAAATGTCTCGACTTCTGTCCCAGTTTCCATGTGGTTATAAAAAGGGTTTAAGTTTTGAGTTATAAATCCTTCTTTATGTGCAAATCAAACATTTATTGAAGATTCCTTAAAGTCTCTTTCCAAAGAAAATTTGGCAATAAAAAGGGGTGTTTGATACTTAATGATTTTAAAGTGTGTGTGTGGGGGGGGGACTTATGTTTTTTAAAAAATGGTCTTTGAACTAAGGATGAGTTTGTCTTTCTTCTAAGAGTTGTCTTGTGTTTTAGTGATTGTTTGAGGACTCTTTATTGACATTTGTTTGATATTTGATTTTAAATGCAGTAGTGTGGAATTTATACAAGAATATGTCATTTTCAAAGGATTTTAAAGCGTTTTCCCTGGGTTGGTTTTTAAAGAGCCGAATTCCAAAATAAGGTTTTCTCAAGAATGTCTCCAAAGGCCAGATTGGCACTTTAAAAAAGGGGTTTTCTTCCCACTAGTTTAGTGAGTCATCCTAACTAGTGAAGTTATACCATTTCTTCCCACTAGCTTAGTGTGTCATCTTGACCAATGAAGTTATATTGTTCCTTTCCACTAGTTCAGTGTGTCTTCTTGACTAGTGAAGTTATACTGCTTCTTTTCGCTAGCTCAGTGTGTTACCCTCACTAGTGAAGTTATACTGCTTATTTCCACTGGTTCAATGTGTCATCCTGACCAGTGAAGTAATATTGTTTATCTACGACCGGTGACAATTGTATATGATTATAGATACATACTAGCACAATGATCATAGATTACCTCGAACTTAGTTTTCTTAGGTCCACTCCCATGATGTCTTTTACTTTTGATTTCCTTCTTTTATTGTTTAAAAATTATTGACGTTTACTCTTAGTTATTCTTCTTTCATTGTTTGGATTCTGTTATTGTTTATATTTTGTTTTTTTCTTTATTTGAGTGATGCTATTACTGTTTACTTTTGTTTTCATGTGGTGATTTATTCCCACTTGTATTCTTTGGTGTTAGTTGTTTTATGAGTGTTGTGTTAGAACTTGTTATCATTGGCAATTTCCTTTGAAAAGTATAAATTTATCTCTAGTGATTTCTTGGTGGAATTTGAAAAGGGGGCAGTTAATGATTGTTCATTTTCATTTACTTCTAAAATGTGGGTATTTTGAAAGTCTTGGTTTTGAAATTGTTTCTTTTTCTTTAAATTCCCATTAAATGAGTGAAATGGTTACTTATATAAAATGGATTAAAGTGGTGATTTCATGTTATTCGTTTTAATTAAAATGAAAAGATTACATTTATAGTTGTATTTGCAAACTAGCATGAAAGAGATTTATCTTTAAAGAGTATGCATGTAGTGTGGGGAGGTTACCTATCGAGCTTTTGCTCATGCCTATATATTTCAGGTTCTGTTCAGTTTCTGGTTGGATAGTGACTGGTCTTGGGTTTCAGGTTCGAGTATGGTGGCGGTTCCAAGCAGTGGAGCGAATTGCTTGACTCATGGAGATGGGTGATTAAAGTCTTCAGTTCATTTTGGTATTGCATTCATAAGGTGTGTTGTGCTACGTTGACCATATCTTTTCGGTCTCTTGATTATGCTTATTGGATTTCATTTATGATCGATGAGTTACATTGTATTATTATACTTAGTTTGGTTCTGTTTAGTATTGAAACTATTCAATTTGTATGTGTGATCATTCGACTTATAGAATGATCATGTCAGACTTCTGGGTGGAAGTTTCGTGTTATTATTTTTTCATTGAGTGAAATCATTTTCATTTGTATATATTTGATGCCTAGACACCAGTTTCCAGCCCGTGAGGATCGTGAACACCCTCTAGGCCTTGCCATGGGCTAACTTGGGTACTCGGATTTGGGGTAGCCCAGTTTGGTTTGTGACAAGTGGGACTTGAATGGCCAGGTGATCGAAAAATCATTATTACAGCGGAGGCTGAGAGGGAAAGATGCTTGGAAGGTAGTTGAATGAAAGCCTTGGAAACAATCTTTAAGTGAAAGATTGTTGAGGTGTGAATCTTGTTTCTCAGCTCAAGCATTGTTCATGTTGGATTGGTGTAACCCGATCCATTTTGGATGATGTTGGGTTGAATGCTTGCGGCCCATACTGCGCACTAGGCTGTAACTCCGCGGGTCGAGCTCTGCAGTGAGCTCGTTGGGGGTTGCAGGGGGCAACGCGCCCCTACGCCCCCGGTCCCGAACCCAAATTTTGGGGCACTTTATCAATTCTGACCGACTGTAGTAGAGCTGACCGAACAACACTAACAAGACACTGTAGTATTGCGGATTTTGGAGACAACGATACTGTAGCTCCGCGGACTTCCAGTCACCGACCACTGTAACAGCATGGACTTGGGTGACCGCGACACTGTAGCAATGTGGATTTGCAGCCACCGTTCACTGTAACAGTGCAGACTTTCTGCGCGGTTGGTGGCACAATACTTCATCTTCTTTATTAGCCCATTTCAGGTTAGAGTTTCTGTGTGTGAAACTTTGAGATCTCTCTGTATTTTGTGCTTTCGAAACTAGTGAAATTCTGCCTCTTTGTAGACGTAGGGATCATTTCCTGAACAACATAATTCTCTATGTCCTGAGATCTTCTCATTCTTTTGTTTTTTCCCTCTTACTTTTCTGTGAATCATTTGTCGCTTTGTTGTTCCCACCATTTTCGCAACAGTTCAGAGGGTGGCTGTGGGTTGGTTGGAGTACTAGTAGAGCAATCACGAATGGTGACATGTTCATATCGAATGATCAACGATAGTGCACTATTGGGTGGTTGAGGAAGATTTGATTGACGATTGAGTGCAGTTGGGCAATGGACTTTTCAATTTTCCATTGTGTCGATGGGAAATTTGGTGCAATTGGTTAAATTAGTTGTCTGTAATGAAGGAATACCTGAAGAATATTATGTCCATGTGATGAACAATGATTGGCATGGAGGTTCGAGATTTGTCTATAAATAGGTGGTGTCTGTAAGGATATTGAGTGAGATCAATCTTATAATTACTTTCTAAGTGGTGATTAGAAATCACTTGCAACTCATTAGTTTTTCTCTCCCATCTCTTCTAGTGGAAATCATTGTTTCTCCATGGACATGAAATTTCCTGAACCATATAAATTTATTGTGTGCTAGTTGTGTGATCTTTCATTCATTTTCCATTCATTGTTGGCTTTCTAGAGTCTTGTTTGATACTATGCGTGGAATCTTACTCGGATACACCACTATCGAGTGTCTACAGTTATTCCAATCTTTGTTTCGCACTTGAAATTCAGAGGGGCAGATTCTTGTTATGGGCACAACATGAGTCACGTTGTACTGCGAACAATATTAACCACTTATTATTGCCAACAAAAATAATGTGGACAATGTTATCATTATATTTTTCTGTGATATCGACAATTCTACATTTTTACAGATTTTTTAGGATTCAACAATTCTCTAATCCCTCTATAAAGATGGATCTAATACCATTGAAGGGGTTTTAAGACATCAAACACGTCTAATGGCAGTAGAAATCCAAAATCCAAACTAAGATCATTTGGTAGGTAAGATGGAAGAATAAAATGGAAATAAAAGATACATACTTTCTATCTAATATTTTTCAACTATGTAGTTGATGAGGACCATTAAGCACAAAACAATGCACTTTTGCCTCCAAAGCTAGTCCACTAGTTATAGAATTCCTAAACACCTTTGGATGGACCTTTTTGTTACCATGACATGCTAGTACCTCAGGTGTTAAAGGAGAGAAGATAAAAAAGAGAGTTTTGATTATAATGTAACTTCTATCATGCATTAATAATAAATCCATGAAGTCCTTTTTATAGGCTTCTTTCATTAATGAAAGAGTCATGGACTTTAAACGTTCCACAAATCCTCAGTCGATGCTCAACCTATACGTTATACATTATAACATTAAATAAGTGATCGTTGAACTCTTCAACGAGTTGTGACATATCATACCTCGGGTGGCAGGGAGGGAGGGGTTTGGGGTGCTGGTCACGGGGTCGAGTCCCCGTGTCGTTTCTTTGTGGGTTTTCCTTATAGCGTGTGTGCACCACCATTTGGCGGTTGTAACCCAACCTTTTAAAAGTAAATGATAGTTTAATAGAGACAGAACAAAAACACGATGTCTTATATTGTCGTGTTATCTCTCACCATGATATCCCATAACACGGGAAACATTATAGTCCTAACCTTGCCTACATTATGAGGCTTATGTGTATAACACTTTCAATTATGACATTCAATTTTTTTATCGACAATGAAAATGACTTAAGTGCCTAAGAATTTGATTTACCTATTATTGCATGTACTTTACATAGGAATTAGTGGTTATATTGATTTAAAATCTATAAAAATGATTTATTTTAGTCTTGGATGGTTCTATTTGGTATATTTCGATCATATAAGATGCCTTTATAGAGTTTGAAAGAAATGGGGAACATTTGATTCTTAAAGGAGTCAACATATCAATACCGAGAGAACACAATTAACCCAACATTTGATGTTACATGTCGTGTTTTTTATTAACTTAATGGTCACGATTGCATCTCGAAGAAAGTAATTGACAGATCGTGCCAAAGTAGAGAAGATAGGTTTGTGCCTGATACAAGATTTAAACATCACATGTCGAGACAATGTATTTACTATCTTTAGTGTTTTTTGGGAACTTTAAGATGACATGCCACATTGAGCATGTTGTGTTTGACTATGAAGAGTTAGTCTAGTTCATCAAAGATGAACATGTAACATGGAATGTTCATCCATGAAAGGTGTCACTGAGGACATGTTCTCCAACATATCATTCCTTATTTGAACAAGTCGTGCAACCTATGCTGTGTTTATTATCCACGCATCATGTTGCCTTAAGAAGATTTAACCTTAGAAGGTGTGCCCAAGGAATACGAGTCGTGTTATGATGTCGTGCCCTTTGAAGGATGATCTCTCATACTTTTTGGGTATATCAACTCGAAGTATTCGATATCAACATGATGTGAAAATTTTTATGGATAAACAAAGATTCCTAAGAAATTAGAGGTTAATTTTTTTTTGCTTATTTTAAATAAATCAAGTAATGTGAAAGGCTTAGAAAAATAGAAGTTGACAAATTAAATTAACCAAACACGTTCGGGGAGATAATGATTATTCATACAACATGCGATGTTTCAATACCAACATGTCATGCCAAGAGTTTCATTGAACACTTGACCAAGCTAAATAAATGATGACATGCCAAATTAGGAATGACATAACTTTTTCCATGAATTTTAATAAATTTTTACAAACCTCTATGAGATTGTTTTGGAAAAAAGTATAGATATTTGACATAGAGACCTAAAGAAATGCACTAGAAAAAAGACTAAACTATCAAAAAGAGAAGAGACGATTCTAGAGCAATAGAAACAAATCGTTTTCATTAAAAACACATTATTCTTAATATTTATTGGAATTTAATTTAAACATATTTTGGAAATCTAGAGAGATGATGTGTGATTAAATTTATCAATTTTTGATTGTATGGACATGAGTAAAATGATAATGAGATTATTTCTTATTTATTTGAATTGACTCACTAATCATAATTGAATCGTGTCGAGAATTATTTCCAAATTATATAATCTATATAAATTGGTCAAATTAAAGTTTTAGATAACACCAACATATTTGAGATATACAATGCCATGTTATTATTTATATCTACACATTCTTATATAAAGACCAAATCCAAGAGCTTTGAATAAGTTTACTTAAAAGTCATTGCCTTGGCTTTCGCTTCGTCTGTCTCATTGGGGTTGTGTTGGGTATTTTGGCTTTGGTGAGAGCCTCGACATGGTAATGAGTTGCTTCTTTAGGCGAACCACATGTCTCCCTTCTGATACATCAACTATTATTCTAGGTGGGCGTTATTGTCCCTCGCTCTTTGTTTCAAGGGATTCTAATTTGGACCCATTCGCTTCTCCAAACTCAATCTTAACTTCTCGATTCTCATTGAGGAAGCTTGCTCTCTCCAAATGAGTGCTCTTCTCCTTCTTATCATAGATTTATAAATGTATTGAGTTTTAACTCTCAATGATCACTGCAGTCTGTAGTGTCACACCCCAACCTTCCTTATCTTTATTATTTTATTTTTTTATGAATATTTGATTTTGTCATTAGGCCTCATGCCGTTTCCCTTGGAAATCCTGATTTTTGTGGTATTGGTGCAGTGTACATGGTTATCCTGTACAGTTAGTGCTAACAATGTGATAATTGTGTGGATGACCTACAATTTTTAATAGAGCCATGTCGCACAGTTAGCAAACAATTTTCTAAACCGTGCGGTCAAACTGTGTGAGATGCCTTTGTAGGTTCTGTGCGCAGTGGAAGCGCATTGGTGGGTTTGCCCAACTTTAATTTTAGCGTTAAACAACATTCAATCCGATCTTCGTCACGATAATAAAATGCCGGATCTTCGGAATAGAACGAATAACAAAAAGAAAGAGAAGGGTCCCAGAACCATCGAGAGGATCATCATATGTTGGTTATAATTAATTTAATTAATTGAAAAGAATTACCTTGATGGAATTCTTTCTTCGTTGATGTTTTACGGTCACGTTTCGATGTGATTCGTCATTGCATCACAGAAGACAAAGGTAGACTTCCTCTAGCGGTGATCCACACGTGCACCACGTATCTCTGGACGTCACCAAATGAATCTCTGAGTGCTAGCGTGGATAAGCCTTTGCTTGCGTTGTCCGCCTTAGATCGTCTTGATCCGACAGAGGAGGATCTCTCTCGGTCTTGAGAGCATTCTTGGAGGAAGGAGTTCTCTTGGCCTTGAGAGGATTTTCCAGAATTGTCATGAACAACAATTTATCTAAAAGTGTTGGGGTTGTGATGATATTTATAATCGGGTTTGAGGTTATAGAGTTATAACAATAAATAAACGCGTTACGCGTTTTATTTATTTCATTAACTCTTATTGAAAACCCCCATGTCGAATCATTAATTCCTTGACATGCGCCCACGCTGATTATAATAAATATCATTTAATAAAACAATATTATTTCCTCAAAATACCAACTGGAAAAACTACACAGCGTGTAATCATTAATACACACTGTGTACTTGTTTTTCATTTCCTTTCCAAAATGAAAACTACACGGTGTGTACATTCAATGTATACGACATGTATATCTTGTTTTTCATTTTATTCTTCCTCCAACATTAAAATGATTTAGGCTTCTTTGAATAATTATTAAACCACATACGAGAATAATCTTTATTCTACTTGAGATACTTGGATACACTTAGTGTGTGACCCTCTAGGCCTCTTTCTCGTTGGCATTAGGTGGGCTTGTCTAAAGTCCAAGATTACTGTCTAGCAATGGGTCAAGACACCCAAGAGAAAGAAGTTGATGCCGCATTGACGTGTCACCTCATACGAACGCTTATCGTGTAATTTAATCTCTTTGTATCGATATCTCTAATCAAGCGGGTTGTATGCTAGTGCCATCAACCCATGTGCTCGATTATTCTTTCTTTAACTTCTCAGAATTGAACTCGCCCATACCTTACCATGACCATGGATTTATTTAGGCTATATCAATTCTATCAAAGGGACTGAGATATCTACTTCCGTTATGGAACAGAAGGGACAAATCCTTTCTCGCATTATCTATTAATGCAGTATCACTCGTGACGCACCCAACGTATCCTACCTCGCTGCGAACAGTGTGTCGTCACAGTTTTCATCAGTACATCTAAGTGCACGAGTTGTAATACCCATTAATAATAATCTTAAAGTCTAAGAACCAATACACACGTCCGCATATAGGAACATCCAATGACACTATGAAATGTGGATTTCTTACTGGCAGGTCTCGTTCTCATAATATTCTCCTGGATATTACTGTTAGGACCAAAAGCGGCCTATATACCCTAAGAGGGGGGGGGGTGAATCAGGGTATGAATATTCTTTTCTAAATTCTTCCTGCCCCACTGGATCTTGACCACTTTATTACAAGGGTCACTTTGTTTGCACTTGTGTGTTTATTATGATCACTTCTCTTCTTCTTTATCTGATGATGATTTTTTAAATGCAATGCAGGGAAGCAAGCAGGCAGACACATAGATTTTTACTTGGTTCACCCTCACTGAGCTACGTCTAAGGAGCATACAACAACGATGTGCCGTTGTACCAAATCCACTAAAGCTCACTGCCAATTTACAATGTTTGGGCTAGATCACTTCTATACCCAGGCTCAATGCCTTTACAATGTTTAGGGTTAGCTTACGACTTCCCCAAGGGTCACTCCCTATTTCTCTCTCTCTGGCTCACTGCCGGTGGAGAGGATCACCTTCTTCCTCTTCCTTTGCTCACTGCTCTAGAAAGGATCCACTCACATTTTATAGACCTGTAGGTCTCTTCATTATCACTAATGAATACATCCTCTGTTATATGTAGATGCTCTGTTGAAGTCCAACTTTCACCCGTAGATGAATCTCACTTTGCACTGAAGGTATCAGACAATCTTCCACCTTTTGCACAGCCCTAAAATGACTGGCGTGCTTCTACCATACCTGGCGCACTTCTCTAAGCTGGCGTGCAAGTTCACCTCAACCACTTGCGCGACACTCACTTCTTCAACTCTAAACTGGTACGACTCACACCCTTTTACGCCCAAACCAATTTTGGTGCGCAACTATCAACTGTCGCGCTTCTTCAAATCCTGGAGCGCAAGTGTCACCAAACCACCTGCGCGACACCCCCTTCTTCAACTCTAAACTTGGGCGACTCACACCCTTTCTCACCCAAACCACTTTGGGCGCACAACTATCAACTGGCGCACAACTTCTGATTATCTTTATAATTGCGCGACCACACCACCTGCGTGACTGGAGCTCTGATTTTATCTAAGTGTTAAACTCTCTACTAACGAGTAGGGGTCAAACTCTATTTATAGGCATTTAGACACCCTGAGCGCCGGCGCGCAAGTATCCTCTCGGCGCGCAAGTCCAGCCGCCCTAGTCTCTGTCGCTCTAGTCACTTGCGCGACCAAACCCAAAACTTGAGCACCCCTTTTTCCTTTGCCATATTTTGATGTTATGATCTTAAAAAACATATGGAGAGCAAGTTTCCAAGCCTCCAAGACACCGGCGCGCAAGTCCCTTTGCAAAAAAAAAAAACTATTCTCCATTTGTCGATTTTGAGGTCCAAAAATTTGGCAAACACTGGAAAACGGCGCCACCTTGTATCTGATTTTTTTGAACCGCCTCCAGATTGACCATTCCTTTGTTGACGTTCTTGAATCAATCATGGATCGTTAACAAAATCCCTTGAATGCAACATGCCACCATGAAATCCCCTTTGTCAACAAATTTGTACGTCATGGTTTGCTTTGTCAACAAACACAACATGGAGGCCCACTTTGTCAACAAACACAATCACCTCAAAAATGATTCAATGATACCTTGAGGTATTTTTTCCCAACAATATCCCCCTTTGAGTTTGTTGACAACTCTTCCATAAAAAGATACATCGTTAATTCTTCAGCCACCATTCGCCTATTGCGATTCCGATAGCGATCAAGGATTTACTCAACACATACTCTAAGCCCACATGAGCAATGCTCGGCGTGAGAAACAAGAGTAAATGAAAAGTTCATCAATGAATCACTTCAACTCTGACACCCACTGTTGATACCAAACTGATACTAATTATTTGAAATATTCTTACCGCATTCCAACACCACTCTTCTGCTTTTATCACGATCATCAGCTATCGTGATATCTATTCTTTGATCAATCACTTCTAGCATCGTCAGATTTGATACTCTCCCTATCTTCTCACAGCTTTAACTCTTGTCAGCTGCAAATCCACTTCAACACTATTGCTTGTGTTGTCCAAGCTAAGCTCTGGCTAAGCACTTTGAACCAACTTCAACTCCCCCTATCTAGCTGCTCCACCTGTCAGCTTCTCCCCATATCTTTCATGATTTCTCAAATAACCACACTGTCTCCCCCTTGAACAATCACTATTTTCTCCCCCTTTTTCAATGAACCCAAAGGTCACTCCTTTGCAGTCTGTAACAGAGTAGAGAACACATATCAATACATTAGGGAAAACACATCATACCTCGGGGAAAGGGGGGGGGGGGGGGCAAATCCACACTTTTTCAAGTGTGGGGAGTCGACTGAACTCCTAGAGCCAGTCGATGCCTCTCAAAAGCTTCCTTGGGTAGGGCGTTTGTCAGAATGTCTGCAACCTGTAGCTCTGTAGGCACATACTCCAACTTTACGATTCCCTGCTCAACTTTCTCCTTGATAAAATGATACTTTATCTCAATATGCTTTGTCCTTGAATGATGGAAGAGATTTTTGCTAAGATTTATAGCACATGAGTTATCACACTGGATTCTGATCAAAGACTTCACTTCAACTCCCATATCATCAAACTGTTGCTTCATCCACAATAACGGTGTGCATGTTTGAGTGGCCGCAATATACTCAGCCTACGCGGTGCTCAATGAAATGTAATCTTGTTTCTTGCTTAGCTAAGAAATACACAATCCACCAAGATAGAAAGCACCACCTGACATTGATTTCCTATCAACCACTGAACCAACCCAGTCTGCATTAGTATATCCCAATAACTCTGTCTGAGATTTATCATTATATGTCAAACCGAAGTCCAACGTGCCCTTGATATACTGAAGTATTCTTTTCACTGCAAACATGTGGCTTTCCTTGGGATTACTCTGATATCTCGCTGCTTGGCATGTGGAGAATACAATGTCAGGCCTTGTTGCGGTCAAGTACATCAAACTTCCAATAATTTTCCTGTATACTATGATATTAACTGCCTTGCCATCCTCATCTTTGGACAGTTTTGTCCGGATAGCAACTGGAGTCTTCATCTCCTTGGAATTTTCCATCCAAACCTTTTCAAAACCTCCTTGGCATATTTGGATTGAGAAATGAATGTTCATTTCCTTCCTTGTGTCACCTGTATACCAAGGAAAAACGTTAGCTCTCCAATCATTGACATTTCATACTCACTTTTCATGAATTCAGAAAACTGTCTGCACTGAGCTTCATCTGATCCGCCAAATATTATGTCATCGACATAAACCAACACCATCATCCTTTGATTACTATCGTTGCTGAAATAGAGATTTTAATCAACTCCCCCATGCTGGAAATCAAGCTTCTTCAAGTACTGATCAAGCCTTGAGTACCATGCTCTTGGTGCTTGTTTCAACCCATACAACGTCTTCTTCAGTCTGCAAACCTTGTTCTCATCCTCATGAATGAGAAAACCATCTGGCTGCTCAATATACACCTCTTCCTCCAGAACCCCGTTCAAAAATGTAGATTTGATGTCCATATGGAAAACTTTGAACTTCCATTGCACTGCAATGGCTAGAATAATCTGATTATCTCTAGTCTTGCAACCGGTGTAAATGTATCATCAACATCTATTCCCTCTATCTGGGAGTACCCATTGCACACTAGTCGTGCTTTGTTCTGAATCACTATGCCATCTTCATTCATCTTGTTGCGATAGACCCATTTAGTCCCGATGACATTCTTATCTGCTGGCGTCGAAAAAATCTCCCATGTCTAATTCTTTTCTGAATCGGCATCAATCACTTATTCTCCCCCTTTGTTTCTTTCCCCCTCATCACATTCATCAGGAAATTTCTCACTGTTTCATTGTTCAGTGGAATCATTCCTTTCATCTACTTCTCACAGCTTCTTGGTATCCTGAAAAATTCAGTTGATACCACATTGTTAGATCAAAATAAATGAGCATGAGATGCATGATTATTGCTGCTTCTCTAGCAATATTTCTTCCCTCGATAGAAAACACCTGAGATGAGTCATCCAATTATTGCTTTGATGGCTCTTGCATTTGATTTTTTTATTGAATTCTACTCATATGTTATGCAACACTTCATAGTGTTAGGCCCATAAACATTCTTCTTCTGCTGCATCATTTATTCTCATCTTCCACTTGGCATTGAGCCATTAACCAAATCTCTAATCCTACTGATTTGGAACTCGGTGTAGGAAACAAGAGATAAAGTTAATAACACAATCACTTCCTATTGTGCTTTGTTGCTCCCTTTCTTCTTCAACTCTGCTACCTGATTTGAGTCAATTGAAACTCTGAATCATATCACTGCTACTGTGCATCTTTAGATGCCACTTCCCCTTGGATCGTATCTCCCTAAAACCTGAAACATTTGAATCACTAGTTAACAGTATTTATATACAAAGGGAGAGGGTCTATTTCTGGAATCCTCAAGAAGAGGATTGTGGTTGATCCCGATGGGTCAACCCATTGATTCTTTCTTCTAGCTGCCTAACCAACTTCAACTGTTCTGGCCATATGACTAAGCATTCATTACCCACATGTTGAGTCTTTTTCTGATATATAGATTCTGCAGGCTTGGCCTTCCTCACACTTTGAGGTTTAAACCCACAGGTAGACATTCCCTTATTTGATGTTCCACCAATATGCCACTTTCCCTGATTCCTTCTCTGAGTAGGAATCTCTCTACTTGTCATCTGCCTTTGCTTATTCCACTATTGCAGAGATTTTCCTTTTTCCTCCACTTCTCTCCATGGGACACGATATGTGAATTTTTCAACACATTCTTTTTCCATCTTTCTTTTATCAGATATCTGAGTCACCACACTATTTTTCACTGGTGGTGAGTCCTCCACTGAATGTGCATTCTTCTTACTCACATCTGGAGTATATTTACCCTTAATCTTCCAGGTTTGTTCACATTTTCTCCACGAGAGTTGTTCTGGGTGTGACGGGGATGGTGATTGATACACCTTTCTTTAATCTAATTTTGATTTTCCTGAGGTAGTAAACTTATTTTTCAATTCTAAACTTGGGCAACTCACACCCTTTCTCGCCCAAACCACTTTGGGCGCACAACTATCAATTGGCGCACAACTTCTGATTATCTTTATACTTGCATGACCACACCACCTACGCAACTGGAGCTCTGATTTTCTCTAAGTTTTGAACTCTCTATTAATGAGGAGGGGTCGACCTCTATTTATAGGCATTTGGACACCCTGAGCGCCGGCGCGCAAGTCTCCTCTCAGCGCGCAAGTCTCCTCTCAACGCGCAAGTCCAGCCGCCCTAGTCTCTGTCGCTCTAGTCACTTGCGCAACCAAACCCAAAACTTGAGCGCCCCTTTTTTCCTTTGCCATATTTTTATGTTCTGATCTTAAAAAACATATGGCTCGCAAGTTTCCAAGCCTCCAAGACACCAGCACGCAAGTCCCTTTTCCAAAAAAAAACTATTCTCCATTTGTCGATTTTGATGTCCAAAAATTTGGCAAACACTGGAAAACGATGCCACCTTATATCTACTCTTTTTGAACCACCTCCAGATTGACCATTCCTTTGTCGATGTTCTTGAATCAATTATGGATCGTTAACAACATCCCTTGAATGAAACATGCCGCCATGAAATCCCCTTTTTCAACAAATTTGTACGTCATGGTTTTCTTTTTCAACAAACACAACACGGAGACCCACTTTGTCAACAAACACAATCACCTCAAAAATGCTTCAATGATATCTTGAGGGATTTTCGCCCAATAATTACCAAGGGCGCACACCATGAGAAGGTGTCTCAAAGTTTTATAAGTCCTCACCCCTAATGGCCTGTATTATTTGTGTCCCTCAAATAACATCATCCGGCCATAAAACATATATTCAAGAACATTGTTATGACACTTCCGGGTTCTCATTATAGTAGGGATCCGCTATGACCCATTAATGCAACAGCTGTCCTTAGGACATTATCACATGCATTGTCACGCAAAAGAACAATCAAGATGTGATAAGGTATTTATTAATGAATAAATTACAAAGTAGTTGGTTTTAGGCCACCAACCCCAACAACCTTGTGAGTCCAGTGAGGCCTGTACGGTTGGCACTCTCGGTTTGGAAAACTGTCTAGTCAAACTGTGTGGTTTGTCCATATTTTAAAAAGTGGAAATTTCTTATTATACCACTCTTCGATTTTAACTCCCAAACCCTCATTTTTTCTCCCACTCGGCTCACACGGCTCAAAGGGATCTCCCCTTTGGTTCCCTCTTCCCCCCATGGTGATTCCAAGAATTTTCTTCAAGTTTTAAGCCCAGATTCTTGAGGCAATCCCCCTCTAACCCTCTTCTCTCTTCCCTTCTTCTTTTCCCTTGTTCTTGCCCAATTATGGTCTCGGTGACCTAGGGCATCCCTTGGCTCGATTTTAATTGGGGATTTTCTTGCTTTAGGGCCTGATTTAGGTCTCTAAGGACCGTTATTACCTCCACATGGTGGTTTAGCATCATGCTTGATGAAAGAGACTTGTTCACCTTTAGATTAAGGTAAGTGCCCCTACAACAACCCTTTAAATTTTGGAACCATGATTGCTTGTGTGTTTAAATTTATGCTTTGATTATTAAATGATAACATTAAGTATGTCTAAGGATTATTTGAAAGTAAAATCAAGTTTCACTTTATTTTCATTTAAATACAAAAGATTTCTTAATTTATAAATATGGTTCAAATTGATTTTACTCAATTTCACACACCGTATGTTTGAGAAAATGATCGAATGCCCTTTGCAAATGTCTTAAGATTTTAAGAGGTGTTTTGATATTCAAATCGATTTCTAATTGTTTTCCCTAAATTCCAAAAGGTGTGATTGGCACTTTAAAAAGGTTATAGTTTAGTTTCTAAAGAACACTTGTAAGCCCAAATTGGCACTTTGATAAATAAGAGTTTCTTATGAAAAACTCCCGTGGAACATGCCCCTTTGTTTTTTTGGTTTCTAAATGGGTGAAGTGTCCTTGATATAGGAGATCTTTATTATACTGCTATTATTGTGAGTGAGGGGCTGTTTTCGTTAAGGGTGATTGGTGGTGAGGTTTTCTTGTGATTCTTGTTTGAGCACTTCACTATGTATTTATTTTCATATTGTTATCTAATATTGCTATTGGCTCACACCCATTTCATACATCATGGGAAAATGAGAGTAGCCAATGGAATGTTCGAGAACATATGCTGCACTAGTTTAGGATCATGCTCTGGCCAGTGCATGAATCACACCCTGATTTGGGAATTTACCCCATGGTTAGACCAGTTAGGAAAAAACTGAGTGTTAGGGCTGTTAAATTGCACCATGCACGCTGATGAGATGGATCATGTTTAGTATGTTCTAGAATTTTTCCTGAGCTCCTAGGATTCCCATGATCACTCGTTTTTGGTTATACTGTATTGGCTACTTTTCTTCATTTTCGTGATGGTTGACTGTTTATTTACTCATTTCCCTTGTACTACGTTACTGCTCTTGTTCTTGTTTCAGCCATTCTTTGCTACTTTTGTTTTCTTAAAAAAAAGGAAATTAGTGATTTTAAAATGTTTTGAAAATGTATTTGGTATGGCAACCCTGATCTTTTATTACATAATTAAACATAATTTATTACATAAACTTCACTTGAAACAATATATAAGATTGAGAGGTCTAGTGTCTTTGGGGCTTAAGATCGTTACATAACAACTTAAAACATGAAATACAACATCTTTATTGAAAACTTCCTTTACATGACCACTACATTCCCTCGTACTTAGCATTGCATGAGATAACTTGAGGACATGCATAAGAAAAAGGTGAGCTATAAAGCCCAGTAAGGGAATAATCATGGAATAACATGAGGAATACAATACATGTTAGATAATAGACATATCAATAGAGCACAAGAGAAGCATAAACATAAAGACATGATAAAACATGAAAATCATAACATGGAAATGTGGCAACAACACTTAACATGGAATTAGTATGAGCCAAGACTCATTGCACATGAAGCATGAGTAAAACATCTTTGCACTTGAATTAGCATGAGTAAACACCCATTGCACATGACGTATCATGATACTATACTTTACCCAATGCATTGGAGCGCTATAAGGGCACACCCTTCTTAAACATTTCATTTCATGCATAAGTGTGCCACATGGATCATATAACAGGGATTCATAAAACACAATCATTTATTCCACGATAAAGGAATGTGTAATTTATACATGAAACTTTATAATCAATAAGTAAATGTGCATAAAGGTGAATACCCTTGATAGATAAATGAGCATGGTATTCACTACACAATGACATTGGCTTGGAAAATTGGTGCAATTTCGGCAGCGTAACGGCGTGACGTAAGAATTCATAAAAATGATTGATGAGAGAGAAAGGAGTGTCTCATCATATGTACATGAAATGGGCAGTAAGGGGGTCATATAGATACATGTCCCAACAATTTTAATGGAATTTAGAGTCATGATACAAAAAAATTGCTTGAATGTAAAAGAGGAGAGAGAAATTCCTTTCAGAATTTCAGTATAGTAACGGGTGTACATGAGAGGCATTTAATGAGAGATAAAGGGGTATTCCATCATTCAAAAATAAATAGGGAAGTATGGGGGAGGTGCTAAACCATACCCCAACATTTATAATTGAAATTAAAAGGGCATAACAATTTAAAGAATATTGGACAAAAATGAGAAAGGAAGAAAAACCCTTACTTGGAAGTGTGCTTCCAAAGGCTTGAGAGAGACTTGAGAGAGGTTTCTTGGGAGATTGGGGCACCTTGGGAGGATTCTAGAGATAGTAGGGTAGAGGTTGGAAGAACTCCAAAGGCCTTGAGTGAGGAGGAAGTGGGAGCTTGGGTGGGTTTATATAGGAAAGTTGAGGGAATTCTTTATTATTAAGGTTTGGGACACCTCACATCAAACTAATTCAAACCACAAACCAGCCCATGGTTTTTGCCCATGGTTTTTGGCAAAGGGAAGTGGAAAACAATATTTTATAAGGCCAAAGTCCGAACTTCTTAAAATAATGGGGTTGCTTATGTGGAGGTGAGTCACACTCCCAAGAAAAACAATTTAAAAAGACAAGATATTTAATAAGTCATGAAGGGTCCATTAATGCTTTGTAAAATAAGTCAAACAAACCCAAAATCATATTATTTTAATGGTAAAACATATTTTGGCCTAACATAAAGCTTATAGTATTTTATTACATCACTATTGGGTCATTATGATGTCATAAAACACATTATATATTTAAACAGTATATAATTTTTACCCAAAAATTTGACTCTAAAAAAATTATGAAAAATTCATCGTTGGATAATTTTGACGTCTTGATTCCAGAAATAATATTTATTTTATCTAAATAATTTTCTAAATATGTTAATTTTCACTTTTAAAATAAAAACCGACATTTATCGAAAATTCATGGGTTTTGAAAAAAATAGATTTCAAACCTTAATAAAAATTAAAATTACATTCCTAAAATTATACGATCATTTATATTTAATAAAAAATTAATTTAATAATAATAATATTTTATTAAAATATTATTTAATTCAAAAATCCATTAGTTCATCAAAATAGATTTCTTAGTTGAACTTTAACTAAAAATACTATTTGAGCTTTAAAAACTATTTACAAGGTAACAATAATAAAATGAAAGTATATTAATTATTATAAAAAAAAATAATGCACATAACCATAATGCTAATGTCTTGTTATATAACCCCTTATAACACCCGCATAAGACCGAAGAGTAAGGTGTGCGATGATGACAGACTCTTGGGGTGACTCAGATAACTTTGCTCGGGTGGTAATCTCTATTAACTTCCATTTCTCTCGTAGGTGGTCTCGCTCGAACTTAACATATTCAAGACCGGCTTAGGCTTGGTTAAGAGTGAAGCCTAATGACGCCACCTCCTTTCTGAGCTCTGACAAATGAGCTTCGTATGGGGCACGTCTACTGGATGAGGTCATCGCTTCATTTGTCTGAGTAAATTGGATTTGTTAAAACCCTATATTTATACTAATCGTGTGATCACTGTTTAATGACTATATTAGCAACTGTCACAATTCTTAACATAAAACTAAAGAAGTTGACATTTTATATAAACATTTTACATAAATAGGCATTTAATTAGATCAAGAGGTATTTCCATTAATGAAAGTTTGGGTCGTTACAATCTTCCCCCCTTAAAAAATTTCATCCTCGAAATTTTCTTTTCTCACACTAAAACATATGTGGGTAACTCTACTTCATCATTTCCTTTGATTCCCATGTCGCTTCTTTAAACTTGTGGTTTCCCCATAACACTTTGACGAGGGGCATTGTCTTATTTCGTAGAACTTTTTCTCTACGATCTAAGATCTTCACTGATTGCTCCTCATAAGAAAGATCATCCTCTAATTGTACCACCTCTGAAGAGAGTACATGTGAAGGGTCTGATATGTACTTCCTTAAGAGGGATACATGAAAGACATCATTTACTTTGGCCATGGTAGGTGGAAGTGCTAGTCGATAGGCCACAACCCCGACATGATCAAGAATCTCGAAGGGGTCGATGTACCTTGGACTTAACTTCCATTTCTTTCCAAACCTCATGACCTTCTTCCATGAAGATATGCGTAGAAATACCATGTCTCCAACTTTAAACTCAAGGTCTCATCTACGGTTATCTGCATAACTCTTCTATCGACTCTGGGATGCCTTGATATGCTGCTGAATGGTTTTCACCTTCTCCACCATTTCTTCGACCATTTCTAGTCCATGCAGCTTATGCTCACCGACCTCATCCCAACACGCCAGTGTTCTGCACCTTTTCCCCTAAAGGGATTCATATAGTGCCATTTGGATGCTCGAGTGGAAACTATTATTATAAGATAACTCAACCAGAGGAATATGTTGATCCCATCCTCCTTTAAAGTCCATTGAGCACGCTCTCAACATGTCCTCAAGTGTTTGGATAGTCTGCTCGGATTGACCATCAGTTTGAGGATGATAGGCCGTACTGAAGTTCCGTTTAGTATTCAGATCATGTTGAAGACTCTTCCAAAACTTAGAGGTGAATCTTAGATCTCGATCGGACATAATAGATAGTGGTACTCCATACATCCTTACCACTTCCCTGATATATATTCGTGCTAGTTGATCCAATGATAAATCCTCCTGAATATCAATGAAGTGTGCAACCTTTGTAAGACGATCCACAACAACCCAGATTGCATTGTTGCCTTGGGATGTCTTCGAAAGTTCGATGAAAAAGTCCATGGTGATGTTCTCCCATTTCCATTCTGGTATGGGCAATGGTTGCATCATCCCCTTAGACTTCTAACTCTCTACCTTCACTTGCTGACACACCAGACACTTTGATGTATATTCAGCGATCTCCTTCTTCATATTATCCCATCAATAATGCTCTCATAGATCTAGATACATCTTTGTGTTTCCTGGGTGAATAATTTGAACTATGTGCATCATCCAAAAGTTCTTTCTTCATCTCCAGACTAGATGGAACACATATTCTTTTCCCAAATCTCACAATTCCTTCTTCATTAACATTAAACTCTGAGGATTTCCCTTTTTCTATAGCTTCCACTTTTTCCTGAATTCCCACATCATCTTTTTGAGCATATTTTAACCTTCCCAAAAGCAATGGTTGAGAAATCATTTGTGAAAGGATTGATGATATTCCCTTCTTTATGATTCCCATGTCCATCTTCATCAAATATAAGAAGATTGGATCCTTTTCAATTCTCATCAATGATAGAATCACTGGGTCCTTTCTACTTAGGGCATCTGCCACCTTGTTCTCTTTTTCAGGGTGGTAATGGATTGAGTAGTCATAGTCTTTGATCAGCTCTAACCATCTTTGTTGGCACATGTTCAACTCTTTTTGTGTGAATATATACTTGAGGCTTTTGTGGTCAGTATATATTTCACACTTCTCCCTAAAGAGATAATGCCACAAAATTTTCAAAGTGAAGATCACTACAGCCAACTCGAGGTCATGTGTTGGATAGTTCTATTCATGAACTTTCAATTGCCTTGAAGCATAGACAATGACTTTGTCATTTTGCATCAACACACATCCCAGGCCCTTCTTCAAAGCATCACTGAATACCACAAAAATTTCTCCACTTGTGGGTAAAGTGAGCACGAGTGTAGTGATAAGCCTCATTTTCAACTCCTTGAAGTTTTCTTCGCATTCATCACTCCAATAAAACTTTACTCCCTTATGATTTATCTTGGTAAGAGGGTTGGAAAATTGTGATAAATTTTTCACAAATCGTCGATAATATCCAGCTAACCCCAAGAAGCTACGGATATCTGTTACCGATGTTGGCCTCAACCATCCCTTAATTGCATCTATTTTGGAGGGATCCACAGATATTCCATTTCTTTTGATGATATGACCCAAGAATGAGACCTCCTTCAACCAAAACTTATACTTTTTATGCTTTTCATAGAGCTTCTCCTTCCGCAAGGTCTCTAGTATAGTTCTCATATGCTCCTCATGATCCTCCTTGGTTTTGGAGTATATCAGAATATCATCTATAAAGACTACCACAAATTTGTCGAGGTAATCTCTAAAGACTCTATTCATCAAGTCCATGAAGATTACTGGACCATTAGTGAGTCCTAAAGGCATTACTATGAATTCATAGTGCCCGTATCTTGTACGAAAAGAAGTCTTGGGGATATCTTCCTTCTTCACCCTTACTTGATAATATCCCGACCGCAAATCCACCTTGGAGAAGTATTGTGCTCCACGTAGCTGACCGAACAATTCATCTATTCGTGGGAGAGGATACTTGTTCTTTATCGTGATTTTGTTAAGCTCACGATAATCAATGCAAAGGCACATTGACCCATCTTTCTTCTTGATGAAGAGGACTGGTGCACCCCATGGTGAAGCACTTGGGCGTATAAACCCTTTATCCAGATTCTCATGTAGTTGTTTCTTCAGCTCCTCAAGTTCTACAACAACCATTCTATATGAAGTCTTGGATATTGGAAATGCCCTAGGTATAAGATCAATTGAGAATTCAACATCTCTTCTAGGAGGAAGACCAGACAATTCATCGGGAAACACTTCAACGAATTCCCTCACAATAGGCATGTCCTCTAGGATGGTTGCCTCCTTAGACTCAATCATCTGAGCCAGATACGCATGCTCATAGGGCAGTAATATCCACACTCTAGATGATGGAGTTAAAGAAGATTCATCTTCCTCCTTGCACTTGTAAAGAATCGGGGGTCGATTCTCTACATGGAGAGTGATTTCCCTCTCACGGAAATTTATGTTGTCTCCATATAAGGAAAGCCAATCCATGCCAAGAATTCCATCAAATTCCACCAGAGGGAGTATGACGAGATTCACCGGGAAGTTTAATCCACAGATTATGATAGGGGAGGAGTTATATTCATGGGATTCAATGATTTCCCCATTTGCCGTACTCACCGACATCTTTACTTACATGATTTGTGGTGGTGCTGGGATTATTCTACTAAACTTTCAAGATATAAAAGAATGTGTAGAACCTGAATAAAAAAATACGTTCTCTATTCTTGAATGAATAACTAGCGTACCTGTCACCACTTCGTTGTCAGGGTTCACTTCGGCAGTAGTGATGACAAAAGTTCATCCTTGCTGCCTTAGAGGTTGTTGGTTGCCTCCGAAAACCCTTGGCTTAGGGCACTGATTTGCAAGATGCCCTGGTTCTTTGCAGTTGTAGCAATGAACAATGCGTTGAGGTTCGAATGGAGAATTCCTCTCCTCTGTCGCAGCCGTGGGTCCTTCTTGCCGACAGTTAACAACTAGGTGCCCTTCTCTTTCACACCTAAAACATTTCCTCATCCCCTTCAGGAAATTTCCAGGGTGCATCTTTCCGCACCTTTGGCAAGTGGGGTGTTGGATCTTCTTAACACCATTGGATTTATCCATCGGACTGCCAGCATTGAATTCCACCTTACTCTTCTTATCCCCATGATACCCATGAGATTATCTGATCTCCATTTTGTCCTTAAGGGCACATCAGACAATTTCCTCATAGCTGTCGAAGTCACGGATTGCTAGTGCTTTTCGCAGGCTAGGTTTCAGTCCACCAAAGAAGCGGTCAACCTTTCATTTGGGGGTAACGACAAAGCTGAAAGCGTATTGTGCAAGCTTTGTGAAGTTTTCCTTGTACATTCCAACAGATTCATTTCCTTTTTTCTTGAGGGAAAGGAAGTCCCTTTCCATATTAAGCCGGAGGGTGCGCGAAAAATATTTATTGAAAAACATCTTCTGGAAATCATTCCATTCCAACGCCTCAATCTCCTCCTCAGGCTTCGTATTTTTGATCAGCGCCCATCATTGATCAGCTTCAACCTCCATACGATAAGTAGCCAGGAGAACCTTCTCTTATTCAGAACATTGAAGGATTGAGAAGATCTTTTCAATGGAGTTGATCCATTGTTCAGCGATTGAGGGATCAGATGATCCATTAAAAGTAGGAGACCTTTGTCTCATGAAGCTCTCGATAGCGACTTGTTCTTTCTTAGGGGGGTTGAAAGTTCATTTTGACCAATGTTTATATTCAAAGTTTGAGTTATCTGAGAGAGAAGCGTGACAAAGTTCACGATTCCCACTCCCATTGGATTGGGCATCTCATTAGTACAGTCATCACATTGATCTTCACATCGGTTGTTAGCCTGAGTCCTCCTATTACCGGCCATTGGTTGGAATAAATGGAAAGTTAGGGGTAACACATAAAGGGTAATCCAAGGACAAAAATAACGACTTATAAATAAATTTTATTTCCTTAACATATGAATCTATTGGCTTCAGTCTATGTTATCCATGATCTACTTTCTAACATATATTCTTAGGGCATTTTTTTGTCCCTTAATAATGGTTCATACTAAGCTTGTGAATTTACCAAAGCATATCCCCCGGGAGTTTCATAACCAAGAGTGCAGCAAGGCCCATTTTCGTGCACCAGTTCCCGTTCGAGTTTAGCTCAAAGCGGTGTTTTCAGGTTTTACCCTTAGGATACATCTGTGCCAGAGCCGCCTCTACCTGCTCGTATCCAGATAGGGATGTATTTTCTTGATAAACCACTTACTCAATACTCAACAAAACTTAGGGATGTTTTTATTATACTTAGTCTTGTCTCTAAGGCTTTACTAGGGTTTTCTAATCCTAATCTCAAAAATAACTAAACCTATCCATTGATACCAACTATGACAACCCTGATCTTTTATTACACAATTAAACATAATTTATTACATAAACTTCACTTGATACAATATAGAAGATCGAGAGGTCTAGTGTCTTTGGGGCTTAGGATCATTACATAATAACTTAAAACATGAAATAAAACATCTTTATTGAAATCTTCCTTTACATGACCACTACATTCCCTCGTACTTAGCATTGCATGGGATAACCTGAGGACATGCATAAGAAAAATGTGATCTATAAATCCCAGTAAGGGAATAATCATGGAATAACATGAGGAATACAATACATGTTAGACAATAGGAATATCAATAGAGTAAAAGAGAAGCATAAACATAGAGGCATGATAAATCATGATAATCATAACATGGAAATGTGGCAACAACACTTAACATGGAATTAGCATGAGTCAAGGCTCATTGTACATGGAGCATGAGTAAATCCTCATTGGACATGGAGCACTATAATGGCATGACGTATCATGATACTATACTTTACCCAATGCATTGGAGCACTATAAGGGCACACCCTTCTTAAACATTTCATTTCATGCATAAGTGTGCCACATGGATCATATAACAGGGATTCATAAAACACAATCATTTATTCCACGATAAAGGAATGTGGAATTAATACATGAGACTTTATAATCAATAATTAAATGTGCATAAAGGTGAATACCCTTGATAGAGAAATGGGCATGATATTCACTACACAATGACATTGGCTTGGAAAATCGATGCAATTCCGGCAGTGTAACGACATGGCGTAAGAATTTATAAAAATGGTTGATGAGAGAGAAAGGGGTGTCTCATCATATTTACATGAAATTGACAGTAAGAGGGTCATATAGATACATATCCCAACAATTTTAATGGAATTTAGAGTCACGGTACAAAATAATTTCTTGAATGTAAAAGAGGAGAGAGAAATTCCTTTCGGAATTTCGGCATAGTAACGGGTGTACATGAGAGGCATTTAATGAGAGATAAAGGGGTATCCCATCATTAAAACATAAAGAGGGAATTATGGGAGAGGTGAGAAACCATACCCCGACATTTATAATTGAAATTAAAAGGTCATAACAATTTAAAGAATATTAGACAAAAATGAAAAAGGAAGAAAAACCCTTACTTGGAAGTGTGCTTCCAAAGGCTTGAGAGATGCTTGAGAGAGGCTTCTTGGGAGCTTGAGGCACCTTGGGAGGATTCTAGAGAGAGGAGGGTAGAGGTTGGATGAACTCAAAAGGCTTTGAGTGAGGAGGAAGTGGGAGCTTGGGTGGGTTTATATAGGAAAGGTAAGGGAATTCTTTATTATTTAGGTTTGGAACACCTCACATTAAACTAATCCAAACCACAAACCATCCCATGGTTTTTGGCAAAGGGAATTGGAAAAAAATATTTTATAAGGCCAAAGTCTGAAATTATTAAAATAACGGGGTTGCTTATGTGGAGGTGAGTCACACTTCCAAGGAAAACAATTTAAAAAGACAAGACGTTTAATAAGTCTTGAAGGATCCATTAATGCTTTGTAAAATAAGTCAAAAAAACCCAAAATCACATTATTTTAATGGTAAAACATATATTGGCCGAACATAAAGCTTATAGTATTTTATTACATCACTATTTGGTCATTATGATGTCATAAAACACATTATATATTTAAACGATATTTAATTTTTACCCAAAAATTTGACTGTCTCAGAAAATTATGAAAAATTCACCGCTGGATAATTTCAAGGTCCTGATTCTAGAAATAATATTTATTTTATCTAAATAATTTTCTAAACATGTTAATTTTCACTTTTAAAATAAAAATTAATATTTATCGAAAATTCATGGGTTTTGACAAAAATGGCTTTCAAACCTTAATAAAAATTACATTTGCATTCTTAAAATTATACGATCATTTATATTTAATAAAAAATTAATTTAATAATAATAATAATATTTTATTAAAATATTATTTAATTCAAAAATCCATTAGTTCATCAAAATAGATTTCTTAGTTTAACTTTAACTAAAAATACTATTTGAGCTTTAAAAACTATTTTCAAGGTAACAATAATAAAATGAAAGTATATTAATAATTATATACAAAAATAATGCACATAACCATATTGCTAAGGTCTTGTTACGTAACCCCTTATAACACCCGCATAAGACTAAAGAGTAAGGTGTGTGATGGTGACAGACTCTTGGCGTGGCTCAGATAACATTGCTTGGGTGGTAATCTCTATCAACTTCCTTTTCTATCTTAGGCGGTCCTGCTCGAGCTTAACATATTCAAGCTCAGCTTAGGCTTGGTCAAGAGTGAATCCCAATGACGCCACCTCCTTTCCGAGCTCTGAAAAATGGGCTTCGTATGGAGCACATCTACTGGATGAGGCCATCGCTTCCTTTGTCTGAGTAAATTGGATTTGTTAAAGCCCTATATTTATACTAATCATGTGATCACTGTTCAATGACTATATTAGCAATGGTCACAATTCTTAACATAAAATCAAATAAGTTGACATTTTATATAAACATTTTACATAAAGAGGAATTTAATTAGATATGTTTTGAAAAGGAACTGTTTTAAAGGAAAAAAGGAAACACATTGTTATTGTTTTTTGAATCAAAATGAAAAACCTATGCTTTATAAATTGTATTTTAAACTAGCATGAATTGAATCTTTTATTTAAAGGTAATGTATTGGGGTGTGGTTTCTTTGGCATGTATATTGAGATTTATGTTCACGTCTATTTTATCATTTTAGTTTTGGGTTTAGTTCTAATCGCTCCTGGATTGCTCGTGGTATGAGGTTGGATGATGACTTGCAGAGTCACATAGAGATTTAGGTGAGTGTTTTTTGGTTTATTTTGTTTTTTGTTGTAGTTGTATTGGATGACACGACCATCCTCGTATATTTGGATATGTTTCTTTCCTGCTTTATTTATTTGAGCTAGATATTGTTCTGTTGCTGTTACGTATTTATTTTGAGTTGATTAGATTATTTATTCTGGTTATTTCATGTTTGGATTTGTCTTGTATTCTGCCTTTGCTTATTTATCTTGGCACAGACGTCTGACTTACGGATGGGTCTTGCTGAAATTTCTGAGGAAGTTCCACTGCTTATTTAATTACTTTATCTGAGTGAAATCATCCCCTATAGCACATATGTGATTCCCTAGTGCTTATTTCCATGCTAGGGTGATCGAGAATGCACCTTGGGTGTTGCTGTGATAGGCTTGGGTTTTAGGGGTTAGCCCGAACTGGTTTGTGACATGTAACACATGCTTCATTGTAGAATATAGATGTATGAAACCCCCCATTTATTAGGTTTCTGGTAGTTTTTAGATTCAAGAAGAGAGGAGAGTGAAAGACTTGTTTTAAATAGGTTATTATGTGAGTCAGTTTGGATCTTATGTGATACTTTCTTTGGTTTAGACATTTTCTCATTGTTTACATGTTATTGTTTTTATCGTTTCTAATTGTTAGGAATCCCAAAGGATTCTATTGGATTTTTTGATAATAATTTTATTGATAATAAGCATGTTGAAAATAAAATATATTGAAAATAAGGACGATGACCTTGATGTGAAAGAAGAAAGTCAAGATGAGCTTGGAGGGTTGCTAATAAGGAGCTTGACTTTTTTCTTTCGCATCAAGGCATAAATGGTTGTTGTGTTGGATACATTATCCACACAAAGGAAAGAAGGAAGCCCAGAGGAAACCCAAAAGTGCGAAGGTATTCATTAAAGAGCCTACATAGTTTAGAGAAGGCCCAAAGAAGTGTGAAGGCATTTTTAAGAAGGTTGTGATGAAGTTACCTAGCACGAGAAACAACATGCCATAGTCAGTGGGTGCGGGGAAGGTAAAGGATATTTTCCAGGTGAACCATGCCTTAAAAAAGGCCTTGGTATAGAAGGAGATGCCCAAAATAGGCAACTGGAAAGGGACCACACTGTAGTGGTCCCCGTGGTGGAATTCCAAATCACCCGTGCAAGATAATCAAGACTTGAATGATTGCGAAGAATCCATGGAATGATTTGAAGATTGAGATGGTCAACATCACTAGAAAGAGATGACCACACCATAGAGATTGTCATGGTAAGTGAAAAGTGACCAAAGTTTTTCTACTATGCCATATCACGGGGTGTGTTGAGTTGAGGTTCCACCTAGGGCATGTTGAGTTGAGGTTCCACCTGTGAGACATGGTGAACCCAAAATGGATGTAGTGATGATCGTGGTGTGATTATGGAGTGACTGTGAAAAATGGGAAATAGGAGATAACCACGCCATAGTGCTTGGTGTCTTGGAGTAAAATTCGGCAAAGGTTTTTCACCACGCCACAGTGAAGGGTGTGTCAATAGGTAACATGAAGATTTTAGTAGAAATCATTTATGAGATTCACGAGCCATGTGTTTAATGATTCTTAATCATGTGCCTGAAGTTTTAGACCTTGATTCAAAAAAAAGTTGAAGGAGATTTGCAGTATTCAATTTGGTGAAATAATTTGGAATTAATTCACACTGCACAAAGTTACAACAATTGAACACAAGATTAGTTATGATGTACTGCTATTGGTGGAAACTGTGTAAGGAGTTTTGGGCATTTTGAATGACCCGACCAAGTGTCGACAATTGTCTATTCATTGGCTCAAGATCTCTCTTATTAATATGATATATTGTCAATTATATGTGGTAACCAAGGGAGATAGACTCTGTGCACATGTTGTATATTCTGTTGGACCCGTGACGCTCCTGACAACGGATCAAGATACTCCCCATCCCCTACACTCGGGTAACTGGGCTCTTAACTGGGCCACTCAACTGGACTGAGTATCATGGATATCTCCCATAGCCAGCTGGGGATTTATTTTGCCTCCCCAAAGAATCGAACCTGGGGCTCACTGGCATAATAGCCGCCGAGGAGTTTCTATGGTACCACTACACCATATGGCGCAGTGGTACTAGTGAAACTCCATAGTGGCTATTATGCTAGTCATCCCTGAGTTTGATTCTTTGGGGGAGGCGAAATAAATCCCCAGCTGGCTAGGGGAGATATCCATGATACTCAGCCCAGTTGAGTGGCTGAGTTAAGAGCCCAGTTACCCGAGTGTAGGGGATGGGGAGTATCTTGGTACGTTGTTGGGAGCGTCATAGGTCCAACAAAAGGCGCCTTTTTAGCGGACCTATGCCACTAAATGGGTCGTAGGTAAGACATGCCCCAACCCCTAACTCGGAGTCTGGGATCATCTGGGCCACTAATAGGGCCGCGCATCAGTAACTGTCCCCATGCCCTATTGGGATTTAATACACCTCCCCCATGATTCAAACCTGGGACATGTCCGGCCTATGACCCAGTTAGTGGTGTAGGTTCGTTAAAAAGGTGCCTTTTTTGTTAGATCTGTGAAGCTCTTGACAACGGACCAGAACCCCGCAGAGCCCACTAACTTGTGGGATGCACTCAACTGGGCCACTAATTGGGCCGAGTTCCTGGATACCCCCTCTAGCCAGCTGAGGGTTTATTTCGCCTCCACGGAGAATCAAACCCAAGGCTGACTGGAATTTAACCAACCAGGGATCTTCTCTGCTACCACTACGCTAGTGGCCCAGTTGAGTGCATCCCATGAGTTAGTGGGCTCTATGGGGTTCTGGTCCATTTTCGAGAGCATCACAGGTCCAATATATTCAAGTGAAACATAGCAAAGGGGATTCTTCACTCAACGATCACACTTGCATAAAAAGAAGAAGCTGTTGCGATGAGGAGGCATTCATAGATTATGAAGGAGCAGCAAGAGGACTTCAAAGAAACTCATCTATACTTGGTGTAACCATGCAAAAGATGCTAGTGAAGGGACCTACATGTCCATACACTATGTGGAGATCCTTCCCTGAGAAGTGAGAAAAGGAGGAGGATGACAAAAGTGATCCAACAATGGCAGTGATCCAAAGTGAGGGCAGTGATCCTTGAGCGATAATAAATTGATCGAAAACATTTTAGGGTAGTGAGCCCAAGCAAGGAGTGACCTAGACCGAACCCCACCATTGTTCAGTGCAAATAGTTGATTTTGGTTCACGACACATCGTCATAGCATGCACTTTGTGGCCCAGTGTGAGTGAACCAAGTTGGGACACCCCACATGTCATAATGTTTTTTGGTGTGTTTTATCTTTACTTGAGTGGTGATGAGTTTCAGTTTTTTGCAGGTAGAAATTTCAAGTTTTTGGAGGTTTTTTGGGAGGAGCACAATTATCCCTTACAATTTATACTAACAGTGCGGTGCTCATGTGGGCTGCTCTGTCATTTTGACAAAGTGATTTTGCAAGGTTTCCACACAGTTTTTCAAATCGTGTTGAGATCCCCCAAGACCATGTGAGGTCTTGGGTGTGTTTGGGGTGAGGCGTATGGTTTTTCCAAACTGTACGACACCTAGGAGAAACCATGCGGGGGGGGGGGGGTGCCTAACCTAGGTAGTGGTCAGTGCATGGTTGATGCACGATTTGAAAAACTGTGCGGCCAAACCGTGCACCCTGTCCAATTGTTTAAATTTTGGGGTTTTCCAAAAATTCCCCTTTTGATTTTTAAGGCGTTTCACCCCCTATTCCTCCCCTTCACATCGCCCGACCCTCTTGGGAGCTCTTGTAGGAGTTCTACTTCCTCCACCTTGGATTCTTGATCTTCCTTTGGCATTTTCCAAGAGATTTGATGTAATACCCCCGATTTCTGGTATGTAACCCTTTCTTGATGCTTTTAATGGTTATAAAGTTAAGGGTGACAAATGAGAGAGTTGGGATAACTTGGAATGAGTTTTGGGGCAAAAAGGGAAGTCGCACGGGGGGCGCACGGTTTGTCTAAACCATGCGGCCAAATCGTGCGGAGTTGGTATTGGAGGCAGTAGCTTCCACATGGGCAGCGCATGGTTTGTCTAACAGTGCGGCCAAACCATGCGAGAAGGGTGGCAGAGGCAGTAGCTAACGCATGGTTAGCGCACGGTTTTTCAAACCGTGCAAACTAACCGTGCAACCACTTAAATGAGATCCTATAAAAGTGGATCTCTCGCGTTTTTGCCTCTAAGTGGCCCATTTTCCCTTCTAAGTGTCCCTAACTTGGGATTTTGGTTCTCCTAAGGTTAAAGAGGGTTATCCCATCATTCTAGAGGCGAGCCGAAGGCTTCTCTTGAAGAATCGAAGCCGGATTCTTGAGGTATGTGATCGTTCTTGTTTGGTTTCTCAGATATACTTAGATCTACTTCTCCTCTTCGCTCGGTTTCTTAGATCTACGCCTGTTATGGGTAGATCTAAGTGTGTGGATGCCAAACATAATGAGTTTTGGTCTCGATTGTGTTAGGAGAATAGATCTAAAGAGGATCCTTGGTGAATCGACCCGGGTTTCTTGAGCATTCTTCGGCCGTTGGTTGGTTTCGCCTAATTTGTTGAGGTAGGTGGCTTCACTCTCGATTATTCTTTCTTAGAACTTGAAGGCTTAGTTCAAATCGATTAAATTGCTTGGTTTTAATTGTGAAATTGTGGTGCAAAGCATGTTATAAATCTTCTTTAGTGATGATTTATGGGTTTTGGTGGAATTTTGGGAATTGAAAGAATGGTTTGTGAAAAGTGTTTTGGTTTCTTGATTTTAAAATGGTGATTTTAAAATATGGATTTTCTAGATTTGGAAAATGGTTTGCGGGAAAAAGGTTTAAAAAAAGGGCTGTTTTATTGAAATGGTTTTGGCATGGTTGGAATGGTGTGGTTTTTGGGCATACTGGGTGTGTGGGTTCATATTGCATTTACGAGGCTTGGTTGAAATATGACCTTGTGCTCGGTGCCAAAAGTGTAATGGCACATGGGGAATAATTACCTTGTGATGACTTGGTAGATCGACGAGAGACCGCTCATGAGTATGAAACTGTTATAACGAAGCATGCATGGTTGATTTCACGGGTTGTGAAATGGTTGGTTGTGTGGATTTATGAAATGGAATGGTTATGCCAAAGTGGAAATGTGAATTTGATTGGAAACTTTTCTTGGTTGGTTTTCTTGAGAAAGATGGTTTTTGTTGGAAAATGGTTTTGACATGGAACTTGTTATATTGTGAACTATTTTGGAATTGTTTTATATAAATTATTTTATATAAATGTGCTAACATGTTTTATCCTAGAGGCTTGGGTTGGGAAGTCATCGGGGAAAACCTACTGAGTTTCATTACTCACCCCCTGCTTTGGTAAGTTGGTGATTTTGCAGATGTCATATACCAGGATGTTGGAAAAGGTAAAGTGTCGCATGTTTATATCACTACTTCATGATACGTGGGCTGGTTCATGATGTTGGAGCTTGGAGCTTGTGGAGCATGGAGTTGGGTTGCCATCTTGTAGTCTTTTAGTTTGTCTTTCCGCTGTTTACTCTGTTTTAGTGTTGGTTTCCTCTATGGTACTCTTAGTTGGTTTATGATAAAATAAATGGTTGAGTTGTCTTAGCTTTTATCATGCATCATTTAGTTTATTAGTTTGGTTATGGTTGTTGGTTCTGTGGTATGTTTTTAAAAAGGTAAATCATCCCCCACTTGTTTTGAAACCCTTCGGCATTTCTTTCCAGCCTTTGGCGCCTTGGGGATGTCGCTTAAGGCCAAGTAATGACTTGTTGTATTCTTAAGCCAATAAGGATAAGCATGTCATTACATTTGAGGTGAGTTTCTCCCCTCTTTATCTCCTCTTCCTTTCCCCCTCTCTTCTATCTTGGATTTGGCTTCCCCCATGAACCGTAGTTATCACGTGGTTTGATTTTAGGGTTTCGGGTGGATTTAATGATAGGGATTTTGGTGTCTAGGGGTTATAGACACTGTTTCTTGTCCCGTGGGTGCGGTCGTCGTTAAAGGAAATGAGTTTCTAGGTGCTTTGGATTGGTTCTCATCTCTTTGAGGTTAGCGTTGCTATGAAATTATTTCATTTTGAAATTCTAAAGGTTCTTGTTCTTTTAAATTCTTTTTTATTGAAATTATGAATATATGTGATAGTTTTGAAGTGATTTGAAAACATTTCTTGGTGGTTTGAGCTTGGCATACTTGATTTTTCTTGTGAATTCCTTGTTTTTATATTTAAAACAAAATGTTTAAAGGTTCTAAGCTTTTGTGAATTGAACGAATGCCTTTTTGAAATCATTTTCATGTTGTATAATGGTTTTGACCCGATTTTAGTTTTCAAAGGGTGAAAACAACGACTTAAAGGGAATTCGGTTTTGAAGTGCCGTATTGACCCCCAAAATGTTTGAAAAGGGGTTCTTTAGTGTATTTAAAATGTTGATTTGAAATGTGGGTGTGTTTACTACCTGTGAAAATTACTTGATGACTTGTTTTAAAATGGTTTGATGAAAATGGTTGGCCTATGACCTTGTTTTGGCTTTCAAAGAGAAGGGTCCTTATGTTAAGGGTGGTTTTGAATTATTTTGAATGCGTGGGTGATTTCCATCATTTTCCAAATGGTGTTTGGAATGATGTTTTATGAAATGTGAAAGGGATTGGAATTCAGAGTTGTATTTTAGTGTTAAATGATCGGTTGAAACTTTGGTTTTAAAATGGAAGATGTAAAAGGCACCTTGATGTGAGCCAAATTTTTCAATATTTTTATCTGTTATTCCTTGGAAATACCCCCAATTAATTCAAATATCAGGAAAAATAATGATTGTTTGTTGATTTTCATAATATGGAGTTAAATGTTAAAATGGACAAATTAATGATTTTTAATGGTATATTCATTCCTTGGAATTAATTTTTCAAATCCATACAATTTTATTTTTATTTAAAATTGGAATTGGAATTGATTTTTGAATTTGAAGCAATTTAAAAATTTTAAATTAATTGTGAAGATACTTTTTTTAATTGATTTATCATTTTCATATACTATAGGAAAATACCGTACTGAATAATTCTTTATTTTGTAGCTCGAAAAAAAGCGCAAAGGCAGACACGGTTGGCAGACTGACCGTGCGTAGCTGGCCACACCATGTATGTTGTCTGCCGCAAACCATCATTCACTGTTAGTCTACTGACCATGAGACACCCTTCCGCAAGACTTCTCATGGTCACCAAAGTGATCATGGCTCCCATCCTGAGCGATCATGAACTCTGCTCACGGTAACCCACTTTACCACACCCCTACCTATCGTAACTTCTCTTCCACATTGCTTGTAATCAACAACATGCACAGGGTCGGGTATGTACCTCCAAAGGTGTGACACATGAACACATTGTGCATACCTCAATAGCGATAAGAGAGGTCCAGATGATACACCACTGCCCCTATCCACTCGATGATCTCAAAGGGTCCAACAAAACGAACTGTTAGCTTGGACATATCTGAGAGGAAACGTGGAAATGCGAGTTTGATGTTCGAGTTTAGTGACCCGAGTTGTTTGAGAAAGACCACTAGAGATACTTGTCGAGGATGAGAAGATGATATAAGAGGAGAATTGTAATATTCTGAATTTTTAAAGATAACAAAAACCCTCTTTGTTGATAATTTATAATAGATTATTATAAGATAATTATGAGTGGACTAATAATTATCAGTGAACAATTAATTATTAGAGATAATTATCAAATATAATTATAAATGGATAATTTGTAATAAAATTATCAAAATATAATTAAAAAAGGCAATTTATAATATTTTATCAAAAGATAATTATAAAAGGATAATCGGTATTAAATTATCAAAATATAATTTTAAATAATAATTTATAACAAATAGAGCGAGCATGGTATCCGACGTCCACGACTGCCATCATAAACCGAATCCAACCATCAGAGCTAATTAAATACCAAATCCAAGACCACTAAGAAATAAAAACCATCACCGACAGGTGTTGGGAGAAAATCTAAGCCACCAGGGTCTAGGAATGTAGAAGCTATCCATCGAACACTTCCACCTCGCTAGATCTAGAGCTCGTCGAGGGAGAAGGAAGAGACCACTGAGTCTCCACTACTGGAAGCTGAAGCCTTGCTGATCGCCACAAACCTAGAAACCGAGGCCGCACACTTGTTGAAGAAGACCTCACCGGAGGATGAGAAAGCCGAGCCTCCTTTTCTCCAAGCTCTCATGAAGGAGATGAACGAATACCCCTGCATGTAGAACCTAAACTGAAAGAAAAATAAAATAAAAATAATAAAAAAGAAAACTAAAATATATAATAACACCTTTTGTCTTATTTTCGGTTTGCAGTGAACAACCAGATTCAAGCCCACTCAACCGGCCTAATTACTAAGAACATGCAACTGCCACCGCGAAGCACTAGAACAAATGCGTGTACGATTGAAGGGAGAATACATATCATCAAAATTAATCTTAACTGTTCACTGCAACACGCGACATCCATCCAGGAAAAGTCAAAGCTTGCATAAGCAGTGAATTTGAAGATGAAGAAGGCCTCTGCTGTCTCACCTTCTCTTTCAATATCTCCCACCCTCTCCCATTGTAAATATTCAACCTCTACCAACTACATTCAGCCTCTTCCAACTAGGATTTTCTTCCCCCAATTAGTTTAATTCCTGTAATTTCTTTTCTTATATTAATATTAGTTCCATTCTGTGTTGTTAATTGTACTGTTTTGTTCTATTCTCCCCCATTTTTTTATTTTTCTTCAACCTCTACACTATAACAAGATCTTATGAAACTCCAAATTATGGAAAACTAACCCGAGGGATAGGAACCTGGGGGAGATCACAAAGACACTCTATTATTTATTTATATTCTGAATTCTATCTTTGATGTAATAGAAAAATGGGGAGAAACAGATCAATGATATTCATCTTCCCTCTCCGATGAGCTATTGCATCCTCAAATCTATCAAATATTTTTCCCTCCCTCTCTCGGTTCACAGTGCATACCAGTGGAGCACCGTGTATTGGGGGATGAACAACATATGATGGAGCTGGGGTGTTGAGATAGTGAATGCCTTGATCAAGTGTGTTGACTGCTTCTTCACTATGGTGGAGGCATAACTGGATGTACCAGGGGAGATCTCTCTTGTGTATGTTCAGATTCAAAATTTAGATAGATGAGAGAAATGGAAGAATAATATTGAAGCAATTGTCAGATGAGAACTAGAGGAAAATGAAGAATATGTGTGATTGAACCTAGATCTAACCCCTTTCAACCACTGTTGTGTTTTCTATTTTAATCTATTTTACTTCTATTTAATGAAAAACCAAACAAACAACTTTGTATGCTTTCAAAATTAAGAAAACAACACAAAGATACTTAAGTACCAGGATAGTGAGACTCCCCAAAAATTCTCTATGAGAGACGACCCTGGTTAGCCACTAAGCAGCATTAGGAGTAGAAATTCTATTTGACCATGACCTGCGATAATTGTGAAATCGACTTCGTACCATTACTGGGGAGAAAAAGCAGAGTTCCCACCGTAGCTAACACAACTATAAATACCGCTTTATTGTTTTTCTTGTTTTGTTTATTTTCTTCTTTCTCTTTTTTCTCAACCTAGGATAATCATTCTAGTAAGGAAATTATTTAATGGATTCTCACCCATATACCCAATACACATTCCATAGGAATCCCAAGAGATGGACTTTCAAATGCAACATCAACAACAACCTTCGATACACACTAATGGGTGGGAGGATGGAAGCTGCTACATGAGTGAACCCAATAACCATCAACAACACATGCCCCCGCACCATCAAACTGAAGAAGAACTTACATTAGAGGAAATTAAAAGCTACTCATCAATGCTGAAATATTTTCAAGTGAACCAACAATTGGGAGAACATAGAGGCATGATTGAAGAATTGAAAGGTATACAAGCTGTAATAGAAGCTACCTTTCAAGAACTTGTGGAACAAGCGAATCAACATAAAGTTGAAGATCTAGAACCTTTAGTATTTTCCAAAGAAGATATCCAAGAAGAAGAGGGTGATTTTTTAGAATCAAAGGATCTTCTATTATTCACCCTTGAGCACATTTTCCCAGAGCTAGTGTATTGATCCAAGAATCTATATGATTGAACTTTTGAGGGAGACTTTCTTTCTCACTTTACTTTTTCTAATTTTATTGATATTCAATTTTCTATTGACCTCCCTCCAAATTTTAATAAAATTATAGAATGAGAACAATTTTTACATTCCCTAAAGGATACTGAAAATGAATAGGTGGATGATCTTACATTTAAAGAGAAGCTAGAATTCCCACTACCACCACCATCCATAAAAGACAATTTCAAAGATACATTATACATTTAAAAAGACCAACATGATGATGCTGATGAGGGAGTTACCACTAAACTTAACCCATTTATTTATAAGTTTTTACAAAATGAATTATCTATTAACCTCCCTAGTTATAGCCTTGAAAATTTAGTACCACTATTGTCCTCCTTAGATGATGAAGATAAAGAACCCAATACAGCTCCCCTTGAAGAAAAAAAAGAGCTATAAATAATAAAAGAGGAATTGGAGCTATTGGTAATTGAAGATAAAGTTTCCTAGGATAATGAGAAATAGGAGATTGATGAAAATTATTTTGACAGATTACTTGACTCTATTTTTGGAGAATTTAAAGAAGAAGTCCCTGGACTTGTGAAGAAAACACCACTCCCTCAACCTCACTCTGAACATCAATTGGAGGGAGGCACTACAAAACTAGAAGGATTTCTAATGGACTCGCATGAAGAGACAGAGTCACTAGATGCTACATATGAAATAGAGAATTTTGATTTAAACTCACATTATTTTAATTTTATTCAATTGTAACTTTTTACTAACTCTCCCTTTAATGAATATTGTGAAGCAGAATTATTAGAGTTTACACTGGATGAAGATAAAGCCACGATCAACTTGGAAAAACTTGAGGAGGCCCCAATTTTTATTCTTCCACCCCTATATTATGATGCACCTCACATTGCCTAGGGGGTGGAGATGTAATACTCTATCCAAGGGGACCTCTAAGAAGGAAAGCTATCTAGTTTTGTAAGGAACCACATGTGGTGGTTCTCATAATAGAAACATCATCCCCCTATTGGATGGGGATAATTCCAACACTATATGGCTGTGAATAGTATAAGTTACAACAAATTTTGGGGGATTAAACCCAAGAATCTCCCCCTCCTTTTTTATTTTTATATACTTTGATTTTTAATAATTTTTTGAAGTTTAATTTTGTTTTTTGTATAGTTTTTTCTAAGTGGTCAGCGCATAAGAGGCTATCTCCATTGTCTACATCACACCCAAGGGAGAGCTTAACTCAAACTTGCTAGCCAATAACTGTTAGATTGTATCTCTCTTTTCTCACTGTTTATTCACTACATTTTTTATGCCATTTTCTGGAATTTTAATGGGAAATGATAAATAATTGTGGGGGAGGATATTCATACCTACTTAGAATGGTTATTTAGCTGCTTTGTAGTTAATGTTTTCTAATATGTAAATAAAAAAAAATCTAGTTGCAGTTTTCTATGATTTTTTAATAAATATAAAAAAACAAAAAAATAAAAAAGAAAAAATATATAAAAGAATATTTTTTTTCCATTTATTTAAAAAAACAAAAAACAAAATAAAAAAACAACAAAAAATACAAAATATTTTTTTTAATTTGTACATACTTTAGGATTTTGGTTCTTGTAAAAAAAATATGTTGCTTTGTAAATATAGTTTTGAACACTACCCCCTTTTCACATTTCTTTATTTTGATTTTCACCCCTTTTCTTGAACTTCATAGCTACTCTGCCTAGTTTAAAATACCATACTAAAGTTGAGGAAATTCACGGGTTATGAAACTGAGAGACTTTAAGTGATTGTTGAGTGAGTTTGTTACTATTTTATGGAAGTTTGATCTTAGAATTAGGAGATGGAGTGTGAGTGAAAATATTTTAGTGGAATCAGTTTTATAACTTTAATTCACAGAAATTTTGAACTTAACCCAAGTAACTTGACCTCTATGAGACGTAAATCCTTAGGGATCCAACTTAAATGAAAAATCTATAAGTACTTTGAACCTAAAATACAAATGGGCAATTGATAACCCACAATGGATCTCCGAGACAAGGACCCTGAGTATTTTTCTGTAATTAAATATATCAAACTCAAATAAGTGCTATGCACAATGCTTTGCACACAAATATGGCTAGGAAAAATAAATTTCAAAAGGGCCTAGAAAAAAATGAGTCCATTTAGGTGAGGTGAATATTGAACCCATAAAAGAGGGGAAATTGAATTATAACATATTCATTTAAGTTGTATTAATGAAGTGGGAAATCAAACTATGGTTTAAGAAAATTAAGAAAACAGAATGAATGGAGGTTATTTTTGTTAAAATTTTGTTTCTACTTAAATATAATTCAATCCACTCCCAACCTGGAACTTTGATTGAATTGAAATAAGGTAGTGACTTGATTTACAGATGCAACATGATATTTTTCACTTTGGAAGAATATGTGTGTTATCTTTTCTCTAGATGGTAAATTTATAATTAGGTAGGATGGCCTTTCTTAGTTTTTATTTTTGAATAATTCAATGATAATTTACCCAGGAGTGTAATAGTCTAAGTATGGGGGAGTTATGTGAGCTATAATTTTCAATATTTTTATCTGTTATTCCTTGAAAATACCCCCAATTAATTCAAATACCAGGTAAAATAATGATTTCTTGTTGATTTTCACAATCTAGACTTAAATGTTAAAATGGATAAATTAATTATTTTTTAGTGGTATATTCATTCCTTGGAATTATGTTGTCAAATCCATACAATTTGATTTTTATTTTAAAATGGAATTGGAATTGATTTTTGAATTTGAAGCAATTTATTTTTTTAAATTAATTATGCAGATACTATTTTTAATTGATTTATCATTTTTATATATTGGAGAAAAATACTGCATTGAATAATTCATTATTTTGCAGGTCGAAAAAAAGTGTAAAGGCATGCACAGTCGACAAACTAACCATGCACAGCTGACCGCACCATGTGCACTGTCTGTCACAAACCATCACTCACGGTCAATCTATTGATCATGCGACACACTATCGCAAGCCTTCTCATGGTCACCAAAGTGACTGTGGCTCCCATCCTAAGCCGACTATGAGCTCTGCTCACAGTAACCCACTTGAACACACCCCCTGCCTACCGTAACCCCTCCTCCTCCACGGTCACCAAAGTGACTATGGCATCCAACATCCATTGAAATGAACCTTTCCTCAAATCCACCCTGCTTTTTGCACATCCACCCTCACAGTCACCTCTTCTAGGACCTTACCACACACCCACCTTGTCGAACCAGTTACAGTCACCACCTGTAAATCCCAAACCAAACCTTTTCCAGAGAATTGAAACACCACAACCAAAGAAATCTGATATACATCATTAATCAAATCCAACCTTCAAATCTAATTAAATTCCAAATACAAAATCACCTACCATTGAAGACACCTTCATATTTTAGGAGAACAACCGTTGCCCCTCTTTGGATGTGCAACACTGGAATCACCAAAGCACCGCCGAACCAGCCACGCGAGTTACCACCCACAAATCACTTGGAAATCCAAGCTCATTGAGCACTAAAAACCCTCTCCTATGCCTGTTAGAAGGAAATTGAAGCCACCAGATTTGGGAATATTGAATATAGCCATCAAACACCTCTACCTTGTCAAATCTAGAACTTACCGATGGAGAAGAAAGAGACCACTGAGTCTCCATTGCTGGACGTCGAAGCCTCACCGATCACCACAAACTAAGAAACCAAGGCCTCATGCTTATTGAAGAAGACCTCACCAGAGGATGAGGAGGCTGGGTTCACTTTATTCCAAGCTCTCGCAATGGAGATGAATGAATCTACCCCGCACGAAGAACCAAAATTGAAAGAAAAAAGAAAATAAAAATAGTAAAAAAGAAAACAAAAACAATAAAACAAAATAATATATATATATATATATTATGGAAAAATAAATATATATAATAATTATATATATATATATATATTTATATAATATAATATATAATAAGTATATATATTTATATAATATAATTTATATATAATATATGTATTTATAATAAGTATATATATATATATATATCTATTAATATAAGTATATCTATATAAATAAACATATATATATATATGTATAAACAATAATATTTTTTTTGTCTTATTTTCTATTTTTAGTGGTGACCTAGATCCAAGTCCACTGTCAGGACCCAACTCAACGAGCCCAATTAAAAAGCACATGAAACTGCCATTATGAAGCACTAGAACAAATGTGTGCGCAATTGAAGGTAGAAGACGTATCATCAGAATCAATCTCAATTGTTCGCTACAACACACAACACCCATTAATCCAAAGTCAAAGCTTTCCTAGGCACTAAATTTAAAGATAAAGAAGGATACTGACATCTCACATGCTCTATAAATATATCTTTCCATCTCTAATTGTAAATATTTTTCCTCTTCCGAATACATTTGGCCTCTACCGACTAGGATTTTCTTTTCCTGCTGAGTTTACTTCCTATAATTTCTTTTCATATGTTAATATTAGTTCCATTTTGTGTTGTTAATTGTATTGTTTTGTTATCTTCTCCCCAATTTCTCTGTGTTTTTCTTCAACCTCCATGATGTTACATGATCTTATGAAACTCAAAAATCATGGAGAACTAACCCAAGGGCTAGGACCCTAGGGGAGATCACATAGGCACTATGTTCTTTATTTATATTCTGAATTCCATCCTTAATGTAGTATAAAAATGGGGATAAGTAGATCTATTATATTCATATGCTCTCTCTAATGAGCCGTCACATCCTCAAATCTATCAAATCTTCTTTCCCTTCCTCTCTCGGTTCACAGTGCATACTAGTGGAGTACTGTGGATTGAGGGACAAATAAAATATGATGGAGTTAGGTGTTTAGACAATGAATGCCTTGACTGAGTGTGTTTATTTCCTCTTAACCATGGAGGAGGTGGAATTGGATGTACGAGGGAGATATCTCTTGTGTATGTCCAGATTCATAATTTCGATAGAGGATAGAAATGGAAGAATAATATTAAAGCCATTATAGAATGAGAACCAGAGGAAAATGATTAATCTATGTGATTGACCCTAGATTTAACCCCTTTCACACACTTTTGTGCTTGCTATTTTAATCTGTTTTAATTCCATTTAATAAAAAACTAAACAAAAAACTTTGGATTCTTTCAAAATTAATAAAAAAAAACAAATATATATTAGTGCTAGGAAAATGAGACTCCACCCTTTCTCCTTAAGAGATGACCCTGGTTAGCCACTAGGCCTCATTAGGAGTAGAAATTCTGTTTGATCGTGACCTGAAAAAATTGCACGATCACAACCCTTGATCGCACCTTGTTTTTATACCCCTTGTGTGGGTTCTTGGTCACTATGTGATTCTTGTTTTATCACCTTGTGTGGAAATGCACTTGAGTATGTCGTGGGTGCATGTAACTTGTGGGGATTATATCATTGGGTGTTGGGGGTGAGGGTAGTTATGATTATGCCTTGTGTGTTATAATTGGATCATTTTCACTATGCATCATTTCCTTTACTGGTCATGGGAGACTAGGTACTAAGTGGAAGATCTAGTTTGTTCCTCCAGTTGTTTCACAGACTGCTGTTGTCCACCAGTTGTGCTAGGCATAAGAACTTGGTGGGGGCTTGTCATCGCAATGATGCTTGTGTGGGATAATTGGATGATTTTTTGGACTTTAGCATATGTTGGTAGGTGGTTCAGGTGTTTATACCCATATATGGTAAGATGCTTGGCAAGTTAGTGACTTTAGGTAGAGACCTTGACACATCTGATTTCTTGATGCTTGGTTAGTGATTTAGGGGAGTTTGATCTAGTGTTTGTTTGTATCATTTCCCATAATTCCATTATTATGGCACCTTTCTTTGTTTATATTTTATATATGTCATGTGACGCTTGGTGCTTACTTTGTTATGCTTGAACTATGTTCATGTTGTGTTGTTTCTTTGGAAAGTGAGTTTTCAAAGATGTTTGGAAAACCTATTTTGAATTTAAAGAATATTTTGTGGGTTCTTTGAAGTGGATTTCAAAATGGGTGTTGTGGTTATGATATAGTTTTGAATGGTGGAATGTTTTAAAGTAACCATTTTCATTTAGATAAAACAAATGTGCTATTTTGAGAAATGTTAACGACGTGTGTAGTTTCAAAATAGATTAGGTCGGTGGATTTTAAATCACATGTGTTCGGTTTTGGAAAGCATAGGGAAATGTTTTAGATGATGATATTATGGAATTATTTTGATTTTCATAAATCTATATGTATAAATCTTACTTTCTAGATTTATTTTCAAACTAGCATTGTTGAATTTCCATGTGAAAAATATTGTATAGTTTCAACCAGTTGTGGTGACCTATTGGGATTTTTATCTCATTCCTATTTACATTTTAGGTTCCAGGTTCTCAGTTGAATCCATTCTTGTTTGTTGTGGATGATGTGGGGAGAGTTGGGTGGTGTTGAGAAACTGGAGGTTGCATGGAGTTGGTTAGGGCTTGGATCAAGTTGGTCTATTATTTTTTGTTTTTAGTTAGTCTTGTTTATGTATTCCTGTCTATATCTTTATTCAGGTTTATGTATATTCAAATGGGTTGGATCATTCTAGTTGGTTATGATCTGTTTGACATGTTTATTTATTTTGGATCCTGTATTCATTTACTTTCTATTATTGTTTATATCTGTTTTGGGAAAAAAATCAGTTCCAAAGGGATTTCTGTGATGCCCATGCACTAGTTTCAAGGCCATAGGGATCGGGAATGCCCTTCAGGCCTTATAACGGGATGGTTCAGATGGTATCTAGGGTCGATTCATTATAAAATGGTATCATAGGATTTGGTTCTTTGATAAGATCACAAGCCTTTCATGTAGCCCTTATTATTTGGGTATGTCCTGGTAGAAAGGAGATTAAGTTTTTTAGGGCTTGAGAGGTAAGGGTGGGGAGATTCTATCTAGCTATTACTCATTACAAACCTCAAGTTTCTAGGGGTAGTTGGTTTTCATATTGTGATTTTGATCTTTTTTAGCTGTTTTTGATGTGAATTGATGTGTTCTGATCCCCATCAATTATGTAAGTGATTTTGGGGGTCGATCCTTGGTTTTGAGGTGGAAAGGGAGGAGAGATTGAGATATAGGGGTGTCTTTCATGGCCTGGGAAACCATGCAGTGCTCGTGTAGTTGAGACTGTCTTTTTATTAGAGTGTGTTGCATGGATGGAGCTCAAGTGACCAACCTGCATGACCAAAGTGTGCATAACACTATTTAATACTTAGTTATCTTAGTTGAATCTTCTCGAATATGGATTATACCAATGTAGTTTTCACTTGTGGGAAGTGGATTGAGGAGTGTTTCTTCTCCTTTTTTGGGATGTGGTTCATGTTATCCTTGGTTGAATGCAAGTGTAGTGTTTTGTATGTGTTTGGTTTTAAAAACCTTCTTTTGGAAAATGAAGGAATTTTTGGAAATTCCTATGTTCAAACTTGGTTTTATGAAATGTTTTATAAAAGTATTTTCTTCCCTTATAGTTGTATTTTTTTAAAAGGGGAATGTGATTTGATGGGAATTCTTGGGATTCTTGGTTTTTGAAATGAAATAGGGTTTTGAAAGTGATTTTCATGGTTTTCCTTATTAGGAAAATTCTTGTGTTTTCCACCAAGGATGTTTTTTCCTTTTTAAAATTTATGTTGTTCTGGTTATCATGCATGTACCATGGTGGAGGGTGATTTCAAAATTCCTTAGTTAAAAATGGAGATTTCAACGGAAAAGTTATTTTAGTGTTGATGTTTTGGTTTGATTGCTAGCCATGAATGGATTGTTTAATTTATGTTTTTAGGTATTATTGGATGATCACGTCTTTGTTGCTGTTGTCTCTCAATTTTTTTGAAAAGTGTTATTTAGTTCCGGTGCCTACCCATACTCCGAGTGGAGTGGTGGACGTGGAACCATTCCTATGATCAGACTCATTTTAGACTTCTTGGATTAGTATAAACCTTTGTTTAGTATTGATAAAGGGTCAGTAAAAGTGGTAAGGTGGTTGGAAGTGATTGAGGTGATCCTTTATTCTCTTGATACACCTAAAGATTTGTGGGTAAGAGCTGCTGAGAGCTTTTTTGATGGTTTTAGCTGAGGTTATTGGGTGTCATTAGTTCCTTTATAATTGCAGAAAGGGTTGTTTTGGGATCTCCTTAGATTGTTATTGTCCTATAGTTCTTTCTTGAGGTTTTGAAATTAGAGAAGGAGATGGATCTTGTTAGCCTTTGTTAGGGTGACCGATCAGTGAGGAAGTATGTCGATCACTTTTTGAAGTGGCCTTCTTTTCTCCAAAGATATTGGTCAGTGAGCCTGAGGAAGTTAGTTTCTTTGGAGGCAGTCTTCACCAAGATTCTGGTTCATCCATACTTGTGTCTGGTCTGACAACTTTTCATGAGACTATCAATGAGGTCATTCAAGTAGAAAATGACTAGTCTTGGTAGGGAATGATGGTGGATGATTCCTTAGTTCTATCAAGTATGTAGTGGAAGTGTGGTGGGAATTAGGATAACCCAGTAATCAAGGAGAAGAAGTAGGAATATCCTAAGCTTATAGAAAAGGTTCTTTCACACGAGGATGGGAGATCTCTTGTATGCTTCCAATGTGGGGATCTAGGGAATTCTAAGCCTTACTGCTTGAAGTTTTCTAGAATTTTTCTCCATTATGGCTGTTTTGGGTCATCTTTAGAAGTTGTGTGAGGTTTTCAGAATAGGCCTCAATATTGATCCTTTTGTGGATGTGTTGTTTGGGACCTTTCCTTTTTTGGTTGTAATCTTGGTTTTTAGGAGCTTCAATTATTATTATTATAGGGATGTTGTGGATGATTCCCTTTTGGGATGTTTTAATGGATGGTTTGAATGCTAGTTTATGAAATTCCTTGTTCTTCTTATAGAATTCTTTCTTTTCCCCTTTATGATGGAGGGTTTTGAGGTTGCTCTAGTTTTCCTCATCCGCTGTGGTTGGCTATGAGTGCAATTTTCAAAGCCTCGTTCATTGGGTGGAACTCCTTTGAGAGATTTGGTTGCACCTATTGTTTTGTTAGGTGATCATTTCTTGGACACGAGAGAGGCCTTGGGTTCCCAGTCAAGTAACTAGGGTGTGTGATCCATGAGCTGAGTTTGGTATACTAATTGGTGTTTGGCTATGGCCATTTTGGATGCACCATGTGAGGGTGATCTAAGTTTTAACCCTAGGTTATCTATATGCGTTGTGACCTAAGGTGAGACCTCATGTCATTATTTGAGGCTACTTGTGGTTTAGAATGTGTTTTCATCATGGTTTCTTGATTGTTCGAGGTCGCACCTCTTTGTATATTTTATTTTGTGCCACCATGTTAGAGGAACTCAATATAGTGGGGAGACCCTGTTAGAGGAAATCTAAATGGTGGGGAGACCATGTTGGGTCTCCCGTGCTTCGTATAACTCCTTTTTTAGGTTCTGTTTAGATTGTTCTTAGATACATTTGGAATTGTGTGGTTGATTGGTTTGATCATATTGAGGATGTTTTTTTGGCTTTGAGGTTGAGTCATGTTGAGTGTTTTTTTTGGTTTATTCCCTCTTTGGACCTTCAATCTCTCTTCTTTTTCTTATTGATCAGACTTTCTAGGGGCATAAAGTGACATGGTGGGGAGTTTTTGACACCACATGTGTCATAGTGTTTTTGTTTTGGTGTGTTTTTATTTTTCCTTGAGCAGAAATGAGTTTCAGTTGGTTTCAGTCCAGAATTTAAAGTTTTTGGAGGATTTTTGGGAGGATAACGATTAGGCTGCATCGTTAGTACTAATAGTGCGATGCCTATGTGAGTGGATCTATCATTTTTTAAGAGTTATTTTACATGGACTTCACATGGTTTTTCAAACCATGCAGAGCTCCCCCGAGACTATGCAGGGTCTTGGGTGTGGTTGGGGTGAGTTGTATAGTTTCTCTAAATTGCACTTCACCCAGGAGAAACCATGCAAGGGGGTGCCTGGCCTAGGAAGTGACCAAAAAATGGTTGTTACATGTTTTATAAAACCTTTCATCCAAACCCACACCCCATCTAGGTTGTTTAAATTTTGGGTTTTACCCAAAAAATTACCCTTTTTATTTTTAAGGGGTTTCACCCCCTATTCCCCCTTTACTTCAGCCAACCCTCTTGGGAGCTCTTGGAGGAGTTCCACCTCCTCCACCTTGGACTCTTGACCTTCCTTTAGCTTTTTCCAAGATATTTGAGGTGAGTTTCTCCCCTCTTTCTCTCATGTTTCTTCCTCCCTCTCTACTATATTGGATTTAGATTTCCTCATGAACCCTAGTTATCATGTGGCTTGATTTTAGGGTTTTGGATGGATCTAATGATAAGGATTTTTGTGTATAGGGGATATAGACACAATTTATTTTCCTATGGGTGTGGTCACTGTTAAATAAGATGAGTTTTAAGGTGATTTAGCTTGGTTCTCATCTCTTTGAGGTAGGTGTTTCTATGCAGTTGTTTCATTTTGGAATTCTAAAGGTCCTTGTGCTTTTTAAATCCCTTTTTATTAAAAGTATGAACATATGTGATAGTTTTTAAGTGAATTGAAACCATTTATTGGTGTTTTGAGCTTGGTATAATTGGGTTTTCATGTGAATTATATGTTTTTATATTCAAAATAGAATGTTTAAAGGTGCTAAGATTTTATGAATTGCACGGATTCCTTTTTGAAATGTTTTTCATGTTGTTCAATGGGTTTTGGCACGATTTTAATTTTCAATGGGTGAAAATAATGATTTAAAGGGAATTTGGTTTTGAAGTGGGGTATTGAACCAAAAAAGGTTTGAAAAGGGGTTATTTAGTGTATTTCAAATGGTGATTTGAAATGCTCATGTGTTTATCCCTTGTAAAAATTCCTTGATGGCTTGTTTTAAAATGGTTGATGGAAATGGTTGGTATATGACCTTGTTTTAGTTTTCAAAGAGAAGGGAACTTGTGTTAAGGGTGGATTTGAAATGTTTTGAATGCGTGGGTGATTTCCATAATTTTCCAAATGGTGTTTGGAATGATGTTTTATGAAATGTGAAATGGCTTGGAATTCTAAACCGTGTTTTAATGTTAAAGGCTTGGTTATCACTTTAGTTTTAAAATGGGGGATGTGAAAGGAACCCCTTGATTGCCTTTTGTTTTTATACCCCTTTTGTGGGTTCTTGATCACTATGTGATGTTTGTTTTCTCCCCTTATGGGTGAGGGTAGTTATGGATTTTACTTTTATGTTAGATTTGGCTCATTTTCACTACATCACACTTCATTTATTGGTCATGGGTGACTGAGTACTAAGTGGAAGATCTAGTTTGTTCCTCTAGTTGGTTCACATGATGCTAGTTTCCAATCAACCATGCTAGGAACATGGGATTGGTGGGGGTTTATCATCACAATGATGCTTGTGTGGGATAATTGGATGACAGTTTGTACTTTAGCGCATGCTGGTAGCTGGTTTGGGTGGTTATACCCACATACAGTTAGATTCTTGGAACATTAGTTACTTTAGGTAGAGATCATGAAACATTTGATTACTCGATTCTTGGTTAGTGATTGAGGGAATTTTTATATAGTGCTTGTTTGTATCATTTCCCCAACTTCCATTATTATAGAAGCTTTCCTTGTTTATATTTGATATATGTCATATGACACTTGGTTCTTGATTTTTTATGCTTGACCCATGTGTGTGTTAGGTTTTTTCTATGGAAAATAAGTTCTTAAAGATGTTTGGAAAACCTATTTTGAATTTAAAGACTCTTTTTGGGTTCTTTGAAGTGGATTTCAAAATGGATTTTGTGGTTTTGAGATGGATTTATCTAGTAGAACTTTTTAAAGTAACCATTTTCATTTAGATAAAACAAATGTGTTGTTTTGATAAATTTAAATGACATTTGTGGATTCAAAATGTATTAGTTCGATGGATTTATTTTCAAAACCCATGTGTTTGGTTTGGGAAAACCAAGAGAAATGCTGCCATGAACCAGCTCGGGTACCCAGGTAACCTGATAACCGAGCTGACTCTGACATGGTCCAAAGGGTGTTCCTGATCCCCATGGGTTGGAGACAAGCACCTGACATCTTACAAAATGAAATTGGGAATGAGTTTTTCCATAAACATTTTGGAAGAAATATAAACAAGTCAATATGCATACAAGAAAAACTCCACAGGGAGTAGTGTACCAAAATTCAAACGGGTATGAAAAACCCAAAGTACAACTCAAAGTACTAGAAAAATAGGATAAAACCCAATCCTAGTAGACATAACTATCCAAGAACAAGGATTAAAAACTACCATCACCTCCTAGTGGCGCCTTACCCTTGATCGAACCTAGAAGAATAAAATCTACAAACACCTGAAGGAATAGGTAGGGTGTGAGCTAAAATCTTAGTAGGGTCTCACCAAGGATTCCATAATAAGATGCCAATATTTAATTAACAAAATATATCCTTCAATTTTAAATTAATAGGAATGGAATTTCAAAGCATATTTAAAACCAATCATGCTTTAAATTTCATAATATGGAAAATACTTTAAATAAATGGATTAATAAACATTTTATATAAAATAGTTTATATAAAATCACAAGGCATGTGTAAAACAGTTTATAAACAATGGAATATATATAAAAAAAATAATCACAAGCGAGCAACTTGGTCATATGCCAAAAGATACGATAGTTCCTGGCTACAGGATCTCACACACTCAAAGGTGATCATAGAAATATGTGTATACACATGTCCCTCTGAAACTAGCCAAATAGAAATCATCACCATCCCATCAGGGATGTGACTTGATGTACTAGGTTTTGTTTCAGTTGTAAAGTGTCAAAAAGAGTGCTATCCCAATAACTCACCAACTATCTTGGATGGCATGTGATCTAATAGAAATCAGTGATGATAAATTTATTTTAAAATTGTGTAATATATAATTCATCCCATTCTCCCCTTTCAAATATTCTATTTTCCATTTAAAAACCAACACATGGGTTTTTACTCAAAATATGTCTTTTTCCAAGATAAAACCACTGAGTTTCTATTAAAACCATTTTAAGACATTTTCTCAATTTCCAATTTGAAATCAATTTCATTAAATCAATTTCAAAATTCAAATCCCACAATTTAATTCAACCAAATTCCATCCAATTTCACAACACACCATAATTCAATGTAATTGGGTTTTTTCCCAATTTCAAGAAAAATACATTTTTAAATCCAAAGCCACCAACTCAATGGAATTGAGTTCCTAATAAATATATTAAAAGAAATTTAAATAAATTGTATTTAAATCAATCAATTTAGGGTTAATAAAATTGGATAATCAAAACGGAACCACCTACATTTTTCATGGAAACACAACGCCCGCAACGGAACCCACCAATAAGAAATAAGGTGTAGAAGATATAAGAACTCAACTTAGAAACAAGATTTAACAACACAAAGTTTAGATCCATCAATCCCAAGATGATCTATTAAACTCCAAGGAGGGAAAGATAAAGAGACAGAGAGATAGGGAGTCCGCTTACCCAGAGAGTCACACCGTAACCACAACAATGATCAATCACTAAAATAAATGACCCGAAAGGGTCGTAGGGATCCAAAATCACCTGGGGATGGCTCTAGGTCAGGAGAAAGGAAGTATGGAGAAAAGGAAATATAAATTTCAGCTAAGACACCTTTTTAAAAATAACTCTTAGTACTTTACATGACATGTAACCCAATTACACATCGTGTAATTGATAAGTCCTATAAACAAAAAAAACTCATCACCTTTTGTTAAAAACGAATTTATTATTATTTTAGAATTTACATGGTGTGTAAACATATTACACGGTTTGTAAATCCCCATCTGGATATAGAACCAACAAGTTTTAAGTATCCTCCCAACTATTTCTCAGACCTACCCAAACAAAAATAACCATGAAAATCCTTAAAAAGTACCTAAAATAAAGGTAACATGATGTTACAACCTCCATACCATAAAAAATTTATTTCCCTAGATTTCTTGTCAAGAAGATTTCATATAAAAAAGGTGAGGCCACTGCTATATCATCAGTGACTTGTTCTCCCATATCTGAAGAGAATCTGAACCATGCTTTCATAACACTCGAACCAAAGGTATCATCCTAGAAAAAGCACATTGGTTTCAAAATTAACTATCCTGATTGGATGCTTAGTCATAGATAAATCGGTTTCAAAATCAAGATTACTCCATCTCAAAACATGAGATAGATCAGATAGATACTTTCATAGATGAGACACATGAGACACATTATGCATCAACATTAGATGTGGTGTAAGTGCTAAATGGTAAGAAACTTTACCCACCTACTCAAAAACTTCAAAAGGTCCCACAAAATGAGGAGAAAGTTTCCCTTACCACCCAAGCCATCGATGAACCAATTGAGGCTAAACTTTCAAGAACACCTGATCACCATCTAAGAATTACAACGGTCTACGATGATGATCAACATAATATTTATAATGGCTCTGTTCTGTCAACATTCTTTGATGAATAAAATGAATATTTTCTATCATCTCTTGAACTAAGCTTGGCCTAACCAAGGAACTTTCACTAATCTTCGACCAATACAATGAGGATATACAAGGTCAGCCATACAAGGCCTCAAAAGGATCTATTCTAATCATATAATGGTAACTATTGTTATAAGAAAACTCGACCAACCCCAGATGGTCATCCTAAGACCCACTAATATCGATAACACAAGTGTGGAGAATATCATCAAGAATCTGAAGAGATCTTTCTATCTGGCCATCTGACTGCGGATGGTATGATGTACTCAAATAGACCTGAGATCCTAGTGACTCCCAAAGGCCTCTCCAAAAGCGAGAAGTGAACTGAGGATCTCTATCAGAGAATATAGCAGATATAACTCTATGAAAATGAAAAATCTATTTCACAGAGAGATTTCCAAAATCCTCAACTTTAGTTGTATCATGGACGAGTATAAAGTGATCTAATTTAGTCAGCTAATCAATCAAAAACCATATCAAAATATTCTTTCTTTGGGTATGTGACAACCCAACCACAAAGTCCATAGAGATCTCATACTACTTCCAAGTTAGAATTGGAATTGGATAAAGAAAACCTAAAGGTTTTTGGTGCTCGACCTTGACCTATTGGAATGTATAACAATGAGAGAAAAAATTGGCAATGCCCCATTTCATACCTATCCACCAAAATCACCATCGCATGTCATAGAACAACTTCATGGTTCTTGGGTGCACTACCCACTGGGAGTTATAGAAACCCCCCCATCACATATTTCTTTAACACTAATGGCACAAAAAAACAATTTTGATAGCATAGTATTCCCTCAATGGAGAATAACCAGTCATGTATGGTCTCCCCACCATAAAGAGAGTCTCTAATTCTATAGAACTCACCATAAAGCTGTTGTTTCTAAAGAATCATCTCAAGAAGAGTGGATGTCAACTGGAAATTGGCAAAATAAACCTTAGTCCTTGATTCTCAGACTCTAATATGAAACTATACAAAGAGAGATACCATGTTCCACTATTAGGATGATTCTTTTATGGTTTGGGTCAGAAGCTTCCTACCCAGAGCATCTGCGGAGACATTCCCTTTCTTTGGGGTATAAGTGATGTCAAAGTCAAAAGATTGTAGGTATTCCACCCAACGCAACTGGAGGAGATTTAAATCTTTTTGTGAGGATATATAACTCAATATATTTTGGTTAGAGTACATGATAAACTTTTATCCTAAAAGGTAATGTCACAAACTCTTAAGCATGTGCATCAATACTGCAAGTTAATGGTTATGGGTCAGATAATTATTCTCGTGTGGCCTAAGCTGATGAGATCCATAAGTAATTACATGATCACCCTACACAAGAACACAACCCAAACCTGAACCCAATGCATCATAGAAGACCACATAGGCCTACCCAACCTCTTGGAGAGTCAATACCGGTGTAGTAGTCAAAAGACATTTCAAATCAATTTTTTTTTGACATTTATCATCACAAGAAAACTTTACTCTATTTTGAGTGAGTGAAATCATTGGAGAATCCAAATTTAAGAAGTCCTTTACAAACTAACGATAATAACCAGCTAGACCCAAGAAGCTTTAAATCTCAAAAACTTTTCTTGGTTGATCCTATTTCATGATAGCTTACACCTTATTAGGATCAACTAAGACACCATGTTCTGACACCACACATACCAATAATTTTACTTCCTAAATCTATAAATAACATTTCAAAATCTTGGAATAAAGTCAGTGATTTCTCAACAAATCCAGAACTGCTCTCAGATGATGCACATGATTCTCCTCAGACTTAGAGTAAATAAGGATGTCATCCACAAAGACCACCAAAAAGGCATCAAAATACTCATGAAAAATACTATTCACAAAATCTATAAAGACCACATGAGCATTGGTTAGGCCTAATGGAATGAAAAGGTACTCATAATGGTCGTACCTACTCTGAAATACAGTTTTATGAATGTCAAATTCTTTTATTCTCAATTGATAGTAACCAGATCAAAGATCAATATTCAAGAATCATTTTCCCCTTTAAAATAGTCAAATAAATCATAAATATATGGAAATGGATATTTTTTCTTTGCTATCACTCTATTGACTTTTTGGTAATAAAAAAGATGAAGTAAACCATCGACTTTCTTAGAAAAGAGAACCGGCACCACCCAAGGTGACACACTCGGGCGTATGAATACTTCCTCAAGAAGATCATCTAACCGAGTCTTCAACTCTTTTATTTCATTGGGTGCCATATGGTAAGAAGGAATAGAAACTTGTTGACTTCTAGGCACTAAATTGATATAAAACTCTACCTCTATTATTGGTGGAAACCCAAAGAATTTAGAAGGAAAAATGTCAGGAAACTTGATAAAAACTGGAGGGAGATTACCACTCAAGGATTCTCACTCGAGATTAAAAGTAAACAATGATATTACTTTACCCAAATATGGATAAGAAGGTCCATATCTACTCGACCTTGAGTCTAACTCTCCTTGAAAGATACGACACACCCCATCAGGTGTTGTAAAGGAGACCCATAGAAGATATAAATCAATCAGAGATTTATGGGAAATGATTCAATCCATCCCAAATATGACATCAAATGGTTTAATTTAGAGAACCATAAAACTACAAGAAATCTTGATATCTAACAAAGAGAAAAAACAAGTGGGACTATGAAGACCCTTATCTCTCTTTATTCCAAGGGGTGTAGAAATATCCATCACATAATATAAAATCTCTGTAGAAAGATTTAACAGATTAACAATACGGGTTTAAATAAATAAATGAGATGCACCGATATCAAATAAAGTAGTCACTAATGATGAAGATATAGTGATGGTACCTATCACAGTTGCTGGACCCGTATCTACTTCCTCTGGAGACTCTTACACTATATGAAGAAGCTTCATTCTAGATGCCTGTGGTTGGAACCCCTTTTCTCATGAATCATCTGATTACACCATATTTCTGGTAGGCACTGATGATCCTGTGACACTATGTAGAGTGGGAAAACATGAAAAAACTTATGAAAGTGACCTAAGCATCCACATAAACCCCATATCTTTGGTTCCTCTGAGAAAACCCACTTAGAATTCCCCAACTTCCCACACAAGTAACAAATCAAAGGGATTATTCTAGGCACTATAGGAGTTTTAGAAAAACCCTACTATTGAGAACCAGCATGAGAATCATCACACTTCCTTTTTTCCTTTAGAGGAATTTACACTACCACTTGGAGAAAAAGGAACTCCTGCCAACCTTGACTTTCAAGCCAAGTCCATTTAAACCATGGATGATCTATCTAGAACATCAGTATTAGAAGACAACTTCAGTAAGAAAACCTGAAATTGAATATCATCTCAAATTACCAACTCAAACCATAGAGTATTTATCTTCTCATTTGATACTATCTTAGGTGCAAACTCCACTAGCTCATCAGAATGGTTTTCATACTCGGTCAAGGTATTTTCAGCTTACTCAAGTTTGAAAAACTCAATAGCCATGGTCAACACCATCGACTCTGGATAGAATTGGTTGGTGAAAATATACTTGAAGTCTTTCTAGTCTAAGACCTCATGATTCTTCATTTTCACCATCATGTCCCACCATCTCCTACTTAGTCCCTCCAGTGTGAAGGTGGCACACTCCACCTTAATTTCATCAAGTGTCTCCAAGAACCAAAATAAATGCTCAATCCTACTCACCCATTCCTCATCCTCTTGAGGATCATTGGAGCCTTTGAATGCTAGTGGATTCTAGTGAAGTAAATCCTAAAAAAATTCCAAAAAACATCCCTTTGAGGTTCCATAGCTGGATCCTGAATAGGAACTGGTGGTGGTGCCTGTCCCAGAGCTTGGACATTACACACAATCACCTCAACTAGACTCAGGTCCACAAGAGTATTTTCTTGCTGAGGTTCAACAGTATCTTCCTCATGCATCCAATTTGCATGTATTCTTGGATTCATGATGATACACAACATTAGTAGACAAATTTGAAGACATTAGAGTAACACTCAAATAGTTAAACAAGGGAAGTTAATCCCATCATATAGAAAAAAATATTTGGATTTAAATCTATCCAAATCAAAAGTAGGAAAAATACCAGATCTAATCCTCAAGACGTCATTACCAAAACCACCTCTGGTTAATTAAGACTCATTGCGATGATATCTATCCATGCACTCAATCGAAACTACCTCCTAAGTCCCAAAAAGATTACACAATTATATATGGTCATCAAGGCAAGATGAAAAACCTGCACCTTTGATACCACTTTTTCACAAACCTACCCATGTACCCTAGTAACCCGATAACTGATCCAAATCTAACATGGACCGAAGGGTGTTCCCAATCCCCATGGGTTGGCGAAAATCACCTGGCATTATAAAAAATTAAAGCGGGAATAAATTTTTCCATAAACATAGAAAAATAAAGATAAACAAGTCAATATGAATACAAGAAAAATTCCACAAGGAGTAGTGTAATAAAATTCAAAAAGGTATGAACAACCCAAAGTATAACTCAAAGTACCGGAAAAATAGAATAAAACCCCAAGTCCCAACAAACAAAACTCTCCAAGCCCAAGGATCAACAACTATTACCACCTCCTAGTGGTGACTTACCCTTACTCAAACCCGAAATAAGATAATCTACAAACACCCAAAGGAGCAGGTAGGGTGTGAGCTAAAATCCTAGTAGGATCTCACCAAGGATTCCATAATAAGATGCCAACATTTAATTAACCAAATAGATCTTTCAATTTTAAATTAACAGGTATAGAATTTCAAATCATATTTAAAACCAATCATGATTTAAATTTTATAATATGGAAAATATTTTAAACAAATGGCTTCGTAAACTTTTTATATAAAATAATTTATATAAATTCACAGGGCATGTGTAAAACAGTTTACAAACAATGGAATATATATATATATATATATAAACAATCACAAGTGAGAAACATGGTCATATTCCAAAAGGTATGATAGTTCCAGGCTACGTATCTCACACACTCTAAGGTGATCATGGAAATATGTGTATACACACATCCCTCTAACACCATCCAAAGAGAACTCATCACCATCCCATAATGGATGTGATCTGCTACACTAGGTTTTGTTTCAGTTGTAAAACATCAAAAAGATTGTTATACTAATAACTCAATAACTACCTAGGATTTCATGTTCTCTAATAACAATCAGTGATGGTAAATTTATTTTTAAACCATTTAAAATACAATTCATCCCATTCTCCCCTTTCAAATATTCCATTTTCCATTTAAAAACCAACACAAGGGTTTTTAATAAAAACATGCATTTTTCCAAGATAAAACCACTGGGTTTCTATCAAAATCATTTTTAATCCATTTTATCAATTTCTAATTTGAAATAAATTTCACAAAATAAATTTTACAATTCAAATTCCACAATTAAATTCCATAATTTAATTCAACCAAATTCCATGCAATTTCACAACACACCCCAATTCAATAAAATTGGGGATTTTCCCCCAATTTCATGACAAATACATTTTCAAATCCAAAGTCCCTAATTCAATGGAATTGAGTTTTTAATAAATATATTAAAATAAATTCAAATCAAATGAATTTAAATCAAAAAATTGAATTTAAATCAAGAAATTTAGGGTTTATAAAATTGTCCAATCAAAACAGAATCACCTACCTTTTTCATGGAAACACAATGCCCGAAACATAACCCGCCAACAAGAATGAAGGCATAGAAGATCTAGTAACTCAAACTAGAAATAAGATTCAACAACACAGAGTTTAAATCCATCAATACCAAGATGATCTATCAAACTCCAAGGATGTAAAGAGAAAGAGATGGCGAGACGGGGAGACCACTTACCTACAGAGTCACACCGCAACCAAAACATCGATAAATCGCTGAATGAAACAACCTAGAAGTGTTGAAGGGATTCAAAATTTTCTAGGTATAGCTCTTGGTTGAGAGAAAGGAAGTTTGGAGAAAAGAAAATATAAATTTCAGCCGAGACGCCTATTTAAAAACAAATATCAAGACTTTACAATATGTGTAACCCAATTACACATTGTGTAATTGAAAAGTCCCATAAACACTGAAAAAACCCATTACCTTTTTTAAAAACATGTTTATTATTATTTTAGAATTTACATGGTCTGTAAACATATTATATGACATGTAAATACCTAGAAGGCTATAGAACCAACATATTTTATGCTGAAAAATCCAAAAAATCTCCAACTTAACCATTACAGGTATCCTTCAAACTCCTTCTCGGCCCTACCCAGACAACAAAAAAAAAAGAAAATAATGGAAATGATTAAAAAATACCTGCCAAAAAGGTAATGGGATGTTACAAATGATTTAGAAGATGATTATGGAATTATTTTAATTTCCATAAATCCATATGTATGAAGCTTACTTTCTAGCTTTATTTTTAAACTAGCATTGTTTAATTTCCTTATGAAACATATTTTATAGTCTAGGCGGGTTGTGGTGACATATATACTGGGTTTTTTAGCTCAAGCCTATTTACATTTAAGGTTCCAGGTTCCTAGTTGGATCCATTCTTGTTTTTTGTGGATGACATGAGGATATTTGGGTGGTGTTGAGAAACCGGAGGTTTCATTGTGATGGTTCAGGCTCAGATTGAGTTGGTATGTTTCTTTTTTGTTTTTAGTTAGTATTGTTTATATATGCCTAACTATATCTTTGTTCAGGTTTATGTATATGAAAATGTGTTAGATAATTATAGTTAGGTATCAAAATGTATGACATGTTAATTTATTTTGGATCTTGTATTCATTTACTTTCTATTGTTGTCTATCTCTATTTTAGGACAAAATAATTCCCAAAGGGATTCCTGTGATGCCTGAGCACTAGTTTTCATCCCATGGAGTTTGGGAATTCTTTTTGGGCATTGTGACAGGCTGGGTCGGGTGCCGGGTCAGATGGAATCCTAGGCCGGTTCATTACAAAAGTAAATTCTCTATATCCTATTTAGTTTCTACATGCACACCAAAAGTGGGTCAAACAATCTTAATGAGTATCTGGTAATAAAGACCAGTTAAGTAAAGAAGTAATTGAATTATGTTCAATATAAGAGCAACAAATTGTTACCCTTAAGTTAAGAGGTCCAGATCTGAAAAAGGGAAGTGAGGATATTAAGGAATGGTAATTTTTTGGAATAAATCTACATACTCTGATTCACCCCCTATCAAGGTATATCTTACTCTAAGAACCTAGTTATACTTAATAAGTAGTATTAAATAGAAGGTTTGTTTTATTTTATTTTTTCTCTAACTTTATTCAGTTGTTTGTTGAAGTTGAAGTTTTATCTTATAATATTGGTTTCCATGGAAAAGGATATGAATTCGAAGAAGAAGAAAAATTCTTAAAAAATAAAACATTGTGGAACTATCCATGGAAAGAGAAAGATCATTTGGTTGAGACTTGAAACCCACAAATAGAAGGTATGAATGTGCCAGATAATGATTTTATTTATTCAATTAATGTTTTTTCCGGAATGTCCATGGAACCTTTTATACCACGTTATATTGGGAATTTCAATGATTAGGAGATTCTAATGAGGCTAAGAAGGGAAGATTCCCATTTATCAAAATAAGTGGACCAAAAATTAAAGGAAAAAAATTTGAGACTTAAAGAGGAAAAAAATTATCTAGACATTAATATTAAAGTTTTGAAAATTGAAGTATAAAATATAAGAGGCCTAAAAAAAGGCTTGCTGAAGCTAAAACTGACATCACGAACAAGAATTATTCTCAAACAGAGGAGTTTAAGATGATATCCACAAAGTTAGAACAACTCAAAATAGGCTCAAAAGAGAAAATTATAAATTCACAGGAGGTTCAGAACCTGAAGGCAAAGAAGGATGAGATAACTGGGCATATAAGTGAAGTGGTTGAGGAGAATATAAGGCTACAATGAGATAAGGTAAGCCTTAAAGACTCCATTAATCAAATGAATTGTAAAATGAAAGATAAAAGTGATATGCTGTACAAACTCACACATTATTTAGAGGATAATATGTATAGTAGGAAGAATCTTAAGGGAAAATTTAATGCTCAACTTGAATCAAGGGGAAATAAGATCCCATAATTGGAAGAATAATTATACTCAACCAAGAACTAGTTTTATGCTAAGGGTAAGCCTAAATTCTAGAATTATTTACATTTATTGTTTGATCACCCTTCAAAAAGTGATGATTAAATAAATAATAATTATTCCATCTTGGAGTAGAGACATAAAAATATTCTCACATAAAAAAGGCCATACTCCATGGGTAAAAATGGTCTTGGATATGAAGGAACACCACCAAGGCATGAGAAGAAGTGTGTTATGAATATTACCAAGGAAAGGGAAAGTTGTGAAGGTCAAAAAAATGGACTTCAAAATTTCCCCACAAGAGGTAAAAACAACTGTATGAGGACTCAAGGAAGGAATGGAAACATGTGTTACTTTTGTGGGATGCATGGAAACACATTCAGTTTTTGTGTTGAGGCATGGGAATATATTAAATTTTGTAAAGATAGTGGGAAAAATGAAATACGGAGTCACCAAATATATAAATTGAGTTATGTTTCTTATCCTAATAATTATTATCATACTAACCATGGATAAAGTAGAGGCTTCATATAACATTAAATAGGGATAAAAGGAAGAAATTAGCACACATACATTGGAAGACCTATTACTTCAAGAAATAGATTTCAAAGACTACATGAAAAGAAATCCTTTTATAAATATGAGTTAAATAAAATCTCTAAAATTATCTCTAAACCTCATATATCCTACATATATAAGAAAAGGGTTTGGAAATAAGAGAAGATATCACTTGATTATGAAACTAATAAGGCCCATGAAAAAAGGATATCCCAAATAAAGGTAACATTAAAAAACATGATAATGATTCAAATGATAGTCAAGGAGGCAAGAAAGTTTGGATAAAGAAAAATTTACCTATTATTAGAGAAGAAACCATTAGTATTGAAGCTACCTAAGAAATAACAGATTGTGTGTAATGACCCAAAAATTTATTAATGAAAATTCCTCTTGGTCTATTTAAATGTCTTCTTATGGTTATGTAAAACGTATATAATTATTTGGTTATATGTTTTGGATTTTAAAATACTGTTAAAAATTGTGATCATTGCTAGTATAGCCATTGAACATTGATCACATGATTAGTATAAATATAGGGCTTTAACAAATCTAATTTACTCAGACAAAGGAAGCGATGACCTCATCTAGTAGACTTTCCCCATACTAAGCCCATTTTTTAGAGCTCAGAAAGGAGGTGGCTTAATTGGGCTTTGCTCTTGACCAAGCCCAATCCGATCTTGAATATGTTAAGCTCAAGCGGAACCACCTACGAGAGAAGTGGAATTTGATAGAGATTACCACTCGAGCAATGTTATCCGAACCACACCAAGAGTCTGTCACCATCGCGCACCTTACCCTAAGGTAATATGCAAGTGTTTTAAGGGGTTATAAAACAATACACTAGTACTATGATTATGTACATTATTATTGTATAGAGAATATACATTCTTTTTATTATTGTTACTTTGTAAATAGTTTTTAAAGAAAAAATAGTATTTTTAGTTAATATTCAACTAAAAAATATATTCTGATGAATTACTATATTTTTGAATTAAATAATATTTTAATAAAATATTATTATTATTATTAAATTATTTTTTATTAAATATAAATTATTGTATAATTTTATGAATGCAATTGTAATTTTTATTAAGGTTTGAAAGCTATTTTTGTCAAAATCCACGATTTTTTGATAAATGTCGGTTTTTATTTTAAAAGTAAAAATTCACATATTTAAAAAATTATTTAGATAAAATGAATATTATTTTTGGAATTAATATGTAAAAATTATCCAATGGTTAATTTTTCATAATTTTCTGAGACAGTCAAATTTTTGGGTAAAAATCAAATACCGTTTAAATATATAATGTGTTTTATGACATCATAATGACCCAATAGTGATGTAATAAAATAATATAAACATTATTTTCTTATAATATATGTTTTAACATTAAAATAATGTGATTTTGGGTTTTTTTGATTTATTTTACAAATCTTTATTGGACCCTCCAAGACTTATAAAACATTTTGTCTTTTTAAATTGTTTTTCTTGAGAGTGTGACTCACCTCCACATAAACAACCCTATTATTTTAATAATTTAGACCATTGGAATTATAAAATATTATTTTCCACTCCTATTTGGAAAAAACCATGGGATGGTTTGTGGTTTTTATTAGTTTAATGTGAGGTGTTGCAAACCTAAATAATAAAGAATTCCCTCCCCTTTCCTATATAAACCCACCCAAGCTCCCACTTCCTCTTCACTAAAAGACTTTGGAGTTAAACCAACCCCTGAAATACTCTCTATAATACCCCCAAGGTTCTACAAGCTCCCAATAAGCCTCTCTCAAGCCTCTCCCAAGCTTTTGGGATCACACTTCCAAGTAAGGGATTTCCTACCTTTCTATTTTTATCCAAGTTTCTTAATATTGTTATGCCCTTTTATTTTAAACTATAAATGTTTGGGTATGATTTCTCACCTCTACCATACCACCCTATTTATGTTTTAATGACGAGAGACTCCTTTATCTCTCATTAAATGCCTCCCATGTACACCTGTTACTATGCCAAAATTTCGAAAGGAATTTCTCTCTCCTCATTTACATTCAAGCAATTATTTTGTATCATGAATCTAAATTCCATTACAATTTTTGGGACATGTATCTATATGACCCCTTACTATCCATTTCATTTAAATATTATGAAACACCCCTTTCTCTCTCATCAACCATTTTTTATGAATTCTTATGTCACGTTGTTATGCTGCCGAAATTGCACCACGTTTTTCCAAGCCAAAGTCTTTGTGTAGTGAATACCTTGCCCATTTATCTATCAAGGGTATTCAAATTTATGAACATTTACTTATTTATTATATAGATTCATGTATTAATTCCACATTCCTTTATCATGGAATAAATGATGATGTTTAGTGAATCCATGTTTTATGATTCATGTGACACACTTATACATGAAATGAAATGTTTAAGAAAGGGTGCACCCTAATAGCACTCCAATGCATTGGGTAAAGTATATTATCATGATACTTCATGTGAAATTAGTGTTGAATCATGATAATTCAAGTGAAATGAGGGTTTAATCGTGCTTCATGTGCAATGAGGGTTTACTCATGCTCCATGTACAATGAGCCCTGGCTCCTGCTAATTCCATGTTAAGTGTTGTTACCACATTTCCATGTTATGATTATCATGATTTATCATGAATTTATGTTGATGTTTCTCTTATGCTCCATTGATATTACTATTTTATAACATGTATTGTATTCCTCATGTTATTCCATGTTTATTCCCTTATTGGGCTTTATAGCTCACCTTTTTCTTATGCATGTCCTTAGGTTATCCCATGCAATACTAAGTAAAAGGGAATGTAGTGGTCATGTAAGGTATGTTTTCAATAAAGATTTTTTATTTCATGTTTTAAGTTGTTATGTAATTATCCTAAGCCCTGAAGACACTAGACCTCTCAATCTTCTATGTTGTAATAAGTAAAGTTTATATAATAAATCATGTTTTAGTGTGTAATAAAGAGAAGGGTTGTCATATTATGATTTAGGTTGTGTGAAGGATAACAAACCTAAAGAATATGAGAGGCACTTTTATTCCATAAAATCACGTTTTTATCTAAATATGGAATCTAAAATGGAAGAAAAAGTAAAATGGTGGTCAATAGTGACTCAAAAATCACCCTTAACTTGAGGATGATTAAGGTACCCCTATCCCAACATGCTTTTTTGTTTCTAATTTTTTGTAAAGAGGTGTAGAATAAGGGGGTGATATGATCTATAGAGTGGTTGTTCTAGAAAATCATATGTTATTAGAGTTAAAAATAAGATTTGATATAGCCAAAAATTCAAGTGGTTTCAGGACACTTTAAGAAAATCAAATGAGAAATAATAGTATCCACCAAAATGAAATTCACATATTTTTTTATCTAAAAAATTGGTTTGGTGTTTAGTACCATCTGATGGTTTTTAGGATATCCAAAATCTATTGAGACAGTATAGTTTTTCCCATAGTCGGTACCCCCAAATTGTGCTACAACAATTAGTGTATATATATAAATACTCAAGGGGATTTGTGATGAACATTAAAGGATATTAAGACTTATCAGAAGTTTTTAAAACATGTGAAGTATTGAAAGGTATAAAGTAAAAGTGACATCATTTTTTAAAAATTTTAACAAGTTTTATCAATTTCTTTATCAAGTGGTGTGATCTTTACAAAAACTTATTTAATATTTTTACACTAATGGTTTGGGGTGAAAGTGTGATGGAGATCATAAGTTGTGTATTAAGAGATAGAAAATCCAAATCTATTATGAGTTTTTCATTGGTATTCATGAGTGACATGGACAAATTTTTTGTTGTTAATAAAAACTCTTGGTTCCTAAACCAAGACCAGGTTCAATAGAATCAAAGGATTTATTGACATCTCAAGTTCCAAGTGGTGAATTCAATCAATTAATCCCTAGAGAAAATGCAGTAGGAATGAATATTGGTTTAAGGGAGTTTTTTGGAGTTGGGAATTCCAACCATAAAATTATTCTCAATTGGTTTTAGAGGATTTTTATAATCAAATGGTGGTTAATACTAAAGGATAATGACAAATGGGGATATGGAAAGAGATGATGAATTCCCCCTATCCTCATAAGGGGTTTTGAATCCCATAAGTAAGTCCTCTTGGAATTTTAATACAAGGGAAGAGTTGAACTTTCTTTGAGTTTCTTCCTATATATCAGGATGGATAAAATCATGAAAATGAAAGAAGATAATACCATTAAAAGGGGAGTTTTAGATTCAAAGGAAGTTCCCCACATTTAAAGTAAGAATAAGATCTATTTTAATTTCATTTCCCATAAGGGGGAGTAAGGTATTTTTGGATTAGAAGTGTTGGTTATTGTTAGAAAAATAAAAAGTGTGTGTGGGGAGGATTGTTAGGAATACCAAATAATTTTATTGGATTTTTTGAAAATAAGTTTGTTTATAATAAGTATATTGAAAATAAGGATGACGACATTGATGCGAAATAAGAAGGTCAAGATGATACTTCGAGGATTGTTAACAATGATCTTGATTGAATGATGATAGATTTATAGACCATACATCAATGGTTTTTGTGTTGGATACATTATCCACACAAAGGAAAGAAGTAAGTATAGAGGAAATATTGAAGTATAAAGGTATTATACAAGTATCCTACATGGTTAAGAGAATGTCCAAAGAAGTGTGAAGGCATCTTGATGAAGGTTGTGATAAAGTTTCCTAACACGAGAAACACCACACCATAGTCAGCATGCATAGTAAAGGTAAAAGAGATTTCTAGGTGAACCATGCCTTAACAAAGGGTGTGCAAGAGAATGAGATTCCCAAAATTGAATACTAGAAAGGGAACATGCTATAGTGTTCCCTGTGGTGGAATTCTAGAGCACGTGTGAGAAACATTAAATGCTTAAATGGACTTAGAGAATCCATGGAATAATTTGAAGCTTGATATGGTCAACACAATTAGAAATATATGATCACACCGTAGAGACTATCATGGTAAGTGAAAAGAAACCAAGGTTTTTCTGGTTATGGAAATATATGTGACTTCATAATCTTAGAGATGACTAGTTTGATGTAATATTCATAATAGACTGGTGGAACAGTTATTGAGATAATATGAACTGATATCAGAGATGTGTATCATTCGTCATGCCCATAGGATAGAGGTTCATATAGACCGGTGAGTGGGATATTGGAGCAGGTGGGATGAGACCAGACCTAATCTAGATTGGATCTGTCATGGCATATGTAACAAACCAATGTGGGTCGACCCCAAACCGGTTACCCAAGCTGACCCTCCACATACCCTAGAGGCATTCCTGATCCTCCCAAGTTGAAAACTAGTTTCGTTCATCAAGAATAACTCAAAAGGGAATGATTTATCCCAAGAAACAGCATATAAGAAGATAAAAATAGAGTAATAAAACAATCACTAGTGATAGAAAAGTAAAATACTAGACATACCACTATGTGACCTGACGGGTCACCACTAACCATAGAACTACACTTACTCCATGAGAAAACTAGAACTGGGTAGAACCTGAAACTAAAAATGATATATAGTCGTGAGAACATAAGCACCTAGTAGGCCACCAATACCTGCCGAATCTATGGAAAACCCTTAGCAAATCAGTTTATAGAATGTTAGTTTGAACACACTATATCAGAGTAGTTTTTTTACATTCTTTATAAAACCAAAACAAAAGTTCAATTTTCAAATAAGCATCCACATTATAAAATAAAAACAAGGATAGTAAAAAAATTTAAATTAAACTTTTAAGTTGAGGAAAAACAATCTAAACACTTTCCCCTTTTTTAAAAACCACACCATGAAAATATCATTTTCAAAACCAATTCAAGGAAGAGTCCATTTATTTAAAACTCATAAAAAAATACCCAAAATATTTTCCTTTTCAAATATTACCTTCAAATAATTTAAAAAATAACTCTTTTGAAATTAAATTAAACACACACAATGTGGTGTCAAACCGGTTATGAAGAGAAACAATACTACCACATGGAAAACCACATAGAGTCAAAGATCAATCATGAAATAACCAACATACCAACACATTAATAATATAATAAGTAACTCACATGCTCAACATATGATAAATAAGGAATAACATACCATGCATATCATGAGGAAACACCACAGGGACTAACAGGACAACATAAGACACAAAAATAAAAACCTAACTACTAGAAAGTAATATATTCACACACATATGTCATCGTAATAACTCTAAACTAGCATCATAGGAAATAACCCATTAGCCAGTGCATGAATCTCAACTAGGGGTGTCAAGCTAGTTCATAATCTCAACTAGCTGTATTAGTGTATTACTACTTCCCACTTAGTAACCTTAGTCTCCTTATAGAATAATAAATGAAGGTAGTCCATGAGTAAACAATTTCATCACATGAAAATAAAAAATCCACATAGGCTAACATGACAATCACATCCTTCCCACCTCCCGCCCTACCCTTGAAAAGATCCCAAATCCAAGCACATCATGAGACACATAATAAACATCCATCAAATGGATAAGATAAACATCATCAAAAAATAATGGGGCTCAACAAGGGCACAATTAAAAATCAACACATCATAAAGTGATAACCAAGAATTTATCTTATCATATAAAAATATATATACATCTTTGAAATCCATTTACAATGATATTTTAAAAGGCAAGCATAAGCCCATGGGGAATCACAATCAACGACAAACATAACCAAAACCACTCAAATGAATCCTATTTTTTATTTTATAAGAAACACCACCTATTTAAAAAGGTTTCAAACCACTATAAAGCTCACTACCTCAAAAACATTTAAAGAATTGAAGGTCAACTCCCTTCATTTTACAAATTGATCCCTTTGAAACATTGCACAACCATTTAAAAAAAACGGAACCGATATTAAACATGCATTCATAATATTAAAATCCCTTATCATAAGGACAAAAAGGATTTTAATATAACACTTGGAATGTGACCTAGGTCCATAAAAAGCCTTTAAAATATTAAAAATATATTATGAAAACCAACAATCTATACTGGTGAATTATAAATTCAACAAAATAATTACAAACAACTTTAATAAATTTTAAAGGTCCAAATAGGCATCTGCATAAGTTCTTAGCATAAGAACTAAGCCTATGCCAAGATCAAAAGAAAATCCAACCTCACTTTAGACTACTAAAACATAAAAAATTATTCATAATTTCACAAGAATTCATTTAAAACACATCAATAAATTTATAACATACAATACAAGGGAGTTCTATAGAGACACCTACCTCAAAACATATCACCTTTGATGATAACCACTTGAATCCACCTCAAAGTGGTCCAAAAATGTAAGAGATACTAGAAAGAAACCCAGGTAAGAAAAACTTCCCCTTTACACATACACACATATGAAACTTCACATATATATAAGCACACCTATCCCCAATGTATATATCCACACCGCCTTGAGTGAATATATACAAAGGGGGTACTTATATACATGTCTATGTTGTAATCATGGGTTCCCTAAACCCAACATTATCAGTATTTTTTGATTACCATACCATGTATACAATGAGTTATACATGATTTACACCAACCATTATAGTGTAGATATTTCTGAATCCATTATTTAAATGTAAATGTCCATAAATTATTTATCGTATCAAAAGGTTATAGTAATTCCAAGGCTATAATGAGAACCTCGAGATACTATGACGTTAATCTTAAACATATTTACTATGGTCTAGATACATCATACTGACTAGAAACAATTGATGTCATACTATCAGGTGCTGGGAGATCATAAGAATTGATACTTCTTCTCATGAATTTCTCACTGGGTGATCTCTAGTAGGCAAGATCATGAGGACATACCCACCAATAGGAACACCACATGTTTTGGGTGTCATTGGTTGTTCCTATATATGAATATGTGTAATGATCTTATGACTTGATATCATTATAAATGTGTACCATTTTATCACATACATTGATGAAAGAAAAAAACCTAGACATTGAAGTTATGGTAAGGTATCTTGTGTTGGGTGCATCATTGGTGGTATGACATTGGTTGAATGGTCAAGATAAAATTTGTCGCTTTAGAGTTGAGGAAGTGATATCTTATGTCTAGTTGATGAGGATGGAAATACCTTAATAAATCCTTGGAAAAGGTAGTCAAAGGTAAGTCTGTCTAGTTAGATCAAAAAATAATAAAGCAAGAATGGATGATGACATAATTTGTGAATCCTACTTTATGAGATATAATGAGACAAAGAGATTATATTACTTAGTGCATGTTCATAGGATGGTTGTCATTTATATGACTATTCTTAAACTCTTTAGGGTCTATGATAGTTTGATAGACTCCACTCTTGGTATGTGAATGATATTCAATGCTATTGAGATAAGGGCCTAGAGGGTCACACACAATAGCATATTCAAGAGTCTTCCCTATTATAGAGAATAAGTATATAAGATATGGTGGACCCCACCATGGGGTATGAGAGTTTTCCAAGTAATAAAAATCACTAATGAATAAATAAATTCATTATTATTCGAGTATAGAATAATTGGATTGAATTTATTTATTATAAGTATTCCAAGGTATTAAGTGAATACATGGGAAAATATTATACAAACAAATATTATTTTAAAATTCAAGGTTTGTTTAATATTGTAGGAATTACGAGTCGAGTTAATGACTCAGATTTATCACATAATATATTTATTATATATTACAAGGATATGATGAAATATAAATGACATTCATGATGCATTTAGTTCTTTATAATGTGGAATTTATTATTTATTTAGTGTACATTGGATATACAGGGGCCGAAGAACCCTTACTGGGTATTTTGGAAATTCACTATATAAATAAAGGAGAATCTCATTCCATGACTATTAACTCATTTGAAATTAAGAGATTCTATCTCCTCTTATATCCTAGAGAGAGAAAGGATCCCTCTAAGTGATCAATCAAAGAATGCCTTTGACGAATCAAAGGGATGCGATTGAGGTGATCATCATGATGTTAAAGTAATCATCAGAGCTCTGTGCTAGCACTCAGAATTAAATGATCGATATCTGCATGGATTTATGGAGCATATGTGGATGATCTAGAGGGGTTTGATTTTAGATCATTCGATAAACAATCATCAGAAACTAGATGAAGTCAAATGCATTGTTGAATCGAACGAGGTAATCATTTATTTATTTTTTTAATTATTAAATTCACATTATATCCTTGTACCTTTACCAGGGATTGGATCACCATAGATTATAAAGTTTCATCACTCTGGTGATGGAAAATTTAAAATCCCCAACCCACCGGCTTCCTCTATGCACTATAGTGCCTTTAATTGGTATCAAAACGATCATGTGAATTTTCTAAGACAAGGAAAATTTATTTTTCATTAAATTATATAGATGGTTTTAATTTAGTCCCAATGGAATAGACCATGTGTTGATCCGATTTTGAATGGACAAGTTATGACCATTTGAAAATTTTAATACGAATTGTCTGTGGTATTTCAGGAAATAAAATATGAAGAATTTATATGCCTATAGGTGTTAAAATTTACCCAATTTAAGGTTTCAGTGGCGGTTTCAGTGAATTTATTTTTCCAGCCAGGTACTGGTTGAGACCACCTAAGACACCGTGCATTCACCTAGCTGCTTCCATCATGACGAGCCCCCTGTAGTATGATAATCCCTGTTTGGTGGTTCTTCTACCCCCATCAGCGGGCCGCAAGTCTTGTTTGACCTGACCCACTCTATAATAGACATGGACATGTCAGCTTGACCTAGAACGGGTTAGATAAGGTCCACTCAACCCAAAATAGCCATGTACAAGATCTGTCCAGCTCGAAACGGGTTTTCATGGGGTTAGCCTGACCCGTATTGACCCTGCGTGTGGTTTCAAGGCCCAAAAAAATTTAATATATCAAATATATTAATTAGTTAATTTTTTGAATTTAAAATAATAATGATTATATTATTCCAAAAAATATTTTATTTTTTGTTGAAAAATTAATTTAATTTTGGTTTTAAATTAAATTAATCAAATAAATTAATTTTGGAATTATAAATTAAATTATTTATGGGATAAAAATTTATTAAATTATTTTAATTTAAAAAATAACTCATTTAATTTATGAAATACCCTCATACTTAAATTTATTTCATTTTGAATTTTTATTGCACTTTTAATCTGTCCGTAGACTAGTCTTGAGCATTTACCAACCATGTATGTCTGTTTTATTTATTTAACTATTTATTACAATTGTGTTCAATGATTGTAATAAGGAATTAGTTTTATTTATGGTTTGTGCATCGTCATTTTTATTCAATATGTATAAGGTAATGTGTTTATATCATTATCTATTGTTATTTTGCGCTTCCTGATACCCCCTATCCTACATGTGAGTAATGATGTACTGTTGATAATCACACTGTAAGTCACAAACCATGAGAAGTCAAGGTGAAATATAGATGAGAAGTTGAAACATTAGACTGGGAATGAGTTGCATCATGAGTTAAGAGCCGAATTAGGTATGATACCCCTAGATCATAGTTGGTCCATTGAGTTTAAATGGATCAAACAATATTATATCCTCAAGAATAGTTGGGTAATAAATTTCATTTATGCATTATTTATTATTTTATGTATTTTCATGAAAATGGGAAACACCTAAAATAATAAACAGAAAAACGCATAAATAAGCGATGAATATATTCTATTAATGAATTTTCAATTTTGAGGATGAAAACAAAGTATGAACATATTTAATAGAAAAATATTACATTCATTGAAAAATATTAAAAACCCTCACAAAAATATTAAGTTTTAAATGTATTCCATCATTTAAATTTGAACACAACTAGGTGTACGAGGTTCTTGTCAGCCATAGTTGAGGGTACCTCATACTACCAGGGAGTTATTTTGAGAGAAATGAGTTGACTTAACTAAAAATGTTAGAAAATAAGTATCTATATCTATCTTATTTCATATTTAGAGGAAAGTATTGAGTAAATCAAGTATATGATTTTAGAATCTCGGACCTCACTCAACAAATTAAGGAACTATGAGTTAATGCAGTTGGCCAGTCAAACACCTCTCTTGAAACTCTCTGAGTAGTGTCATAACTAAATCTTGTAAACTATTAGGAGAGGTTTTAACAATACTTTCCAATATAATACTCAAGAAATAATATATTCTGATTCTATTACATAGGGTTTCTAGAGTTTGATAAAATAGTGGGATCCATTTGATTAATTAATCAATAATTTTTAAATTAGTAATCAAAATAAAAGTATTAATATGCTAGTTTTTTTTTGTAAAAAATGGAAAGTAATACCACAAGTATACTGTGATATCTATTATAAAAATAAAATGTAAATATTGGAATGATTTTCCAAAGAGTAGTATAGGAACTTGCGTAAAGTACCACAACATCTAAAATTCAAGGTGCTGGTGTCCCCATTATCTATTAAGCCACCTTAGGTGGCGAGGGTGAGAAAAATTCTTACAGGAGACTCATGTATGACACATATGATGGTTATTTAATAATTTTATCATCAACATTCGATGTGAGTTGTGGATACAAACTCATGACATGTATTAATTTACATGTATTCTCATCTCTAATAATATTTCATGGAGAAATTGAATTAAGATACGAATGAATGACTATTACATTGGATATGTATAAATTGAAATATGGATGGTGTTTTTTTAGAAAATGGATAGTGATATTTAAATTCATCCCATTATTATATCAGTTTCACCCATATACTCTAGTTACATTAAGATCACAAAACTAATAGTATGGTTAAAAACATTTCATTATATTTTAGGTAAAGTTCCACCAAGTAAATAATAACATTAAAGAAATATTAATCTTTAGTTATTATGGAGAACAAGTTGAAAGACAAGGCAAAAAGGCCAATGGAAAGTGTAATGTCAAAGGTAACTTCACAATTCCCTTCAAAGAAAAATGTTTGGTCATCATATAAGAGGTTAATTGATTTTCATATCATGAAATAAATCTATATAAGTTTAAATTAATTGGACTAGATGGAAGAAGAAAGTAGTCATTCCTTCTTCAGGTATATTCATCAATTATAAGTAATGTTTTTATCATACTTCTTAGGTATTAAATACAATATGATTATCATATATTTGTATTAAAATACAGTAACCAAGTAAGTAATAATTTTATAATAAGTAAGTTATGTTCTATAAGTATCTGAATAAGGGTAGTTCCTAAGTCAAAGATGATAAGTACACAACTTCTAATTTTCAAGTAAATGGGTCTAGTTAAAATTTTGTCAAGTATTACCAAAACATTAATCTCACATGTCCAATAGACATATGGAGAAATTATTCCAATTTTGGAATGAATGTTTTTTGTGGTGTTTAATACTCAACCAATAGTATAGTACTTTTTGAATCATTGGCAATACCTGATGAATATAACATGTAAGATTTATATACCTAGTTATGGAAAGATAATAATTTTTAAATAAAAAATAAGAAGTTTTCTATGATACAACCAACATGGTTTCATAATCTTCATATTTAAAGACCTTAGGTATTATCAACATACTTATGTACTTAGTTTTGGATAAAGAAACCTTTAGAAATAAAGGTATGTCAAAAAGATTTTGGAATTATTTCAGTTAGAGAGCATGAAATATTCTATGGTTAAGCTAGTGGAAAATACACTTCATTATATTATTTTAAGTGTTTATTAAGGAATGTAAAATTGAATTATGTTATATGTGTAGTTAGAATATATGTGTTACTTTGGGCCCAAATTCTGAAGAATATATTGACCAATAATTCATTGATCACTATAATGTAGCATGGAGTAATTCCTAAACACACATTACCTTATATACATCAAAGATATGATGTTAATAAGAAGGATTGATGATGAGTCTTACATTTTAACATTGACCATTATAATATATCATGGAGTAATTCTTAAATTCACATTTTCTTATACACATCAAATCCATGATATAAGTAAAAGGAGCATCAATGTTCCAACTTATATCCATTGCATAAACTTCAATTATTTTTAAGACATGCATAAAAAATAACGGTATTATATTATAATCATATGCCAACTATAATTACCAATGGATATCATATGAGTTATATTATGCTATAAATCTGTTATGTCATAACAATATGTGTTTTGATGCAATGAGTTTCTTAAAAACAAACATGCTTTAAGAAAAAAATAGAGTGAATATAAAGTAGTTATCCCAAAGTTTTTAAGGATATTAAAGAAATACCTATGATAGACAATTTATAGACTATATATCTATAAAAATGGTTCACATATCTATTTGAGATAGTGGGATCCAGATTGACTTGGATTTAGTCAATTCTAAAGATTCACAAGTAGTTGGATAGAAAAAAGTTCCACAAGAATGTGTGAAAGATAATGTTCTAGAGACACAAAATACATAAGAAGGATGAAACCATATTGGTGGTTTAATATTCACCATGGATATGATACATTATTAATTTAGAATAATAATTCATATAGATAAGCAGTATATGAAAATTAGTTGATATTGAAAAGATCAATTAAAATTTAATAATGGATTCCATGTATCAAAGTGCAGGGGATTATTATTTTGAATACTGTGGTGGGTATTCAAGAGAAACTATACATTGATGATACAAGTGTGGTACCAATAAGGATCGATTGTCAATACCAAGTTGTTATGCCTAAATTCATTAGCATTTTACGTTTCATGGATATTTTCTATGATAATTATATTGAGAATTGTATGTCAAGACTACCAATCATGGAAGGTGTCTATATAACACAACCATAAAGGGATGGTGACATCATAGTATCCCAACAAGGGGTGAAAGTTACTGAAATCTAGTTTTGGATTAAAGTAACAAGATCATAAAAAATTCATTTGGAATGATTTTTCCGTGTGTATACAATACGTTAGCAGGATTTCCATGGCTTTCTCAGAAAAATTTGTTTAATAACATATGGAAAATAACTATTGGTTTTATAGTTAGTCAAGACCATAATGAAAGAATCTCTCTAGAGATTAGATTAAAGTAGAAACCTACATTTTATGGGATGTTATCTACTTAGGTAGATATAAAGGTTTATTTATACCAATTCAAATTACATATACTAACAAGTTATTAATAAAATACAATATGGAATAATTCAATAGAGAATTATTACCAATTCCACATGAAATAAATCTCTCAAAGTATACATTTATGAGATATTATAGGAGATTAATGTGGTGATTTGAATTCCATATGCTTCTGTTATGGATCAATAATGTATTCCATGATATCCATAAGAAATGATACTACCAATATAAAATTTATGTTGGGAAAATATCTATTAAATCTAGGAGTATTGCACGAGAAGAAGACAAAACTATGTAATTATACTTAATGAAGTACAAATGATATATAAATAGTATGTAGAGAGGAAATGATACTAGTTATAAGGGGAAACAAAATAGTTTTATTTTAGATTGATATGATCTCATATAATAGTCAGGCTAAGGTAATAAGTAAGACAATCTCATTTAAGCCAATGGTAGACATATCTACAAATACTGAGTTCATTGTAGCTTCTAAATTAGCTAAAGAAGCTATGTAAAATATTAAATTATTTGTTCCAGTTCTTATAATTTAACTTAGTATGTAAATTTTTATCATTATGATAATTTTACCAGCATTACTAGCTAATATGTCATGTTTTGATAGTGAAAAAAGGGATATACTCAGGGTTTACATCTCTTGAGGAGTCTTACTCAAAGGAGGTGAGGTTGTAGATAGTAGAATAGACACACAATGGAGACATGACATACCCATGACTAAATCCATAACTTAGCAAAAACATGATCTTATAATGTGAGATTTAATAATAATAGTTAAAAATTTGGCTCTAGTGCAAGTGGGAGTGTTGTAATAGAGGGTTCTCTAAACCTAAATTTATCTATACTTTTTGATTACCATACCATGCATACAATGAGTTATATATGATGTACAATTGTCATTATAGTGTAGATATTTCTGTGTCTACTATTTAAATGGTAATGTACATAGATTATTTTTCATATCAAAATGTTATAGTAGTTCCCATGCTATAATGAGAACCTGTAGATACTATGAAATTAATCTTAAACATATTTCATATGGTATAGATACATTATAATGACTGGACATAGTTGATGTATGACTATCAGGTGATAGAGGATCATAATCATTAATAATTATTCTCATGAAGTTCGTACATTGTGATATCTAGTAGGTGTGATTATGAGGAAACACCCACCAATAGAAAAACCACATGTTTTGGGTTTCATTGGTTGTTCCTATCTATGAATATGTGTATTGGTCTCCTGACTTGAGATCATTATGAATGTATACCATTTGATTATGTACTTTGATGAAAGGTAAAAACCATGACATTGAGGTCATGGTGAGGTAGCTTATATTGGATGTGTCATTGGTGTCATAGAATTGGTTTAATGGTCAAGATAGAACTTGTAACTTATGATTTGAGGAAGTGATATCTCGGGCCTAGTTTATCAGGATGGTAGCACCTTCATAAATTATTGGCCAAAGTAGTCGAAGGAAAGTCTATCTAGTTAGATCAACACATAATAAAGTAATAATGGATGACGACACACACTGTGTATCCTACTTTATTATATATCACAAGACAAAGAGATTATATTACACAGTGTGTATTCATAGAATGGTTGTCATTTCTATAAATATTACATAAATCTTTAGGGTTCATATTGGGTTGCTAAAATACGCTCTTGGTTTGTGAATGACATTCAATGCTATTGTGATAAGGGCCTAGAGGGCCACACAAAATATCGTATTCAAGAGTCTACCCTATTATGGTGAATAGGTATATAGGACATGGTAGGCCCCACCACAGGTCCTGAGAGTTTTCCAAGTACTAAAAATCACCAATGAATAAATAAATTCATTATTATTTGAGTATATAATAATTAGGTTGAATTTATTTATTAAAATTATTCACAAGGTATTAAGTAAATACGTCGAAAAATATTATATGAAAAAAATATTATTTTAATAGTCAAGGTTCGTCTAATATTGCAGGAATTATGAGTCGAGTTAATGAATAAATTTTACCATGTAATATATTTATTATATATTACAAGGAGGTGATAAAATATAAATTACATTAATAATACATTTAGTTCATCATAACATGTCATTTATTGTTTATTTGGTGGATGTTGGATATACAGGGGTAGGGGAACCCTTACTGGGTATTTTGGACATCCACTATATAAACAGAGGATAATCTCATTATATATATATTCACTCATTTGGAATTGAGGGGTTCTCTATCCTTTCACATTCTAGATATATAAAGGCTCTCTCTGAGTGATCAATTCAAGAACACCTTCGACAGGTTGAAGGGTTGAGATCGAGGTGATCATCGTGATGTCGAAGGAATCATCAGAGCTCTATGATAGCACTCAAAATTCTATGATTGTCACCCATTCAGATTATTAGAGTGTGTGTGGATGACATATAGGGGTTAGGCGTCAGATCATTTGAACAATGATTACCGATGACTAGTTGCAGTCAAATTCATCACTCAATTGAATGAGGTACTAATTTATTTATTTTTGTGACTATTAAATTCATGCGAGATACTCACACATCTACATGAATCATATCATTGGAGATGATGAAGTTTCATTGATTTGGTGATGTAAAATTTACAATCCCCGACCCACCAATTTTTGATGCATGCCTCGGTACCTTCAGCTTATATATAAGTCACCTTTAAAGAGTCATAAGTCATTGCCTTTGATGAAAACTACAAGAAAAAGCTTAAAATTGACCCCAATGAACCCTAAAGACCAAGAAAAAACCAAAGAAACCATAAATTTTTAGGTTAGGTATTGACCAAACAAATAGGGGTGATGGGGAGAAGATAAAAAAAATGGAAGGAGGGATGTAGAGTCCTTACCTTTGTGATTTGACCAAGAATCGCTAAGAAATCCAGGTGAATTGATTCAATGGGAGGAGACTGCAAGGGGGGAGGCATTGTGTGACCAAGGGAGGTATGGGGGGGGGGGGGTGTCGTATGAGTGGATAGGGGGGATATTGGTAACCATTAAAACATTTGTGGGTAAAGCAGGAAAAATAATAAGAAAAATAAGTTTTTTAACACCCAAGACAAGGATTACGATTTAGGTGCATGGTTTACCAAACCACACCCTAACAGTGTTTCCCTAACTAGAAAAGCATAAAGTTATCACATAGTTACCCCTTATAAAATCACATGGTTGAGCTAACCATGCTCAAATTGTGAAATTCCACATTGTCCTAATGATAGACCCCCAATCATGGTCGGTGAATGCTTACTCCTAACCGTGTGCAAACCGTGTGCTACACCAAAATCCTAAATTTTTTTAAAATTTATACTTGAAATTATAGAGAACTCAGAACAAACAAAATTAATTAAATTAATTAATTAATTAATACCATCATGACATGGAAGGTGTCACAAACTCTCCACCATACCACTTTCTACCCCTAGAAAGTCTCAGGTTCAAAGTAGAGGTCAAAAGAGAACCAAATTTCTAAGGAAACTCCCAAGAAAGATGTAAATCCTCAAGAAAATGAACTTTCATCAAACAAACCTGATAAAAAACTCGAGTTAAAGAAAGAAAAAAAAAATGGAGATTGGGTATCAGTCTCCCCACCACTTAGAAATGAACTAAAATGGTGGAACCAACAACCTCTTTACCCTAGAACAGAAGAATATTATTGAGAAACTACATTTCCAAAATCTAAAAAGGTAATCAAAAAAATTTACCGACTGAGGCTAACCATAGTTAACTAGTCCAAGACCACAAGGAGAAAACAACTCCTAAAAAAATCCTAAGGGATCAAAAAAATGGATCATCAAAACTCAATGTTCCCAAAAACAAAATGTGAGATAACAAGATACATGCCTCATTTAGAAATGACGGGGCCTTAACCTAGAAGTCACATCCAACACATGAGGGTGTCCAGATACAAATCCTCATAATACCACATCATGGTAGTCCTGATGAAAAATGAAGCCTGATGGAATCCACATCCCAACTAGAAACAAAACTACACCCAAAGTATTTAGGCATGTACCCTAGGTTCTTCCCATGTTCAAATAAAAAAAAAATCACCTACAATATAACCACATAAGGGAATCCGCAAACATAAAACAATGAGGCAAAGATGATTCCAAAAAAGGACACCACCCACAGTAAGAAACCCAAGAAGTACCCAAGAAAACCACGGGACAAGGATTCCTCATGCCAAAGCTACTCTAAACCCAATGAGCAAAAATTCTCAAACATCTAATCATCCAAAAGAGACGCAACCACACACCCGAGGGTTACACTTAAAAATGGTCACTCACCCATCAAAATTCAAATGATTCCAATCCCAAATGAACAAACATCCAAAACTAGATCTCACTTGATAGATTTCAAAATAAATATGATCCTCACTGATCCATCCATCAACTAAGATTAACGGGTATAAACCACTGGCCCCAACGATCTCTAAAAGAGTCACTAGAGAATAACTACCTCAGATAAACCCATGGAACGATACTCTGAAAATTAATCAACACTTTACACTCCATTAGAAGCCCCTAAAGTGTCAAATAGAAGAAAAAATATCCTTAAAACGAATGCTCTACTTTCATACTAGACCTTTCTAGGAGGCTTACACCATACAACATGGGACATAGACCCTTACATGGTCATGTACCCAAAATCACAACAAGATGTACCAAAACACACAAGGGATAAAAAAACCACAAGATTTACAAAAAAAGAAAATTTTATCCAAAATATAATTTTAAAAACTAATGCACCATTAAAACCTAGACTTGTTTCTTTCAAAACCAAATAAAAAATATTTTAAAACACAAACCCCAAGTCTTAAACTGACTTGGTTAATTTTAAAATGTTTCCAAAACCAATTTTAAATAAACACTACTTGGTTTTAAATCCAGAACACCATTCTAGGTTTCAAAATGAAACACACACTTCCTATTTTATTTTTTTGCAAATCAATTACCCTTTTGAAATACACACATAGGGGTAAAAATCCAAACATGCTACAAAAATCAATCTTTAAATCATCGGTTTCCCTTAAAATAGGAAACCCATATTTCAAAGCACCATGTGCACATGATTAAAAAACCAATAACACATTTTTTTTCAAATTTAAAAATAAAATAAACTGTTTCAAAACATATTATGAATCCAACCACATTTTAAAATCAATCTATAAGGCCTTTCTTTAAAACACAAAAAAAATCTTCTAAAATACATCTTTTTTCTTTCATACTCACAAATGAATTTAAAATAATATACACAATATCATAACAAAGTAATAACACCAAAATCAATTAGAAACTCCATCAAAAGATGCCCACATATCCCAAGTCCAACCATGACCCCCATCCCGTTACCCCAAACACACCTTAGTCAATCCAAGGGTGATAATTTCTAAATAAAAAAATCAACTAGGATTTATAACCATGTCCGACTTGGGAATATGGTTGATGGACACATGACAATCGTGAATTGGTCCCCAAAGTGTGTTTGGAATTAAAATTTTTCTTATTTCATGGTTTTTCAGTCCCTATGAACCAATGCCACATCCTAACTTCCTTCTTCATCAACATCCCAATACATCATATATGACCCCCAAGGCAACTCAATCCATACTGATGAGGGTAAAAAAACTATGTCTATAGGTATAATCCATAATATAACAATACCACCAAACAAAATACCAAATTCAAAAGAAACACCTTAGCTTCCCATGGAAAATTGAGGCTCAGGGTGAGAAATAACTTGTGATACTCTCCCTGCACCTACCTCTCAAGTCTGGAAAACCTAATTCCCAAGCTACCAATACCCTAAATAAAAAATATTGTTCCAAAGTATTAGGATTATATAGAAAAGAAAAACTCAACCTACTTATGATACTATTTTGTAATGAACCAACCTGAGTCTACCCCAAACCGATCACCCGAGCCGGCCCACCACATACCCAAGAGGTATTCCCAATCCCTCTAGGATAGAAAATAGTGTTGTAAATTAGGTGTAACTAAAAGGGAGAAATTTATCCCAAGAAACAGAAAATAAGAAGATAAAAATAAAATAACATAATAAGCACTAATAATAGAAAAGTAAAAGACTAGATGTATCTCTATGTGACCTCATGGTTCACCACCAACCACGAAATCACACTTGCTCCATGAGAAAACCAAATTTAGGTAGAACCTAAAACTAAAAATGATATATAGGCATAGGTACATAAGTACTTAGTAAGCCACCACTAGCCACCAAATCAATGGAAATAACTTAGCAAAGTAGTTTATAAAATGACAGTTTGAACATACAGTATAATAGTAGTTTTTTTACATGGTTTATAAAACCAAAAAAAGTACACTTTCCAAACAAATATCCTTATTTTAAAAAAAAATCAAGGATAGTTAAATTTTTTAAATTAAACTTTTAAAATGAGGAAAAAAAGTGAAACACTTTTCCCTTTTTTCCAAACCATACCATGGAAATATCATTTTCATAATCATTACAAGGAAGAGTCCATTTCTTTAAAACTATTAAATAAATAACCAAAACATTTTACATTTCAAATATTACTTTCAAACCATCGGAAAAAATATATTTTGCAAGTAAGTTAAACACACACAAGGTGATTTCATATCAATCTTAAAGAGAAATAATACTATCACTAGGAAAACCACATAGATTCAAATCTCAATCATGAAATAACCAACATTTAAACACATGAATAATATAAAAATTAAATAACTCACATGATCAACATTTGATAAAGAAATCATAACATACCATAAATATCATGAAGAAACATTATAGGGACTAATAGGACATCACAAGACCCGAAAGGATAGACCTAACCACCGACAAGTAACATAGTCACACACATCTGTCATTATAATTTCTCTTAACTAGCCTCATCGGTGACAACCCATTAGCCAGTGTACAACTCTAAACTGAGGGTGAAAAGTTAGTGTATAATCTCAACTAGATATATCAGTTTCCCACTACTTCCCACCTAGTAACTTATGTCTCCTTATATAATAATAAATAGAGGTGGTCTAAGAGTATACAATGTCATCACATGAAAATAACAAATCCCCAAAAGCTAAAACCACAATCACATCCTTCCCACCTCCCAAACTACCCTTGAAAAGATCCATAATCCAAGCACATAATGAGACACATAATAAACACCCATCAATTAGATAAGATAAACATCATCAACAAACAAGGGGATTAACAAGGAAATAATAAACAATCAACACATCAAAAAGTGATAACCATGCCTTTATATTATCATATAAAAAAATATACATAACTTTAAAATACCTTTATAACACTATTTTAAAAGACGAACACAAGTCCAAGGGAAATCACAATAAAAAAAACATAACCAAAACAACTCAAAGGAATCCTCTTTTTTATATCATAAGAAACACCACCACCTTAAAAAGGTTTCAAACCACTATGAAGATCACTAACTTAAAACCATTTAAAGAATTTAAGGTTAAATCCATCCATTTACAAAGTGATCCCTCTGAAAAACTACACACCCATTTGAAAAAATGGAACTTATATTAAACATACTTTAGAAATATTAAAATTCTTTCTCACAAGGACATTTATAATTTTAATAAAACACTTGTAATTTGACCAAGGTCCATGAAAAGTATTTAAAATATTCAAAATACATTATAAAACAAACAATCTATGTTGGTGAATTATAAATTCAAAAAAATTATTACAAACCACTTTAAAAATATTTAAAGGGCCAAATAGGCATTTGCATAACTGCTTAGCATGCGTCCTAAGGCCATTCCAAGCTTGAAATAAAATCGAACCTCACTTTATCCTACTAATACATACAAAAGTATTAATAATTTCACAAGAAGGAATTTTAAACACATAAATAAATTTATAACATACAATAAAAGGGGGATCCATAGATAAAACTACCTTAAAACATGTTTCCTTTGATAAAGACCACTAAAATCCACCTCAAAAAGGACCACACATGAAAGAGAGTTTGGAAATAACCCTAGTGAAGCCAAACCCCCCTTTAAACGCACAAACATATGAAACTTCACATATATATAATCAAACCTATCCATAATGTATATATAAAAACTTCCTTGAGTGAATATATATAAATGGGGTACTTATATATATATGTCTATATATGCATATATATGTAAGTTACCTTCAAATAGCCTCAAGTTATCACCTTCGATGAATATCACAAGAACATGTTTCAAATCGACCCTCAGGAACCCTAAAGACCAATAAAAAACCAATTATTGGTTTAGGGTTTAGACTAACAAATATGGGAGATGGGGAGAAGATAAAAATTCTTGAAATGGAAGGAGGAGGGATTCATAGGCCTTACCTTGGTGATTCGACCAAGAATTGCCTAGAAATTTGGGTGAATTACCACAACAGGAGGTGGCTGTAAGGGGGAGGCATCACATAGAAAAGGGTGGTCGGGGGGGGGGGGGGGGTCATGCTAGTGGATAGGGGGGATAAGGTCAACCCTTAAAACATTTGGGGGTAAAATAGGAAAAGGAAAAATAAATTTTTAACACACTGGACAAGGTGCACAATTTAAGCACATGATTAACCAAACTGTGCACTAACTGTGATACCCATACCGAAAAAGAACAAATCACTCACATGGTTACCCCTAAGAAAGTAACATGGTTGATCTAACCATGATATAACCACACAATTCGGCACTATCCCAATGAAATACCCCCATGCATGATTGGAACACAGTTACTCCTAACCATGTCCAAACCGTGCACTACAAAATAAATCCTCAAAAAAATTTAAAACTTTAACCTAAAATTATAGGGAACTCAAAAAGGTAAAAAATTAATTAGTTAATTAATACCATCATGACATGAAAAGTATCAAAACTTATGTATAAGGCTTGGATCTTATATAAAATTCACCAATATCCCCTCTATTTTCCCTATAGTGGTGGATTATTATTAGGATGTCTTCCCAAAAGACTTCTCAGATCTTCCTCTAGATAGAGGAACTAATTTTGAGATTAAGATTATATATGGATCACAATAAATATCGATTCCTCCTTATCATATGACACCAAATGGTATGAGAGAGTTGAAGGTGTAGTTAGAGGATTTGGAGGAAAAGGGATTTATCAGACTGGGCACATCTCCTTGGGATGCTTTAGTATTGTTTTCCAAGAAGGAATATGGTATTCTATGGATTTTTATGAACTATAAGAAGTTGAAACATGTACCAATGAAGAAAAAATACCATTTACCCAATATTTATAATCTTTTTGATCTTTTGTGAGGAGACCAATGGTTTTCCTAGATTGATCTTTGTTCAGAAACCCATTACCTATGGGTTAGAGAGGATGATACTACTAAGAAATCATTTAGGAGTAGATATGGATTGTATGCATATCTTGTTAGGCCTTTTTAGTTTAAAAATTCTCTAGAAGTGTTCATGAATATCATGAATAGGAATTTTCATTCGTTTCTTGATTCCTTCATCATTGTATTCATGGATGATATTTTGATATGTTTAAAGACTTTAGATATGCATGATAGGAATCTTGAGATTGTATTGAGTATACTTTTAGAACATTGAATTTATGGCACACTATTGAAATGTAACTTTTGGATCTAGAAGGTGTGATTCCTTGGGCATGTAATTTCTAAGGTGGAGATTTTAGTGGACCTAGAGAAGTTATAGATTGTTATGTATTGGTCACCTATTCAGAATGTGTTTTAGATCATGAGTTTCCTTGGTATTGTGGGGTACTATAAATGTTTCATCCATGACTTCTTATATTTGGTAGCACTAATGATAGAGCTGAAAAAATGGGGTAAGGTCTGAGTGACTCGATCAGTGTGAAGAGGCCTTCTAAGAGTTGAATATAAGATTGACGAAAACCCTAGTCTTGATCCTTCCAGATCTTAGGATTAGATACGCTATGTACTATGATGCCTTAGGTTCTAGGTTGGAAGCTATGTTTATACAGAGAGATCAGGAAGTCACATATGGGTCACATCACCTATGAACCCATGAGTGGAACTACCCAATGCATATAAGGTCCCAGCCTTAAAAATTATATAATCTTGAGTCATGTCAAGAATTAACATTGATGATCTTTTTAGGTTTAGAGTTTTAAAGAATTAGGCCATAACTATTACAAGACATCTTGAATATTACAAGTAGACACTTCTACTCAGTATCCATTTTTTTTATAAAATAAAAACTCTTAAAAGAAAAGAAACATGTTTAGTTCCATGTTTTAAACAGTATGACTTTTTCTTGATCCCATCCTTGACCCTATTCCACCTTAAGTCCCATGAAAAACATTTTGAAAACATGGGATGAGCATAAAAAGATTAGTAAGGGTTATAAAATAAAGAAATAAAACATTAGTCCATCAATACATACAAAACTTAAGCTCTTTAGCATACCTCATGAAATCATAAGATTTATGAACAACATATAGAAATCATAAATTGTAAAGGTAACTTGTGGAATCCATAACATACTTACATTGTAGCTTTCACAGCTACGTAGGGAGTTATGTTTGGAATAACCATTATAGTATATTCCCTAAATCTATTAGGAGAAACATTAAAGTTTACCTCTGTTATATTACCCAATTCATTGAATAGATATCTCAGGCTCACCCACCCTAGATTTATCATGGAACCACCCATATATTTAAACAATTCCCACAGACCATAACATAATCATAACACATGAACATGCAAAAAGGAAAGATAACATTTCCACATTTCAATCACAAGATATCAGTTCAAATATATTGACATAATCAATCCATTATAAAATCAATTTTCAATACCAAAATATGTAAAAGAGTATATGGTATTTATTTTCCATTTAAAAAAATTACAACTTGTTAAGGAATCCAAATATCAAATAACTCTCACAAGGGCAGAAATGTCATTATCACTATGTATGTTAAAAAGAAACATTCCCTTTGTCATTTAGTAAAACTCTAAGTAGAAAAATATTCACTTTGAATGAAATGAAAAGTCAAAGGGGTTTATACACCGCATAAAATAAAGTCGTGTATAAATCAAAATATTCCTCAATGAAAGGAGATTGAGACAAAGTCCCTTACGAAAATTCGGCAGCCTAACGACGTCACTTTAAAATTTAGAAAATGAGTTTATGGGATAAAAAGGGGACTCTCATAACTTGGAAATAATGTACAGAAATAAGGATATATAAGAACATATGAAAACATAAGAAAATGGAAATTAAAATACATAACATAAAGAAGTCTTTGACTAAAAGAAGAAGGTGAAATGTTCCCTTACAAAGATCATTTTGTAAATAAAATAGATCGATTATGTGTATTAAATATAAGTATACATAAGTAATGTTTAAATACAATATATGAAATAAAAAATTATTTCTTACATAATCATATCATGACATAATTTAAAAGTATAATATTAACTCAAAGAATGGAAATTAGGTTAAGAAGTTCCCTTACCTCGAGTCTGACTTATCTCGTATGTTCCTTGTTCTTCCTGAATAGTAAATTTAAGTTAATTTATTATTAATTCAGAACATTTTTTTAATTTTATTATTCCTTTTATATCACTTATTACATTTATATAACAGTTAGTTAATTATTTTAGTTCATATCAGACATTTTGTCGATGTTCGGAACTTGAGTAAAAAATGAACTTGTTATAATTATAAATTGTCCAGGTGGTCAAAAAGTTCATTATATAAAGAATTATATTCATGATTTATATATAATATATATAATATATATCCATTATATATTTATTTTCAATATTATATAATATTTGGAGATAATAAATGAAATGAACTGTTCATGGAGACGGTAAGCCGTACGTATGCATGAACGCTACTTTCATTTCATTTTTTCATTTTTAAAGGAATGAAAACCATATGATACATAGGTATATTATAATTACAGTATAATATCATATTTTATATATGTTAAATAAGTTCATTAACACCATCCTTTATACATTCCATGTATAGCATGTCCGAGTCGTGTCACTTTGAGGGGGCGGTAGTCCGCACTTCCTCAAATGAAATTATGGTATTTATACAACATGAAAAGCATAAAGGTATGTTATAAATGAGAATTAAAGAAGAATAAAGATAAAATAAATATCATGAATATCATATATAATTACATTTCCATCATAATGGACACCATGAGAGGTGGTAGGAGAAAATCGAATAATCATCGTTTCGTGAGGCAGTAGTTCGCCGTCCATAGAAACAATATGTTCCTATCCATTAGATGGTGGTGTGTGGAAGTGTAGTTCGAATAATTCTCATAAAAACAACCTTGTATATTTAGGATATATTTTTTGTTATATAACCAAAGAATAATAAGAACATAGGGAGTGGAGAAGGAAAAATAATAGAAAGAAACTTGAGAGAAGACATTACCTCAAATTGGGTAACTTCTTTTGATTTGAGCCAAAGAGATCTCTTGAATTGCCTTATGCATAGGGGAAGGATTCTAGAAGGAATAGAGGGATTCTGGGAGATTATTTGGGTAGAGGTTGGATAAGGCAAGGGGTTTTAGAGGTGTGTTTAATGGGTTAGAGGTGGTGACCTTTTATAAGAGGAAGGAGGGGCTCGTTAGGAAAGTTTGAAAGTATTATTTTATTATAAAATTATTTTCAATTTAAAAAGGTAAAAAACTCATTAAATTAAAATATAAGATAAATATAAGTCTAAATAAAATCATCCAATAAAAATTGTACAGGTTTTGAATATTTTTTAATCCTTATATTATTTTATTTAACCTGTTATTAACTTATTTAACTTTTACCATGTCTTCTTGTATATCCATACTATATGGTTAATATATTTATTATAAAATTCCAAGAAACCCAAAATGGATAATTAATGAAACTTTTAACATCATATATGTCATTTGGTCAAATATTAGTTTTTAGGACTATTTTATCATTTAATAAAATATTAATTGATTTAAAAACTCATTTAGGTCAATTTTTATACTATTAATATCATGAATTTTTAAAGATCCATAAAACCTTGATCAATTATAAAAAACTTCATTATTTAAAAGATAAAAATTAATAATCATCCATAAAATTAGTGTATGGCATAAAATGTTTCAAAATAAATTTATTTTAATATTTATAATCTTATTTATTTAAAACATTCATTAATGAGGTAATCATTACCTCATTATTGTGTCATAAATAAATTTATTTATTTGATGTCTAAAAACTATAAATAAAATATCATGGTGTAGGAATTTTTTTATCTTTCTAATTACTATTTATATTAGAAAATATAACTTATATAACCCCATATAAAAATTGTTTTACTAAAAGATATATGTTTATGTTACATTTTCCTTAACATTAAATTAATTTTAAAAAAATGTCATTTTCACTTTCAAGTGGCTCCATGGGGTCCCAAAAATCGACCCAAGGATGACCATGGTCAGACATGTATCATACAATAGGGTTAGGACATGTGTTAGAAAAATTTAATATTATTATAATATAATTTCTTTACCCTTATTTACCAGATTTACCCTTTAACTATGGTAAATAAAATATTTACTGAAGTTACTATTCATAATGTCTAAAAATAAAAGTTACATATTTACAAAATTTAGAACTCCTAATTAAAAATATGGAATCCATTTTTTCAAATTCAAAACACAGAAGTTGCAGAAATTAATTTAAAATTAATTTCTATTGTCAAAACCAAAAAGTGTGTTTTTAAGAAATAATAAATATTAAAAGATTGACACGTGTTTATGTCCAATTTCAAGGTTAAATTGCTTCCAATTAAAAAATTTGGATTAAATGGTAAAAATATAATCCAATTACACTTTAAAACCAATAAAAATAATAATCTAACTATATAAATAAATTAGATTAAAATGCAGTTTTGAATTAAAATGTAGTATTTTTCACTATTCATAAAAAATGAACTTTATCAGAAAAATACCAAAAATTTACCCAAAGTAAAATTTGATGTCCTGATTCTAAAGAAGAAGTTTATTTTTTCAAATGGAACATATATAAGTGACAAAAACTAGATTTGAAAAGGGTTCTCCATCAAAATGTGGTAAAACAACCTTTTAAAAATATTTGAGTTTTTCATGCTTAAAATCAGATTCATTCTCATTTTAAGATGCTAAATTTTATTGGATAAATGTAAAAAAATTAAACAAACAAGTTTAATCATAATATGGTTAGTTCTGTTCATTCCTGTCAATACAACGACTAGGCATTAACTTCTATTTAAAATAATAATATTACGTTATTATTTTTCAGTATGACTCAGCCTTGTGTGCAACATGAGATTTTAGAGAAACCCATTGTTGCGTGTTGGGTACGCCATCAAACATAGCATCCCATTTAAAGTAAAATAAATATATTATTCATAAGTATTAATAGAAATCAAAAATTATTATTCTATAAATATTTGGGTCGTTACATCCTTACCCTCTTTTGGGAATTACGTCCTCCCAATTTTAAAATTGGGCTCAAAAACTTCATTTAAAATCCCACATCAGAAAAAGAGTCAATAAAACTATCACTTTTAAAGAAAGAAATAGAAGTACAAAGGTTACCCGAGATAAAAAATACTAGGATTCCATGTATGAAAACATGGATATGGAGGAGAAACTAAGTGTCAAGTTTTGATGGAGAGTGATAGAAAACATGATAAGGAGAAAGTTAACCACAAGGAAAACACAAACTTGTGATGGGTTAAACAGTCTTTGGTTTACCAGTAGGAAAATTAAACAAATATAGTTTTTGTTTTAAGTTCTATTTCATAAAGTTATAGAATTTATTTATGATATTGACTATAGACATAAGGAAATATACTTACTTTTCAAGTAGAGTTTCATCCTTTAATAATTTTCTACAAAAAACTCATGTTTTCCCTAAATGATGAGTATTCAAGATGACTTGGTCACACCTAAAGTGATAGAATCAAATTCTAGAGAATCAAATAATCCAAAAAAGATGAACTATATATTTCCACTGTCTTTAGACATTAATGGAAAACAAAATGGTTAGTACAAGATCAGATAATCCCCAAAAGGATAATCTTTTATAAAAAGAAATACCAATCTTAATCTTTAAAATTGAACAAAGAGTACCCAAAGTTCAACAAAGACCATTCAATAAACAATTGTCCTTAAAATCCTTCAATATAATCTAAACTAATATTGAAATCCAAAAATTCATAAGGATTTGATCACATAGTCTTCCATGATAAATCTTAACATTTATCTCCAAATAACATTGGTTACTATTAAAGTCTCATATTGAAAAGTAATTAACCTAATCACATATTCTCTATGATAGGTTAATAATTTCCATAAATAACCCAAATTTCTATATATCCAAAATAAAAACATAGATTCTTCCAAAATAAAATTTCAACCATTACTCCACAAATGAGATCCCATAATGTTCGATTTTCCTTAAGCATATAGTGTTCCTAAAAGAGGGAATGTCTTCCAAAATAACCTTTATAACTTAATCACCAAATCATTTTATTATACTAAGGATATCCATTTGATAAAACATAAGTCCACAAAATAAACTTATCCTTGATTTATAAAATCATTTAACTAAAAAGAATAAGTCATACTAACCAGGGACTTCAAGTAGGCCAGTGGTAGGCGATAAATCCCAATCGCACTTTGGTTGTGAGTTTGATTCCCACATTTTTGTCCGACGCGACAGGTTGTCACACAGAATGCATTTTTTCTTTTTTCAAAAATTATATAATTTTATAAAATTCCCAAAAATGAGATAAATTCTTCAAAACTAACCATGAAATATTTTAACCACAAATGCTATCTCATACCTCGCATTTTCATCCCAAAAAGTAATAACCTGTAATTGACTCAAATTCAAGGATCATAAAAACCCAAATAGTTATTTATAACTATATCCAAAAAAGAAAAGATAATTCTTCCTTGAATAATATTTTCAAATATCAAACTTCAGGTTTACACATACTATAAAAAGTATTCCAAAGTAATCCCATCATCAAAAGAGCCTTAACACTTTTAAGCATTTCATCATCCTAAAATCTACCATAACTCTTCAATACCTTATATGTAGACTTCTAACTCATTAAAATTTATTCATGATCCATTAAACATTCTTTCCCAACTTATTCCATAATACTTATTTCCTAAAAAAAATCATGAATCATATCCTAAGATTCAATAATGTCAAAACATCAGATAAGAAATAATTCATATCTTTCATTGGTCATTGTTAGTTTCCTTATCCTCAATTAAAATGGAATTAGGTATTGGTAAAAATATATTTGTACGGTCCTGCTGATCCCATTCCTGAACCTTCTTCAAAGAAAATCTATTTGTATAATGACCATGTACACCACATTTAAAACATTCAATTGATCCTTCAGAAATAAATTATTTCCCTTTCTTGGAGTCGACTGGATGCTTCCTTTTTCCATGGAAGGTTATTGCTTTATGATCTTCATTACCACATCTAAAACATCTTCCTATCCCTTTGAATCATTTTACTAGGTGTTTCTTTCCATATCCTTGACACATAGGTTTTTGAATATACTTACCTTTATGACTATTACCTGAACTTCCATTGGGATCCATTTCTTGCATATATGATGCCTTAGAAAAATCACCAAGTTTCTAGTGGTCAATAATGACTCTATATAGTTGGTTAATAATAACCACAGGAGTTATTATTGTAGCTCCCATTTCATTCAGTTTATCATTCAGAAAACCGCCACAATTTACTTCGCATCCATTGTTACTTTGGTGCCTTCTAGATCCAACCATTTACCAAAACCAAAAAGGTCAGTGTGATTATATCAGTAAAATCATCATATAATATCTTATAAAGAGGTTAAACACTAAGATATACTTATTTATGTTATCTTAAACTCATTCAATTTATCTAAAATAACTATGACTTTTTCTAATTTTCTAACCATTATGGTTATGTCACTTATGCTTAAACAACACCCTAACATCTAAAGTTATCTAAACCGACCTTTGATACCATCTATAAGGCCCCAGCCTTAAACATTACATAATCTTGAGTTATTTCATGAATTAACATTGAGGATCTTTTTAGGTTTATAATTTTGGAGAATTAGGCCATAACTATTACAAATCATATTGAATATTACAAGTAGAAACTTCTAATCAGTATCTAAATTTTTTATAAAATAAAAAATCTTAAAAGAAAAGAAACATGTTTAGTTCCATGTTTTAAAAAACATGACTTTTCCTTGATCCCATACTCAACCCTATTCCACCTTAATTCCTGTGAAAAACATTTAAAAAACTTGGGATGAGCATAAAAAGCTCAATAAGGGTTATAAAATAAAGAAATAAAAAATTAGTTCATCAATACATACAAAACATAATCTCTTTAACATACCTCATGAAATCATAAGATTTATGAATAACATATAGAAATCATAAATCATAAAGGTAACTTGTGGAATCCATAACATACTTACATTATAGCTTTCACATATAGGTAGGGAGTTACGTTTGGAATAACCATCACATCATATCACCTAAATCTCTTAGGAGAAACATTAACATTTAACTCTGTCACATTACCCAATGCATTGAGGAGCTATATCGGGCTCACCCTCCCTTGGTTTATCATGAAACCATCCGTATACGTAAAAAATTCCCAAGAATCATAACATAATCATAACACATGAACAAGCATAAAGGAAAGATAACATTTCCACATTTCAATCAAAAGATATCAGTTCAAATATATTGACTTAATAAATATATTATCAAAACCATTTTCAATACCAAAATATGTAAAAGTGTATTTGGTATTTATTTTTCATTTTAAAAACATTATAGCTTGTTAAGGAATCCAAATATCAAATAATGCTCACGGTGGTGGAAAGGTCATTGTCACTGCGTACGTTAAAAAGAAACATTCCATTTGTCATTTAGTAAAAATCTACGTAGAAAAATATTCCCTTTGAATGAAATTAAAAGTAAAAGGGGTTTATACATCGTATAAAATAAAGTTATGTATAAATCAAAATATGCCTCAATGAAAGGATATTGAGACGAATTCCCTTATGAAAATTCGACAGCCTAATGACGTCACTTTAAAATTCAGAAAATGATTTGATGGGAGAAAAAGGGGTATCTCATCACTTGGACATAAAATTTATAGAAATAAGGATATATAAAAACATATCCAAACATAAGAAAATGGAAATTAAAAGACATTACATAAAGAAGTCTTTGACTAAAAGAGGAAGGTGAAAGGTTCCCTTACAAAGATCAGTTTGTAAATAAAATAGATCGATTATGTGTATTCACTATAAGTAAACTTACATAATGTATAAATAAAATATAGGATATCAAAATTTATTTCTTACATAATGATATCACGACATAATTTAAAAGTAGAAGATTAACCTAAAGAATGGAAATTGGGTTAATAAGTTCCCTTATCTCGAGTCTGAATTGTCTTGTATGTTCCATGTTCTTCTTGAATAATAAATTTAAGTTAATTTATAATTGATTAAGAACCTTTTTTAAGTTTATTATTCCTTTTATATCACTCATTACCTTTATATAACAGTTATTTAATTATTTGAGTTCATATCGGACATTTTGTCGATGTTTAGAACTTGAGTAAAAAACGAAATTGTTATAATTATAAATTGTCCATGTGGTCAAAAAGTCCATTATATATAGAATGATATTAATTATTTAGATGTCATATATATTATATATATCAATTATATATGTATTTATAATTTTCCATAATATTTGGAGATAATAAATGAAATGCACCGTTCATGGAGATGGTAAGCCGTACGTACGCATGAACGCTACTTTCATTTCATTTTTTCATTTTAAAAGGAATGAAAACAAAATGATACATAGTTATATTATAATTACAGTATAATATCATTTTTTATATACATTACATAAGTTCATTAACACCATCCTTTATATGTTTCATGTATGGCATGAACAATTTGTATCACTTTGAGGGGGCGGTAGTCCGCACTTCCTCAAATGAAATTATCGCATTTATACAACATGAAAAACATAAAGGAATGTTATAAATGAGAACTAAATAAGAATAAATATTAAATAAAAATCATCAATATCATATATAATTACAGTTTCATCATAATGGCCACTATGAGAGGTGGTAGGGGAAAATCAAACAATCATCGTTTCGTGAGCCAGTAGTTCGCAGTCCATAGAAACAGTATGTTCGTATCCATTAGATGTAGGTGTGTGGAAGTGTAGTTTGAATAATTATCATAACAACAACCTAGTATATTTATGATACTGGTGTTTTTATATAAACAGAGAATAAGAAGATCATATGGAGTGGAGAAGGAAAAATAATGGAAAGAAACTTGAGAGAAGACGTTACCTCAAATCAGGTAACTTCTTTTGATTTGAGCCAAAGGGATCTCTTGAATTGCCTTATTCCTAGGGGAAGGATTCTAGGAGGAAGAGAGGGATGTTGGGAGATTATTTGGGCAGAGTTTGGACAAGTCAAGGTGATTGAGAGGTGTGTGTAATGGGTTAGAGGTGGTGACCTTTTATAAGAGGGAGGAAGGGCTCTTTAGGAAAGTTTGAAAGTATTATTTTATTATAAAATTATTTTTGTTTTAAAAGGTCCAAAACTCATTAAATTATAAGATAAGATAAATATAAGTTGAAATAAAATCATCCAATAATAATTTGATAGTTTTTTTATATTTTTTAGTCTTTATATTTTTTTATTTAACCCTTTGTTAACTTATTTAACTTTTACCATGTCTTCTTGTATATTCATACTATATGGTTAATATATTTACTATAAAATGCCAAGAAACCCAAAATGGATCATTAATAATATTTTAAACATCATATATGTAATTTTTCTGAATCTTAGATTTTTAGGACTATTTTATCATTTAATAAAATATTAATTTATTTAAAAACTCATTTATGTCATTTTTTATACCATTCATATCATGAATTTTCAAAAATCCATAAAAACTTTATCAATTCAAAAAAACTTAATCAATTAAAATATAAAAATTCAATATCATCCATAAAATTCGTGGATGATATAAAAAGTTTCAAAAAAAAATTATTTTAATATTTATAATCTCATTTATTTAAAACATTCATTAATGAGGTAAACATTACATCATCATTGTTTCATAAGTAAATTTATTTATTTGATGTCTAAAAATTATAAATAAAATATTATGATGTAGGAAATATTTTTACATGTCTAATTAATATTTATAGTGGAAAATATAACTTATATAACCCCATATAAAAATTGTTTTACTAAAAGATATATGTTATTTTACATTTTCCTTAACTTTAAATTAATTTTTATAAAATGTCATTTTCACTTACAAGTGGATCCATGGGGTCCCAAAATCAACCCAAGGATTCCCATGGTCGGAAATGTATCATTCAATAGGGTTATGACACTTTTTAGGGTAATTTAATATTATTATAATATTATTTTTTACCCTTATTTACCAGATTTACCCTTTAACCATGGTAAATAAAATATTTATTGAAGTTACTATTCACAATGTCTAAAAATAAAAGTTACCTATTTACACAATTTATAACTAATAATTCCAAATATGTAATCCATTTTTCCAAATTCAAAACACATAAGTTGTAGAAATTAATTTAAAATTAATTTTTGTTGTCAAAACCAAAAAGCTTGTTTTTAAGAAATAATAACTATCAAAAGATTGACACTTGTTTATGTCCAATTTCAATGTAAAATTGATTAAAATGACAAAATTTGGATTAAATAGTAAAAATATAATCCAATTAAACTTTTAAACCAATAAAATTTATAATCTAACTATATAAATAAATTATATTAAAATGCAATTTTGGATTAAAATGCTGTATTTTTCACTATTCATAAAAAATGAACTTTATTAGAAAAATACCAAAAATTTACCCAAAGTAAAACTTTATGTCCCTATTATAAAGAATAAGTTTATTTTTTTTTCAAATGGAACATAGAAAATTAATAAAAACTACATTTAAAAAGGGTTCTCCATCAAAATGCGGTAAAACAACCTTTTAAAAATATTTGAGTTTTTCAGGCTTAAAATCAGATTCATTCTCATTTTAAGCCTCTAAATTTTATTGGATAAATGTAAAAACATTTTAAAAAACATTTTTAATAATAATATGGTTAGTTCGATTCATTACTTACAATACAACGTCTAGGCGTTAACTTCTATTTAAAATAATAATATTATGTTATTATTTTTCAATATGACGCAACCTTGTGTGCAACATGAGATTTTAGAGAAACCCATTGTTGTGTGTAGGTTACTCCCTCAAACATAGAATACCCTTTAAAGTAAAATTAATATATTATTCATAATTATTAATAGAAATCAAAAGTATTATTCTATAAATATCTGGGTCATTACAAAGTATGTGTTAGAGTTGATTGCTGTGGTCCATACTCTGATGTGTTAGAGACGGTTGTAATAGTGGGTTACCTATAACCAACTTAAAGATTACTTTTCAATTTCCATATAATGTATACAGTAAGTTATACATGATATATCCTTACCAAAATAGTATTGATATTTTCACATCGACTATTTATATGGTAATGTCCAAAAATTATTTGTCATATCAAATGGTTATAAAAGTTCCCAAACTATAACGAGAACCATGAGATACCATGAAATTAATCTTAAACATATGTCCTATGGTATAGATAAATCATACTGGTTGGACACAGATGATGTATGACTATCAGGTTTTTGGGGATCATTAACATTGAGGCATCTTATCATGAAGTTCTCACTTGGTGATCTCAAGTAGATGAGATCATGATGACTAATATTCCAATAGAAACACCACATGTTTCATGAGTAATTGGTTGTTTCTATAAATGAGCACATGTAATGGTATCTTGACTTGAGATTATTATCATTGTATACTATTTGATCACATACTTTGATACAATAATAAAACTATGGTATTGATGTCGTAGCATGGTAACTTTCATTGGGTGCGTCAATGGTGGTATGATATCTATTGAATAATCAAGAAAGATTTTTTTTCTTCTAAAAGGAAGTGATATCTTGGGTTTAGTTGATTAGGATGTTAGTACCTTCACTAAATCTATAACCATGGTAGAAGAAGGTAAGTCCACCTTATTAGGTCAATGGATAATAAAGCAAGAAATGGGGATGACATGAAGTGTGCATCCTTTTTTATGAGATATCACAAGGCAAAGATATTATATTACATGGTGTGTGTTCATAAGAAAAGTTTTCATTACTATGAATTTTACTTATCTTCTTAGGGGCCTTGATGGGTTGCTAAAATATGCTCCTGGTTTTTGAATAGTATTCATTACTATCAAGTTAAGGGCCTATAGGGTAAATAAGGAACTGACCTTAAACATTATATAATATTGAGTTTTAAGTCAAGAATTAATTCTCTTATATTTTAGGATATTTTTATGTTTATAATTTTTTAGGATTAAGCCATAACTCATAAATAGAAAAACCATATAATACAAAGTGGAAACTTCCGATTATTATCCATTTTTATTTAAAATATAAAACTTTTAAAATAAAGAATGATTTTTATTTATGAAAAATATTCATGAATTTAAACTTGAATTCTTCCTTTCCCTTACATGTCCTTAAATACTGTGAAAAAACATTTTAAAACATGGAATGAGCACATAAAGCTCAATAAGGGACATAAAAAAGAAATAAAACCATTAGTCTAATGAAAATAAGAAAACTCTTATAACATTTACATTTAAATTCAATATTATTTAAGTGTATTAAATAAAACACTTTCCCATAAAAAAATACACAAAAATTTTTCTCAAATAAAGCCTTTAAAACCCATAGTAAGTAATTAAAACTCCTTTTCGGTGACTTAGAGTATTAATATCATAAAACCCTTTCAAAATACTTTTAATTAGAATAACCATATGAAAAACGTACAATATAATCATTACCCAATGCATTGGAGAGATATAATGGGGATCACCCTTCATATAAGCTATATTGGGTTCACTAACTTTTCACAAGCTACAGTGAGGATTAAACCTTTATATAAGCTATATTAGCATCACATATTTTTCATGAGCTCTAATGGGGCTTAACCCTTCGTATAAGCTATATCAAGATCACCCATGAGCTATAATGGGGATCAAACCTTCGTATAGGGTGAATCGGGCTCACCTATTTCATATAATGCTTAATTACCATATCATGAGTAAGCCACTTTCATAAAACCATTTGAAAAACTCTTTTAAACCCATACAAAAAACACTTTTGGATAAAAATACCCTTTTCTATTAAAAACCCATTTTCAATACAGAAATACCCAACAAAAGAGAAAGAGGTTTTTTAATTTAAGAAAACATGAAATATTAAAAAGTAATCTAGAAATCAAATAATTTCCACAGTGGAATAAAATTTGTTGTCACCATGTACATTAAGAATAGAACATTACTTTTTTCATTTGTCAAAATGTTCTATATAAAACACGTAAAAATATTCCTTTTGAAAATATTTGAAAATAAAGTAAAAATAGACATTAAATGTACTTTATAAATCTTTTATTTCCATATAAATTTTTCATAAAATCATTTTAAAAACATGGACATGGAAAATGAGTGTTTGAAGGAAAACTTTAAAGGAGGATTTTGTTTAAAGAAAAGTGTCTTATCACTTTAGAAATATTTGAATCATAAGCCCCATGAAAGAATAAAATTAAAAAAGACTTTAAATACCATTAGAGTAGATAAATTCAAGATATAAAATGTCAAAGGGTCTGTATATATACATCATAAAAGGATATAAGTGCATAACATCAAAATATTCCTCAATGAAAGGAAAATTGAGATGAAGTCCCTTACCTTGAGTCCAACTTGTCACGTGTGTCTTTATGTTCGTGAAAAATAAAATTATGTCAATTATTTACTTGATTTATAACTTTTTATATTTTATTATTACTTTTATTTTACTTATTATTATGTTGTATACAATTATTTAGTCAATTAATTTTATGTCAGATGTTTTGACTATATTCGGCTTATGTGTCAAAAATGTATTTGGTAGGTTGAATATGGTCAAAGAAGTAATTATATAAAAATGTATATAATAATAATGAATAAATAATTATCATATTTATACATCAATCATACCTTCAATACCAATCATGAAACATGGTTTTGATAAATGAAGTACATTACAATCATGGAGATAGTAGGCCGTACATACGCCTGAGTAATGTTTCCATTTTTCAATGATCATTATGGAAAGAAGGTAAATAATATTTTATATTTAAATAATGATAATAATATCATATATACCATATTATTTCTTTAAATTTACTTATATGTATCATCCATATGGTGTGGTTATGAAAAGAGAGTTACATTGCTTCGTGAAGGCGATAGTCACATGTACACGAACAACGTTATCACTTTTTTAGTGAGTGAAAATTAAGAAAGAAACTGATATATTATATTTTAAGAATGATAAATATGTAATTAATATAATAATTATTCCATTTATATCACATATATTCATTAAATTTACCCTTATTACCATCTATGTGAAGCGTTAGTGAAAATGAATTACATCGCTTCACGAGGCGGTAGTCTGCCATACACATGAACAACATTATTATATCCCCTACATAATGGAAAGTAAAAAGGTATACATGATATAATTAATAAATAATTATAATTATTTTATAAATATCACATATATACTTTATATTCATCATCATACCCAACCGTGATAGGTGGTAATGGAAAAATGAATGACATCAGTTCACGAGGCGGTAGTCCGCTGTACACACGAATGATGATTTTGTAACCCATTTGATAGAAGTGGATATAGTTGTAGGTCATTAAATTAATATAAAAAAATCCCATTATATTAAATATACTAAGTTTATTGTATAATAATATTTTAATAATAATTTAAATAAGTGTAAAATAAATAAATTAAAAACGCTCATTGAAGAACGTTACCTCTTCTTCGGGTATCCACCTTAAGTTTGCACCAAATCCTTCCTAGGTTGAAATTATATGAAAAATAAGGATTCTAGGATTTGGGGAGGTAATTTTTAAGGTTATTTGGGTAGGTATTGTACAAACCAAATAGGTTTTAATGTGTGAATAAGAGAGGATAGGGGTAGCCTTTTATAAGTGAGGTGAGTGACATACTTGTAATTTTTTGAAAATATTCAGTCATACCCACACTTTTGTCATGAAAAAATATTCCAAAATGGGACATTATATAACCTAGAAGAGATAAGGTGGAATTATGTACAGAAAATGGGTGTTTTATAAGTTTTTAGTTCATTTTTAAACCTCATATTCTTAGTTTAACCCATGGTAAATCCATTCTTACCTTAACCGTGATAATTAATTTTTACTATTTTCACTATTAATTTTGGTCAAAAATTAAGTTGACCTTATCAGACATTATAAATTATTATTATTATAAATATTTAATCCATTTTTCCAAAATTCAAATAACATAAGTGAAAAAATTTAATTTAAAATTAATCCCACAGACGTGACGAGAAAGCGGGTTTTCAAAGAGAAAATGTTCAAAAGTTTATAATGTTTTTATATCCAAATTCAATATTAAAATGATTAAAATGACCTAAATTGGATTAATTTATATATAATTTAAATAATTATACTTTAAAACCAATTTAAAATATAATTTAACTCTATAAATAATTTAAATGAAAATACAATTTTCAATTAAAAGTCAGTATTTTTCACTATTCATCAAAAAAATGAAACTTTTCAAGAAAAATACCAAAATTCATTTGAATAATTATTGAATTCTGATTTAAAAAATGAATTTTATTTTTTTTGAATAAAATTTATAAAATTGATAAAAATTAATTTTAAATTATGCGTGCAAAGAACGATTAAACCGTCTTTTAGAAAAATACTATTTTTCAGGAAACATTTCTTTTTATTTTAAATGATTATTATTATACTTATAATCAATATATATCCATTTTATTTATGTTTAAAACATATAATTTTTATAATTTAGTTAGTACTATTCATACCCACTAAATTAACGGCTAGGTTATAATGGTAACATTCAAATAATAATATTTTCATAGAGTATCACGTTTCATTCAAACTCGGTGTTGTGTGCATTGCAAGATATCAAAGAGATTAAATATATTGTAAAGTATTTGGGAGTTAAATTATTTTCTAGGGTCAGTGTTTCATTTCCTTTATACTATCAAACATAATTTTCTTATTTTAAAATCTCATTGTGTTTCACCCTCTCCCTTTAATAAATTTTGCCCTCACAATTTTAAATTTATCTTCGTAATAAAAGGATAAACATTTAAAAATAATTTTTTTTGTAACCCACATAATAAAATGGGTTAATAAAATATCCACTTAATTAGAGATAAAGGTTTTGTCCCAAATAATGGATAATTTTAAACTCATGAGGGGATGAATTGAGTTCCCAAAAAAAAATCTTTTACAGAAACCTCCCTCTTTAGGTATGATAGTTCAAATATTTTTCCTTAATATGAAATGACAACAAAAATATAAAATCCTAATGAAATTAGATTGAAAACAGGATATTTATAGTGGTTTTTGAAACAAAAATCCCCTATTCCATTCCACCAACACTCTACTCCATGAGTTTGGTAATTTTGACTATATCAACCCTCTTACTGGGGGCTACCAGTTGAGTACAAGAAGTTGTCACTTAATAAAATAGTCCAAGATATTTTAACTAGGATCTCCCTTTATAATAATTATCCACGGTCTCAACACACACTCTTATAATTAGTGTAATAAAAATACAATGAATAAACATTTGAAGAAAAATTTTCATCACATAGTTGCAAGCATCAACTGATAGTAGTGGAAGATACATTATAAGAAGATGATAGTCTTGAAGGTATAACTCATGATTATCTTTAGTGGAACTAATGAACTTATAAACATAGTATGAGTGTTTCTGTTTCATCTTTTTTATGTATATACATTCATATAATTATTATGTACATATGTGCATTCTACTCATTCTTCTCATCCATATATATACACACAGTGACTAACTCTTCCTTTTATATATCTTATTTAATTTTAAACTTAAGCATGGGATGATTGCTACGGTTGAGTTGATAATCTGTTGAGAAGTTGATAAGATATGATATTAAGGTTATGCATCCATTCCTTCCAAATATGGAATAAGTTTCTGTAGCAATAGTGTCAGATATATTCTTTTTTAGATCTTTCCATTCTTGTCCACACGACACTCTGTATAGGTCAATCTTTCCTTAAATAGAAAATCCATTTTCTAACATGCTCTAAAAGAATGAAATGAATTATAAAGAGTCTATCAAAGTAATCATGACATTATATATAATTTATAATTTCTTCATAAGATATTTATATGGAAATACTATTCTTCATAAGATAAACTTGTGAGAGAATTCATAAGATAAAAGATATCCTTGTCTTCTTTGAGTCATATGATAAACTAAATTCAATACTACGTAGGATAATTCTTTAGCGTAAGATAAATATTTTACTAAGGTGTGATACTTTTCTTCCACAATTTTTTTTTGGATTTTTTAAGACAATATTTTATGAATATCCTTTTTTTAAGATAAAAAATTCTCATAACTTCATTTTGTATGAAATATATGACTTTGATCAAACCATAACTCAATCATACTATTCATAAGATAATATATTATGTAGCAAGATAAAATCTCAATACTGAGCTATCTAGTTTATATTAAATAGAATATAATCTTTTATTCTTATAATATAAAATACTTTCTCATAAAACAAATACTTCACACATTGTAAGATAATTATTTATAGAATCAACATAAGATGAATTATTTTGATAGATGTAATCTAAAACAATTAAGACAAAATTTTTAGAATAAAAATAGTTATTTTTTTAATCATCAAAACACATGAAAATTGAGATATATTGGAACAATATAAGTCTGTCCAATAATACCTCCTTTTAATGATCACAAAACCCATGAAAATTAGAATAAAAATTTCACAAAATGAAGCTTTTAACATTCAAAAAACTTCTCCCCTTAGGATAAAACTTTTTTAAAATATATACTCTCACTTTTTCATCTCTACCTTTGAAATAAGTTTAAAGTCTAAATTTTTGTATCCCCCTTTCTTAAAGTATTTTCTTAAAATTTTTCATTCTTATTTTCTTCTACATAGAATAATAATTTTAAAACTTAAATTTTTGTATTTTTTTTCTTCTTTCCAAAATAAAAAATTTTAAAACTTAAATTTTTGAATTCTTCTTTTCTTCTCCCCCTTTTTGTGATATCAAAAATAAGCTGAACAATAAATATAATTAATATTGTACACAAATAATAGTAAATAGTTAGTGATACTGATTGTGAATAAAATTTGGGATGAATTAATTAAGTGATTGATGAGAAAAGAATCATATAAATTAGAGATGAGAAGTAAAAAATTATAAATAAGTAAAAAAATATTGAATATTTGAATAAAAATATTCAAAAAAATAGTATAAAATAGGAATAGTGAATAACTGCAAAAGAGATAGAAACATATTAAAAAACACTTTATTATGAAAAATAAATTCACTAGAAACATGAAAAATAAGAATTCAGAATATAAAAAATTAACTATTCAAATGTTTGTGAAAACTCATTCAAATGTTTTCTAAAAACACTATTGAAATGTTTAAAGGACATCATTCAACCAATAATGATTCAAATATTTATAAAATACCCATACACTTGGAAAACATCATGTAAATCAAGAAATATGCATCAACTATGTAACATGAAATGATTCTTTGTAGGTGTTTTCTTGAAAGATTGAGGTAGGCCTGAGGGTAAGAAGGATAAAGCCAAAAGAGCATCAACTTTTTCTCTAACAACATCTCTTAATTTAAGTAAGGATGATCCAAGAACCACTCGATCACTCTTAGCGGTACTTATAGAAGTGTATTTGATGTTGGAAATAACTTTCTGAGACATAACCATATCAAACTTATCTACAGGTAAAAAGGATAGTTTAGAAAAAGGTTTAGGTACAGGAAAAGACACTTCTTTAGTAAACCTTAGATTTTCCCTCTGATAAATATTAGTAGAATAAAATATTTCTTTGGGAGTTTTCAAATAGTTCTCATGGAGATCATTGATTGGAGGTCTTGGTAGGACTATTACTCTAATATAAAACAAGGCATCATGATGTGCGGGGATTTTTCATGAATCCCCAACCAATATTTTATTTACCTAAGCATGCAATATAGTGTACACCCAGGGTTAGTATCAAGGATGCAACTCAAAAAACATTGAATTTCTATTATCACTATTGATATTATTACTAATATAAAATTATATAATATAAATAATTGGGTTTTAAAGATTCATATATATATATATACACATATAAATTCAATGAAAATAAAATGTATGCCTACAAAATGTTATTAAATAGAAAGAAGATCCTCCCACGAAAACACCCATAGTCAACCTTCATCGTCTCTTTATTAGTTTCAAATTTTCTTAATGAAAACTCTCCATCATATTCATGAATATACTCTTCAACCTACGGTTTTGAATATATAGTTCACTCAATTGTTTTTGAGATACCACACACCCACCTCCTCGATCTATCGAAAATATTATAGAAGAGAAAGTTATGCCTCAGGTGGAAAGTGGAGACACAGAGGTGAATTACCCAATAATATCTCCCTTGACCTAAAAATAATAAAATAAGAAATAATATACATAAATGTGAAATAAATTGGGTTCAACATCGGATTGATCCTCTGGGAACTTCCTTGGGTTAGTTACTCATGATCATGAGTATTAGAGATCACATTGAAGAAGAATAGGGTGGAAACACAAAAGATAAAACTATGAGAATGAGAAAAAGAATAAGATTAAAATATATTAAAAATTCATAATAATTTTACACAAAAAATAAACTAAAAAACTATAGAAAGTGTCCATATAGAGTTTCCAATATTTTGAGAAGGATAAGGGATACATTTTTATAAGAAAAAAAGGTGAAATTTTGGGTCCAAATTTTTTCCTCCAAAAGTTTTCACATGGTATACCCATTTAATGAACAAATTTGAAAATTAGTCTTATGGAAAGTTTAAAAAAAAATTATTTCTCATTTTGAAACAAAATTTAAGCTTCATATACTATATATAGAAGAAGTTATAGCCTATTTACTCTGAAAATTTATTCTAGTCAGAAAAAATCTTTGAATTTTTAAAATTCGATTTCTCATGCATTTATGACCTTGATATTGGTATATTAAAGTGGATACATAGTTATGAAAGAAGTTCCTATGGATATTTTCTTTATCATTGTTGAATTTCAGCTCTATTTGGTTATCCATTTACAAGATATATTCCCATATTAAAAAAATATCCAAATCTGTACATAGATTTTGAGGCCTAACTTGTGAGCTTATTTTGGGCCTTCAAATGATGGATTCAGATTTTAAAACAGAAGAATTAAATAAATCCCAAGATGTATTTAAGTATAAAAAAATTAATTTAATAAATTAAATTAGTTAATAAAAAGTTATGGCCAATATATATAAATAAATTAAAAAATTTAAAATCTAAAAATTGGCCATTTTTTAAAATTAATATCAAAATGATTCTCTAACCATACGTGAAAATTGAACTTAAAATAAAAATTTGGTGGGATTAAAAACATTGAAATTAAAATTAAAAATAATTGAAAATATTTACTCTATCAATTTCCCCACACTTAAACCATGATTTTCCTCAAGAATTAAATCTCAACATTGAATTAAGAGGGCACCAATGTTACCATGATTCAAATTCCAAAGTAATAAAATTGAAAAATTATCAATGCCAAATAAAAGTTTTAAGAATCCACATAAAATATCAATTTAATTTCCCATTTTCTAAAGAAATAATCAATTCAAGTATTTTACCTTTTCTCATTTTAAAATGACGGAACTTCTATCCTCATTCATTCATGCTCCTCATTTTATTATTATTACACATGCCAAGTCATGATCTACCCTATAATGGATTATTTTCTCTCATCACTCATGATAAAATTGAAGTAGAGTTATTATCATATCATTAAAACATTTTACTTATCTATAGGCTTATAAAGGAGCTACTTTATCTACTTTGTAAAGATAATAAGCACATAAAATCACGAGGTCTTGCAATTAAGGTTCAAATGAATTTGAGGCATAAGGTTGGTAGGAATTGATGTTAAAAATTAAGGCTCAAAGAGGAGTTTTATCTATTAATGTTTAGCGCATGATATCAAAAGTGAAATATCAATGACATTACCCACTTCAAATTAGTAACCCCCACTTCCTCTAAAACTCAAAATAAATTTCATGATCAAATAAAGCATAATTGTTGGGAAAATCCCTCAAGGTAACATTGATGCATTTTTGGGTTGATTGTGTTTGCTAACAAAGAGGGTTTCTATGGTCAATTGTGGAGTTACAGAGATATTGTTGACAAAATATTTTGATAAAGAACCCTGATAAAGGAATTAATTCTCTGGAGGTAGTACAAAAAGATCATATATAAGGTGGCATCGTTTCCCAGTACCAAATTTTTGGGTCAAAAAATTAGAGAATGGAGAAAAGTGTTTTTTGGAAAAGGAAGTTGCATGAAAGTGTTTAGGAAGTTTAGAAAGTTTCATGCAAGCCATTATTCAATGTCATTACATCAAAATATGGAAAAGGAAAAAAGTTTGTGCAATTTATGTTTTTTCGTGAAAGGTGAGTTTGCGCGAACAAGATTTGCACGCTCAGGGAAAGTTGTGTGAGTTGCACGCAGGGTCGGAAAAATTCCTATAAATAGGTGGATACCCCCCTAATTCGAGAATTCTCAAAACTAAGAGGAAATAGAAGATCTGGATCACACAAGTAGAGACTTTCATGCAAGTAGGTAGTTGCACGTAAGAAGGCAGTTGAGCACATGTATTGAGTTATGTGCAAGAAGGGAGTTGTGTGCAAGTAGTGAGTTTCACGTAATAGTTGCATGAAATTTTTAAGTGGCGCGCAAGTTGTATTGACATGAAAATGGATAAAGTGGTTCTAAAGGAATTAGAGTTGCGTGCATGTCATCCTAAGGTTGCATAGAAGTTTGAATTTTCCCAGTACGTCTATGGTAAAGCAGTATTAATCAGTGGATGAAAGTGAGACTTAAATAGAGCATATACATACATTATAGGATGAATTTAATAGATATAATGAAGAGACCTACATGTATATAAAATATGAGTGGATCCCTTCTAAGAGAAGTGATTAAAGGAAGAGGAAGATAGTGATCCATTCCACTGGTAGTGATCCAGAGAAAGAAACATAGGGAGTGACCCTTGGGGAAGCAGTGAGCTAACCCTAAACATTGTAATGGCAGCGATCCTGGGAATAAAAGTAATCTATCATGAAACTTGTAATTAGTAGTGAGTTTAGTGGATTTGGTACATCGACACATTTCCATTTTATGATCCATGGACATAGCCTAGTGAGGATGAACCATGTAAAATTATTGCGTCCTATGCATGATTTAATTTCTGTTTATACATTGCTATGAGAGAAAGAGAGAAGTGTGTTTTGTTTAATGATGAAACAAGATCCAAAAGGGAAGTAGTTTTAATCTATAATACCATGATTCATCCCCCTCTCAGGGTATTTGACCTAGTGGTGCTAATAATAATGAATTATTTGCACCCCTCATGATATTTTTTCTACTTCTATACTTTTTTTTATTTTCAAAGAAGTTTTCCTTTTTTTTATTTTTATAAATTTATTCTTAGAATAAAACTAACATCCATCACCTAACCACATATGATAAAAATAATTTACCTAGTTACAATTATTTTTGGTTTTCCCAAATCACAACCCATTCTTTTCATTTTTTGGATTTTTTTTTCATTTTCTATTTTTTTTCAAGAGGGGAAAAATAAAGTATAGTGAATGAATCAAAAAACTTTATCAATCGCCCAATGTATCACCCCCATACTTCTTCCTTAAAATATATATCATCCCTTCCACCATGACTCCCTTTACACCCACCCTCATTCATGGTTTCTATGGTTTAAAAAAGGATCGATGTAAAGGTGTTCTTTTAAGGATAAGGGATTTTAAAAACATCCCTCCATAATTTTAAATGTGTTTTTGTACAATCACAAATTTGATAAGTTCAAATGAATATTTTGGTAGGTGACATGTCCCAAGATCACTTAAGAAATATGCTCAAGAATAAATAGAAAGTACTTGGTCTAGAAATCCTCTTAGGAATGGAATATTTTATTTGGTATAATTACTCAAGACATGATTAGTAATAAAAAATCAATTCAAATGAATCTTATAAATTCAAATCATGAAAAATTATTAGAAAATTTCATTTACATGAATCAACTAATTACCTTAAATAACGACTCCTTATTTTAATATCCATGATTCACTTTAATCATCCAATTATCCATTTTACTCATTAAATCTCATTAACATTTAAATATAAAACATGGCATCATAGGATTCCTAAGAAACTCATTTATCCTAGATATGTTAAGTAAAGCATAAATTCAATCATGGGCATGCAATTTCAATTTAATCTCAAAACTGGTTCTCAAAAAAAAATGTAAGGAGTTTAAAAGATAAACATTAAAAGTGAACTCCATTTTGAAATAAATATTACTCCTTATCCTTACACTATTTAGGGGATCCCTTCTTCCATAATGAACCTATAATAGAAAATTACTCAATTAAGCATAAGGATCATGTCATTTAAGATCAAAAATATAATAGGGAGTAAGCTGCATGCTGGAATAATCCAAAAAATGAAAATGAAATATAAATTCTTGGAAAGCATGCAAAGATAAATCTTGGTATGAACCCACAAGTGGGCCCTAAATTTTTACTGCCTCTAGAGGGTAGTACCATCTATTATCTATAATTTTATAGTGGGTGTATCTTCTTGGACTTGAACCACCACATGTGGATTTTCCCAGCTTATGCTTCTTTTTTTTGGTGGTGAGGAATGATCCATGGACAGAGTAGACAAGATCCACCCCATTTACAATTAAGTACAACTTGCATAGTGGGGGCAGGATAAGGTATGAATCATACTCTTCTTTGGTTGCTACTTGTGAAACCTCCTACTTATTTTCTAGTGCTGACTCAACATGGGATGCATGAATTTAATGTTCAAAGGGAAAGTAAGAAGATAATTTTTATTGAATAAAATTTAAATTTGAATTAGAAAAAATATTATCTATTTCAGAATGAGAAGACTCTATCTTTATTTCCTCATGATCAACTAATTATACATCTTCACATGCCTCCTCAAATGTATGTTCATCAAAATTAGGGAGCTCCACATGTTCCTCAATAGGTGTAGGTCTGGTTTCCCCATATTCATCTAAGTCATGGTAATAATTGATCAAATATGAAAATTACAAACAATTAGAAGTGATACTGAAATCAAATTCAATAAAATCAGAAATGGTAGAGTTCAAGAAAAGATCATATCCCTAATTTGGTTTTGGTTCAATCAATTCTTCGATGATAAGTGCCTCTTGAATTCAGATCTCAGTTGATGGAGGTAGGTAGTCTGGCTCCTCCATCCTTTCTTCAAATTCCATCACGTATGTGGATTCCTCCTCTTATATGATAAAGAAAAGTGGAGTGGTGATGGATATTATATTGTGTAAGAAATGGGGAGATCATCTTGTACATCATACTCTTTATAGAAGTTTTTTAAGCCTTGTTGATCTCCCACATGTAACTCAGAAGGTAAGTATTTCTTATCATGAATCCACTCTATATCATCATGGTCAGCTTAGATCTGGTACATAAAATCGTCAGGCTATTGATAGACCTTGAGTTGGGCCTCAACCTCTTGGATTTACTTTGAAGAATCAGGGAAGACTAAGGGGGATACTTCTTGGACCTTGTCCACTTTATAAAATTATGAAAGTAATGGGAGAACTCAATTAGATCTTGAGCCATCGCTTAAAAAATTTGTTTGTTCATGTCCTCCCTCAAGCTAGATATGAATTCTTTGAAAGTCTTCTCCCCATTATTTTATTTCCAAAATAACTTCACATATCTAACAAAAATAGAAACACTATACTCCATGGATAAGGGTGAGTTAATAATTGGTTCTTGAACCTATGGGTAATTGTTCCATGAATTAAAGAAATAATCATTTAAAACATCATGTATTTTTTTTAATTTTTTAAAATTTATGATTTTTTTTCATTTTTTATGAAAAACGGTGTGCGAAAGTGTTGATCCTCCCCAAAGATGAAACCAAGGCCTATGGGTCACAGGGCATTCAGGCCACCCAATTCCTTCAGGCCATAGGGCCTTTAGGCCACAAAGACCATGGAGTATCCTAGATACCACATAGAGTAGGCCAAAGAAGAGAATTCAAAGCAAATTAGTAGCCACCAGAGTAGATCTAACTGAGTTGGAAGAATGATAGGGTATGAAAATCTCCATCAGGACCAGGAACCATGCATATTTTCATGGGGAAATGATAGCTAACTATAAATTCGTGGTGGGGGAGCTAGATGCCTTCAATGATGCAGACGCTGGGGAGGGGCAAGTTCTAGTGGGTTGGGCCTTCAGGTCATGTTTCAGGCACAGTGCCTCTGGACCTTCAGGTTATGTACTGAGCCTTATGCCACTAGGAATATGAGTCATGTAAGGGTTCCCTCTCATCCCATTAAAAAGAGGGATCATCCAAAAATAAATAAAAAAGAAGGCCTTCAGGCCATTCGGGTGATACAAACAAAATGGATGCAGACAAAATATTATTAAATAGAAAGGAAATCCTATCAAGAGAACACCCATAGTGAACCTTCATCATCTATTTATTAGTTTCAAATTTACTTAATGAACATGATCCATCATATACATTAATATCATCTTATACCTATGGTTATAAATATATATTGCACTCAACGATCATCAAAAGGCCACACATCCACCACCTCGATCGAGGGAAAATATTGCAGAAGAGAAAGTTAAGCCTCAGGTGGAATGTGGAGACACAAAAACTCCTTACCCACTAACACCCCCCTTGAAATAACTATAATAAAATAATAAACAATAAACATGAATGTGAAATAACTTGGTTTCAACACTATATTTATTCCTTGGGAACTTCCTCAGGTTAGTTACTCATGATCATGAGTATTAGAGATCACAGTAGAGAAGAATGGGATGGAGACACCAAAGATAAAAATATGAGAATGAGAGGAATAATAAGAGTAAAATATGTTAAAAATTCATAATACTATTAAATATAAAGTAAACTAAAAAACTATAAAATATTTCCACATATAGTTTCCAACATTTCGAGGAGAGGGGATACATTTTTATAGAAAAAATGGGTGAAATTTTGGCTCTATAATTTTTACTCTAAACGTTTTTGAGTGGTATACCAATTTAATGATAGATTTTGAAAAATTAGTCTTCTTTAAAGTTGTTTCAAAATTTATTTTTCATTTGACCTCAAAATTTTAGCTTCATCCTTTATGTTTAGAAGAAGTTATATCTAATTTACTCTGAAAATTTATTCTATCCAGGACGAATCATTGAATTTCCAAAATCTGATTTCCCATGAATTTATAGCATCGATATTGGAAGATTAATGTGGGACCATAGTTTTGAAAGTTTGTCCTCCATATATTTGAATTTATCATTTTCAAATTTCAACTCAATTTTTTCATCCATTTATGAGATATATTCTAATATTCAAAAATCTCCAAATATGTACACAAATTTGGAGGCCTGACTTGTGAGCTTCTTTTAGGCATTCAAATATTGGATTCAGATTTGGGTGAATAATAATGAAATGAATCACAAGATGTATTTATTCCTAAAAAAGTAATTTGATAAATTAAATTATTTAATAAAAATTCATGGCCTAAATACATAAATAAATTAAAATCATAAAAATCCAAAATTTGACCTTTTTTTCAATTAAGCTCAAAATGATTCTCTAACCATAAAACATGAAAATTAAACTTAAAATAAAACTTTAGTGGGATTAAAAACATTAAAATTAAAATTAAAATAATTGAAAATATTTAATTTTTCACATCTACACAATCATTGATCCTTTTCACTATGTCATTCTTGAAAAGGTCTAAAAGTGTTATAAATCCTTTCCACATCATTTGTAAGAAATTTACAAAAAAGGTTATGAATATATCCTTTATTTTCAAAAAAAACTACCGAATTCTATATGGTTTTAAACTGATTATTTGACATTCCTATTGAATGATCATATGAAACAATCTATTTTCCTTTCACTAACACTGAATGATCCCGAGGAACAACGAAAGCATCAACCTCTTCTTCTTCATCTTCATCTTATGATGATTAAGGATTCATACTAGTTACAACCATGTAGTGTAAATCCTTAAATTTATTCTCTAATACTTAAAATTTATTGTCTAGGGATCCAACCATATTTTTTAAACTAGAAAGAAACTTACATCTTTATACAATTGCGACATCAACTATTGATCTACAATAATCTTCTCTTAAAACAGGGTGCTGATTTCTTTCTTAGACTGATCAATTAATACAATATAATTCTAAGGAAACATAGGCATCATTTTAATTACAGCTATTAATTCCATTTTAATATCTTTAATTACTTCCTTGGTTAGAAGATCACACTGAATAGAGGCAGTTGTAGAAGTTATTGTGTCTATCACTACATACACTTCTTCTAATCTTAAGAAAACATTCTCTTGGTTTGAGGTTTCTGCATAGGGATCTAGTGAAATTTCATCAACCATATACTAAACCAACATCTTCAATTATTTAACATAATCTTTTGAAATTACATGATCATAAATATTCCAAACTTAATTCCTATATTTTATAAACTAAATTTATAATGATTCAACTTCTAACATCAACTTCATGTAACTTTCTATATCTTTTCCATCACATGTATCCAACTCAGCTGTAGGGATTCCTGAATGTGTATTTTTCCAAGAATTAGAGATAAAGTGTTTTTTGAACTTTTTTACTTCTCACATCATCATATTGAGGTCTCTCTTTTTGATATGGTTCTTTAGAAACTAATCTTATTTTTTCACTTTAAACCAAATGAGTTTTATTTCTTTATTCTTGTTCTTTTTCTTCTTCATAAACAATATTCTTTATATTAAGGTCAACTAATTTTGGTCTGATTCTTATTCTCATATTACTATTAATATATACTTCAATTAAGGTCATTTCACCCAACACAGTCAATATCCTTGACTAACACTTACTAATCTTATGATTCCAGAGACCAACTCTTATTTGTTGGAGGAAACTAGGATGATACCAGGTACTACTGACGCAGGTGCAGGGGTTGAAATAAATTCATAAGAAACTTATTTTATAGACTATACAAATACTCTAACACATTTTCTTCTTTCTATGAGGGTATCATTACTGAGAGCATCTCTTATGTCGAGATATTTTACTGGTCTCTCTACAAAAATAGGAACAACCAAATGAAATTCAATACCACTGGAAAAACACATTATAGATGGCCCCCCTAAGCCGATTTAGGGTCTTTTATAATATCTTTTTTTAACTTACCAACACTAACTTGTTCAAAGAGTAATTATAACAAAAATTACTTCATATCAAAACACTTGTGCTTAATGTTGTTAATCTAGGAAAATGGGTGGCAACTTCTTCATCAAAAAAAATACCAAATTTTCAAAAAACTAAGGTTAAAATTATTACAAAGGAAAAAAATTCACAGACATATTTTGTACATTCCACATTTACCTCATAACATACCATGTTATATTAATAGGATTTCCAATCAAAAAAAAAACATAACAAAGTAATTTATTAAAATAAAACTTTTTCAAACTCCCCATTATGCTGAGTGATGGTAGATTGAATGAACTTAATAAGGAATTTTATTTCTGGTTCTAGATCCTTTTCTAGATTCATATCTACATTAGAAGATCCGAGTAAAGACTTCATAATCTATGATAGAATATCTTTATCTATGGCATGCAATGATGTACTAAAATCTTTGTAGCCTTTTTGTAGGAATTTGAAAGCTTCATCCATTGAAAATGGGGTTAACAAAAAACTTTTTGGTTTACGGTTGTGGTGATGAGAAATAATTATCACCAAAATGAAACACTCCCATATTTTAGAACTCACACACTTCCCTTTAAAATATAAAATTGGTTTTTTCATCAAAAATTTATTCCCATCCCTGATGATTGATGACTTTCCTGATCATCATATTAGGTCCATAGAGCTAGGAAAAATCGATTTCTCTTCCACTAATAACTTTTCTTAATGCTCTTTTCCACTTAAACCTTTTTGATAAATCTACATCAATTCTTTTATTTTTCACCATTGTTGAATGGATTCAAAATATTTTAGGGTTAGGGTAATAGTTTTTGGTTAGTGGAGATAAAGTGAGGGTTCGAAGGATTGTTAAACGTTTCATATATAGAGTTGACACACTTACTTTCATTTTGCAATAATTGATGGGTCATGTAGGGATTTTTAGGGTAATCATAACAAAATATAGGTGACATTTCCTATTTTGATATACTAATACTCAAAATAGAGACACAAAAAATTAAATAAAATAAAGTAAATAAATCATTTACTCGAATAAAAAATGTTCTTATTTATAAGAATTATAAAATAATATCAGGTCAAATTAAGCAATCCTAATTATGGTTTAATAAAATCAAATATATCGGTACATAAGAGTTTAGTAAAATTATATGGTAATTTTTTTTGAAAAATAATTCTAAAGATATTTCATTATATTATGCATGATCTCTTAAGAAATGATATCTTAAGTTAATATGCTTTGTTGTGGAATTTTTTATCCGATTATTTGAAATGTTTATAGAACTTGTGTTATCACATTTTATTAGAACACAATTAAAATTAAATCCAAAATTCATTAGAGTGTGTTTTATTCACATAACTTGTGTACAAAAACTTTTTGCTTCAATATATTCATCATCAATAATTGATAATTCAACAGAGTATTGTTTCTTACTCGACAAAGATACCAAAAATTTTACAAGAAAATAACATGTCTCTAAGGCGCTCTTCCTATCTAGTCTACATACAGAAAAACCAGCATCCAAATATGAAGTTAAATTAACGTTATAAGTTTTTTGAAAAAAGAAGTGAAAGAGTCACAGTTCCTTTTAAATATATTAAATTACTTTTAGTGATATTTAAATGAGATTCTTTAGGATAGGATTGAAATCTTGCAAAAAGACACACTGAAAACATAATATATGGTCTACTTGTAGTAAGATATAGTAAACCTATAATGATTCCTTTATACAACTTGTTTTCAATTGGTTTTCTAGTTTCATCCATTCTAATTTTATTATTGGAGCTCATAAGAGTTGAATAATTCTTACTATTTTTAATTCCAAACATCTTAAGTAAATCAAGTTTTTATTTTATTTGGTTTAAATCATTTCCAAAATATTTTTGATAAATTTAAAATACTATAAAATAATTTAATGTACCCATCATACTCATTTCAAATTCATTTTGCATAAGTTTTGAAAAATCATTGCATAATTTTTGATTTTCTGAACTAAAAATAACATCATCAATATATATTTTCACTCAAAAAAATATAAGGATGAAGTTTTATTAAATAGTATAGGGTTTTCAATTCCTACTATAAAACCATTTAATAAAATAAAATAGCTTAATATTTTATACCATGATATTGGTTCTTGTTTGAGTCCATACAAATATTTCGTAAGTTTGAAAATAGAATTTTGAAAGTGAAGATATTCAAAACTAGGTGGTTATTCTACATATACTTCCTCCATTAAAAATCCATTTATAAAATCAGATTTAACATCCATCTTATATAATTTAAAATCCATATAAGATACATATTCTATAATAATCCTAATTGATTCTAACCTAGCTATATGAGAAAATCTTTCTCCATAGTTTATTCCTTTTTCTTGATTATACCCTTTGGAAGCTAATATAGATTTATTTTTAATTATTACACCATGATCATCTTTCTTGTTTCTAAATACCCATTTTGTTCTAATTACATGATAGTTAGAGGGTCTTTCAACTAATTCCCAAACATTATTTATTTTGAACTAATTTAACTATTCTTGTATATCTAAGAACCAACTTTCATTACATAGATATTATTCTATAGTTTTGGGTTCTATTTGGGACAGAAAGGAAGAGAATTCTACTAGGTTTCTTATATTTCTTCTAGTTTTAACTACTTCATCTAAGATTACTATAACTATTTATAGAGGATGGTCTTTAAGATTTAAAGGTAATATAGGAAATACAATTTCTAGTTCTCTAGTATCAGCCCTTACTGTACTTGGTTTAAATTAATCAAGTTCAGAATCATCATCCTTATTGTTGTTGTTAAATAGAGGTTATAGTCTCATATCCTTGAGAGAATCACTTTATTCATTAGTTTGATTCATTTTGTGATCAAAAGGATCACTTTCATCAAACTTCACATGAGTTGATTCTTCAACAATCCTTGAACTTTTTTTGAAAACTCTATAGGATTTGGAAGTAATAGAGTAACCTAAAAAGATACATTCATTGGCCTTTAGATCAAATTTACCAAGATTATCCTTAGTGTTCGAGATATAAACCTTGAATCCAAATACTTTTAAGTATCCTACCTTTGGTTTTCTATTATTTCACAACTCACATAGTGTTTTCATCAATATAAGACTTATTAGAACTCTGTTAATGAAATAACATGTTGTATTGACAACTTTATCCTAGAAATGAGTGGGCGTGTTATATTTATATAACATAGTCTTAGCAATTTCTTGCAAATTCCTATTGCTCCTTTAAACAACACCATTCTATTGAGGTATCCTAGGGGAAGAGAATGTATGTTTAATTCCTTTATTTGAGAAATAAGAATTATATTCATGATTTTAAAATTCTCCTCCATGATCACTTCTCAAAGACACAATTTTTATATCTTTCCCATTGAGCACAATATTACAAAAATTAATAAAAATATAAAAATCATCACTTTTATTTCCTAAAAATTAAACCCATGTAAATCTCAAAAAATCATCAACTAACAAAAAAAAATATTTCCTAGAAAGACTTACATTTCTAGTAGGTTAGAACAAATCCATATAGATAAGGTCAAGAGGTCTAGATATAGAGACCTCTTTGATTCGTTTAAAAGATGACTTTTGTTGCTGTCCCATTTGGAATGCATCACATAGATTCTTTTTATCAAATTTAAGGATAGAAAAGTCAGAAATATGATGTTTTTTAGAAATATTTTTTTAGATAATGAACATTATATTTTCCAATTATTCTATGCCAAATCCATGATTCCTAAATTTCATCATTCAAATAATTTACATTTTTTCTACACAAGGAATTAAGATCTAGTGTATAAGTGATATCTATTATAGGTTCTTTGAAATTGAGAGATTTATCTTAAAATACTAAATATGAATTGTTTGAAAAATCACCTGAATAAACATCATCAAAAAGTTGAGAAATACTTATCAGGTTTTTCTTAAAACCTTCAATATAAAGATTTTTTATGAGAATTGATTGAAGATTTAAAATAGATCCAATGCCAACAATTTTTCCTTTTTTATTATCACCAAAAGTGATATAACCTCCATTAATCTTGAATAATGAATACAAATTTGAGGAATATCCACTCATATGTCTTGAATGACTACTATATATAAACCATTTTTCATTTTTTTTTCTTGTGGTTTGTTCCTTAAAATGAAAAATCAAACAATAATATTTTTTGGTACCCGAGTCCTGCAATGTTAGTTAAAAAATACTTGGGGATCTAAATATCCTTGTGTTTTCTAGAAAAATCAGAACTCATTTTGAAAAATATTTTGTTAATAAATATCTTTTAATTCTATAGTGTTGATGATTTTTCAGATTACAGATGTTAGCATAATGTCTTATTTCCCCCAATGAAAACAAGTAACTTTAAAAAGATTTGTGTTTTTAGAACTAGGCACAAAATAGTTTTTATAAAAATTTGTCTTCTCACCCTGAATTACTATTCTAAACTTTTATTTCTTAAGTTGACCCAGGATAATAATTTTATTTAGATAATCTTCCCTTTTAGTAAAAACACATTCTACATATTTAAATTTTTGAACCTCCTTTTATAAACTTTTGATTGTCTTTACTTGTTTAGTATATAAGGCAGTAGATTTTTCCATCTGATTTTCCAAATCTGAATTTTTTTATTTAGATCCTCCTCTTCACAAATAATTTTATTATATATGTTTTTGAGAGATTTGTTTTTCTTTTTTAATCTTTCATACTTAGTCTCTATCATAATACAATATTCATTTAGTTATTCATATGATAAATTTTTATTTTTCGATTCATGATCAAGCTCATAAGAGTAATAAGAGTGTACCTCATATGATTATGCTATGAAACATATGTTGGCCTTTTGATTAGGATCTTGTTATTTTGATTTAGAATATTTTCATTTGCTAGAATCTTCAGAATCACTCAAGGCAACCTTTATAGTTTTCTTAGCTTTCTTCTTCTATATGATTTTCTTGAAATATTTTCTATCAGGTTTTTTATTTTCATGAAGTTATGGAAATTATAACTTGATGTGTATGGGATTCTTTCAATCATAAAATCTCACCTATTTAGAGTTATCAACATGATTTTTGTACTTGTTGAAATTTCTTAAAAATCATATTCTTTATCTATATAACTTTTTGATTTTTTGAGAAAGCTATGAAAGTTCATCATTAGATCTAGAATTTCTTAAGGATTCTTCTTCTTCATATGTTTTAGATATTTTTATGATTTTTTATTCCTATAATCCTTATAATTTGAAATCTTAAAGGAATCATTTTATTTCTTGATAATTCTAGGTCATCCAACTTCATCTTCCATTTCATCTTCATACATCTTAAGTGTTCCTATGAGATATTTTATCTTGAAAATTTTGACCTATGTAGATTTTCTGATGGCAGCTATTATTCCACTCCACTTGGGTGGTAATAATTTGAGGACTTTTAATGATTGTTCAGGCTCAGTGATATGTTCTCCTAGAGAAGCAATATTATTAACGATTTCAGTGATCCTTCCATTCAACTAGGTAATGATTTATCCTTCAACCATTTTGAATGTGTAAAACTTAAGTTTGATGGTATCATATTTAAGATCTTTCACATTATTGATACCTTTATATCCTACTACTATTGTGGTCCACATTTCACGAGTTGTTTGACATTTAGAAACTTTATTGAATTCATATGGTCCTAATCCACAGATTATAACATTCATATATTTGGAATTCAGATCATATTCTACTTTGGTTGTAGCATCCCACATTTTAGGTTATATCATATGAATTTTATAAGGCTTTAATACTTTGAGATAAACATTTAAACTAAGATTATTTAGATAAATAACCATGAAATCCTTCTAGAAAACCATTAAAATAAGAATATTTAACCATTGATATACCTTCTCAGTTATCATCCATAACATCCTTTTGAAAATAGATCCTTGGACTTCAATATTTGATAGCTGTGAACTCAAGAGTCATGATCTATCATACCAATTATTGTCCCAAATAATGGATAACTGAAAACTCAAGAGGGGGGGGGGGTTGAATTGAGTTCAAAAAAAAAATCTTTTACAAAAACCTCTCACTTTAGGTATGATAGTTCCAATATTTTTCATTAATATGAAACGATAGTGAAAATATAAAAATGTAATGGAAAGATATTGAACATAGTATATTTATAGTGTTTGGGGGAACAAAAATCTCTTACTACACTACAACATCACTATAATCCATGAGCTTGGTGATTTTCACTATATAAACCCTTTTAACGGTGGATCCCTACTGAGTACAAGTAGTTTTCACTTAATACAAAGGTCTAAGAGCTTTCAAACAGACTCTCCCTTTATAAGACCTATCTGAAGTCTCCACACAAACTCTTATAATGATTGTGAAAAAAATAGAATGAATAAAATTTTGAAAGAAAAATTGTAGCACACAGTTACAAGCAGAAAATGACAGTAGTGGAAGATATGTTCTGATAGGATTATTGCATTCAAGGTCTAACTTAGAATGATCTTTAGTTCAACTGATGAAATTTTAATCAAATCATGAGCATTTTTGTTTGATATTTTTTATGTACATAAGTTTAGATAATTCATATGTATGTATATGTGTTATACTCATTCTTCTCATCTATTTATGTCTATGCATTTTCTAACTCTTATATTTATATTTCTTCTTTAATTTTGAACTTAACCATGTTATGATCATAATGATTGAGTTGATAATCCATTGAGAAGTTGATAAGATATGTTATTAAGGTTATGCATCCTTTCCTTCCAAATATGGAATATGATTCTGTAGGATAACTGTTAGAGATATTATTCTTTGGATCTTTACATTCTTGGAAACATGAAAATTTGTATAGGTCTATATTTTCTTAAATGGAAAATCCATTTTCTGATATACTCTAAAGGCATGAAATGACTTATCAAGAGATTAAAAAAGTTATAACACCCCAATTTTTTTTAAAATAATAGCATTTTATTTGATAAAATATGTTACATGCAACACTAAGTTATATTGAATTACATGTAATTCTGATTTTAGCTTTCATTGCATGCAACATTGATTTTAACTTATGTTACACGCAACAATGAGTTTCTTTGATAACTTACATTACACGCAAGACTGAGTTTTACTGAATAATATTAATATTATTATTTAAAATTAAAATTTATTCCTAGACATTAAATTGGAGGTTATGAATAGTATTAAATAACTTATAAAAATATATGGTTGAATTCATTTTTTTTTCAATTAATTATAAATTAATATAAAAACCAATTGAATATAAAAGAAATGTTTTTATAAAAAACAATTTTTATGCGCCCAAAGAAATTTTATCCTAATAAATTAAATTAACTAATATTAGTGAATTATCTTAATAAAATTTATATATTATATGTTCAATTTTTTTTAAATTCATCCAATATATTAGATAGGCATAAGATTAGAATAAATCCAATTTTATGCATAAAAAACTGTATTTTTCTAAAAGAAGTTTTTCCGCCTTTTAATGAAGAAATTTTTTTAAAACTAAAATTTAAAACCTTTATAAATTTTAATTTAAAAAATAAACTTCATTTTTGAAATCATAATGACAAAAATTTTTTAGGATGAATTTTTGGTATTTTTCTGATAATTTTCATATTTTTAATGAATAGTGAAAAATATTGAATTTTAATTTAAAACTACCTTTTCATCTAAATAATTTATATTTTTAAATTATATTTTAAGTTGGTTTTAAAATAAAATTAGATAAATTATAAATCTTTAGATACAATTTATGTCATTGGAATAATTTTTATATTGAATTTTAATAAAAACTTAGTAAACTTTTGAACATTTTCACTTTAAAAACTCGATTTATTGTCCCGTCTTTGGGATTAATTTTAAATTAATTTTATCCAATTTTGTGAATTTAATTTGGAAAAATGGATTGAAAATTTGTAATCAGAATAATTTATTTTTTCTAATAAGTCTAACTTAATTTTTTACCATTGTGATTAGTGAAAAGTAAAAAATTAATTACTATGATTAAGGAGAAAGCGAGTTTACTTAGTGGTTAAACTTAGAATATAAGGTGTATAAATGACACAAAAATTTCCCAAAACCAATTTTATGGAAATATTTAGATTTTAACTATTCTATTATCAATAATTTACCATTATTTTATCCACTTTACATGAAGAAAACATGGGTGGAATTCCCTCTTTCAAAAATTTACAGGTTTTCCACTCACCGCACTTATAAAAATCCCCCCCTCTACTCATCTCATAACAACTCTCAAGACCTTTTTATCATCAAATACCTGAATAAATAACTTATAAAATTCCCTCCCATAATTCTATAATCCTTACTTTGGGCATACATCCATCCAATGAAGGCCTTTGGTGCAAACCAATAGAAGTTACTCGAAGAAGAGGCAACGTTCATCAACGTGCATTTTTTTTATTTCACCACCCATTAAATTTTTATTATACCATGATTATATAAAAAAATAATTATCCTAAATATTATAATATTTTTTCATGTTAAGGTTATGAGCTACAACCACACGCACTTCTATCAAATGGGTTACAAAATCATCATTTGTATGTACGGTGGACTACTGCCTCATGAACCGATGTGTTTTTTTCCATCACCACCTATCAAGGTTGGGAATAATGATTTAAATAATATTTATATATTATATTTATGATTTATTTATTCTTATGTAATTATTATATAACACATACCTTCATGATTTCCATTTTTTGGGAATATGATAACGTCCTTCGTGTGTATGGTGGACTATCGCCTCACGAAGCGATGTGCTTTGTTCACACTTTACATGGAATGCATTAAGGATAAGTTTAATAAAAATATGTGATATATATGACATAAAAATGATACTGAAATTTTAATTTATATATATAATTTAATTTTATTTCTTTCAATGCAATAAGAAAATGTAAACGATGTTCATGCGTACATACGACTTACCATCTCTATGGAATGTGTATTTCATTTCATATCACCAAATTTTATAGATTACTATAAATAAATATATATGGAATATATTTGATATTTTAATCATTTTTTATATTATGGATATTATAAAATAATGATTTATGTAAGATGAAAAAAATAGCAAGCCAAAACATACTTGAAAAACAAGACAATCAACACCCAAAATAATGAAAATAATGAAATTTTATTAACAAATAGGTAATAATATGTTATAAAAGGATCATATATGAAATAATAAATATTAATATGGTTATTTAATAAGTTAATAAAATTATTATAAACATTATATAGGATTTTAAAGAGCATTCAACCAAAAGTAATCATAAGGTAAGAGATTTCATCTCAATTTCATTTCATCGAGGATTATTGTAATGATATACACCTAATTAATTTTATATGGTGTATATACAGACTATAGACATGTAATATCATGAATAATTCATTATTAATTTTATTTTAAGTTTTAATTTTAATAATTTCATCTTAGTGGATTTGGACTTAAAGTTACCAAGTGGTAATGAAATTTCATAACTCAATTTATTTTCAAAGAGTTATATTACTTTCTCATTGCCATCAAAATTATATGATTATTTATATAATTAATTTTGAATATATATTCTTTTATTTACACTTATTTTATGTGGATTTATATTTTATACACATAATAAATTCATTTATTAATTTACCCTTCAACATTATGACAATTTTATGGGTTTATTTCACAATATCATTCTAATTGAGATTGTATATTCCTGAATTTCCATTAAAGGAAATTATATGATCATTTTTTAATAAAGGATTTAATTTTATTATCATATGTTTATTCATAATATTTTTAAATTTATAATTTAATTTTCTAATATTTGGTACTTAAAATTATTGAAAAAATGTTTTAATAAAATCCTACTTTATTTCTCTCTTCGATCAGAAATCAATTTTCTCATAAAACCATGTTTTCTAAAAATGATTTCAAATTTTTTATTTAACATTTTCAAATTTATTTATTAAAATAAATTTTTACCCTTTTTCCTTTTTTGAAAAATATTTTCAAAGTAATTTTCTTATCACTTTTTGAACAAGACACTTTTTTAAACTTTTTACAATGCAAAAGGAATATTCTTTTTACCTTGTACGACATGTAAAAAATTACCCATATTCATTTATTTAAAGATTCCTTTGCATATTTATGAATATATTTTTAAAGAAAATATTTTTAAAAGTGATTTGAAAAGAAAATAAATTTTAAAAATGTTTTTCAAAATGAAAAATATATTTTCCTCAAGCATGTTTTTAAATATATTTTTATGGTATTTCCATTTATCAATTACAAAAACCTTTTATTCTTACTTCAGTGCGTATTTGTTATATTGATACAATATGTATTCTTCTCATGGATGGTTTATGATCATTTTAACTAAGTAAGTTATTTAAATTCACTTTCTTAATTCATTTTTATAGTTAAAAACTTTCCCTTGAAATGTTCACTTTCTTATGATCATTAGAAATTAAATTTCCCCTAAATATCCACATTATTTATCATGGATATGATTATTATTTAAAATGTATGTCATTTTTATATATGGTGTTCTAAATTTAAAGTAATTTTGTTTATCTGGGTAAATATTGATGAATCCACATATTTTATTCAATACAAATATTTTATGATAAGGCACATTGTTATGAATTAAATTTATTATTTGATATATAAGGAATGATTTGGACTGACAGTGGTGAGTGGGGCCAGACATTATATATCCCCTCAATGCATTGATAGGTCTTATGAGACAAATTAGTTTTACAAATTAAATGGGTTTCTACCTTTAGATTTAGACCGTCTTGTGAAAGGTCTTGATAGTACACGTTTTTATGTGCCTCAGACATGACGTCCAATAATTAAGCATTTCTTGTATTTAAATTTTAGTTATTATTATCCATGAGATTTTTACTATGAAAAAAATATATGGATGCATTTCATTATAATCTTATTGATTAAATGACATGTGTATTCTGTTATTTACCTTTCCATATTGATTCTTCTTTATCTTATCATGATAGTAAAGTTAATTTAATGGAACGTGTTTTTCATTATTTACCTTGCCATATTATTTATGCACTTCCTTCTTAGTTATTTATTACATAGAATGTGTTCTCAGTTATTAAAATTTCCATATTTATTAATCTCATTGATTCATTATTTCTTTTGTTTTACTCAACCCTTATTAAAAATTTTCACTCACCCTTATATTGTTTCCTTTCCCCAAGATTCCATGAAGTGTACTAGGAAATATATGAAAGGATATGCTAGATGGAATAAAGTTTTTGTTGAAAAAAATATATTATAATTTTAATATTCATTTAAAATAAAAGAATCATTTATGTATCTATTTTATCAAGACTGCTAAACTAATCGTTACTTTGGGATATGAATATTTTATCTATGCTAATGTAGTGGTAGTAGGCACCGGCTCCAGGATTCTGGGGTTGGGTTCATTTTATTTAGTATTAGAGAAAGTTTAGTAGAAACTTTAGAAACTAGATTTAGGAAAATATTGATTAGTTAACATAACCCTAAGATATAGTTTGAATATAAGTATAGAAGAGCATCCTAAAGTTTTGTTAAGGTAGTGATTATGTAGTTTTTTTTGGAAATACATCCCTGTTTGCATACTAAAATTGTATGTGGCTCTGGAAAAGATATAAATAGGGGTAATAACCCTAAAAATGTCATGTTGGGATTGACTTGAGTGTAACATGATACATGAAAATGTTCCTTACTATACACCTAATTTGACACTCCCAAGGGATATCCTTTGGATAATTCATATTTTCTTTACAAACCATTATAAAGGAGTTGAATAGATGATTTAAATAAATAACCTAGGTTAAACCTAAGGCATTTTATATTGAAAATATGGTGTCATGATTAGACATCCTACAAATGATTATATGGTCTTATAACTATGATTATTGTTGCTCACACTATTCTTTTTAGTTTTAGACAATGGATGGAACCTGAAGGAATCATGTTAATATTGAACATTAAGGACAAGTTGGTGACAATGAGAACCCAAATGAGATGTTGATAGGATTGAAAGATATCTTGTTATGCCTAATCAGTTTTCCTTAAATATGATTAACTCTATATAACTTAACCAACTACTAGACTCACCAAAAAAGAGAAGGATGAATTTTTCTAAGAGATCGAGTGATGGAGACCATAAATAAAAGAATTATCAATTTCCATCATGAAAGAAATGTGTAAGGTGACACCCAGTAAAGTGTCTCAATAGAATGGGGAAATATTCTATGTGTAGAAAATAACGTCATAAATCAAATAATTGCCAAGGAAAAATAAAGAGTATGATGGAAAGAAATAAATATCATCCTAAGGATCTATTTATAGTTTTTCCTTAAATGTGGGGAACCTGGGCATTACTTGAGTAAATTCCCTCTTCTAAAGAGTAACCCCTATACCATGGAAGGACTTAATTGGAAATAAAATGGATGAAGTACTTATGTATTGTGATTAAATAAATAAATTGTTGAAGTGTTTTATCAGTAGCATTGTGTTTACAAGAATCGTGAAACATCTAAGGATTCTATTAAATTTTAGAAGCAATTATATATTCATTAACATAAGTGTTATAGATACTATCACGATTTAATGATTTTAAGATTGAAAATAATTTCAATAACTTAAGAAAATATTTTTAGGTTTTATTTAATTAGATTATACCAAGGTTAAGGAAATTTTAAAGAATTTAGGTGAAGTTTATGTTTTAGTGAAAAATTTATTTGAGGAATAATTCATTTATATTTTATAGACATACATTTAAAGGTATTTATATACATTATGATTTATATACAAATAATATTATCATACATTGTAGAAAAAAAGTTGTATCGAAAACCTTAGAGAAAATGATATTTAATAATTAATTTTATTTCAAGGATGTCCATTATATTTTTGTGAAGATTAGAGAAATATATTTTAGGAAAAGGACAACCTGTATTTTGGGTGGCAACCCATCATATCCATCAAGTCCATAAGGCTTTAACCCACAACTAAAGTATGATAAAGGTTTAACACCAACCACTATCCTACATAATGTCTTGGTTAATATGTTATTGTTTTTAGTTAAACTATTTGATGAATAAGTATTAACGATGAACTAGTAGTATTAATTTTTTGGTTTAGAGATTAATAAATTAACCACATTGGTTTTGGAAAATAGTTATAGATAGATATAAAGACTTGTTTTATGGATCTTATGATCCGTTAAAATTAAATTTTTGTGCTTCAACAATGAAAAAATTAATTTTTGGATATATATTTCTTAAAATGAGGGATGGACTAGAAATTTATTAAATCAAAACCAAAGGATAAAATTGTGTATTTTTTCTAATATTATTAGGTATTAAAACAATTACACATAATTAGGAAAATGATCTTGAAAAAAAATGTTATCCTAATGCCTTAATTTTTGTTGGACCGATGGTATTTTAAATCATAATAGATTTATGTATTTTAAGCCCTAAACTTTTCATTGGTTGTTTACTTGTTTTTTATCAATACCTTAATCACTCCATATAAATATTTACACTTTTCCACCATGTCCATATCCTCACTTTCCACCAATGTTATCCTACTTAGAAACCTAGTTATGTATTATTAAAGATGACTTTCATACTTCATTTTATCTCTTATTAAGAGGATATTTTATTAAATAATTTATTATGAGGTTTTATAAAAAATGGTATTTCCAAATTTTAATCCCTATAATATAAAGATCAAGTTTAAATTAAGAGGACGCAATTTATTGAAGGTGGGGAGAATGTAACACCCCAAAAATTTTAAGAGAACAACATTTTATTTGATAGTGTATATTACCCACAATACTAAGTTAGCTTAAATTACATAAAATTATTAGTTTATATTTCCTTATACATAATATTGATTTTAGTTTTCATTACACACAACAACGAGCTTCTTTTATAACTTTAATTACACGCAAGATCGAGTTTTACCAAATACTATTAATATTATTATTTAAAATAAAAATTATCCCTTAGAAATTAAATTAAAAGTTATAAATAAGATTAAATAAATTATGAAAATATATAATTGAATTCATTGGTTACTAATTAATTATAAATGAATATAAAAACCAATTGAATATAAAGGAAATGTTTTTATTAAAAACTATTTTTATAAGCCCAAAGGAGCTTACTCCTAATAAATTAAATTAATTACTATTATTGAATGATTTTAATTAAATTTATATATTATATATTCAATAAATTGTTTTTAAATTCATACAATATATTTTATAGGCATAATATAAGAAAAAAAAAATCCAATTTTATACATAAAAAGTTGTATTTTTCTAACGGTAATTTTACTGCCTTTTAATGGTGCACTTGTTTTAAAAATAAAATTTGACACTTTTATAAATTTTATTTGAAAAAATAAATTTCATTTTTTAAATAATAATTTAAAAATGATCTTAAGTTGAATTTTTGGTATTTTTCTGAGAAGTTTCATTTTTTTAATGAATATTGAAAAATACCAAATTTTAATTGAAACTGATTTTTCATCTAAAAAATTTATAATTTTAAATTATATTTTAAATTATTTTTAAAGAAAAATAATTCCAATTATAAATATATTAATTAAATTTAGTTAATTTTAATAATTTGTATATTGAATTTAGATATAAAAACTTAGTAAACTTTTGACCATTTTCACTTTAAAAATCCACTTTCTCATCCCGTATGCAGGATTAATTTTTTTCCAATTATGTGAATTGAATTTAAAACAATGTATTATATATTTTTAATAATAATAATTTATAATGTATAATAATTATGACTTAATTTTTTACCATAGTTATTAGTGAAAAAAGTTAAAATTAATTACATTGATTAAGGAGAAAACTAGTTTACTTAGTGGTTAAACTTAGAATATAAGGTGTTAAAATAACTCAAAACTTGTCTAAAACCCATTTTATGGATATATTTAGATATAATACCTTCTATTATCGATAATGGACCATTATTGGATCCACTTTACATAAAAAAATGTGGGTGGAAGTCTCTCTTTAAAATATTTACAAGTTTGCCACTCACCCCACTTATAAAAGACCTCCTACTATCCTTATCTATTAACACATATCAAGCCATTTGTATTGATAAATACCTACCAAAATAAATTATAAAATTCCCTAAACTAATCCTAGAAGACTTAATTTGTGAATAAATCCATTCAAGGAAGGAATTTGGTGTAAACCAATAGGAGTTACCCGAAGAAGAGGTAATATTCATCAACGTGCATTTTTGTTTTATTTGTTTCTCCATACCCTTAAATTTTTATTATAAAATGATTATATAATAAACTAAATTTACTCAATATTTTGATATATTTTTTTATTTTAAGGTTACAACCTACACCCACACACACTTTATTCAAAAGGGTTACAAAATCATAGTTCGTTTGTATGGCAGACTACCGCCTCGTGAACCAATGTTGTTCGTTTTTCCATTACCACCTATCAATATTGGGAATAATTATGTACATACTATTTATATATATAATATTAATTATATTTATGATGTATTTATGTTTCAATATTTTTTATATAACATATACCTTCATGCTTTCCATTTTTTGGGAATACGATAACGTCGTTCATGTGTACAGTGAACTACTGCCTCGCAAAGCGATGCGATTCGCTCACACTTTAGATGGAATGTATTAAGGATGAGTTTAATAAACATATATGATATATATGAAATAAAAATGACACTTAAATGATAATATATATATCATTTATTTTATTTATTTAAATACGATAATAAAATGGAAACAACGCTCATGCATACATATGATCTTCCGTCTCCATATTTAATTTCATATCACAAAATTTTAGGTATTAATATAAATAAATATATACTGAATATATATAATATTTAAATAATGTTTTAAATTCTGGATATTATTCAATTATTATTGACATAATAATAACTAAAAAATAACAAGCCAAGACGTACTCAAAAAACAAGGCAAACAATACCCGAAACAATGAAAATAATGAAATATTATTAACAAAAGGTAATAATATATTATAAAAGTATAATATATGATATAATAAATATTAATATGGTTATTTAATAAGTTAATAACATGCTTATAACCATTATAAATTATGTTAATGAGTGTTAAACCAAAAGGAAGCGTAAGGTAAGAGATTTCATCTTAATTTCATTTCATTGAGGCATATTGTAATGTTATGCATATAATTACTTTTATATGGAGTATATAATTACAATTGGTATGTAATATTATTAACAACTCATTAATCATGATATTTTAAGTTTCAATTTTAATTATTTTATTTAAGGGGATTTGAACTTAAAGTTACGTAGTGGTAAAGAAATTTCATAACTCAATTTCTTTTCATTAGATTATATTACTTCCTCATTATTATTAATATTCTATGATTATGTGTATAATTACCTTTAAATATCTTTTTTTTATTTCCTAAATTTATTTGGATTTATAATTGATACACATAATAAATTCTTCGATTAATTTACATTTTAATGTTATGATCATTTTATGAGTTTGTTTCATAATCTCATTCTAATCAAGATTGTATATTCTTGAGTTTACATTAAAGTAAACTAAATGAACATTTTTTAATAAATCCATTCATTTTATTCTCCTATGGTTATTAATTATTTTTTAATCTATAGTAACATTTTCCAACTCTTTGGTACTTAAAATTATTGAGAAAATGTTTTAATAAAATCCGACTTCATTTCTCTCTTCGGTCGAAAATTTGTTTTCTTAAAAAACCATGGTTTCTAAAAAAAATTAATTTTTTTTTCTTTAAACTTTTCAAAATGATTTATTAAAATAATTTTTACCCATTTTTTTACAAAACCTTTTTAAAGGAATATTCTTGTCTCTTTCCAAACAAGGAATGTACTTTTTATCTTGTACGACATGTACAAAAATACCCACCATCATTTATTTGAAGATTCCTTCAAAAGTTTATGAATATATTTTTAATGATTTTTTTAAAAGTGATTTTCAATAAAAAGGTATTTTCAAAATATTTTTAAAAATGAATAAGATATTTTCCTTAAGGATGTTTTTAAAGATCAATTTATGGTATTTCCATTCATCAATGACAAAAAACATTTATTCCTACTTAAATAGGAATATGTTATATTGATACCATCTATATTCTTCATATGGATGGATTATGATCATTCTAACCAAGTAAAGTATTGATATTCACTTTCTTAATTTATTTTTGTAGTAAAAATATTTCCCTTAAAATGTTTACTTTTATATGATCATTATACATTAAATTTACCATAAATATCCACATTATTTATCATGGATATGATTATTGTTTAAACTCTATTTTATTTTTATGTATGGTGTTCTATATTGAAATTCATTTTGTTTATCTAGGGAAATATTGATAAATTTATATCTTTTACTCAATATGGATATTTGATGATAAGGCATGTTGTAATGAATTAAATTGATTATTCGATATATGAGGAATGATTTGGATTGGTAGTGACAGGTGGAGCCTAGACTTACATATCCCCTCAATGCATCGACACGTCTCATGAGACAAATCAATTGAAAAAACTAAATAGATTTCTACCCATAGTTTTAAACCATCTTATGAAAGGTCTTGATGTTATAAGTTTTAATGCACCTCAGATATGAGGTCCAATAATTAAGAATTTATTGAATTTATATTTCATCTATTATTATCCATGATAGTTTCACTATGAAAAAAATCTATGGATGCATTTCATTCTTAGTTTATTGATTAAATAGATTGTGAATTTATTTATTTACCTTTCCATATTTATTACACCTTATCTTATCATGATAGTAAAGTTAATTAAATCACATGTGTTTTGAGTTATTTACCTTTACATATTATTTACACACTAACTTCTCAGTTATAGATTACATGGAATGTGTTCTCAGTTATTGACCTTTCCATATTGATTATGCTTATTTATTCATTATTACTTCCACTATACTTAACCCTTAATGAGCATTTGATCTCACCCTTATTTGGTTTACTTTCCCCAATATTCTATGAAATGTACTAAGAAATACATAAAATGATATTCTAGATGGAGTAAAGTTATTCTCAAAAAATATGTTGTAATTTGTGTATTAATTTGTAATACAAGACTCATATATGTATCTAGTTTACCAAGACTACTAAAATGATCGATCCTTTGGAATTTTAATCTTTCATCTATTCCAATGTAATGGTCGAAGGTACTAGATATGAACTTTTGGGGTCAAGGTTGTTACAAAATTAGTTATGACATTCTATTTAATAGCTAATTTATTCATAAGATATTCAGATGGAAATACTATTCTTTGTAAGATAAGCTTGTGAGATACTTCATAAGATAAAACTAATCTTCGTCTTCTTTGAGTCGTAATATAAAATTAATTAAAAATCACATAGGATAATTCTTCATCATAAGATAAATATATTACTCAGATGTGATACTTAGCTTCCACAATCTTTTTAGGCTTTCATAAGACAATGTTTTATGAATATCCTTTTCGTAATATAACAACTTATCATAAATTTTTTCTGTTTGAAATATCTAACTTTGATCAAAAAACAACTCAATCATACTCTTAGTAAGATAATATATCACGTATTAAGATAAAAATTCAACACTGAGTTTTCTGATTCTGAGTAAATATAAGATAATATTTGATTCTCACAAGATAAAATACTTTTTCATAAAAAAATACTTCACATATCGTAAGATAATTATTTATAAAATCAACATAAGATGATTTTTTTTGATAGATGTAATCTGAAATAGTTAAGAAAAACTTTTTAGAATAAAAATATGGATTTTTTGAATCATAAAAACACATAAAAACTAAGATATGTTGGAACAACATAAGTCTATCCAACAAAAGGGAAGTTCAGAGGTCATATAAAATAACACAAAACTATGTTTCCAAATATGATAACATTGGTGAGAAGTAAACATTTTTTACATGGAAGAAAAGTGTTAATAATTATAGAGAGTGATTGAGGTCATTGATCACAATCAAGTGAATGATCAATGGAAATTTAATGTCCTCAAAACCATAAATTTTTTAATATGTAAAATACTATCTGATTCATCAGATATGAATGTTATAGGACAACATTTTTGTTTCAAGATCCTTTTCTTAAAGTTGGGGAATTATTTTACTATATAAGAATATAAATAAATATATATACTTTATATGTTTCTATTTTATAATCACAATTTAATCCTTTGGTTGTGTTTTTATTAATTTACAATTCATTCCTTACTCCAATAATTGAATATACAAAAATGATTTTTTTATGCCAGAAGCACTAAAATTCACTTTTAACAGATCATAAGGTCTATACAAGATTTACACACCTTTATATCTATCTTAAACTATTTTCCGAAATCTATATGGTTAGAAAATGTCTTCTAATATAATAAATTAATCTATAAAGCTCAAAATTAACACCATTGGTTCATCATTATTATTTATTTTTTCAAAAATATTACTTAAAAAAAATATCGTACTAACCAGAACATCACGTATGCCAGTGGTAGGTGCTAAACCGTTATCGTTCTTCAGTCATGGGTTCAAGCCCTACATCCTTTCTGAATATTATGGGTTGTTACCCAACATAAAGGTTTTCCTTTTTCTATACTATGTTAATATTATTCCTATAATGTTACCAAAAATATTGATGGATATATTTGAAATAAAATTAATAATTTAATAATATTTTTACTAAGGTTTTAAATACATTTTTTTCAAAAAGTCTAATAATATTATTTGACTATTAGTAAGATATAATTAATGATTATATTAAACCTAAATGTTATCAATACCTTTAAACTTATGTCTATAAAATGTAAAGGAATTATTCCTCAAATAACTTTTCCACTAAAAAATATAGTTCAGATATCTATAAAAACTCAATAAATATCTCCCAAGGTATTTTCATTACTTAAAACATCAAAAGATTGGTTCTAAATACATTGATCTTAAGATCAAATTTTAAAAATATCAAGCTCTCTAGGGCTCTCCCCACTTCACCAGATGTCCCAATATCAATTATAGAAGTTGAAAATGATTTTCCACCCCTTTTTTTCTTATGATAATTATTATTTCCACCCTGAGTAAGTAACTTCGGACACATATTTTCATAATTTCACAACTCATTATAGCTAAAATATCTCATTACTGACTAGATATCTATTATTTTATTCTTATATTGTTCACAACTCTTTTTTTATAGTCACGAACCTTTTGACCAAACTTACCACACCAGTAACACTTTCTAGATCCTGAAAAACTTTCCCTGAAATGTATTTTACTACACTTGGAACATGTTTGGGGATTACCTCTAGGATTCTTAGTTGGTTTATTCTCAATTTACTACCAAATTGAACATTTCTTACTATTTTCATCTCATGGCACATTAGTTTCAGAAAAACCAATCTCAACTTTCTCATCACAAAGAAAAAATTTCTCATAAATTTAAATTCTCATGAGGTCAAAGATCTTCACAAGATTGGTTTTAATCCTAAGTAAAATCTATTAATTTTACTATCAATGTCCTGAAAAAAATATGTAATGTACTTGGTTAACCTTGTAAAATTTTCTTCATATGAGGACACCAAATATTTATCATTTTACCTCAATTCCATGATTTTTTCCTTTATCCTAAGCCAAACATCCTTAAGGAAATATTTCTCAAGGAAAATTTTCTTAAATGTGTCTAATTCCATAGCTTTAAGGTTATCTTTATCCTTTGTATTCTTAACCAAATACCACCATCGATCAACTTCACCTTCAAAATGATAAATAGAAAGAGTTACCTTTTGATATTCTAAACATCCCATGACTTTAAATCTATTTTACAAAGAATTGATCCATCCTTCATCTATCATAGGGTCAGATGAACCACTAAATAATGGGGGATACTGACTCATGAAATTATCCACTATAGACATGTTCCTTTATGGTAGATCAGGTTTCTCTCTAGCATGGATACCACCACTATTTATAGCTTGTTTTAATTGATCCATCACTATAAGAAACTATTATGTTCCAATTCCAAGTATCTCAGGATTCTAATTTGTAAGGATATTTTCCTCTCAGTTCCTTCCCACTATATATTTCTTATTTCCTCTTCAGAAAACCATTATGAATATACATAGTTTAGATGAAGCAACATCGTAATCTTAAAATACTATATCATTTAAACTTAACCATGAAGTAAAATATTCCAATGGAATGCTATTAATAATATCCAAACCTCTAAAGTTTTCTAAAACATATTCTAATACCAACTATAATTAATTGGCCTTAAACATTATATAATCCTAAGTTTTAAGTCAATAATTAATTATCTTACATTTAAGGATATTTTCAGGTTTAGAGTTTTATAGAATTAGGCAATAAATAATACATAGAAAAACCATATAATAAAAATTGGAAATTTTTTATTAGTATCCTATTTTTATAATATAAAACTTTTAAAATAAAGAATGATTTATTTTCATGAAGAATCTTCATGAATTTCAACTTGACTTCTTCCTTTCCCTTACCCATTCTTAAACCCTATGAAAAACATTTTAAAACATGGGATGAGCATATAAATCTCATTAAGTTACAAAAAAAGAAATAAAACCATTATTCCAGTGAAAATAATAAAACTATTATAATGTTTACATTTACCTTCAATATTATTTGAGTGTATTAAATACAAAAATTTCAAATGAAGAAAACAAAAACCTTTTGCTCAAAGAAATACTTTAAAATACATAACAATCAATTAAAACTCTTTTTTGGTGACTTAGATAATCATATTCATAAAAAACTTTCAAAAACCTTTTAATTAGAATAATCATACAACCAACATCCAATATAATCATTACCCAATGCATTTTAGATCATTCTTGGGGATCACCCTTCATATAAGTTATATCGGGATCACCCATTTTTCATGATTTATAATGGGGATCAACTATTCATAAAATCTATATCAATATCACCTATTTTTTAGGAGATATAATGGGGCTCAACCCTTCATATAAGCTATATCGAGCTCACCCGTTAGCTATAATGGGTCTCAGACCTTTGTATAAGTTGTATTGGGCTCACCTGTTTCATATAATTATGAAGTACCATATCATGATTAAAATACTTTCATCATAAATTCATTTGAAAAACTCTTTTAAACCCATATAAAAAAACTTTTAGATAAAAATACCATTTTCTATTAAAAAACCATTTTTAATACCAAAATACCCAAAAAAAGAGAAAGTGGTTTTTTAATTGAAGAAAACACGAAATATTTCAAAGGAATCCAGATGTCAAATAATGTTCATGGTAATGTAAAAGTTATTTTCACCATGTATGTTAAGAAAATAACATTCCTTTTTTCATTTTTCAAAATGTTCCATATAAAACACATAAAAATATTATTTTTGGAAAACTATTAAAATAAATTAAAACGAGTCAAAAAATTTACTTTATAAATATTTTAGGTCTATATAAAACTTTTCATAAAATCATTTAAAAAACATGGACATGTAAAAGGAGAGTTTGAATGAAAACTTTAAAGGATGTTTTTTAAAAAAAATCCCCTTATCACTTTAAAAATATTTGAATCATAATCCCTATAAAAGCATAAAATTAAAAAAATATTTAATACCATGAGAGTATAGAAATTAATGATATAAAATTTCAAAGGGGATTTAAATACATCTCATTAAAGGATATAGGTGCATAACATCAAAATATGCCTCAATGAAAGGAAATTGAGAGGAAGTCCCTTACCTTGAGTCCAACTTGTCACGCGTGTCTTTATATTCCTAAATAATAAACTTATGTTAACTATTTAATTTCTTGAGAAAAATTTTCAAGTTTATTATTACTTTTATTCCACTTATTTAAAGTTTTTATATAATTAATTAATCAATTAAGTTTAAATCAGATGTTCTGACTATATCAACTTATGTGTCAAAAATGACTTTGGTAGGTTGAATGTGGTCAAAGAGGTAATTATTTAAACATATATATAATAAAAATAATGTAATATTTATCATATTTATATATCAATTGTACTTTTAATACCAATCATGAAATATTTTTTTGATAAATGAAGTATGTTACAATATTGGAGATGATACGTCGTACATACACATGAGTAACGTTTCCATTTTTCAATGATCATTATAGAAAAAAGGTAAGTGATATTTTATTGTTGTATAATTATAATAATATAATATATGAAATATTATTTATTTAAATATACTTATATATATCATACATATGGTGCGGTGATGAAAAGAGAGTCACATCGATTCATGAAGACAGTAGTCCACACGTACACAAATGACCTAATCACTTTTTAGTGAGTGGAAAGATAAGATGGAAAATGATAGATTATATTTTCAGAGTGATAAATATGTAATTAATATCATAATTATTTCATTTATATCATATATATTCATTATATTTACCCTTATTACCTTTCATGTGAAGCATTAGTGGAAACGAATCACATCGATTCGTGAGGCAGCAGTCCTCCGTACACACGAACAACGTTATCGTATCCCATATGGGATGAGAAGTAAAATTTATATACGATATAATGACTCAATAAATATAATTATGTTACAAATATCACATATATACTTTAGATCCATCATCATTACCAACTATGAGAGGTGGTAATGGAAAAATGAATGTCATTAGTTTGTGAGGTGGTAGTCCGTCGTACACACGAATGAGGATTTTATAACCCATTTTATGGTAGTGGAGATGGTTGTAGGTCATTATATTTTTATAAAAATATAAAAATATATAGAATATACTGATGTTATTATATCATCATGGTTTAATAATAATTTAATTAGGTGGATAAATAAATAAAATAAAAATGCTTGTTGAAGAACATTACCGCTTCTTCGGGTATCCTCCTTAAGTTTGAACCAAAATCCTTTCTTGTATTTTTTACAAAAATAAAAATTATAGGATAAGGGGAGGTGATTTTGGAAATTATTTGGGCATTTATTTTTTGAACCAAATAGGTTTGAATGTGTGAATAAGAGAAGACAGGGGGTGATCTTTTATAAGTGAGGTGAGTGACACACTTGTTTTTTTGAAAAGTTTAAATCATATGCACAATTTTACCATGAAAAAAGCTTCCAACATGGGAAATTATTGAAACTAGATGATATAAGGTCAAAATATGGCTATAAAATGGGTTTTTTACATGTTGGTAGCTCATTTTGTACACTTATCTTCTTATTTTAACCCCCAGTAAATCCATTTTTACCTTAATTGCAATAATTAATTTTTACTACTTTCACTATCCATTTTGGTAAAAAATTAAGTATAAATTATTATAAATTATAAATTATAAATTATTATAATTAAAAATATTTAATCCATTTTTATAAATTCAATTAACATAATTTAAAAATTTTAATTTAAAATTAATCCTACAGATGTGACGATAAAACAGGTTTTCAAGGAGAAAATGTTCAAAAGTTTATAATGTTTCTATATCAAAATTCAATATAAAAATGATTAAAATGACCTAAATTGGATTAATTGATATATAATATAAATAAATATACTTTAAAACTATTTTAAAATATAACTTAACTCTATAAATAATAAAAATTAAAACAGAGTTTTCAATTAAAATTCAGTATTTTTCACTATTCATCAAAAAAATGAAACATTTTTGAAAATAAAAAAATAACCCTAAGATAATTATAGTATTTTAATTTCAAAAATAAAGTTTATTGTTTCAAATAAATTTATAAATGTGGTAAAAATTAATTTTAAATTATGTGTGCAAAGTGTGATTAAACTGTCTTTTAGAAAAATACTTTTTTTTTCAGAAAACATTTCATTTTTCTTTTAAATAATTCTTATTTTAATTATAATAAATAGAAATACATTTTATTTATTTGTAAACCATATATTTTTATAATTTAGTTAGTAATATTCATGACCTCTAATTTAACGACTAGGTTATAATGGTAATGTTTAAATAATAATATTTTAATAGAGTATCACGTTTCCTTCAAACTAGGTGTTGCATGCATTGCAAGATATTGAAGAGTTTAAATATATTTTAATGTATTAGGGTGTTATATTCATATCTAAGCTCATAGTTTCATGTTCTTTATGATATCAAACACAATTTTCTTCTTTTAAAATCTTATGGTGTTATATCCTCCCCCTTTAATTAACCACATCCTCACAATTTGAAATTTATCTCAACAATCAAAGGATGGAAATTTGAAAATAATTTTGTTATAAACCCACATTGTAAAATGGGTTAATAAAAAATCCTCTTAATAAGAGATAAAGGGAACATACATAGGTCATATATAATAACACATAACTAGGTTCCCAAATAAGAGAACATAAGTGGTAATTAAAGATTTGAACATGGAAGAAAAGCGTAAATAATTATAGAGAGTGATTCATCTCATTGATCATAAGCAAGGGAATGATCAATAGAAAGTTAAGGACCTCAAAACCATAAATACATGATAATCTAAAAGACCATCTGATTCATTTGATATGACTGTAATATTATATGATTTTTGTTTCAAGATCATTTTTCTAAAGTTGAGGAATTATTTTACAGTCTAAGAATATAAGGTAATATACTTACTTGATACTTTTCTATTTTATAAGCAGAATTTCATCCTTTGGTTGTGCTTCGATTAATTTCCAATTCATCCCTTAATCAAAGAAATGAATATCCAAAAATGATTTTTTATGCATGAAGCAATAAAATTAACTTTTAATAGATCATAAGATCCATAAAAGAGTTACTAGACTTTCCATTTGTCTCTAAATATTTTCCAAAAACAATATAGTTAGAAAAATTTATCCAATATAAAAAATTAATCTATAAACCTCAAAAGTAGCACCATTGGTTCATCATTATTAAAGATTTTTTTAAAATTAATAACTAAAAACAATGTCATATTAACCAGGACATCTCATAGGTCAGTGGTAGGAAAAAAACCCTTATCATCCTTAGGTCATGGGTTCAAGCCCTACAACCTTTCTGAATGCAAAACATTTTCACTGAGCATGTAGGTTGTACTTTTTATAAACTATGTTACTATTATTCTTATAATATTCCAAAAAAACATGATGTACATCTTTGAAATAATATTAATTATTTAATAAGCTTTTTATTATGGTTTTTGATACAATTTTTTTTTTCAAATTTTTAATAATCTATGAAAATTATTAAAATTTCATTAATGATTATATTAACCCTAAAGGTTTTCAATACCTTTAAAATTATGTCTATGAAATGTAAAGGCTTTATTCCTCAAATAAAATTTACATTAAAAAATATACTTCAAATATTTATAAAAACTCAATAAATATCTCCAAAGGTATTTCCATTACTTAAAACATCAAAATAGGGGTGCCTAAGACATTGATCTTATTATCAAATTTTGAAAAATATCGAGCTCCTTGAGGCTATCACCACTTCACCAGATGGACCAACATCAACTATAGAAGTAGAAACTTATTTTCCATACCTTTTTTTATTATAATCATGATGATTTCATCCATGTGTAAGTAACTTAGGACACATGTTAAATAATGTCCCAACTCATCGTAGCTAAAAAATCTCACTATTGACTAGATATTTATTACCTCATTCTTGTATTGTTCAATACTCTTTTATTTGCAGTCATGAACCTTGTGATCAAACTTACCTCACTGGTAAAAATTTCCAGATCCTAACATACATTATTATAAATGTATTTTACCACACTTGAAATATGTTTAGGGATTAACTCCAGGATTATTAGTTGATTGGTTCTCCATTTTCTTCCAATTTTACAATTTCTTACACTTTTCATGTCATGCCACATAAGTGTCAGAATACTCCATCTCAACTTTCTCAGAACAATGAAAAACTTTCTAAAAACTTTTAAAATCTCATGTGCCCAAAGTTATTCAAAATATTAGTTTTAATCCTAAGTAAATATATTAATTTTACTATCAATTTCCTAAAAAAATCTAGTACATATCTGGCCAACCTTGTAAAATTTCCTTTATATGAAGACACTAAATATTCATCCTTTTTCTTCAATACCAAGAATTGTTTCTCTATACTAAGACGAAAAACCTTAGGGAAATATTTCTCAAGGAAAATATTCCTAAATGTGTCCCATTCAATAGCATTAAGATCATATTTCTCCCTGGTATTATTAACCAAAGACCACCATCGATTAAATTCACCTTAAAAATGATAAATGAAAAGAGTTACCTTTTGATGTTCAGAACATCCCATGAATTAAAATATATTTTTCTAGATCATTGATCTATCATTTAGCTACCACAAGGTTTGATTATCCACTAAATTATGGGTGATTTTTTCTCATGAAATGATCCACTATATACATGTTCCTTCATAGTAGATTGGGTTCCTCTCTAGTATGAATACCACCACCATTTATATCTTGTTTCACTGATCCATCACTACGATTTTTTTTTAATTCCAACCATCTAAAGATGCTGATTTGGAAGAATAATTTCCTATTGGTTCCTTTACACTATATATTTCTAGTTTACTTAGCGTAAAACCATTCTGAATAGATATAGTTTAGATGAAGCACCATGGTAATCTTAAAATTCTATATCATTTCAACTTAACAATAATGTAAAATATTCTAAGGGCGTCCTATCAACACTATACTAACATATAAAATTGTCTAAAACATCCTATGATAACAAATTTAAGAACCCTACATTAAACATTACATAATATTGAGTTTTAAGTCAAAAATTCATTCTCTTACATTTGAGAGTATTTTCAGGTTTATAGTTTTAGATAATTAATCCATAACTCAAATATAGCATAACCATATAATACAAAGTGGGAAATTCTTATTAGTATCCATTTTTTCATAATATAAATATTTTAAAATAAATCATGATTTTTTTCACGAAAAATCTTCATGAATTTCAAACTAACTTTTTTACTTCCCCTTACCCATCCTTAAAACTAGTGAAAAACATTTTAAAGCATGGTATGAGCATAGAAATATAAATAAGGGACATAAAAAAGAAATAAAACCATTATTCCATTTAAAACTAGAAAAATCATATAAAGTTTACATTTACCTTCAATATTATTTGAGTGTATGAAATAAAACATTTTCACATGAAAAACACACAAACAATTTTCTCAAATAAAGACTTTAAAACCCATGGAAAGAAAATAAAACTCATTTTCAGTGAATTAGAGTATCATGGTCATAAACCCTTTCAAAACCCTTTTAATTGGAATAAAAATATGGCCAAATTCAAATATAATAATTACCGAATGAATTCTATAGCTATAATGGGGATCACCCTTCATATAAGATATATCAGGCTCACCCATTTTTCATAAGCTATAATGGGGCTCAACCCTTAGTATAATCTATATCAGGCTCACCTATTTTTCATGAGCTATAATGGGGATTAACCCTTCATATAAACTATATCAATCTCACCCATAAGCTATAATGGAGCTCAACCCTCTATAAAAGTTGTATCGATCTCACCCATTTCATATAATTCTCAATTACCGTATCACAAGTAAAACACATTCATCATAAAACCATTTGAAAAACTCTTTTAAACCCATATGAAAAACACTTTTGGATAAAAATACCATTTTTATTAAAACCCATTTTAAATACTAAAACACCCAATAATAGATAGATATTTTTCATTGAATAAAACATGAAATCTTTCAAACTAAGTCATAAATAAAATAATATCCATGATGGTGAAAAATTCATCATAATCATATACATTAAAAATAGAACATCCCTTTTTTTTGTCCAAACGTTTCGTATAAAACACATAAAAAGTTTCATTTTGAAAACCTTTGAAAATAAAGTAAAAAGTGACATAAAATTTACTTTATAAATATTTTATGTCCATATAAATTTTTTCATAGAATCATTTCAAAAACATGGACATAGAAAAGAAGTAGAGTTTTACAGAAAATGTTCAAGGAGTATTTTTTTTAAAGAAAAGTCCCTTATCACTTTAGAAATATTTGAATAACAATCTCCTTGAAAGAATAACATTAAAAAACTTAAATACCATGAGTGTAGATAAATACATGATATAACATGTCAAAGGGGTTGTATATACACCTCATAAAATAATATAGGTGCATAACATCAAAATATGACTCAATAAAAAGAAATTGAGACAAAGTCCCTTACCTTTAGTCCTACTTGTCACATGTGTCTTTATATTATTGAATAATAAACTTATGTTAATTATTTAATTACCTGAGAATATTTTTCAAGTTTATTATTAATTTTATTCAAATTATTACACTGTTTTATATAATTAATTAATCAATTAAGTTTCTATCAGATGTTTTGACTATATTGAGCTTATGTTTCAAAAAGAAATTTGGTAGGCAGACTGTGGTCAAAGTGGTCATTATTTAAATATATATAGAATAATAATCATGAAATATTTATCATATTTATACATAAATTATACTTTTAAGACCAATGATTAAATATGGTTTTGATAAATGAAGTATTTTACAATCATAAAGATTGTAGGTTGTACGTACACTTGAGTAATGTTTCCATTTTTCAATGATCATCATGAAAAGAAGGTAAGTTATATTTTATCTTTTAATAATGATAATAATATCACATATACCATATTATTTCTTTAAATATACTTATATATATCATCCATGTCATGTGAAGATGCAAAGAGAGTCACATCACTTTGTGAAGGTGGTAATCCACAAATACACGAACAACGTTATCACTTTTTTAGTGAGTGAAAAGGTAAGAAATAAAATGATATATTATAATTTTAATAATGATAAATATTCCATTAATATAATAATTATTCCATTTATATCACATATATTTATTATATTTACCCTTAATACATTCCATGTGAGCGTTTGTGAAAATGAATTACATCGCTTCACGGGGAGGTAGTCCGTCGTACGTACGAACAACGTTATCGTATCCCCTAAAAAATGGAAAGTAAAAAGGTATATATGATATAATTAATACATAGGTATAATTATTTTTATAAATATCACATATATAATTTAGATATATCTTCATGCATAACCGTGAGAGGTGGTAATGAAAAAATGAATGACATCAGTTCGCGAGGCAGTAGTTCATCGTTCAGATGAATGATGATTTCGTAACCCATTTGATGAAAGTGGAGATGGTTTAAGGTAATGAAATTATTATAAAAATAATAATAGTATATTTAATATACTTAGGTTATTATATAATCATGGTTTAATAATAATTTAAGGATATGTTGATAAAAATAAAATAAAAACGCTAATTGAAGAACAATACCACTTCTTCGGATATCCTCATTAGGTTTGCACCAAAAGCCTTCTTAGTTTTTCATGCATAAAATAAGGCTTATAGGATTAGTAGAGTGAATTTTTAAAGTTATTTGGTTAGGTATTGGCTGAAACAAATAGGTTTTAAGGTGCGAAGAATAGAGGATATGGGGCGTCCTCTTATAAGTGAGGTGAGTGGCACACTTGTAATTTTTTGAAAAGATTCAATAATACATACATTTTTATCATTTCAAAAGTTTTTAAAATGGGATATTATATAAAATAAAAGAGATAAGGTTTAAATATGGCCATAAAGTGGTTGTTTTAAAAGTTTTTAGTTCATTTTAACCCTTTTATTATTAGTTTAACCACCGGTAAATCCATTTTTACCTTAACTGTGATATTTAATTTTTATTAGTTTCTCTATTAATTTTAGTTAAAAATTAAGTTGGAATTGTTATAAATTAAAAATTATTCTTATTACAAATATATAATCCATTTTTCCAAATTAAATTCTCATAAGTGGGAAATTTTAATTTAAAATTAATCTCAGAGATGTGACCATAAAGCGAGGTTTCAAAGAGAAAATGTTCAAAAGTTTACAATGATTTTATATCAAAATTCAATAAAAAAGGATTTAAATGATGTAAATTAGATTAATTTATATATAATTGAAATAATTATACTTTAAAACAAATTTAAAATAAAATTTAACTCTATAAATAATTTAAATGAAAAGACAATTTTAAATTAAAATTCAGTATTTTTCACTATTCATAAAAAATGAAACTTTTCAGAAAAATCCCAAAACTTCACCCTAAGATAATTTTTTTATTCAAATTTCAAAAATGAAGTTCATTTTTTCAAATAAATTTTCTAAAAGTGTTAAAAATTAATTTTAAATTATGTGTGCAAAATGCAATTAAACTGTCTTTTAGAAAAATATTGTTTTTCAAGAAACATTTGTTTTTATTTTAAATTATTATTATTTTACTTATAATAAATAGATATAAATTTTATTTATGTGTAAAACATATAAATTTTATAATTTATTTATTACTATTCAAACCCTTCAATTTAACCGCTCGGTAATAATGGAAATATTTAAATAATAATATTTTAATAGAGTATCGTGTTTTTTTCAAACTTGGTGTTGCGTACATTGCAAGCTATCAAAGATATTAAATATATAATAAAGTTTTGGGGTGTTAAATTATCTTCTAATATAAGTGTTTCATTCCTTTTACTTATCGAACCTAATTTTCTTCTTTTAAAATCCTGGGGTGTTATAGGGTCACACACTAAGTATATTCAAAAGTCTTCCATATTCTAATTAATAGGAATTTATGACATGGTGTGCCCAACCCATAGGGTCTAAGAATATACAAGAATATATTATCATCAAGGAATAAATAAATTCATATTATTGGAGTATAGAATAATTGGAGTTTAATTAATTAATTAATTTTATTTACAATTATTAAAGTGAATACATGGAAAAATATTTAACAAAAGAATATTATTTTAATATTCAAGGTTTATTTAATATTTTTTGGAATTATGAGTTGAGTTAATGACTAACATTTATTGTGTAATATATTTATTATATTAAAAATGATAAAAATATAAATGATATTTATGACTTATTAAAATAGTCAAGATATCGTTTATGGATTATTTAGTAGGTAGAAACATATTTGGGGGATGAGGAGCCTTTTTAAGGTATTTTTATACCTCACTATTTAATGGAGGAGGATATAAAATAGAAATTAGTCACTACAAGATATGATATCTTCTCTATTATCTCTCCCTGTTTATAGACATAGGATTAGCCGATCCAAGACGTCGATCAAAGTTTGGATTCATGGATCGATGGATTGTCGTTGTGGTGTTTTTAGGACGTAGAAGGCTTCATAAGATCTCTGTACTAGCACCCAGATTTTGATGATAAACACCTGTGAAGACTTTAAAAGTGTGTGTGGATGATCTATAATGATTCAGCTTCAGTTCCTTTAGGAAATGGTCATCGATGATGAATAGAATTTGAACACATCTTCGATTCGAACTAAGTAATTGTTTGTTTTAAATTTTTTTGCTTAAATTATTCACAATAGATCTTAATCATTTATCAGGTCTTCAATTTCCAGATACAAAAAAAATACATTGATCCGATGATGAAATTATTTAAACCCTCAACCTATCTGGTTTCACCGCATGCCTGACCGCGTTGTCGAACGCATCAAATTAGTTGTTTAATTTTGACTAGAATTTATGCAGTATAGCAGCAACCCTAGGTCGTCTCTCAACAGAGCCTTAGATCATTAATTATAAAATGTGGTTCTGATTATAAAATTAAAAAGTGAAATGGGGTTTTATAATACTTGGGTTTGATGATTAAAGATGACAATAGAAAATAGAAGCTATAAAACAAAGTAGAGATTAACAGAATTAATTAAGCGTGATCGACCCAGGGTACTCGTATGATGTTTATCCTTCATCGCTTCAAGGGATGGGGTTATGATCCTTTAATCCCTGGTTTTTAACACCTAGAACGAGAATTTTACTGAGTTTATACTAGGATACCTCCTAGGGTTCAGCCAAAAACACACAATAATTCACCGGACACCGCCGATGATTGAATGAATTGTGTTTGACTTCATAACCAAAACTCACCAAGGCAACACACGAAAAACTCGATGCGCTGTCCAGATTTGTATGTTATTTCTTTGTGATACCATGAAATAAATGTACATGGCCTTGACAGTGCTTTTGTGAGTTCAATTTACCAATATAAACCACCCAAACACCACAATTGAAAGGGGGAAAGAACGTGGTGAACGGTGTGTGAAACATCACATGAATGGGTACCCCCAAACATGATCATATGAGTTGAGCATGATATACCAGTACATAACTCAATAAAATAAGAATATATGATGATGAAAAACAACACAACAATCTGGAATTTAAAATATCATTCAAATATTACAAACATTAAGCTCAGGATGTACATCACGTTCCTCCCCGGGTGATCACAAGGGGTTTAGAAACCCATGGGAGAGGAGGAAGAGAAAGATGTTGAAGTAGCACCTCCCATAGCCTCAATAACCTCTAGGGATGTTGAGAATACTCCTTGGGGACTCCAAAATGGCAGCACCTTTCCTCTTGGTCGAACTTGCAAATGGGGAGCCCAAGGTGCCATTTTATAGGAAAATTGGAAGGTGGTTTTAGGCACATAGATTTCATCAATCCACTTGCACGATGCGTTTCGGCCTTCAGAAATTCTTATCTCACTTTTGAGAAAATAGAAAAGTTTAAGACCTACCTATTTAATGTCTCCACCGAAATTTTGGTACCGTTTGGACAACTACAGCTCAAGATATTGATAAAATACAGAACACCGCATTTGACTTGGTCCAAATTCGGTGGCTTGGACAGATCAGTTCGGATGGGCCCCATAGAAGCCAAATCAGCATTGGGTTCCTTAATATGAAATGTATCCTATTAAGTTTTGGAAAGGCCCACAAAATTTCATCCCATTTGGATACACTGATTTCGTGTTCTATGCAAAACAGTGGACAGATGTCCATGTATCCATGCAATTTGGGCCCATTTTTCTTCCACTTCATCAAAGGCCCTCCAAATCTCCTCCACCTACATTGAAACAATAAAAACAAGTAACATTTCCCATTATAATATTTATTAACATTAATTGATTTATTCAAACATGAAGTACAATTTATTATTATATTTGGAATATTCATTACAAAACTAGTTTAAAACTGCGGTGTAAGGGTGGAATAAAACAGTGAATCATGGTACGATCACACCCCCACACCTAAACATTTTCACTCCTCGGAAAAGTCACATATCCAAATACAATGATTCATATATATATATTTACAAAATCCTAAAGATTTTTCATTTGAGGAAATTTTATTTAAATTAAATTGATCAATGCACGAACCACACCAAGGAGTTCTTCCTAGTGAAAATAGAAAAAGATGTCTCATAAATCATATCATAGCAAAATTAAAAAAGATTCATGATACCCAATTGAGAAAGGAATTCAGAATTAAACCATGACATTAAATCTCCATGTGTGTGTGTGAAAACCATTCCACGCTATTCTTTCCACTTGATATTCAATAAATATACGTTATTTTAACATTTTTCAGTTTAAATGATTTTGTCACCGAACCTGTCCTACATCCTTTGCAATCATATTTCAAGACCCACTCATTTAAGAATTCCCAGAAGTCAAACCATAAGCTCTCAACCTTGATATCCCCATATGTTGCACATTTCATCACTCCCCTCATTTATTATATTTTATTTTGAAGTTGCAATTGGAACAAATCTCACACTCATCTCTCAACCCTTGTTTGATCTCCTCATGACACTAATTGAAATAGTTATAACAAGATCAAAGGTTTAGGAGGAGTGGTTTTTAACCTGCCCAAGTCACAACAATTTTTTTTGAGGGAGTACAACAGTCAAACATTAGGTACACACGCATAGGTCAATCTGGTACAGTAATGAAACCGATCGGATAAGGAACGAACGTATGGAAATATCATTTAAAGCTGAAAAATATTAACCCAACATATATTTACCTTATATTAAGTGATGAATAATCACACTTTGTGGTTTGGTGCAAAAATTTGTGGAGATATTAGTGACACGGTTTTCCAAAAAAAACTACTCACACAAAGGGCATCAATCATCTCAAAGGTTTCACATAGATACAACCATTTATATCATTGACAGAAAACCAATTCACTAAAAAGTACTCCTTGATGGTAAACTCATACACAAATTCTTTTTAGCCTTCATTATGGTATTTTTACTTTCCCCACTTTATGGTCGCCACATCATGGAATTTCGAAATTGTTGATGGGGAAAAATAAAAATACCATAAAGAAGGCCAAAAAGATAAAACAAAAGGAGAAAACGATGAAAAATCCTAACTAACCCAGGAATGTATCCACCCCCACACCTAGAGTATGTAGTGTCCTCACTCAAATAATTGAGAATGTGAGAAGGAAGGATAAAACCTGGTGTGTTTTATTGGTATGATGCGTCAAGAAGGTGGATTTCCTCCACCGGATTCTTCGAAAAATCCTCATAGAAGTGTTTAAGTCTCTGCCCATTGACGGTAAGACTTCGTCCACTCTACTCATGAAAAACATGTATTGCACCAAAAGGGTAAACATTAGTAACAGTATAAGGACCGAGCCATCGGGAACGAAGCTTACCTGGGTGGAGCTTAAGCCTGAAATTTTACATGAGGACCTTCTCACCAATATGGAACTTCCGCTAGTGAATCATGCTATCATGAATAACCTTTGTCTTCTCTTTATAGATTCGGGAGTTGTCATATGCATCACATAGAATTTCTTCCAACTCTTGAATCTGCAGCTTTCTTTCCTCACATGCATCTAAAAGGTTCATATTACATTGTTTAACAGCCCAATATGCATGGTGTTCTACCTCCACCGGGAGGTGACAAGCCTTTCCAAACACAATTCTATATGGTGACATTCCGATCGGTGTTTTAAAAGCAGTACGGTACGCCCAAAGTGCATCATCCAAGCACAAACTCCAATCTTTCCTATTGGGTTGTACCGTTTTCTCCAAGATTCGCTTAACTTCCCGATTTGAAATTTCTGCTTGTCTGTTAGTTTGGGGATGATATGCAGTGGAGACTTTATGAATAACCCCATACTTACAAAGCAAGTTTTTCATGTTACGATTGCAAAAATGTGACCCCTGATCACTAATGATGAATCTTGGTAGACCAAACCTACTGAAAATCTGGGACCTCACAAAATCAACAACCACTCGAGAGTCATCGGTCCTGGTGGCCTTTGCTTCCACCCATTTAGATACATAGTCAACAAACAATAAGATGTAAAAAAATCCAAATGAATTTGGAAAAGGCCCCATGAAGTCAATGCCCCATGCATCGAAGATTTCACAAAATAACATGGGCTGTTGGGGCATTTCATTCCTCTTGGAGATATTCCCTGTGAATTGACAACGACTACATGACTTGAAAAATCTATGGGCATCCCTATAAAATGTTGGCCAATAAAGTCCTGAGTCAAGGACCTTTTGAGCTATACGTTGAGAGCCAAAGTGGCCCCCACATGCCAAGGTGTGGAAAAAGGTCAAAACAGAGGTGAAATCATGGTTAAGGACACACCTACGAACAACCTGGTCACTACAAATTCTCCACAAGTATGGGTTATCCCAAATGTACCATCAAGAATCATGTTTAAGTCTCTAGGATTGTGAAGTGCTAAAATCAGTGGGGACCCTAGATGTTTCTAGAGAATTCACAATGTTCACATACCAGGGGGTAAGGTCCACAACATCACAAAGGTTCTCATGAGGGAAGAATTCTCCAATGGGTATGGGTGAGTCAACATGATGGTCCAATGGTGGGGAAATCCTACTAATGTGGTCAGCTACAACATTCTCCACTCCTCTCTTATCTCTAATCTCAAGGTCAAACTCTTAGAGGAGGAGCATCCACCGAATGAGGCGGGGCTTGGCTTCAGGTTTCTTTAGGAGGAAACGAAGGGCATCATGGTCAGAAAACACAATCACTTTTGACCCAAGAAGATATGAATGGAATTTTTCCAAGGAAAACAAAATAGAAATGAGTTCTTTTTTAGTGGTTGTGTAGTTTACCTGGGCAGGGTCAAGGGTACGCGAGGCGTACGCAATGACATGAGGAGCCTTTTCAACCCATTGTGATAAAACTGCTCCAACTGCAAAGTTAGAGGCATCACACATAAGCTCGAAGGGGAGATCCCACCTTGGTGGTTGTATTATGGGAGGTGATGTGAGACTCTTTTTAAGTGAATTGAATGCATCCTCACAATTTTTATCAAAAATAAATTCAGAATCCTTTTGTAACAACCGAGATAAGGGAAGTACGATCTTACTAAAGTCTTTAATGAATCCGTGGTAAAAACCAGCATGACCCAAGAAAGACCGCACCTCATGAACACATTTTGGATATAGAAGGGATGAAATTAATTCAATTTTAGATTTATAAACTTGAATTCCCTTATTTGAAATGATATTCCCAAGAACTATCCCCCGCTCAACCATGAAATGACATTTTTCATAATTTAAAACAAGATCTTTTTCAATGCAGTGGCGGAGGACAGAACCTAGGTTTTCCAAAAAATCATCAAAAGAAGAACCATAAACTGTGAAATCAACCATAAAGACTTCCATATAACTCTCAAGGTACTCAGAAAAAATACTCAACATACATCACTGAAAAGTACCAGGAGCATTACATAGACCGAATGGCATCCTTCTGTATGAAAATGTGCCAAATGGACAGGTAAATGTTGTCTTTTCTTGATCCTCAGGGGCTACATGGATTTGTAAATAACCCGAATAGCAATCAAGGAAACAATAATGGGACTTACCAGCCAATCGTTCTAACATTTGGTCAATGAAAGGTAAAGGAAAGTGGTCCTTCCGCGTGGCTTGATTTAGTCGACAGTAGTCAATACAGACTCGCCAACTGTTTTTCACACATGTTGGAACCAATTCATTCCTTTCATTTGACACAACTGTTATTCCTGTTTTTTTAGGCACAATTTTCACGGGGCTAACCCATTTACTATCAGATATAGGATAAATGATCCCTGCAGCAAGTAATTTACTGACTTCCAATTTTACCACTTCAAGGAGAGTGGGATTCAACCGACGTTGAGATTGTCTTACGGGTTTAGCCTCATCATCCAAAAGTATATGGTGCATAAAAATAGATGGGATAATCCCGGGAATATCAGCCAATGTCCATCCTATTGACTTTTTAAACTCTCTCAAAAGTTTGAGAAGTTTCAATTCCTGTTGTAGAGAGAGGTTATTAGAAATAATGATGGGCAATTGTTCAATACCCTCAAGATATGCATATTTTAAATTAGAAGGAAGTTTTTTAAGTTCAAACACCAGTTTTTTCTGGATTGAGGGAGGGGATTTAGGGGGAGTGAGGTCCATGAAACTATCTATCTTCTCATGTTTATTCTCAAAGGAAAGAGAATCTATTGAAATGAGATTTGCAAAATCATCGATAATCATGGGTACCTCAGAATAAACACACTCATCAATTAAAGCACAAAATTTACATTTTTCTGAATCCACACAACATTCAAAAGAAGAACCAAAACTCAAATCATCCAAGGGTGAAGAAAACAAAAAAGAATCAGAGTTTGGGTTGAGGAGAGAATTGTGTGTGTGTGCATCATTTGAGAGCACTTCCATCGAATAGACAGGAAGAGTGGAGTGATCTTCAATGGGGTGTTTCATAGCCTCAAGGATGTTAAAACTTACCTTTTCTCCTCTGAATTCCATGGACAACGTACCATTGTGAACATTGATGATCGTCTTTGTTGTTTTTAGGAATGGCCTCCCAAGTATGAGAGGGTCATGTCCTTGGGTTCGGGTATCTTCCATCTCAAGAATATAGAAATCAGCGGGGAAGATGAGATTCTTCACTCTAACAAGGACATCCTCAATCACTCATTTTGGATGTGTTGTACTCCGGTTGGAAAGTTGCACAATAATTCCTGTTGGTTGAAGCTCTCCAACCTGTAGAGAAGTATATACAGAGTGAGGCATTATATTAATGGAATCACCTAAATATAGCATAGCATCTGAAAAGAATGTCTCCCCTATGGTACAAGGTATGGTGAATGTGTCGGGATCCTTGCATTTGGTTGGCATTGCTGGTTGAATCAAGGCCGAGACATTCCTTCCCAGGTTGACTCTCTCATTCCCCTTCAACCTTCGTCGATGGGTGCAAAGCTCTTTAAGAAATTTGGCATAACGGGGAATTTTCTTGACTGCATCCAACAATGGAATATTAACTTGAAATTTTTTAAATGTATCCATTATTTCATTGTCAATGTCATTATCAAATTTTTTCTTAGATTTAGAGATTCTTTGAGGGAAAGGAAGAGGAATTGATTGTTTATTTGAATCATCAATGACTATTTGATTACCATTTTTGTCTTGTTTTTCTTTACATGAAGTTTTTGAGGGTTGGGAAAGAGCGTTTTCATGAGGGGGACATACCTGTTGTGCAGAATCAGTAGAAGGAGAAACTTCTTTACCACTACGAAGTGTAACTTCACATACATTACCTTTGTCCTTTGGATTGGCAATGGGTTGGGATGGTAGTTGTCCAGAACCTTGCATCTTAATCTCACTGATGGTGTTTGCCAATTGTCCCACTTGAGTTCATAGGTCTTGAATTGACGATTGTGTGGTCTGTTGGAACTGAAGGTTTTGGGTTTCCATTTGTTTCACCATGTCCTCAAGGCTTGGTTCAGACTTGGGAGGAGGAGGATTGTTTTGAGATGTTGAAGGATAAGAAGGTTTCATACCTTGGCCTTGTTGATACCAATTCTGCTTGGGGTAGCTTGAGTTTCCTCCTTGTCGGTATTGTGGTTGTGCTTGCCACTCGGGGTTTGGATTTGGCCTGAATGGTTCTTGCTTGAAGGGAGGTGCTTGTTGGAATGGACGCCCTGGGAACACAACTACACATGACTCAGATGAATGTTGAAGTTGTGGGAACTGGTCAGAAAAATGAGTGTTATCAGAACAAATACCGCAATGCAATGGAATAGAAGTAGAGTGTGAGTTACCTTGTGCTTGATCTAATTGCCTTAGAAGGGTATGCATCTCATAAAGTTTAGTATCTACCTTTTGTTCTAGGTCTGAATGAATTACCTCATGAACTCCTCGGGTTGGTGCAATAGCTCGTGTACCAAATTGTTGTGCATTTTGAGCCATGTTGGCTATTAAGTCACAAGCGGCAGAAGGAGTTTTATCAACTAGGGTACCACCAGCTGCAACATCAATCATTCCAAGATCCATGGGGATAAGTCCCTCATAGAAGTATTGGATTAATAGTTGTTCACTAATCTGGTGGTGGGGGAAGCTTGAGAAAAGTCTCTTGAATCTCTCCCAGTATTCATGAAGGGTCTCTCCTTATGATTGCCTAATTCCACATATTTATTTCCTAATTGAAGCAGTTCGGGAGGCAGAGAAGAACTTCTCTAGAAAAAGTCTTTTTAGGTCATTCCAGCCCCCAATTGTGGAAGGAAAATAGTATAGCCAATCTTTGGCTACATCATCAAGGGATAAAGGGAAGTCCCTAAACTTAATGAGGTCATCAGACACATTTTGTGGTTTCATGGTGGAGCACACTATGTGAAACTCCTTTAGATGTTTGTGAGGGTCCTCACCGGGAAGACCATGGAATTTTTGAAGGAGATGGATGAGGCCTGATCTTAGCTCAAAATTGGCCACTTCCTCAGGATATTGGATGTACGCAGGTTGGTACTCCACATCCGGGGTGGTCAGTTCTTTTAATGTTCTGTTATTTGCAGCCATGATCTCTGGGGTTTGATTTGGTTCAATTTTGGATTGGTTTAGGACCACTTGAGGTTCCACAAGGGGTTCCAAAATGTTACTTGATTGACCTTCTCTAGATTCCTTGATTTGTTTGTGAAGTTACTTTTCAATTTCAGGATCAAATTCAAGTAGTGTTCCTTTACCAGATCTTGTCATGCAATAATGATGTCTAGTTTGATTGATTGATTTTTTTGTTGTGTTTTTTTGATTTGATACGGATAAAAAAAAATTAAGAAGGGTGAAAGAAGAATAGAATGTTATACTATATAATTAGAGAGTGAGATGGAGAAGAAGAGAGATAGAGAGAGAGAGAGAGAGAGAGAGAGAGAGAGAGAAAGAACACACCAAAAACAACGACAAAAAAAAAGACAAAACCCAAAACAAAAACAATAAAATGGGGGGGGGGGGTATTTAGAGGAGTAATAATAAAGAAGTAAAATAACATAATAAAAGTAAATAAAGAAAAAAATTATCTTGGATCCCTGGAAACGGTGCCAAAATTTGACCGCGTTGTCGAACGCGTCAAATTAGTTGTTTAATTTTGACTAGAATTTCTGCAGTATAGCAGCAACCCTAGGTCGTCTCTCGATGGAGCATTAGATCATTAATTATAAAATGTGGTTCTGATTATAAAATAAAAAAGGGAAATGGAGTTTTATAATACTTGTTTTTGATGATTAAAGATGACAATAGAAAATAGAAGCTATAAAACAAAGTAGAGATTAACAGAATTAATTAAGCGTGATCAACCCGGGGTACTCGTATGATGTTTATCCTTCATTGATTCAAGGGATGGGGTTATTATCCTTTAATAACTGGTTTGTAACACCTATAACTAGAATTTAACTGAGTTTATACTAGGATAACTCCTAGGGTTCAGCCAAAAACACACAATGATTCACCGGACACTGCCGATGATTGAATGAATTGTGTTTGACTCCATAACCAAAACTCACCAAGTCAACACATGAAAAACTCGATGCGCTGTCCAGATTTGTATGTTATTTCTTTGTGATACCATGACATAAATTTACATGGCCTTGACAGTGCTTGTGTGAGTTCAATTGACCAATATAAACCACACAAACACCGCAATTGAAAGGGGGAAAGAACGTGGTGAATGGTGTGTGAAACATCACATGAATGGGTACCCCCAAACATGATCATATGAGTTGAGCATGACATACCAGTACATAACTAAATAAAATAAGAATAGAGGATGATGAAAAACAACACAACAATCTGGAATTTAAAAGATCATTCAAATATTACAAACATGAAGCTCGGGATGTACATCACGTTCCTCCCCGGGTGATCACAAGGGGTTTAGAAACCCATGGGAGAGGAGGAAGAGAAAGATGTTGAAGTAGAACCTCCCATAGCCTAAATAACCTCTAGTGATTTTGAGAAGACTCCTTGGGGACTCCAAAATGTCAGCACCTTGCCTCTTGGCCGAACTTGCAAATGGGGAGCCCAAGGTGCCATTTTATAGGAAAATTGGAAGGTGGTTTTAGGCACACATATTTCATCAATCCACTTGAACGAAGTGTTTCGGCCTTCATAAAGTCTTATCTCGATTTTGAGAAAATAGAAAAGTTGTATCCCTACCTCTGTACTATCTCCACCGAAAGTTTGGAACCGTTTGGACAGCTACAGCTCAAGATATTGATAAAATACAGAACACCGCATTTGACTTGGTCCAAATTCGGTGGCTTGGACAGATAAGTTTGGATGGGCCCTATAGATGCCGAATAAGCATTGGGTTACTTAATATGAAATGTATAATATTATGTTTTGGAAATGCCCACAAAATTTCAGCCCATTTGGATGCACGGATTTCGTGTACTATGCAAAACAGTGGACAAATGTCCATGGATCCATGCAATTTTTGCCCATTTTTATTCCACTTCATCAAAGGCCCTCCAAATCTCCTCCACCCACATTGAAACAATAAAAACAAGTAAAATTTCCCATTATAATATTGATTAACATTAATTGATTTATTCAAACATGAAGTAAAATTTATTATTATATTTGGAATAATCATTACAAAACTAGTTTAAAACTGCGGTGTAAGGGTGGAATAAAACAGTGAATCGTGGTACGATCAATGCCCCAGTACCTTCAACTAGTATCAAAAGGATCATGTGAAATCTTAATCTAATTAAAATTAAATTCAAAATAAATTCATATAGATGGAATCATAATAGTCCCATCTTCATAGAAGATGATATAATCCAATATTGGATTGGTGAGATATGGCTATCTGAAGATCGAAAGATGGATCGTCAGGGTGCTTTATGAAGAATGTTTATATATATTATATATAAATATAAATAAATGAACATAATTTTGGTGGTATAATTTTACAGTGAACCCAACCTATTATGTATGGATATTGGTGGTTAAAATAAGGTTTCAATCTAATGTGGATTATTCCACAAATTGTATAAATCACTTTATAAATTATTTTTTCATTTTTGTTGGTCAAAATCCGAATGCGATAGCATTAAAAAATGAAAAAAAACTAGGGGGTCAACCTATCTTCCAACTAAAAGATAAAAAAAGTATAATGGGGTTGATGTGTTGTCACACACATGATAATAAAATTGAATCTTTTTAATAAAAAAAGACGGGCTTCACCGCCAGCCCGCCGTTAGACCACCTCCATGTGTCTCTGCCACTGGTCACCCCTCCATCAACGAAGGATACTCTCTCATCCATGTTCTCTGCCTCCTATAAACCCTGATCTGACCACCTCTGTCCACACCCCCTACTGGACACCCGATGTTGAACCCTAGTCATAAACCTTCCCTCCATCCAGCCACAACCCCATGCCTCTTGGCCACCCTTCCTCCCATGAATATTTCATATTATAGAACCCCATAGTGATCGAACAAGCCTCCTAATGGGATCCTCACCCAAGCCTCTCTAATGTGGTGTGGTACAGTACCTTTAGATCATCCACCTTCCCTCATCTCACCCTATGCCAGAAAACCCCACCATGTGAACCCCACCTGAAAGGCTTCTTAACGACCCCCTTTTTTCTGAAGAACCTCCCACTGGACACACCTAATGGCTGAACTGAGGCCAAGTTTGATTTGATTGACTTAGGTCAGGGAAGGTAGGGCCTTGTGAAACCCACTAGACCTATTGTGAGTCAAGTATAGGCCAGATACCCCTTTCAGGGGGTTTCAAGGTTGTCGCAGGCTTAGGTTAAAATTTAATAATTTCAAAAGTTAAGTTAAAATTTTGAAATATTGTTAAATTAGATTGGGATTGAGTGATATAAATTATTTAAATTAAAATTAAAATTTAAAAAATTATTTTATTTCATTTTATTCCCTTGACATAAATTTATCACGAATTTAATTTTTATTATGCATTAAATTTGTGTGTCAACTGATCATGAGCGATGACTGACCGATGTATGTTTGGGTATTTATTAATTAATTAATTATTTAATCTATTTTTTTAGTAATTAATTAATTAAATAGATGGTCTGTGTATCATCTATTGACTTCATTATATGTATAAGGGCCTACATGTCCATGATATCTATATGAAATGTGTATTATGCATTCTTGAGGCTCCCTCACCCGTGTGCGAGTATTTATGTATTATGATGAAGACAAATGAAGATGCAGACTACACCAAGATAAGCCGATATTCTAAAAGATACATGGATACATTATACTAGGGTGTGAGCTATGATACGAGTCAGACATGACTCAGGTATTATACCCCTAGGGTTATAGTTGATCCATTTAGGATAAATGGATCGAACAATACTAAATAATCATGATCAGTCACATTATTTATTTAATTTTTGTATTATTTATTTTTATTTTGTGAATATGATTGTTTTCACAATCACATTAAATAATAAACTGAAATGCATAAATGAAATGAAATTCATATGCAATGGATTTTTTTTCCACTTAATACATAGTCAAGTTTTGAGTGGATCACATAGAACGTGCATATTAGATAGAAAATGATTTCATTCATCAAGAAATAATAAAAATACTAAAAGTAATATTAAGTTGTAATTCCTTCCATCCTTTGAATTTGAACAAACCAGGTGTACGGGGTGCTCTTCAGCCCTAGTTGAGGGTACCTCATACTACCAGAGAATAATTATGAGATCATTGCACTGAATTAACTAAATATGAAAATAAAGAAGTATCCATAGCTAGATTATTGCATCTTTATAGAAAAAACATTGAGTAAATCATGTTTATTATTTTAGAAGCTTATAATTCACTCAAAAATCCAAGAAGTTCCGGGTTAATGAGGTTGACCAGTCAAACACCTACCATGAAACTCTACAAGTAGTAGCGTAGCCATAACTTGGAATATAATAAGTGGTATCAGAGATCCTTTCCAATAGAATACTATTGTGACTAAGTATTCCAAATCTAGTAGTGAGGGATATTAGGTTTCAATAAAATAGTGGGAGACATTTAATGATTTAATTGATAATGTCTAATCATTAATCAAGATAAAATTATTAATTTTCTAATATTTTGTTTTGTAGAAAATGTAAATTAATACTACAAGTTCTCTACAATTACTATTGTATGAAGATCATGTTCTATCCAACATGAATTTATAATATTAGTACAGATGCTTGTTTAAAATACTATGATATAGAAAATTCTATGTGATGGTGTCCCCATTACCTATTGAGTCACCGAAGGAAGCATGGGCGTGGAAGTTGCTTATAGGAGACTCATGTATGAAACATTATATTTTTACATCATAATGTTATCATCAATGTACAATGAGTTTTGGGAACAAAATTAGGACAATGGATTATTTCACATGTAGTCTCATATAAGAGAAGCTTGAGAGGATAAAGTGAAGTGAGGTAGAATGAGATGATGTTTGCACTGAATATGTGTAAATTGAAAGACGAACCATGATATTTCAATACACACCATTCTCATATATTTATCACCCATTTAATATAATTTCATTTAGGATCAAAAAAAGAATAGTATGGAGAAAATGATTTGTTACCTTTTGGTTAATGTTATCCAAGAAAACATGAACTCAAAGAATGTTTAAACTTTAGTTCTTATGGTTAACATATTGAACGATAAGGAAAAAAATCCAATGGAAAGTCTGATTCCAAAGAAACCTTCACAAAATACTTCAAGGGATTAGGAAGATCATTTTACAGGAGGTTATTTTCTTCTCATGTTATGAGATAAATCTATGGAAGAATAAATGCAATAAATTGAAGTAGATGCAAGCATCAACTTCGACTTAGAGTACATTAATCATTGTCTGTGATGTTTTTTTTCATAATTTATGGGTATTAAATACAATATTCCTATCACATATTTTTATTCAAATATTGTAACTAAGTAAGAAGATAAATGTTACAAGAATTAATGTGAATTCTCTAAGTGGTTGAGAAAGGGTGATTCCTAAGTCAACAGTGAGAAATACACAAATTCGAATTTCTAACTTAATGGTTCTAGTTGAACTTTTTAAATATTACCAAAACATTTATCTCACATGTCCATTATACATAAGGAGAAATTATTCTATTTTTAGAATGAATGTTGTTTGTGGTGCATAATATTTAACCAATATTTCATTAATGCTTGAATCCTTGATAATAACTGATGAATATAAAATGTAAGACTCTGATACCTAGTTGTGAAAAGAATGTTCATTGTATAGTGAAACTAAAATTAGTTTTCAAGGATATACCCAGTATGGTTTTAGACTATTTTTATATTAAAACCTTAGGTATTATTAACACATTTACTTATTTAGTTTTGGACAAAGAAAACTTTAGAAGTAAAGGTAAGACACAAAGCTTTCAAAATTTGTTCAGCTAGAAAGTGTGAACTATTCTAAGGTTAAGCTTGTGGTATGTATACTTCATAAGATTCCTTTAAGTGTTTTTAAGTAATATAAAATTGAATTATGAAATATTCATGGGTAAAATATATGAGTTTCTTTGGGCTCATGTGTCGAATAATATCTTGACCAAACATTCATTAATCATTAAAATATATCATAGAGTAATTACTAAACACACGTTACCTTATACACATCAAATCCATGATGTCAGTTAGGAGGATCAATGATGAATATTACATGAAAACATTGATCGATAAAATGTAGAATGAAGTAACTCATAATTGAAAATTTTATTATAAACATTGTAGTCACTATGTACGTAAAAGAACCATAAATGTTAAGACTCATATGAATTGCAGATACTTCCATTATTTTTCAAGATATGATTCAAAAATAACATCAAAATACCATAACCATATGCCAAAAATAATGAAAAATAGATATCATATGAGTTCTTGTATGCTATAAATCCATTATATCATAAGAACATATGTTTAGATGAAAAGTTTTTATTAAGGATATGAATGAACTCGCATTAAGAAAAACACAATGTGAATCTTAAGTAATCATCCTAAAATTTTCTAAGGATATTACATAAATCCCTAAGATATAGTAGTTATAGTCAATTAATAGAATATATTTTTATAAAATGAAGAACATATCTTTCTGATATAGCGGGAACAAGATTGACTTAGATTTAGTCAGTATCAAATATGCACAAGTGTTTGGTATAGGAACAAATTCCACACGATCTTTTAGAAAAAGAATGTTCAAAAGATACATACTATGTAGGAAGGATAAAACAATGGTAATGGTTTTACATTAACAATGGCAGTGACACTTTATTCATTGAGAATAATGAATCCTACAATATAGTAATATATGGTAATTAACTAAGATGTAAAAGTCAAATTAAAATTCAATAATGGATTCCATGTGTCATAATACCAGTTCTTAGTATCTAGAACCTTTCAAATATTGATACTGTGGCTATATTTAGGAGAAAAATAATATGGATAGTACAAGAATGAAACCAATAAGTCTCTATTTTTTATACCAATTCGTTATACCTCAATCCATTATAATTTTACTTATTTAAGCTACTATCTATGATCATTTTATTTTCCCTTGGATTTCAAGACCAAATTTCTTGGATAGTGTGTATTTGATACAACCAGAAAGATTTAGTGACACCATAAAATTCCAACAATGGGTTCAAGTTACTGAAATCAAATTTGGGATTAAATTAAGAAACAAGATCATAGAATATTAATTTGGAATTAATTATTTTCCATATTTATATAATAGGTTAGTGGGAGATCAACTATTTTATAAGTAAAATATATTGATAACATATGAAAAATAGGTATTGGTCTTTGAGTTAGTTAAGACCATAATGAATATAACTCTTCATAGATTGAATTAAAGTAACAACCTAAGTTTTAGGGAACAAGGTATAATGAGGTATATCTAATGGGTTTTTAGATCAAGTAAATATCTTGACAAGGTATTAAAAACACAAGGTGGAAAAATTCAAGAGAGAATCATTACCAATTTCACATGGGATGAATCTCTCCAAGAATAATTTAATGGGACATGAGAGAAGATCAATATGGTTAGTAGTAATACATACACTTATTTGATGGATCAATCATATATGACATATTATGTAAATGATATGATATTTCCAACATATACTTATATTTGTAAAATATTAGTTATATCCTGGAGAATTGCATGGGAGGCTATTAGAACTATCCAATTGTACTTAAGAGAGTACAAGAGATATGTTCATGGTACTTGGATAAGAAGGGAAAATAGTTAAAAGGGGACACAAAATAGTCTTTATTTGGATCCATATGATCTAATATCACAATCAATCTAAGTTAATGAGAAATAAAATCTCATTCGAGCCAATGGTATCCATATCTATAAACACTGAGTCCATTGTGGCTTTTGATGCTGCTAAAGAAGAAGTGTAACATACATAATGATTTTTTCCAGTTCTTGGAATCACACATATTAAGTAAAGTTTTATCATAATATAGATTATCATAACCCTACTAATCGTACTATCTAAGATGTCAAGTTTTGACAGTGGAAAAAAGGAATACACTCAAGGATATCATCTCTTGAGGAGTCTTACTCAAAGAGGTGAAGTCATAGATAATAAAGTTGCTACATAGTGAAGATGTGACATACCCAATGAATAATAGAACACATATATAGAAGCATGATTTTATCATGTGATAGATAAAAAGGATAGTTAGAAAGTTGTATCTGAAGCTATTAGGCATACAACAGAATCCCCAAAACTTTGAAATTTAAAATTTTCCACCGATGATCAACATGACTACATCATTATCAGTGAAACGCTGCCCATTATAAGCTCAAAGATCATCACATGAGGAATTTTAATCACAAAAAACTATAAATACCATGTTAGATCTCAATTCATGATCTACATATTCTCATCATTAAAAATCACTACTCGAAGAATCCAAATTCGAATTCCTCTAGATCATCCAAACATTCTTCAAGAAACCGTGAGAGCATCAATCATTGAATTTCAGGTGCTAGCGCAGAGATCTGATGATGTTTTCAATGCTTCTATGATCACCGTATTTCCTTTATTGCGATGAAAAAGAGAGAGATCATTACAAAATATTCCATCTAAATACTCTCTCACTAGAATGTAAGAGAGATAAGAATAGAGATAGAGGTAGTGAATAGTTATTGGTGTGAGGCTCTCTTCCTCTATACATAGTGTGTTTATAAATTACCAAAAAATGGCACCCCGACCTCTAAATAATTTTACACACTATACATGATGTTATGACTACTATACTGAGCCATAAATACCATTTATATTATTATCACTTTCTGGTAATATAAATAAATATATTACATGATAATAACTGAGCCATTAACTTGACTCTGAGTTCCCAAAAATATTAAATGAACCTTTAATATTTTAAACTAATATTCATTCAAATAATATTTCCTTGTATTTACATTAAAACTTGTAAATACATTTAATAAATAAATTAAATGCCAATTATTCTTAACTTTAATAATATGAATTTATTTATTAATTTGGTGATCTTATCGCCTTGGACAAATCTCAGGCCTCAGTGGTGGGGTCCACCATGTCCACAATACCTATACAACTGAATATGGAAGATTCTTTAATACATTATTGTGTGTGACCCTATATACCCTTATATCGATAATAGTGAATACTATTAATAGACCAAGAGAGGGATCTGAAAACCCATTATAACCCCTAAAGAGATAAGTATAATCATAGTAATGACAACCAACCTACAAACATGCACTGTGTAATATAATAGTTTTGTCTTTAATATATCATAAAGTAGGGCGCACACCCGTGTCATCACCCTTTTCTTTATTTATTATTTTTTGATCTACCTGGATGGATTTACCCTCAACTACCATGGCTATGGTATTATGAAGGAATTTCCATCCTGATTAAATTGGCCTGATATATATTACTTCCTTAACTCAGAACTAAAAAAATCCTTTCTTTGTCATTCAACTAATAACATGCCACCAATGAAGCACTCAACACAATCTACCTTGCCACTATTTCATTATCATGGTTTTTTATTGCATCAAAGTACATTATCAAATGGAACACATTTAAAATGATCTCAAGTCAAGATACTATTACATATGTCTATATACAGGAACATCCAATGACACCCAAAACATGTGGTGTTCCTATTGGAGGGTATGTCCTCATGATATCACTACTAGAGATCACCATGTGTGAAATTCATGAGAAGTGTCAATGCTTATGATCCACCAGCACCTGATAGTCAAACATCTACTATGTCTAATCAGTAAGATGTATCTAGACCATAAGACATATGTTTAAGATTAATGTCATAGTATCTTGAGGTTCTCATTATAGCCTAGGATCTACGATAACCTTTTTTATATGAAAATTAATCTATGAAAATTACCATTAAATATTGGACACAGAAATGTCTACACTATAATGGTAAGTGGAAATCATGTATATCTAACTATACACATGATATGGTAATAAAAAATAATGTATAGTTGGGTCTAGGGAATCCACTATTACAACAATCCCACTTGAACTAGAGCTATATTTCTAGAAAAACTTTTTAGCTCTCACATAATTAAGATCATGTTTCTAATGATCCATGACTGTAGTTGTTGGGTCCACTAGGATTTCTCCACTTGGAAATTCTACTATTTGAGACCTCATCTCCTTGAGTAAAACGTCTCCAGAGATGGTATCTCTGAGTATATCCATTTTTGTATACTATCATTACTTGAAATATTGGCTAGTAAGTATATCATAATTTACATTATGATAATGCTTTACTTACTAGTCATGATTCCAAGAATTGAAGCAAATTATTGCATATAATAACTGCTTCTTAGCTACCTTAGAAGTTGGAACATACTTATTATTTGTAGGTATGGCTACCACTATCTTATATGAGGTTGTCTCACTCATCACCTTATACTTACTATGATATTACATCACATGGAACTAAGGAATACTAGTTTGTGTCCCCTCAAAACTAGTATCCTTTCTTCTCCACTTACCAGGTACATATCTTCTATACTTTCTGAAGTACAAATGGATAGTTCTGATTTCTTCCATTGTAGTTATTCTGAAAAAATTGATATTTTTCTAATATAAATTATATCTTGTCAATATAAATTATTTTATATATAATGGAATATGTGATTGATACATCACCAAAGCATATGGATTTTAGCTCACTATGTAAATCTCTTACCATGTCCTAGACATGTCAACCTGGAGAGATATATTCCATGTGACACCGGTAAAAATTCTCTCTTGAATTGTTCCAACTTTTATTTTTCAATACCATGTCACTATACGTATGATTTTCTAGGTGAATAAAAACATTTATATCTACCTCAGTAGATCCTGTTCCCTATAACTTATATTGATACTTTATGTCAATCACTGGAGAATATATTCTTTCATTCTAGCCTTAACTAACATGAAGACTAATATGTGTTTTCAATATGTTTCTGAACATATATTACATGGAAAACAATGGAACTCCCATTAACAATTGGTAGAAACATGAAAATGGTTCATTCCAAATGAATATTCTATGATGTTATTACTTACTTCAATCCTAAACTATATTTCAATAACTTGCAACCTTTATTAGCATTCTATGACGTGACCATCCCATTATGTTTGGTTGTATAGACACCTTCCATGATTAGTGGTCATGACATCCAATTATCAATATAATGATCATAGAAATTAGATATGACATGTAAAATTATAATATATTTAGGAAAAACGACTTGGTATAACCAATCGAGCCCTATTGGTACTACGCTTGTACCATCCATGTATCATATCACTTGAATACCCACCACATTATTCAAAATTATAATCCCATTTTCACTTTTATAGATGAAATACATTATTGAATTTTAATTGATCTTTCCAATATTAGATAATTCCCATATACTACTTACTTGTAGGAATTATTATTCATGATGAATTATGGATCACCGAATGCAGTGAATACAAATCCATCACTATGATTTTTACCTTCCTACATAGTATGTGTATCTAGAACATTCCTTTTCCACATATACTTGTGGAACTTGTTCCTATGACAACTATATGTGAATCTCTAGAATTGACTAAACCCAAGTCAATCTTGATCCCACTATCTCTAATAGATATGCGTACCCTTATATATAAATTTAGTAAATCACCTGGACACCACTTTTATATCTTAGGTATTTATGTAATATCCTAAGAAACTATTAGGATAATTACTTAGAAGCATATTGTTTTTTACTTGATGCAAGTTTGTTTTATCCATGCAAACTCTTTGCATCTAAACACATGTCTTATGACATAATAGATTTTAATTATACTATAACTCATATGATATCCATTTTTAATTATAGTTGGAATATTCTTATTAGACATCGCCTATTATTTGCGAAGCACGTCATAAAATATAATAGAATTTTCTGCAAGTTTCAACATTGATAATCCTTACATCATAACTTTGATGTATAAAATGTGCACTTAGGAATTGCTCCTTGATACATTTTTCTGATCAATGTTAACATGTAAGACTTTATCATTGATCCTCCTCATTAACATAAATGTCATGATATAGATGAGGTAATGTGAATTTAGGAATTACTCCACGCTACATTATATTGATCGATGATTTCTTGGTCAAGATATTATTCAGCATGTCGTCCCAAAAAAACTCATATCTTATGACCATTCATATACCATAATTCACTTAAAGTAAACTTATGAAGTATATTTACCACTATATTACCCTTTTAATAGTTCAATCTCACATGTTGAACTAATTTCTAAAGCTTTGTGGCATACCATTATTTCTAAAGGTCTCTTTGTCTAAACTAAATAAGTATACACATCGATAATACCTAAGGTGTTTAGCTCAGCTAATTCTAAATACCATACTAGGTATATCCAAGATGTGTATTTTTAAGTTTTTTTGAAAAAGATTTAACTTTACAAAATTGGGTAAATAAGTCTTACATTTTATATTCATCAGTTATTACTTATAATTCATATATCACTAAAATATTGGTTGAGTATTAAATACTAAAAACAACATTTATTCTGAAACCTGGAATAGTGTCTCCTTATGTCCAAAATACACGTGAGATAAATGTTTATAGTTATACTCAATAGAATTTCTACTAGAATCATTCACTTGTAAATATAGAAGTTGTGTACTTCTCACCGCTGACTTAGGAACCACCCTTTCTTAGATGTTTAGAGAAAACACTTTACTTCTAGTAATGTTTCTATAATCTCATGGTTACCATATTTAAATACACATATGTGATTGGAATATTGTATTTAATACCAAAGAAATAATATTGAAACATTACTTTTATATTAAAGAACATACCTAAAGAAGAAAGAGGTACTTTATAATTCAATTTAGTTTATTTTATTTAACTTCCACTATTTTATTTCATGATATGCAATGAAAATAACCTCATGTTAATATAAAACTTAATTTCTTTTAAGGACATCGTGAAGTTTCCTTTGGGGTTCCACTTTCCATTGTTATTTTAAACTTGTATTTAAATTTGTTCTCCATAATAATTAAAAATTAATTTGTCTTTTATATTCTTATTACTTGACGAACTTTACCTAAAAGGTAATGAAGATATTACTCCAATCTGCTTATTTTGTAACTTTAAACAAAATTGGAGTGATTGAGTGAAAATTATACAAAAAAGGGATCCATTTAAATATCATGATCCATATTTCAATTTAAACATGTCCAGTGTAATCATTTCCTATTCATATCTATGCTTCACTTTATCCTTTCAAACTTCTAAAAAATGAGACATCATGTTATATAACCCTTGTATTGATGTAGTGACTGAAACTAACATCATAAATTGATGATAGCATTATGACATAATAATCATATGATACATACATGAGTCTCCTGTAAGCATATTTATCACCCTTGCTTATTGTGGTAGCTTAGCAGGTATTAGGGATATTAGCACCTTTAATTTATTGTACCATAGTATTGTATGAAATCACCTGTACTACACTTAGAAACTCGTGACAATGTGTACATTTACTTTGTCTATTATTTATCACAGTATTTATTGTGGTATAACTTTACATTTTCTAAAAAAACAAAATTCTAGAAGATTAGTGCTTTTTAACTTGATTATCGATTTATAAATTGTTGATTAATTAATTAAATTATTAAATCTATCCCACTATTTTATCAAATTATAGGAACCCTATGTGCTAGAATTGAAATAATCTATAGCTTGAGTATTCTAGTGGAAAGGATCCCTAAAACTCTCATCATAGTCTACAATATTTGGCTACAACACTACTTAGAAGCTTCAAGGTAGGCATTTGGTTGGTCAACCACATTAACTCATAGTTCCTTGATTTGTTGAGTGAAGTCCTAGCTTTTAAAATCATAACTTGATTTACTCAATAATTGCCTATAAAATGATATAATGTTAGATTTAACTAATACATACTACCACTTTATTAAGTCAACCCACCACTCTCATAATAACTCCCTAGTAGTAAGAGGCACCCACAACTTTGGCTGATGAGCTCCTCAAACACCTGGTTTTGTTCAAATTAAAATGATGGAATACGGTTACAACTTAATATTTCTTTGAGGGTTTTATTTTTTTAAGTGATGAAATAAATAATTTTATATTTCATAAGAATGTACTATGTGATCACACTCACAATTGACCATGAAATAGAAAATATCCATCACATTACATGTTCATTTTATCTATGCATTCTTGTTTATTATTCTATGTGATCACATGTAAAATACACATTAACAAAATAATAAACCATGTAAAAAATAAAATGATGACATGATCATGAGCCGATACTAATGGTTGATCCATTGAGTGAATAATGGATCAACCTAGACCCTAACGGTAATACCTTATGTTGCGTTGCTTGCGACTCAAGTTACAACTCCCACCCATCCAATGCATCAAACTCTTGTCTGGTGCATCACCATAACTTGGTGCGAAGTGCGTCAATACTCATCTCATCATTATGCAATAATAATCGTTCATAGGAGAGGGGGTTTCAAGAGTATAAAATACAAATAAGAAATATAAACGCATGCCCTTATACATTTAATGACAAATAAAACTCAAATATCTCTATTTAATAAACTATTTATTAAAAATAATCATTGAAATAATAAATTAAATAAATAAAACAAACACCAAATATACATTGCTTGGTCTTAGGCTCATGATTAGTCTAATACGCATTAAACTTCTGTATTAAATTAAATACAGAAATTAAAATTAAACTTACATTAAATTATGCTCGAGGGTGTTTTTATTTAATTAAAATTCACTCTTATTTTATTTCAATATTAATTTCATTCGACACCATTAATTAATTTAATTTTAAAATAAAAAAATTAAATTAATTAATAAATTTAATTTTAACACCAAAAATTAAATTAATTTAACCTGTGGTACTAAATTTAAACCAAAAATTAATATTTCATTAATTTAATTTAAAACCAAAATTAAATTAATTACTTTAATTAATTTTGATTATAAAAATTAGTAGGATCCCGAAGAGACCAAGAAAGGCCTGTGCAGGTCGGGTTGAACCCATGAAGGCCCATTCCAGGCCTTATAGACCCCGTACGGGGGCATTATAGGCTAAACAGATCTACTGAGACCCATTTTGGGTTAGGAAGACCCACCTCAACCAATTTTTGGGTGACCCAATTGGTGAAGAAGTGAAAAAGGGAGTACCTCACTAGGTACTGAGGCCCTCTGGTGGTGCGAGAGGACAAGATGGAAGCTAGAGATGGCTTGCTGGTGAAGGCACTCGCCATGGGAGGTGATCCGGTGGGGATCACGATGGTTGTAGGACAATGGAATTAGACGGTGTCTATCGTGGGTCAAGGTGGATCAGTGGGGGGACATGCAAGGTGGATCTCACCAGAACTAAGGGTGGATGGATGTTGTGCTCAACAGGGAGGTTCACTGGTAGGGTGGTACGCGAATCTGGCTGATGGATCGACTGGACATGACGATAGTCCAAAGCGATAATGGTCTGGGGTGGACTGAGTTGATTTAGTGGAAAAAGTACTGATTGAGATAGAGGTAGCTGATCCATTGGTCAATTCAGGAGGTTTTTTTTCCATGGGTGAGGGAGGAGGTGGTTGGTACTGGTATCACCAGCGTACGGTGGAAGGTGAATACGGTGAAGTGCCTCCTAGTTCCCAAAGAAGTTGAGATGAGGTAGAGGTCGGGGAGGGGTACTTGTGGGTCATAGGGAGGAAGCCAAACAGCTATGGTGGGACACTGATAGGAGGGGGTCAACTCCTTGACTCCAGTTTTTTTCTTTTCCAAAGGTTCTTTTGACATAAACCACCACACCCTTTTTTTTCTAGTGGTTCATTAGTCTTCCACCCATTGAATTTTTTGTTTTGGTTTTTAAAAGATCTTATTATATAGGCTAAATAAATTTTTAAAAACCAATTCCATAAAATTGTGGAATAATCCCCACCAGCTGAAAATACTCTTCTGGACAACAAAATTCTAGTCGATGAGAGGGTTTGATGGAAAAAATGTTCATCAAAAAACACCTCTATTGTTTACCACCTTTAGGTTATAATAACACACACACACACATATTAAAATTATATGTTCTTTGAACTTAACCCGTAAGAGAGCGATTAAAAAATGTATTCAAAACTTTGGATGACCGATGACTGGTCATTAGGGGTCAGATTGTAAATTTTTTTGTGGCATTAGGACCGTAATAATTTTCTCAATAAAATTTAATGAAAATTTAATTTTTATTTTGCATAAAATATTTATGTGTCTCTCTGATACAAATTGAAGGTACTATTCATGTAGTGGAAGCCCCAAAACTTGGGATTTTAAAATTTTCCATCAACGATCGACATGACTACACCATCGTCGGTGAAATGTTTTTCGGTATAAGCTTGAAGATAATCACATGAATAACTTTAAGAACAAAAATAAAACCATAAATTCATGGTTAGATTTGAAGTAATTCTTGACATCTACTCATCATCGGTGATCACTGCTCGAAGAATCCAAATTTGAATTCATCTATTTGTCCAAATGGGCTTCAAGAAACTACAGGAGCACTAATTGTCGAATTTTAGGTGCTAGCACAGAGATCCGACGATGTCTTCTACACTTCGATAATCACCAAATCTCCTTGCTTGCGATGCATGAGAGAGATCTCATTGAAAACTCTTGGATTGAGAGCCTCTATCTCTAGAATGAAGGAGAGAGAATAAGAGGGAGAGACAGTGAATAGTTATTGGTGTGAGGCTCTCTTCTTATATATATAGCATGTTTATAAATTACCCATAAATGGAACCCGAGACCCCAAATAATTTTACACACTATAAATGATATTATGACTACTATACTGATCCATAAATACCATTTATATTATTATCACTTTTTGGTAATATAAATAAATATATTACATTATAATAACAGAGCCATTAACTCGAATTGTAGTTCCCACAAATATTAAATGAACCTTGAATATTTTAAACTAATATTCATTAAAATAATATTTACATATATTTATTTTAAAACTTTTAAATACATTTAGTAAATAAATTCAATTCCAATTATTCTTAACTTAAATAATATAAATTTATTTATTAATTTTGTGATTGTATCTTATTAGAAAAATCTTGGACCCTAGTGGTGGGGCCCACCATGCCCAAAATACCTATTCAGCTGAATAGGGAAGATTCTTGAATATTCTATTGTGTGTGACCCTCTAAGACCTTATCTCAATAGCAGTGGATATTATTCATAGTCCAAGAGCAGGATATAGTAACACATCATGCCCCCTAAAGAGATAAGGATGGTTATATCAACAACAACCATCCTACAAACACACACTATGTAATATAATCTCTTTGTCTTTAATACCTCATAAAGAAGGATGCACACCTATGCCATAAAAATTTTCTTTCTTTTTTTTGTTTATTGATCTAACTGGATGGATTTACCCTTGGATTTCATGTACATGGTCTTATGAAGGTACTTCCATCTAGATAAACTTGGCCCAATATATATTACTTCCTTAAATTGGAAGAAACAAACCCTTTCTTGACCATTCAACTAATGCCATACCACCAATGACACACCCAACACAAGCTATCTCTCCATGATTTCATTATCACAGTTTTTTCCTTGCATTAAAGTATATAATCAAATGGAACACATTAGTAATGATCTCAAGTTAGGAGACCTTACACATGTATATAGATAGGAACATCTATTGATACCCAAAATATGTGGGTTTTCTATTGGAAGTTCTGTCCTCATAATCTCAATACTAGAAATCACCAAGTGTGAACTTCATGAGAAGAAGTCTCAATGCTTATGAGCCCCCAACACCTGATAGTCAAACATATAATGTGTCTAGTTAGTAAGATGCATCTAGACCATAAGATATATATTTAAGATTAATGTCATAGTATCTCGAGGTTCTCATTATATCCTGAGATTTTCTATAACATTTTTGATATGATAATTAATCTATAAGAATTACCATTAAATAGTTGATGCATAAATTTCTACACTATAATGTTAACTAGATATCATGTATATCTAACTGTTCACATGATATACTAATAAAAAATACTACATAGTTGGGTCTAGGTCACCCACTATTACAATAGTATCCCGTGCAAGTGAGATTATTTTAATAGTGGGTTCCCTAGACCCAACTTAAATAGTACTTTTCAATTACCATATCATGTATACAGTAATTTATGAAAGATTTTTCCTTACCATAACATTGTTGATATTTCTGAATCAACTATTTACATGGTAGTATCTATAAATTATTTGTCATATCAAAATTTTATAGTATTTACTAGGTTATAATGAGAGTCTTGATATACTATGAAATTAATTTTAAATATATGTCTTATAGACTAGATACATCATACTGAATAGACCTAGATTATGTCTAACTATTAGGTTCTAGATTCTTATAAGCATTGGGACTTATTCTCATGAAGTTAAAACTTGGTGATCATGAGTAGATGATATCATGAGGACTGACCTACCAATAGAAACGCCACATGTTTCATGTTTCATTAGTTATTTCTATCTGTGATCACGTACATTGGTCTCTTGACTTGAGATTATTATCATCATATAATTTTTGATAGCTTACATTGGTGAAAGATGAAAAATAGGCCATTGATTCCAAAGAGAGGTCACTTTCTTTGGGTGTTCCATTGGTGGTATGACATTAATTGAATACTCAAGAAATAATTTTTCACTTCTAAAAAGAAGTGATATATCAGGTATAGTTGATCAGGATGGTAGTACCTTCAACAAATCCATTATCATTCTATAATATAGAAAGTCCATTAAGTTAGGTCAATGAATAATAAAGAAAGAAAGGATGATGACATGATTTTTTTTAATTCTTTATGATATATCATGATACAAAGTGATTATATTACACGACATGTGTTCATAGGAAAGGTTGACATTACTATGATTTTTACTTGTCTCCTTAGGGGCCTTGATGGGTTTCTAGACTCTACTCCTGGTCTGTGAATCGTATTCATTATCATTGAGATAAGGTCCTAGATGGTCACAAACTAAGTGTATTCAAAATTCATCTCTATTCTAATGAATATGAATTTAGGACAAAGTGGGACCCACCACTAGGGTTCAAGGGTGTCCAAGAATATACGATCACCAAGGAATAAATAAATACATATTATTTGAGTATAAAGTAATTGGAGTTGAATTTTTTTATTTAATGTATTTACAAGTATTAAAGTGAATATATGGAAAAATATTTAATGAATAAATATTATTTTAATATTTAAGGATCTTTTAATATTTGTTGGAATTATAAGTTGAGTGATTGAATAGATTTTATCACATAATATATTTATTACATTACAAGTAAGTGATAAAAATATAAATGATATTTATTACTTAGTAAAATATTCATAAGATATCATTTATGGCTTATTCAGTAGGTAAAAAAATATTTTGGGACTGGGGAACCTTTTTAGGTATTTTTGTACCTCACTATTTAAAAGTGGAGGAGGATCTCACATGAAAACTATTAACTACAAGATACGTGTAACGCCCCGACCCTAGTTACCCAGAGTCGGTGCATTATTACATAACATTGGCATGATCACAAGAAAGATCAAATCTCGAAAGACCGATTGGTTTAGTAGCCTTGGAAACACTAGATATATTCATAAGTTTTACATTACATCATAAAATGAAAAACTACTAAAACAACATAATGTCTCCATAATCCACACTCATATCCCCACATAATATCCCTGCAGGTCATTCATAATTTACTTCTTCACTTCCTGGGAAAAATAAAACATAGAAAAGGGGTGAGCTCAAATGCCCAGTAAGGATAACAATATAGCGGAAACTTTCATAAATAAGAATAAACATTTAAGGCAATGTATAACTAAAACAAAAGCCTATCAAACATGAAATTTCAACATGGTATGGCATAAATAAAATGAAATAATGCCATTTACTTATTCACATGGATATTTTACTAATCGAATAATCACATGCAAAAGTCAATAACCACTTTCATAATGTTGGAATGCATAATGCCAGACTATCATAACCACATAGTCAAGGCCTCGTGCCAAGACTACAAATAAGATTTTGCCAAGGCCTTGTGCCAAGACACTAGTTTGTCTCATGAGACCTACCGATGCATCGAGGAGCTATAGCGGGCTCCACCCGTCACTTACTAAGTCCAATGCATTCCCATATGAAAAGGTTTAAACATAACATAAACATTCGTATCAAAACTAGCATACGAAATGTAAATAATTTCACAATAAACTATGAATTGTATAAAAATAGCACATCCAGAGTCAAACATATCACAAAACCTTCAATACAATATAGAAGTTTTGTATCATAATAAATCAACTTCAAATAATATTAAAATCCATCAAAGGATGTTGACATAGATGAAATCAATATTATTTTTAAAGAAATATATCCTTTTAATTTGAAATCATTTAAGATCCATATAAAATAAAACATTTTCTTTGAAAATATTCTTATAAGCTTGTAAGGGAAGCTTTGAAGATTTTATAATGGCAGAAAATAGCCGCACCCGCCGTATAAGTTAAAAAAAACATTCTTACCTTAATTCTGTTGAAAAGGTTAAAAAGGACCTTGTTTTGAAAACGACCGAAAGATTCCTTTATAAACCACTTATAAAAGTCAAAAAGGGTATAAATGATTTTAACTCATATTCTAGTAAATAGTAAAAATGTTTTGAAATACATTTTTAAGAAACATGGATGTGGATGATAAAGAGATCCCAGTAGATTATTACGTATAAACAACCTCGGATAATGAAGAGATTGTGAAATAACCCTTACCTTGTAATTTTCCTTGGTTGGGGTAGGTTAACCTCCTGTATAATGGTGAAATAATTGTTATTAAATTATACAATAATCATATACATTAATATGATATCATATATGATCTTTTAATATTGATTTGATAATAATATCTTAATATTATCGTTGTTTCAGGTGTTAACTTACTTGTTTTCTTTTATATGTTTTGTTACGTAAGACATGTTTGTAAAGGATAGGTTTTATATTATTTATATCCAGAACGATATCAAGTCCTTAAACATCATTTTTTAAATCATCAAATGATAATTACACTTGAATGGATACGATGGAGAATGAATCTCATCGCGTTCGTGGAGACGGTAGTCCGTACGTACGCACGAGCGACAATATCATTCTTTTGATATTAAAATAATATATAAATGGATGGTATATCATATATAAAGAATCCTTAACATGTTATATTTATTATTTACATGAGTTACACATCATTATTATACCCATCCAAATAATATTATATTGAATAACAATTACACCACGACGTGGAGACGGTAAGCCGTACGTACGCACGTATGGTGACATGTTATTCAAAGGGTGGATAGAATACTGAATATGGTTGTACCATATTTATAATAACATCACAGTATATATATGATACTGGATTTATTATTTTAGAATGGTAACAACAATGGAAGAAGAAGTGGAAGAAGAAATGAACTTAGAAAAGGGGTGGTGAAAATATTACCTCTTCTTCGGGTTCTTCCTTTTGATTTGATCAAAAGGGCTCTTTAGGTTGGCTTTCTGATCAAACTAAGGCCTCTAGGTTGTAGTGAGGGAAGTTGGGAGAGTATTTCGGCAGGGTTTGGACGAGCCAAGTGGCTTGAGAGGTGTGAGGAATGAGTAGAAGTGGTCTCCTTTTATAAGGGAGAGGAGGGGCTCTTTAGGAAAGAGTGAAAGTATTACTTTATAATATAATTATATTCGGTTAATAATGGTCCAAAAATAATTTAGGTCGAAGATAAGATGACTCATTTTCTAAATAACATCAACCAATAAGAATTGGACAGGTTTTAGATAATATTTTAATCATTATAATCTTATTTATTTAAATGATTTATTAATGAGGTAAACATTGCATCATTATTGTGTCATTAATAATTTAAATTATTTGATGTCTATAATTATAAATAAAATATCATTATGTAGGAAATCTTTTTAGCTTTCTAATGAATATTTATAATCTAAAATCCAACATGTATAACCCTATGTAAAAATTGTTCTTCTAAAAGATGTAAGCTTATGCCATTTTTATTTTTATTTTAACTTTATTAATATAATGTGTCCCTACCACATACAAGTGGCTCTAAGGGGTCCCCAAATCGACCCAAGGATGCCCATGGTCGGGTATGTGTCCACCAATAAGGTTAGTACATGTTTTAGGGTAATTTTGTATTATTATAATATTATTTTTTAACCCTTATTTACCGGATTTACCCTTTAACCATGGTAAATAAAATATTTACCGCAGTAATTATTCAAAACGTGTAAAAATAAAAGTTACCTATTTACATAATTTGGAAATCCTGATTCCAAATATGTAATCCATTTTTCCAAATTCAAAACACAGAAGTGGCAGAAATTAATTTAAAATTAATTCCCGTTGTTAAAATAAAAAGCGTGTTTTTAAGAGATAATAACTATCAAAAGATTGACACTTGTTTATGTCTGGTTTAATTGTGAAATTATGTCCAATGACCAACATTATATTAAATGGTAAAAATATATTCTAAATATACTTTAAAACCACTCAAATTCACAATTTATCACTATTAATTATTTTGATTAAAAAAGTTGTTTTTAATTAAAATTTAGTAATTTTCACTATTTATCAAAATATGAATGTTATCCGAAAAGTAGCAAAATTTCACCTTAGGCTAAATTCGATATTCCGAATCCAAAAATGAAGTCCATTTTAAAATATAAAATATATATAATTTCAAAATTTAGGTATTACTATTCATAACGGCTAGTTTGATTGGTTGTGGCGTGTGTTAGAACTCGAGGTTGCGTACAACACATGCTATCGCATTATTCGAAGGGAAACGTACCGTGGAAGCTTGGGGTGTTACATTCTCCCCTCCTTCAAATAATTGCGTCCTCGCAATTTCTAGGGTATTACTGCATAAAAATACTCAGGTGGTTCTTCATCATAAGTTCCTCGGGTTCCCACGTTGCCTCTTCCATCTTATGATTTCTCCACAAAACTTTTACCAGACGCGTCGTCCGGTTTCTCAGTACTTGTTCTCTTGTATCAAGAATCCTGACAGGCTCTTCACAATAAGACAGATCGGGTTTCAGTTCTAATTCCTCATAGGTGAGTACATGCATTGGATCAGGCATGTATTTCCTCAACAGAGATACGTGGAACACATCATGAACTTTAGAGAGACTTGGCGGCATTGCCAATCGGTAAGCTACAACCCCAATTCGTTCTAGAATTTAGAAAGGTCCGATGTACCTGGGACTCAATTTACCTTTCTTACCAAAACGTATGACTCCCTTCCACAGAGATACCTTCAGGAAAACATGATCAATGACTTGAAATTCCAAATCCTTCCTTCGATTATCGGCATATCTCTTCTGCCTACTTTGAGCTGCTTTGATGTGATTTTGGATTACTTTCACCTTTTCCACCGTTTCCTCCACCAGTTCTGGGTCTACAAGTTTTCTTTCACCAACGTCATCCCAACAGGTTGGTGTATGACATCTCTTTCTGTATAACGCTTCATATGGTGCCATCTGAATACTCGAATGGAAGCTATTGTTATAGGAAAATTCTACGAGAGGTAAGTATTGATCCCACATACCCTGAAAGTCAAGTGAGCAAGATCTCAACATGTCTTCTAGGGTTTGAATAGTCGGTTCTGATTGTCCATCTGTCTGAGGGTGGTAAGCAGTGCTCAAATGAAGTTTAGTATCCAGGGATTTCTGAAGACTTTTCCAAAATCTTGAAGTAAAACGGGGATCACAATCAGAAACAATCGATAGGGGTACTCCATGAAGTCTCACAACTTCATTAATGTATAGTCTTGCTAGACGTTCCAGGGGTAGATCTTCTCTTATAGCAAGAAAATGTGCTGACTTGGTAAGTCGATCAACAATAACCCATATTTCATCGTTCCTTCTAGGAGTCTTTGGTAGCCCCATGACAAAGTCCATCGTAATATTGTCCCATTTCCACTCCGGTATGGGAAGAGGTTGCATGACTCCTCCAGGCTGTTGCCTTCCAGCTTTCACTTGTTGACAAACCATACATCTTGACACAAAATCAGCAATCTCCCTCTTCATGTTGTCCCACCAAAAATATTCCTTCAAATCTCTATACATTTTGGTGCTCCCAGGGTGTATAGAGAAATTGGAACTATGAGAATCATCCAGCAATTCCCTTTTCAGATCAGGTAAATCAGGAACACAAAGTCTCTTCCCGAATTTCAAAATTCCATCTTCATACACAAAGTCTCTCAATCTCCCATCATTCACAGCTTTAATCTTCTTCTGAAATTCTTTATCATCGGTTTGAGAACTCTTAATCCTTTCTAGTAAAGATGGTTTGGCAACCATTTGAAAAAGCATTGATGTTTCACCTTCCCTGGTTATTCCCATATCCATATTCACTAGATCCATGAAAATTGGATCCCTTTCAATTCTCATCATGTTCAAAACTCCATGGTATTTTCTGCTCAAAGCATCTGCCACCTTGTTTACTTTCCCTGGGTGGTAGTGTATCGTGCAATCATAATCCTTGAGTAATTCAAGCCATCTCCTTTGCCTCATGTTGAGTTCTTTTTGTGAGAAAATATACTTCAAACTCTTGTGATCAGTATAAATCTCACATTTTTCACCATAGAGGTAGTTCCTCCATATCTTCAAAGCAAAGATCACAGCTGCTAACTTGAGATCATGAGTAGGATAGTTTTGTTCATGAATTTTCAACTGTCGTGATGCATAGGCAATAACTCTATCATTCTGCATAAGGACACAACCAAGTCCTTTCTTTGATGCATCACTATAAATAACGAACCCATCATTCCCCGATGGTAGAGTCAATATAAAAGCATTGACTAATCTTTTCTTTAATTCTTCAAAATATTCTTCAAACTCTTTTGTCCAAACAAATTTAACCCCTTTATGTGTGAGCTTCGTTAATGGGTTAGCCAATCGGGCAAAATTCTGGACGAAACGTCGATAATAACCTGCCAAACCAATAAAACTACGTACCTCAGTTATACTCGTAGGTGCTGGCCATTCTTGGATTGCCTTGGTCTTAGAAGGATCAACAGAGATTCCATCTTTAGAGACAATATGGACAAGAAAAGAAATATCCTAAAGCCAGAATTCACACTTGCTAAACTTCCCATATAATTCATGCCTCTTCAGAGTCTTCAAGATAATGCGCAAGTGATTTTAATGATCTTCGTAGGTTTTGGAGTATACCAAGATATCATCAATAAATACCACCACAAATTCATCGAGATACTCCTTGAAAACTCTATTCATCAGATCCATGAATACAGAGGGTGCATTAGTCAATCCAAACGGCATTACAGTAAACTCGTAATGCCCGTACCTGGTTCGAAATGCTGTCTTCGGAATATCTTCCTTCTTCACACACAACTGATGGTATCCAGATCGAAGGTCAATCTTTGAAAAGTATTGAGCTCCATGCAGTTGGTCAAATAAATAATCAATACGAGGTAGGGGATACTTGTTCTTTATCGTTATAGCATTGATCTCCCTGTAGTCGATACATAACCTCATAGATCCATCTTTCTTTTTAACAAAAAGAACAGGGGCTCCCCATGGAGAAACACTAGGGAGAATAAATCCCTTATTACTCAATTCCTCTAGTTGTTTCTTTAGTTCAACTAATTCTACAGTGGCCATTCTATAAGGGGTCTTCGATATAGGCCTTGATCCAGGAATTAAATCAATGGAAAACTCAACTTCTCGTTCTGGAGGATATCCAGGTAAATCTTCCGGAAATACATCTACAAATTCTTTAACAACAGGTACATCCTCTATTTGAACATTCCTTTCCTCACCCGCAGTTATTTCATTCTCTTCCTCCCCAATAATTGAATTTAGTTGAGCTATTGAGGGTGGATCTAAATAATAATTAAGTGGTGACGATTCTGCTCTAAAGATAAGGTGTTCCTTATCATTATCATCAAGAATCGTAACCTCTTTCTTCTTACAATAAATCTTCACATCATAGTCCGAAAGCCAGTCCATACCGAGGATTATGTCAAACTCAATCATAGGTATGACGATGAGATCAGCAGATAACGAACATTTATGTTCTCTAATGGGGACTGATTCACAAAACTTTGTTGCAATGATACTTCCCTTAGGAGTTTTAACTGACAACTCCCTTATTAAATCAAATTGGAAATATCTAATTTTCTTAGCAAACTGGGAAGATATGAAACAATGCGACGATCCAGAGTCAAATAATGCATTTGCTAAACTTGAGGAAACCATTAAATTACCTGCCACCACGTCTTTTGGAGCTTCTACCTCTGCAGTAGTGATAGCATAAGCCTGGCCTTGATCCCTTGGCCTTTTCTAAGGTAAGTTCTCCTGACGCTTAGGACATTCATTTGCATAATGCCCCATCTCCCTACAATTGTAGCACTGAACGTTGGTAGCTTCCTTCTTCCCCTTGCAATCACGAGCTTGGTGGCCTTTTTCACCACACTTGTAACAGACTCCCATTCCCTTCAAGCAAGTACCCAGGTGTTTCTTCCCGCATTTACCACAGGATGGATATTCAACCTTTCCCTTCTTCCCCTTATTTCCATTCCCAGATTGATCAGCAGGTCTCTTCTTCTCTTGCTTTGCTTTAAAGTCATAAGACTTATAGAATTCCTTTTCGGTATTGATAGCACATGAGACAATGTCTTCGTACGATGAAAAGGATTGTGAGACTAATGCTCGACGGAGAAATGGTTTTAACCCATCAAAGAAACGATCAATCTTACTTCTTTGGTTACGTATATAATCACCAGCGTACCTTGCTAACCTTGTAAAGTTAGCCTCATACTTTGCGACATTCTCATCCTCCTTCTATCTCAGACTTAGAAATTGCCTTTCCATATCTGCTCGATGGTCGCGAGGGAAGTATTTTTCTAAAAACAGATCTTTGAACTCCCTCCATTCCATATTTGATACTTCATCATCTTCCTTCATGTTTTGAATCAATGACCACCATTGATCATCATCTCCAGTGAGGCGGTAAACTGCCATGATAACTTTTTCCCTTTCACTGCTCCCCAAAGCTTGAAATATTTTCTCTAGGGAATTTATCCATTGCTCAGCTACTAAGGGATTTGTACTCCCATTGAACGTTGGTGGTTGTTTCCTCATGAATCGATCTAACATTGATCCTCCACGCTGTGGATCAGGGTGCTCCATACAGGTAAGGTTATTATTCATAACCTGAGTAAGTTTTCCCAGTATGGTGATTAGTTGATCGGCACCAGTTGCATCACCAGCCCCACTATAATTATCTTGAGCAGGAGGGCAATCCCTACATGGAGTGCGTGCATTGATACAGTTTCCATTTCTTCCACTAGGCGCCATTTCTAAAAAATGGCATAAACTAGATCAGTTTATGAATCAAAATACATAATCCCATACTTATAAAACACTCAACATAAATTGAACTATTTATGGATATAATCCATAATCATAAAAATGTTTTCTTTGAGGAATTATATACTCATAAACCCTTCATAATGATTTGTAAAGAAAATGAGAGTTATCCTAAGCATATCCCCCGGGAGTGTCGTAACCAAGAGTGCAGCAAGGCCCGTTGTCGTGCACCAGTTCCCGTTCGAGTCTAGCTCAAAGCGATGTTTTTGGGTTTTAACCCTAGGTACATCTGTGCCAGAGCCGCCTCTACCTGCTCGTATCCAGACAAGGATGTATTGCTCAGAAAACTCACAAAATCTCTACAATACCAAAATTCTAGGAAGTTCTTCTATACTAATCCTCAAAGTTTATCTTAGGTCTACGTGCTCTAATCAGAGTTTATCTAAATCTAGCTTCCAAGGTTTGTACTAAACTTCCTCTAATACCAACTGTAATTCCCCGACCCTAGTTACCCAGAGTCGGTGCATTATTACATAACATTGGCATGATCACAAGAAAGATCAAATCTCGAAAGACCGATTGGTTTAGTAGCCTTGGAAACACTAGATATATTCATAAGTTTTACATTACATCATAAAATGAAAAACTACTACAACAACATAATGTCTCCATAATCCACACTCATATCCCCACATAATATCCCTACAGGTCATTCATAATTTACTTCTCACTTCCTGGGAAAAATAAAACATAGAAAAGGGGTGAGCTCAAATGCCCAGTAAGGATAACAATATAGCGGAAACTTTTATAAATAAGAATAAACATTTAAGGCAATGTATAACTAAAACAAAAGCCTATCAAACATGAACTTTCAACATGGTATGGCATAAATAAAATTAAATAATTCCATTTACTTATTCACATGGATATTTTACTAATCGAATAATCACATGCAAAAGTCAATAACTACTTTCATAATGTTGGAATGCATAATGCCAGACTATCATAACCACATAGTCAAGGCCTCGTGCCAAGACTACAAATAAGATTTTTCCAAGGCCTTGTGCCAAGACACTAGTTTGTATCATGAGACCTACCGATGCATCGAGGAGCTATAGCGGGCTCCACCCGTCACTTACTAAGTCCAATGCATTCCCATATGAAAAGGTTTAAACATAACATAAACATTCGTATTAAAACTAGCATACGAAATGTAAATAATTTCACCATAAACTATGAATGGTATAAAAATAGCACATCCACAGTCAAACATATCATAAAACCTTCAATACAATATAGAAGTTTTGTATCATAATAAATCAACTTCAAATAATCTTAAAATCCATCAAAGGATGTTGACATAGATGAAATCAATATTCTTTTTAAAGAAATATCTCCTTTTAATTTGAAATCATTTAAGATACATATAAAATAAAACATTTTCTTTGAAAATATTCTTATAAGCTTGTAAGGTAAGCTTTGAAGATTTTATAATGGCAGAAAATATCCGCACCCGCCGTATAAGTTAAAAAAAACATTCTTACCTTAATTCTGTTGAAAAGGTTAAAAAGGACCTTGTTTTGAAAATGACCGAAATATTCCTTTATAAACCACTTATAAAAGTCAAAAAGGGTATAAATGACTTTAACTCATATTCTAGTAAATAGTAAAAATGTTTTGAAATACATTTTTAAGAAACATGGATGTGGATGATAAAGAGATCCCAGTAGATTATTACGTATAAACAACCTTGGATAATGAAGAGATTGTGAAATAACCCTTACCTTGTACTTTTCCTTGGTTGGGGTAGGTTAACCACCTGTATAATGGTGAAATAATTGTTATTAAATTATACAATAATCAAATACATTAATATGATATCATATATGATCTTTTAATATTGATTTGATAATAATATCTTAGTATTATCGTTGTTTCAGGTGTCAACTTACTTGTTTTCTTTTATATGTTTTGTTACGTAAGACATGTTTGTAAAGGATAGGTTTTATATTATTCATATCCAGAACGATATCAAGTCCTTAAACATCATTTTTTAAATCATCAAATGATAATTACACTTGAATGGATACGATGGAGAATGAATCTCATCGCGTTCGTGGAGACGGTAGTCTGTACGTACGCACGAGCGACAATATCATTCTTTTGATATTAAAATAATATATAAATGGATGGTATATAATATATACAAAATCCTTAACATGTTATATTTATTATTTACATGAGTTACACATCATTATTATACCCATCCAAATAATATTATATTGAATAACAATTACACCACGACGTGGAGACGGTAAGCCGTACGTACGCACGTATGGTGACATGTTATTCAAAGGGTGGATAGAATAATGAAAATGGTTGTACAATATTTATAATAACATCACAGTATATATATGATACTGGATTTATTATTTTAGAATGGTAACAACAAAGGAAGAAGAAGTGGAAGAAGAAATGAACTTAGAAAAGGGGTGGTGAAAATATTACCTCTTCTTCGGGTTCTTCCTTTTGATTTGATCAAAAGGGCTCCTTAGGTTGGCTTTCTGATCAAACTAAGGCCTCTAGGTTGTAGTGAGGGAAGTTGGGAGAGTATTTGGGCAGGGTTTGGATGAGCCAAGTGGCTTGAGAGGTGTGAGGAATGAGTAGAAGTGGTCTCCTTTTATAAGGGAGAGGAGGGGCTCTTTAGGAAAGAGTGAAAGTATTACTTTATAATATAATTATATTCGGTTCATAATGGTCCAAAAATCATTGAGGTCGAAGATAAGATGACTAATTTTCTAAATAACATCAACCAATAAGAATTGGACAGGTTTTAGATAATATTTTAATCATTATAATCTTATTTATTTAAATGATTTATTAATTAGGTAAACATTGCATCATTATTTTGTCATTAATAATTTAAATTATTTGATGTCTAAAAATTATAAATAAAATATCATTATGTAGGAAATCGTTTTAGCTTTCTAATGAATATTTATAATCGAAAATCCAACATGTATAACCCTATGTAAAAATTGTTCTTCTAAAAGATGTAAGCTTATGCCATTTTTATTTTTATTTTAACTTTATTAATATAATGTGTCCCTACCACATACAAGTGGCTCTAAGGGGTCCCCAAATCAACCCAAGGATGCCCATGGTCGGGTATGTATCCACCAATATGGTTAGGACACGTTTTAGGGTAATTTTGTATTATTATAATATTATTTTTTAACCCTTATTTACCGGATTTACCCTTTAACCATGGTAAATAAAATATTTACCGCAGTAATTATTCAAAACGTGTAAAAATAAAAGTTACCTATTTATATAATTTGGAAATCATGATTCCAAATATGTAATCCATTTTTCCAAATTCAAAACACAGAAGTGGCAGAAATTAATTTAAAATTAATTCCCGTTGTTAAAATAAAAAGCGTGTTTTTAAGAGATAATAACTATCAAAAGATTGACACTTGTTTATGTCTGGTTTAATTGTGAAATTATGTCCAATGACCAACATTATATTAAATGGTAAAAATATATTCTAAATATACTTTAAAACCACTCAAATTCACAATTTATCACTATTAATTATTTTGATTAAAAAAGTTGTTTTTAATTAAAATTTAGTAATTTTCACTATTCATCAAAATTTGAATGTTATCCGAAAAGTACCAAAATTTCACCTTAGGCTAAATTCGATATTCCGAATCCAAAAATGAAGTCCATTTTAAAATATAAAATATATATAATTTCAAAATTTAGGCATTACTATTCATAACGGCTAGTTTGATTGGTTGTGGCGTGTGTTAGAACTCGAGGTTGCGTACAACACACGCTATCGCATTATTCGAAGGGAAACGTACCGTGGAAGCTTGGGGTGTTACAATACGAGAGCCTCTATCTATTCTCTTATACTTACTAGAGTGATGTGTATCCAATACAAGCCTTTGATTGAAGTTTAGCTTCACGAATTGATGGTTCATCACCGCATTGATCGTCGGGACATCGAAGGTGTCATTAGATCTACATGATAGTACTAGGATTTCAATGATTGAGGGAACCCAAACTTTTGAATCATGTGTGGAAAATCTAGAGGTATCCAAATTTGGTTTCTTAGATCAATGGTCACTAGACATGAACTAAATTCAATCACGTATTTGATTCGAACCATTTAATTATTATTTTTTAATTTTTGTGCTTAAATTATTCACATGAGATCCTTAGACATTACTGGGGATCAAATCACTGGAGGCAATGAAGTTATGTTGATCTGGTGATGAATTTTTTAAAACTCTAGCCTATCCACTACTGTTGCATTCCTCAGTAACTTTAGTGACACTATCTCTTCAGTGATAGGTTTATCATCTATACAAACCATAAGAGCTTGTGTTACATCTTCTCTTAGGAGGATCTTAGTATGAGGAAGATTCATTGGATGGAGTATCTATAGACATTTGAATTTGAGATGACTAATGCTCTGGGAAAATATAATTTCATTGAAGATTATCTCAGTAGAAAAACACTAGAGATGCAGGAACTTAGAGAGAGACCTTCATAGGAGTAATGAAATCTGATGCATTTGATGGCTAAGTGACTAGTGGATGCATTTGAGGATCATGGAGTTATGACATGTGTACCATTAGTTATCATGTATTCTTTAGTGGTATAGATAAATTTTACCTAGGAGTCAAATCCCACGTGCATTGTGATGTGTGAGAACTTGGTAGGGGATGATTCAGTATTAGGGTAGTTCTTAGATGAGGAAGACGTGATTTTCATTCATGAGAGGGTAGTAGTGCCAAATTCCTTGAGAGAGGATATATTTAGAGACTCTCATTCTTCAAAATGGACAGTGCATCTAGAGTCTATGAATATGTACCACAATTTACAACATCAGTTTTTGTATCCATGTATAAAGAGAGAAATTTCCAATTTTATTTCATGATGCTTTAACTTCTAAAGGGTAAAGGATGAAAATTAGCATCATAGTGGTTTTCTTTAGTCACTTTAAATTCCTATATGGAATTTGGATGACATTACTATGGAATTTATGATGGGATTACCTAGGACCCCAAGGTGTTGTGATGCTATTTGGGTGATAATTGATTGGATAATGAAAGTATACCATTTCTTTCTAATTGAAAGACACTTTTAGTGGATGAGTTAAGAAATCCGAATGTATTAAAATTTTATGTATTCATGGAGTTCCTTTGATCATTGTGTTAGATAGGGATCCATGTTTCACATTGCGGTCTTGGTAGGACTTAAAAAAGGCTTTGGGTACCCAGATGAAATCATGTATAGTGTATCATTAGTAGATGAATGAACAATCAAAGAGGAAAATTCAAATATTAGATCATATATTATGAGCATGCATTTTGGATATTAGGATTACCACCTAACTTTGATTGTGTTCACATGAAACAAAAAAAATCCAAAATTCAATTCAAATGGAACTTTATGATACTCTTTATGGGTGACCATTTTACTCACCACTATGTTGTGATGAGGCTGGTGATGTTGTAGTTGTGGGTCCAAGATTGGTAAAATATACCATTAAGAGAGTGTAGTTGATCTAGAAGCAGTTAATAACCACTTAGAGAAGACAGTAATCGTATAATGATAGGAATAGGCCACCTTTGGAGTTCATTGTGGGTGATTGAGTTTTCTTGTGGGAAACTTCTCGATTAGGGAATTGATGGTTGAAAAATAAAGGGAATATTGTTCCTAGATTTTTTGAACTCTTTCATATTACTGAGTGTATCAGGATAGTGGTCTACCATTTAGATATTCCTCCATGATATTGAGGTATCCATGTTGTGTTCCATGTGTCTTAGATCTGAAGGTACATGCCCAATCCAATGCATGTGATCAACTATGAGGACATTGAGATAGAGATTAACACATAATTTGTGGAGCACCTGATGTGCATCATAGATAAAAGCAAGAAAGTGTTGTGAGGGACGATAGTTCCACTTGTTAGATTCCTATGAAAGTATTCATAGATTCAAGAGGAGACTTGGGAGTAATATTACAATGTTCAACCTCAATGGCTTGAGTTTTATAAGCAGGGCTGCTAAAGGCACTTCTCTAGGATGATAAGACATTAAAGGGGGAGATTTATAACGTCATCAGTTTTAAAATAATATAATTTTGTGTTCCATAATGGTTTAATTCAAGTTCAGAAAGCGTTTGAGGTTATTAGTAGAAAAAATAGGATTTGGGGAATTTTAGGGCACACTATGATCAGGACTATGCTTTAGTATAGGAAATTTTACACTTAGAACCCACCTATGTAAAACAGGAAAGACCAACACACCCAAGCTAGGTGTGGTCTCATGTGTGGAGCGATGTTGGTCCTCTTGTGGACCATGGCCATAACGACCTCTCCATGCCATAGTGGAATATGTGGTGAGTCTAAAATAGGTATAAATTTTATATTATTCCTTGATGGCTCACTGTGGTGGAGATCTTAGGTATAGAATCATTGAGTCCACCATAGGCATGGTGGAAATTTCTATGTTGTTTTGGCACTATTTTCAGAAGTTTGAAATAACTAAAATGGTCATTGGCCTTTGGGGGTTCTAGGTGTTTTGAAGAGGAAACATGTGTGATCTTTATGGAAGCTTGTTTAATTCCATTTGACTCAGTTTTTCCCCTATTAATCGATTCATCCTCCTCCTCTTTCTAGTTACATAGATATAGGATATTTTAGGATAAAACTAGGGAGAATATTTGGGTGTTATTACTTCTTTGAATAATATCTTAGGGTGATTAATTCCTTCAGGATCTTATTTGTGTTGATATAGGATCATGGGGATATCAGACTCTCTTATCTAGACATTTTTACAAGGGTGATAGATTCAATTCCTTTTACTATACCTAGATCTACCATTGATGTTGGATTTCATTGGGTTAGTGATATGGTTATACACTCTTAGATTGATTCCCTTCTTGAATCTTGTTCTATAACCCCTATTATATTAGATTGGAATTGGTTCTAGAGACCCCTTAGCATGAATTTTTTTTGATTGGTTTGTAGATGTGATACATGTGATGACTCTCTTGAGGAATATTGACATTTTCATCAACACACTAAAGGTAGGAAGTCCTTAACATCTTGGTCTATTTTACGGAGTTTTTTTGGCATGGCTTGATTGTGTGTATGTGCCTAGTGTAGAGACCCTTACATGATAGGTATGTTTGAAGTGCATAGGGTGGCCTATGAGACCTTTTCTTAGTTATAAATTGTGTATTCCTTGCTATATCACACATTATATGCAATTATTTCATAGCCAATGGAAATTTTAATATTCCATGTTGTTCTTTTCTATGTTGTGTATTATTTGTATAATATTTTATAGCCTTTAGAAAACTTATTCTGATATTTCCATGTTTCCCCTTTATATTTTTTGTATTACCTGTGTTATATTTCATATCCTATGGAATAATTTCCGTGATATATTATTTCCTTGATATGTTATACCTTACATATGGTTTCTTACATAGCCAGTGGAATATCTATTTCAGTATTCAGGTTGAGAGGTGGATCAAACAAACTTAGTCAGCCCCTTAGAGGGAGAGTGTGGATGAAATGACTCATTGGTTGCAGCTTTTCATAGGATGGTTAGTGCATGAGATTGAAATGAATTTAGACCATGTGGGAATTCTATATTCCATTGGAAGAGGGTTTATATGCTGATATGATATACCACAGGGTAATTCCCTTGCGTGTGTGTAGAGTCTCATTGGTTAGGGAATGCCGAGCATGCATACCATTGGAGGTGAGAAGGTAGCCATGAGTCATGGGTACGACTTAGCTTAAAGAAGGGTGTGGGTTTGTTACTTAAAATTGTGACATGCATTCTCCTTAAAGGTGGATGAAGTTACATATCATTGTATAAATCATGTGATAACTAATTGTTATACTCTTTTGGTATGGAATTGAAGTAGGTATGACCAAGGTTTGTGGAATCTTGGTTAGTGCACAATAACTCGATACATGATTGGTTTTATGCTTGTGTGTTCATTTACCTTTCCATCATGACATACACCACTATATACATGTGAAATTATATTAAGGATGCATTGGTGGTATCCTACTATGTTTATACAGACACCCTACATAGGAATGTTAGTACATGTGTAGAATTAATGATCATGGATCCTAATAAGGGAAAGGTTCCTATGGCAGGTTGTTGAGGAGTTTGGAGTTGAGAGAAATAAAAAATTCTAGGACAGGCTTTGGATAGCTGTTGTAACTCTTTTATTTGTTATATTTTCTTATTACATTACTTATGATTTCTGTCCTTCCACGTTGAGGGTCTATTTGATTATTATTGTATGACCTGAAATGAAATATGTTACATTATTTATTCATGTTATCTTCTACTATGTTTTTTTAGTTTTATTATGTTTATGATATTATTTTTTCATGTATGTCTATGTTTATCCAGGGTATAGTCTCAAGAAATCACTTTAGACCCTTACCGCTAGTCAGCGGCCTCTTGCATATGGGGAAGGCTATGTAGATAGAAAAAGGGTTTTCACTACACCACGGGGAAGGGAGTTTCAATGGATGGTGTGAATATTTTATGATAAATAATTCAGGAAATTCATGAGCTATGTTTTGAATGATTCATAATCATGTACCTCAGATTGTATACCTTGATTCAAGCCAAAGTTGAAGGAGATTTTCAGCATTTGTGTTGGTGAACAAATTTTGAATTAATTTACACTAAATGGAGTTATGATAGTTGAACAAAAGAGTATTTATAGTGGATTAATATTGGAGGAATCATGAAATAAGTTTTGGGAATTTATAACGACCAAATCAGGTGATGTTAATTGACTATTCATTGGCTCAGGATATCTCTTATTAATATAGTAGACTGGTTATTACAGGAGGTAAACAAGGTAGAGAGACTATGTACATATGTTGTATATTCAAGTTAAAGAGGGAAAATGGTACTTTTAAACCAACGAGCACACTTTCATATTAAAAATATGTTGTTGTGATGAGGATTCATTAAAAAATTATGGAGTAGCTAGAGGAATTCAATGAAACCCATTTATACCTGGTGAAACCATGAAAAATATGATAGTGAAGGGACCAACATGTCTATAAACTATGTGTAGATCCTTCCCTAAGTAGTGAAAAAAGGTAGAGGAAGATGATAGTGAGACAAAGTAGGGGAAGTGGTCCTTGAGAGATAATGGGTCTACCCAAAATATTGTAGGATAGTGAGCCTGATAAAAGAGTGACCTAACCTGAACCCCACCATTATTTGGTACATATAGTGGATTTTGGTTCAAAACACATCAATTTTGGTTATCATACTTCTTGACATAGTCTAAATATTGATTAAAGATCTAAGAAGGTCTATTGTTGTTATATTAAAATTCCCATAACATATTGGGGTTATCTTTTTGAAGGTACTTCATTCCACTTCATTTTTCATGAGTTTATCTTAGAACCTCATTTTAAGCAAAGATTCATGTGCTTCAAGAAAAACATATATGTCTATGAGAATAGTGAAGTCTAATAATAACCGTTACCCTAGTATTTTCATATAATTATATCCATCTTGGATCATCTTTTTAGCTCTAATGGTCTTGACCTCAATGTCTCATTGATAGGATTTGGGGTAATGTGAGAGACACTCTAAGGGGTGTGAATCATAGTGATCAAAATTTACACAGTTTTACCCGTTTTAATCATTCCTATCACTCTAACATTATTCCATCCATTGTTAGTATGAAAAATATTAAATTATTTTCTTATCCGTTTTTATAATCACTTACCCACACATGTTTAATAGTAAATCTATTACAAGGGATCCAAGTATTTACATTATCCACCTTTCAAAATGGATTTGTTAATTTAAGGAACATTGAAAATTACTAATGTAATATAAAAAACTCTAATACATTATCAATGATGGATTTAGGATTTCTTATAATCCAAGACTCACCACATTTACACATTTATTCAAGAAAACTACATAACCTTTGGATCCCTTGCATTATATGATAATAGAACTTTAAAAATGAGGCTAGATGACTAATAAAAATATGGAAAATATATTAATTGTATATATCACTATAATCTAGATAGTTACCAGTGATATTAATGTTCTATATCTTAAAATATGGCATGAATGAATTTCTTTGATTAATTTGGATCATCCTTTGTGATCCAACATCTTAAAAAATTATCATGAATGCCCATTCTCCTTTCAAAAAAATTATTCTCTTGGATATGAAATACACTTATTCTCTTTTATTCTTCTCACAGATCTTTAATATTTACCCTCTTCTTTTAGGGTGATCAACCTTTACCCATTTTTTACACTTAATTATTTCTCTCACTCAAACATATTTCCATCCACTATTAGTGGGAATGGACCTTAAATTATTTTCTCATCCAATTTTATAATCACTTACCCACACATGTTGAATAGTAAATCAATCACAAGGGATAAAAGGATTTACATGGTTCACCTTTCAAGATTTAGAGGTTAATCTAAGGCATGTGGAAAATTACTACCATAGAGTACAAACCTCTAATACACTACCAATGGTGTATTTTAGATATCATCCAATCCAATCCTCACCGCCTTTATAATTTAATGAAAGTAAGCTACCCAACCTTGGTTTTCCTTGAAAAAGAGGCTCATTGAACTTTGCAAATGCGGCTTGATAACCTATACACATGTGGAAATGATATTACTAGTATATCCCACTATAGGTCAAATAGGTTACATTGATTTTCATGTGACATATCCATAAATATGACATTAATTAATTTCTTTATTCAATATGGTTCAGCCTTTATGTTCCAACATATTAACAAAGTGGCATAAATACTCTTTCTCCTTTCACAAAAATTATTCTCTTGGATATAAAATGTATTACTTCACTTTTCTTCTTCTCATAGATCTTTAATACTCATTATTTTTTTACAAGGTGATAAACTATTGACTAGTTTTTACCATTTTTAATTATTTATTTCACTCTAATAGATTTCCATTAATCATTAGTGGGAATTATTTTTATTTTTTTTCTTATTAGATTTTCTAATCATTGGAGTTGGGGTATTATAGTTGGTATCAAATAAATATTAGTAGAAACTTTAGGAACTAGATTTAGAATAATATAGTTCAAGAACACAACTCTATGAAAAAATCCTTAGGATATTATTGATATATTTCTATATTATATGACATAAATTTACAATAAATTCATAGGAATTGCATATTATGATTTATAATTCATAATTCTATTCACGAACTAATTATGAATATGATTTTATTTATAAATAGAATGTAAATGAAGAAATAGAAGCCCTGAAAACACCTGTAATAAATGTAGTGATTTTCTTCCAGTGAAATTCCATCAATCTGGAATTATAACTATGAAAATTATAAGTATATTAAAGTAGTTGACTCAAGTTATGACCAATAACTTTTTCCATATGGAATAACATGTTTCTATATAACATGGTATAACAATATGATGACCCATATATTTGTTTGTCTCAATTACATGGCATAAAGAAAAATTTTCATTACATACATTCCCAAGATCTTTTAGGTTTATATTTTTAGAGAATTAGGGAAAACACGAACAAAAACCATATTTTTTCAACCAAAAAACATTTTTCCCGCTATATAAGAAACCAGTTAATCCATAAAAATCTCTACAAATCTCCCATAAAACCTCCATACAAGATACTCTTCTAGATACAACATATGTATTACTTTTATTTATAACATAGGTAAATGAAATTATAAGAATAGAGCAAGCTCAAATTCCCAATAAGAGATAAATAATGGAATCCGAACATAACATAGGTAAGACTTAGGGAATAACATGAGAATATTAACCTAAGGGCATGAAGATAAGTATATGAGGCATAACATGATCCTAAATAAATGAATCATAACTTGTAAATGTGGATACAATGTAAACATGAGACATTAATAAGAATATCACCAAAGTTCATCACTAAGGTGTTATAAAATCACATTACTAAGGATGTTCACCATGGTATCATAAAACATTACCAAATAATGAGGCCTAGGTATCATGAACAAGTCATATCTAGATATAAATTCTTTTCCCAATGCATTAGAGCACTATCAAGGTTCACCTTTCATATTACTAAGGTTTTTCACCAAGGTATCATAAAACATTACCAAGGCATGCTGTAAAGGTATCATAAACATGTCATCTCTTGAAATTAGTTCTTTACCCAATGCATTGGAGCATTATCAGGGAACACCCATCATATAAACAAGGTTTTTCTCTAAGGTATAATAAAACATTACCAAGGAATTATTCCGTAATATCATAAGTGAATATAATATGAATTAATAAAGTGTTCTTACATAGATTTTAAATATATTTTTTGAATCATTAAGAAATTTTTTTTGGAAATAAAAAATATCATTGACCTTTTTGAAAATATTTGTATAAATATTTTATAAAAATAAGGGAATAAGAATTTCTTTGAGAAAAAATGAAGATGTAGAGAGTAAGTTTCATAGAAAAAGACAAAGATGGTAGAAATATGCGTTCACAAGGACAACCAAATTAAAAAGGGATTTTAGGAAACATTTTTAATGTTATTTTCAAAGATGAAGTCATAAGTAACTTTCAAAAATTATTTTCAAAAAGATGAATTGAAAACCTTAAAAACATTTACTTGTGAAAAAGATACTTCAATAATAGGTCCTTTTAAAGACATAGAGGTTATTAAAAGAAATGTGGGGTCGAAGATAAAACATTTTATTTTAAAAATATTGAAAACCTTCTTAATGTTTTGAAATATCATTGTCAAAAAATCACATCATAAAAAGTGTAACAAAACATCCTTTGTAAAATAGGAGAAGTGAAGTATGGATGTCACATGAGATAACACATAATTAAGTTTCCAATGATGAAGGATAACATTAGTGGGAAAGAAAATATAGACAAGGAGGGGAAAGTTTCATTAAAGAGGATGATAATTATTCTAACAAATTATATAGTTTTTATGAGGAAGAAATTCATCAAAGAGAAATATTTGAATCAAAAGTTCCATTTTCCCTATAAATAAAGAGAAATTTCCATGAATTAAAATCTTAGGGTGAAATCAACCAATATTTGAAGAAGGAAGCTTAATAAGAAGCATTATAACTCAATGAATGTATTTGAGTTAAAAAAACACTTTCAACTTTGATATCTTTGGAATTGAAATTCATTTAAAAAAAGAACATGATATGGATATTCAAACCTCATGAATTAAATGAATATAGTAAAATACATTTTGTAACTTCCCAACCTATATTTCCTAAAAATCACATGAGTGGAGACACTACGTGACCTCACGAGAGCCTCCCAGTATACAAGAGGCTACTAACTAGCAGTGGGGGCCTAATGGTGGAGGTGGTAGACTATACCCTTGGAAATCATATCCATACACTATAAACATACTAACATATAAAAACCTATATTATAAAAAAAGAATATAGTGAAAACATAGTCTGATAAAAAAATTCACCCATTTCATACATGTAAAATGAACTAGGCCCCCAAAGTGGAAATCCAAAACAAATAATATAAAATATAAGCAAATAAATAAACAAAATGCCTCAGAAATCATTTGGAGTCCTTCCTAATAGTGCCTCCAACTTCTTAATCCCTAGATCAACTATCTTTCATATGTACCTTTCCCTTACCTAGATCCTTAATCATGAAGTCTATATGCACATCAATATTCCCATATAGGGTGTGAGTAATAAAAACTAGTAGGACACCACCAATATGTCCTTAAAATTAGTGAAAAAATATAACCGTTGTATTCCATGATAAATGTAACTAGTAAAGTGATAAATCACAACATATTCCAAACATTCATGTTCCAACTAAGATACCACGATCCTTGACCATACCCACTTCGGCTCTATGTTAGAAGGATAGTCTAAACAGAATTCATGATCATAGTTATCCCTAAGGCTAATGAGTATCTATGAATAGTTCCAAGGCTGACAAGCCAGGTCAGGACACATGGCCATCAAGCCTTCTCTCTATCATTAATCAAGCCACAAGACCATCATATCCTATTTATTCCTAGGTTCAAGACACACAACCATCATAACCCACTATTATTGCCTTAGGTCTGGCCTCAAGGTTTTCATGACCCTACCCAATGTTTGGGTCCATCGTCATCATCATCACCTTTCATGCACACTCCCCCTTTAAGAGATAACCGTATCATGATGGTCCACCTATTCTGAATATTAGTAGAAATACCTCCAAAGGCATGGTAATCACTCACAACATGGAATATCATATATAGGAAAAAGAACATAACATATCATCATGAGAATAGGAAGCAACATAAAAGTACATGTGATTAACATCAACCATGGTCTAACAATATATATAGACATACTCTTAGAATTAAGCATCATATGTGGGAATCACATGCTACACATTCACACACATATGATCAAAATATAGAATGGTCAATAAATATATGCCAACACAAGTATCACATTAAGGTAACAAGAGTATACAAGGCCCTAAAAGGTAAATAAATTCTTACCTTTAGCACATTGATGATATCTCTATGACCCGTTAAGAGACAACACCTGAGTCACACCCGAGCACTAATTAGATCAATCATACACATCAAGGACCTCTAGAAACAATTCCAAATAAAACTTATCGAGGTTATAAAATGATATTAAAGAATATTTTAAGTCTAAGGGATTTAATCTACACCAACACACCTCTCATTATCTGCCAACATCACTAGATCTATACTTGATCAAAGAGACACCACCAATGCACAAGATTTTTCACCGATCTATTAATGATCCAAGAATTTTTCATTAGATGATATTAGAATCCATAGATCTACCCTTTAAATTCAAGATATATGATTTGTTTCAATATAATAAGGGTAGATATAGGATAACCATGAATAATGAAGGGTTATAGATCATATACTATAATTCCCTTATCACTACCATGGTTGGATCAGCTAAAATCAAGATCAGAAGGGAAGTAATTCACCAAGGAAGGATTTTGGAGTCTCTAGGTTCGAGAGGGATAGAATTAGAAATAAGAATGGGTCAGCTAAAATGAGTTTTTCCCTTTTAAGATGATTTTCAGGTCATTAATTCACACACACAAGGTTTAGTCGCATGATTTGACAAACTGTGCACCAATCGTGCAATGTTCTGCATCTATAGGGAACATGCATGGTTAGAAAAATCATGTTCCCTAACCATGAACCACCCTATGTGCCTCTTCCACAAGCTACACAATTTCCAAGAGAATCAACATGTTTCGAGAAAACCATGATCTAACCATACACCCTCACAAGGACCCAAAAACTCTCCAAAACTAATAAGAAACTCCTAAAACTCATTCCAAACAATTCATAGTTAAAACCCGCTTGAATAAAGGATGAAATTAACTCATAACACACTTGAAAAAAATTATTTCATTATATTTTCCCCATTTAAAGACTTATCATCCTTAATAATCATCTCTAGGAATCTTTATCAAACAACCATGGCCATTGAGCCCAAAAAACTAATTCCCACTTATAATATTCCTTATAGATCCTTCCATGCTCTCATAGGATTCGAATACGTGGCACTGTCTTTCCCCAAAAATTATTATAACTCTGGTCTACAATCCACAACAGGAATTCCATACATGATGCTTTAGGAACCAACTCAACATCTTTGTAGTTGGTCACATGCACATGATTAGGAATGTACCTCTAGATCTGAGACAGATGAAACACACTATGCTTACCTCCATTCCAAGGAAGAAGGTCCATATGGGAATCCATGGATCCAATGCATTCGATAATCATGAATGGTCCAAATAATATTGGTTCTAGATTTCCTTACTTATGAAACTATCAATTCCCTAACCGTGGAGTCACCCGCAAGAAAAAAATTCATCAATAGTGAACTCCAAATGTCACCTCCTCTGATCGGTATACAATTTCTACCTTCTATGAGTGGTGGTCAATTTCTTCCAATCATCTACACTCTCTTGGAGGTATCTTGAACCATGATCAGTCCCAAAATAGCTTCCTCATATTCCACATACCAACATAGTGGTAAATGACATGACCGACCATATATATCCTCAAGTGGTTCCATCTAAATATAATATTGTAATATTTTATTGCATGTGAATTTAACCAAGTCTATATGATCATATCAAGCTCCACCAAAACCTAGGATGCATGCCTGTAGCATATCCTCCAATATTTGGATCTTTCTCATTGATTGACCATTAGTTTGTGTATGGAAGATGGTACTCATATTAAATTGCATACCTAAAGCCTTTTTCAAGATTGACCAAAATCATGAAATGAATCACACGTCTCTATTAGATACAACATTCACTAGAACTCAATACAAGGGTACAATGTCACATACAAATAGATTCCCCAACTCATCTACTAAAAGGGTATCTTGAATCGATAGGAAATGTGCCACCTTCATCATTTGATCGATTACCACCCAAAAAACATCATGATAACTTAGGGTCCCAGGTAACCCCATCAAGAAGTCCATCATCACATCATACCACTTCCACACCAGTAACAAAAGTTATTGAAGAAAACCAAAGGGATGATGATGCTCTAACTTTATCCCCTGACATGTAAGGCAATGTGAGATAAGACCAGTCACTACACCAAATTCAGTAATTAGCAGTGGTTTAAGAAACATCTTCTAAATTTTTTTTCAAAATATAGTGGTAGTTTTTAAAAAATGGCCTCTAAAACTTTTTTTTATGTGCGACCCTTCTTCCCCCCTGAACTTGACACCCCACCCCATCTTCCCCCAACCCCATAAAACCCTAGAACCTTTTCACTAGTCTCCAACCCCATTAAACCCCATCGAACCCTAGCACTTTATTTTCATCCCCAGACCTCATCGAACCCTAGCCCCTCATCGTCACCCCCCTTCTCCACCTCACCGCCATCCACCTCCTCCATCACCACAACAACCTTCATTCCCTAATACACTGAACTATCACTACTACCACTCCCTGAGCCTAAGCTTGAGCTGCTGACCCCTATTTTCAAGCCCAAGCCCAAGATGTTGGACCCTCTCTCCTCAGTTTGAGGTAATTCACCCTTTTATTATATATTTTTGATTTTATATAATGTTTTGTTTCCATTTCTAGAAGTGTTCATTAGAGAAAAAATCTCAGAAGATAGAACATAACTACAAGAGATGATTCACATCATGTATGGTTATTCATGATATGAATTTTTTCTCAGTATATTCTTTGAATTTCATTTGAGTAATGAATGATTTTATTTTTGATGACATTCAGGATGTGGAATAAAATTCAAAACATTGATGAGTATTCAGATTTTAAAGCTGAGGTGACATGAGTTTCAGTGTATATGAAATCTCGATGATTCATGAATTGAATATCTCTATCACATCTTGAATCAAGTGGGGTCTATCCTATTTAAACCATCCAAACACATGCAATTTCAAATTTGTTCCCATTTCATTACTCTCGAATACAAGTTTCTCTCTATGAGTTTTTTGAGGTTATTTTCAATATAGTGGCTATTTTAATCAAATGATTAAGGGGAAAGGACTAGAAAGTTTGATAATTCTATGTAATTAAAATATTTATTTGAAATTGGAACCCAAATTTGGTAGATTGATTCCCACTTTTCTTTACATGCTCTAGAACTGTTAGTCTTATTTTTTCTTAATTTTTTTATTTTATTTATAAAGGAAATGTTGGATGATATCCTTTTTTAGAAAATCATTTTGGTTGAAATGGAATTTTTTTATTTTGAATAGTTTTTGGAAAAACACCTTTAGATTCATGGTTTTAAATTATGGTTTTTTTGTATAAGGAATGAAATATTTTTTGTTAATTTTTTCAAAAATTCATTAATTTTTAAGAAATTATTGGGTGTGAGACCTTTCCATATACTATAATTACTTGAGATCATATTTCATTGGATGACACAATGTTAGGTTCGAGCATGGGTCAATTCTAGATAAGGTAACCTTGGATTCATGTACATGTGATGACTTGACTAGTAGAATGGGATTCTTACCATGATTTAGGAATAATCCTAGTTAGATGCATGCATTTTATATTTGTGTTTGTGAATACGGAATAGATATTCCAAGTTGATGAAATTGATAAATTATTTCTTATGTTTATATTTAATTGAAATAAATTATTATATTGTTTTGGATTTTCTCCACATAGTTTTATTTATATTTTGAACTGCGAGCTAAGTTGTTCTATTCCTAGTGGAATGTGTGGAAATCATTTGGTTTGATTTCCTAGTAGTTATGATTACTAACCCCATCCATATGAACATTGGTGCGTATTCATATGATGATTTACATGATATTGGAAAGAGTAATATTTTTTATTTCTTTATTATTTATCTTAATTTAGATTTCTGGCGTCAGATCCTTGGATTTGGTCACGTCCTTACAGTCTGGAGTGGTTTCAATTTTGTTTTCCTGAGTCATGATTTATTATGGTGTCTCATTTTTTAGTTTCATATTTTCCTACCACTCAGATATTTTTGAATATTTGTCTTATTTTTGAGTTTTATTATTTACATTTCATAAAAAATATTGTTTGGGTTTAATGTTTTTTTTATTATCTTGACAGGTTTTGTTTGTTTTAAGGGGAAATTATCCCGTAATGATTTAGGGAGCCCTTGTAATTTTTTGATTACCATTGGTGTCTTGTTTCTATCTATTAGAAATACATATGTTAAATTAATAGGCAAGGGTTTTAATTCTAGATATAGAGTTTGTACTAAAGATAAAAATAGATTTGGGTTACTTAACTCAATGGTTTAAACTTCATATGAAAGATATGATGTATCAACCACTTTTTCATTGAATAAATAATAAAATACATAAAATAAATCAAAAGTTATTACATCTTCAGATGGTTGGATAAAATATTTATGTTTTTACTAATTATTTTTTATCAAAATTTTAGATCTTGATTTGTTTCCCAAATAAAAAAAATTATTATATCAAACAACTTTATTCACATGGATTATACTCATCAGAATGTGACAATGTAAAAAATTGAGTTATCTTATTATTTGTACATGATGGAATCAAAAATATTAAAGTTGAAAACATTTTAACTAAATTCCATTATTATAGTACCTTCATGGACATTTATGATTAAATTTTACATTTCTAGGAAAGTTTTATCAAAGATAATAGGTGACTAAGTAGAGGTCCTATCCTCCTCTATAATGAAAACATAAAAACCAGAAGGGAAGATTAAATTATTCACTCTAAATAAAACATCTTCAAATAATCTCACTTGGAATGTAGTGGATCTATTAGGTAATTTTAAAACCACTATAGTTGTTTTGAGGTGTACCAACTATAAATAAGAAAAAATAGAATGTGACATACATAAATAGAATCCCTTAGATCACCACTATCAATGCTAGTGAAACATTATGTGACACCCCCTCTATCTAGAGATGTGTTAGAACTCTAAATCCACTGCTATGGTAATAGATAATTACTAGGTTCACCTAGGATTAGTGACCCTAGGGTGTTTCTCCCATGATTACTATTTTAAATTAATTATTTTATGGTTTTTATTTGGATTCTATTTTATATAATAATATCCATGATTCATTTTATTTTTTTTACTTTGAATTTTTTAGTACATATATAAATCTTATTATAACTACTTAGTTTGATTTCTTTTCACATCCATTTATCTATTTTCCTACTTAGTAATACATATGTGTTTTAATTTTTTTTTAATAAAGTGCAGGCACATTGTGATATGGATAAAAGATGGATCACATTACCAAGAAAAACACCTCAGTATGATAAGGGTTTAGAGGAGTTTTTAAAATCTTCAATTTCCAATTGATTTGTTTATGGGAGAATAAGACATCCATGTCCTAAATGTAAATTTAAAATATATTTGTAGCAAGATAAAGTTTATGAAAAATTGATATTGAAGTAATTCCATACTCAATATTTGTGTTGGATTTTTCATGGAGAATCAAATATTATAGAAAGTTTGAGCACTGATGTTAATTGAAAAAATGAGCTCCCAACTTCGTCAATAATGGAAAATTAAATGAAAAACCTTATAAATGATTCATTCAGCATTTCAAGACACCAAATCAACATCAAAACATATCAGAACAAGTAGTTTAGGGTGATACAAATAAAAACTTTACAAGTGATGTTTTTGAGACTATAGGACAACCAGATAAAGATTTTAACATATAATTGGATCTTCCTCTCGATTATGTGGAGAATAATGTTAGATAAAACTCCACTGAGCAGATAAATGTGTTTCATGTTTTATTTGATGATGTAAATAAAGAGTTTTATAGTGGATGTTTGAAATATTCAAAACTTTATTTTTATCTAAAGTTGTACCATATCAAATGACTATGTGGAATTAAAAATAAGGCAATGTTCATGATATTGGAATTTTTGCAGATACATTTCCTAAAGAAAAGATCCCTAAATATTTTTTTGATATGAATTTTTTTAACAAGATTAGTCTGAATTATACAAAAATACATCCACATCCTAATGATTGTATGCTTTATTGCAGAGATGATTCAAGAAGACATGAATGGAAAAATTTTCTTCTTATAGATAAAAGTCAATGGGTGACGTTGGAAGTCTAAATCAACATACTACTATAATGAAGAATAAAAGGAACACACCTAAAAAGTTTTTTAATTACTTTCCTTTAAATCCTTGATTGCAATGATTATTCATGTCATCAAAAACCACCAAACACATGAAGTGACATTCTATAGATAATAACAATGATGGGTTAATGTGAAATCCAATAGATTAAGAATCATGTAATAAATTTAATTCATTACATCCATATTTCTCATCTGATCCTAGAAATGTTTGATCGGGATTGGCTGCTGATAGATTCAATCCATTTGGGACTTTGGTCACCATTTATATCATTTGGATGGTTGTTTTGATCCCTTACAATCCACCTATAGGGATGTGTATGCAAAAACATATTTTATCATTTTGATGATTATTCCTAGAAAACAAATGCCTAGAAATGATATTGATGTGTACTTGTAGACTATAATTGAATAATTACATGAGTTATGGAGCAAAAATGTTGAGATATATGATGCATCTTCTAGAACAATGTTCAAAATGCAAGATGCTCTAATGTGGACCATTAGTGACTTCCCTAGACTTGAGAATTTAGATAGTTGGAACACTTACATGAGTTTTTACTATCCTATTTGTAACTTTTATTTTGATTTAAAATGACTACATCATAGTAGAAAATGGTGCTTCTTATGTCATTGAATATTTCTTGATGCATCTCATAGATTTCAGTTGTAAAAGTCAAAATTCAATGGTTCTATTGATCATAAACCACCTCCAAAGTTGTTGATAGGTTCTGAAATATTAGCACCGATTGGAAATAATGAAATAGAATTTGGGAGGTGAATCATTTGAATGATAGTGGGAAATGAGTTTTGAGTGCATCATTAAGTGAAATCAGAATACAATAATGGAATAAAAAAAGTATATTCTTCAAAATTTTATATTGGGAATTTAATTTGTTGCGGCATAATCTGGATGTAATGCATATTGTTAAGAATGTTTGTAATAATTTTATCTTCACATTTCTTAATTGTAATTGAAAATAGAAGGATCATCTCAATACTCGGAAAGGCTTATAATCAATGAACATAACGTGTGATCTCTGGCCAGATGAAAATGGAAAGTATGATCCGACTATTTTTTTGTAATAAAAAACAAGGATAAAGATACATTCCTTCTAATTTTAAAAAATTTAAAGGTAACTAATGGGTATTCAAGTAACATATTAAGGTGTTTTAACATAAATTATTATAGGTTACATGGATTGAAAAGTCAGGATTTACATATTTTGTTACAACAATTACTTCCATTGGCATTGCGTACATTATTACCTAAAAAGGTTACTACTATTGTACTCCAATTTTGAACATTCTTCATACAACTACATGAGAAAACTCTACAACCATTTGATATTGAAAACCTTCAGGAGAGATTTTTATTGACACTTTTTAGAATGGAGATGATCTTTCCTCCATCATTTTTACTGTCATGATTCATTTAACTGTGAATTTAGTTGAGGAAGCTAAATTAGAAGGACCCGTACATTATCAATGGATGTATCCAATTTAGATGTACTTTATTTATATGTTTTTTCATTTAAGTAAACAGTTATTGGCACTTAATTAAATATATAATTATGTTTGTTTATTTCATTTATATCTTGGGCATTTGAAATCATATGTGAAAAATAAAGCTCAAACTGAAGGCTCTTTTTTTGAAGGCTATTTGGAAGAGGAGTGTCTTACCTTTTGTTATAGATACTTGGATGATATTGAGACAATATTAAATAGAGTTATATGTGTTGAAAACACATAGAATCAATCTCAAGTACATGGTAAATAAAAAATCTTTCAAACTATTTGATAATTAGTTGGGAGGAGCTCTAGTGTTACACTGAAAAAAATGGAAATATTATAGGCACATAGATATTTACTACTAAATAGTGAAATTTCATATCCATTTATTGAATAATTTAGGATACAATAAAAGAGAAGAATGAGAGGCCAAACACAAAATTGGAAAGATATAACAAAAGATGATAATAATGATCTTGTAGAATGGTTTGCATGATGTGTAAGTTCATAAATATTGAACTCAATATGAATATTAGGTTGAAACATATATTTTGTAAATATAATAATGTATAATAATTTTTTTAGGTCATGAATACTGATACTCAAGCTGAGTTGTTAGAATATTTGAAGTCTCTTGCTCGAGGTCCTCTAAAAAAGGCTATAAAGTTTAATACTTATAATGTGAATGACTTTAAATTTCTTGCAGTCGATTGGTAAGAGGGTTTGAAAACGAAAAATAGTTGTATATTTACATTTTCTAAAGTAGGATACTATGGAAAGTTGACTGATATTATCTAATTAAACTACCACAAGCATTTTTTAGTTGTTTTATTCAAATTCAATTGGGGTGATATTATCAGGGGTGTTAAAAGAGATTCCTTGTTATTTACTTGTGTGAACTTATCTACCTTGATGGATTTTGGTGAAAGTGAATTACATGATCCTTATATCTTATCATTGTAAGTGAAAATGGTATATTATATGGAAGATGTCATGGATGAAGGGTGGAGTGTAGTTTCTCACATAAAACAAAGAGACTTGTATGATATGGGTGATGAAGTGGAAGATTTGACCTATGACATTGAATCCCATAAACAATAAGAAGTGAACTTATTTGTCCCTCATGATATTTAAAATATTATTCTTTCAAGGGTAGATAAAGTAGATGAATTAATGATGGAGCCAGGAAACGACATGATTGAAGGAGAAAATGATTGTTTGTGCATTCATCCATTCATTTATAAACCACTTATGTAATTTCTACAGTCATTCATTATCATAGTTATGTATATTTGTTTTTTCAGTACCGTTCATATGTTATCATTTCTATTTTTTTGGATGAATTTTTTGAAATATATGTTTTGAAGTTAATTTTATTTGATTAAATGTCAGGAATGCCTAGGAGGAATCGTTATACTGATGCCAGTTGACTCTCAATCGATGTTCCCTCAACCATACCAATAGATTATGATTCATCTGTCTCCCTCCCTACAGCATCTGAGACACCATCTACTTTCCCCCTCACACCATCTCTCACACCCTCCGCCAGTGTCTCATCAGCAGATCAGTCAATGCCTCCCCATTCAGCAGCCTCAGCAGTGAGGGAGCAGGTCACCACTTCTAGTTCTTCGCAGGGATATTAGAGGGTGACTATTATAGGTACAGATCTTAATATGAATAAAGTTATTACACCTTTTTATACTACTTACTATTTTTTCATGAAACATGGAAACAATGATACTATGGAGAAAAATATGAAAATTTCAGATGTATGGAATCTGAACAGACTAAAGATAGTTGTCCCATTTGACTACGATGGGGTTTCTATAGATGATATCATGGGATTATTTATCCATATTCTAGGCCAGCTGGTAGCAGAGCTGGTTACCCTTCCAATTAAATATGATTATTGGAGGTATATGACTTCATCTTGAAAAAATGAAGTTTTTGATTCACAAATAAAGGTAATTTTAATACATTATGATGTAATTTAATTTCATTATGTTATTAAATTCTAATATTCTCAAAATGAATCTATTTTTACATATGTTTTTCCACTTTTTTGTTGTTGATCTTATAGCACGAAAGAAGACATTGAAAAATTTAGGCAAGAAATGGAAAGATTTTAAAAGGATATTATGGAATGAATTCAATGATACTTCATTGAGCACCCAACAACTATATGATAAGGTACCTAATGGGGTACCTAAAGAGAAATAGAAAGTTTTTATTGATAGCCATCGTGATGAGAAGCACATGGTATTTAAATATATATTATTATATTAATCTCATTTTAAATTTATATATGAATATGACAAGAATATGACATTTCATACATTACTATTAAATTAAATTTTATTTATTTCAGGATGTTTCAAGGAAGAATGCATTAAGTCAGGCTAAGTAAATCATCCCTCACACAGTAGGGTCAAAGAGTTTTTTCTATAATCTAATCAACTCTGGTAATATTTTCATTAGTTTAAATATTTATAAAAAAATATTATCTATTCCATATATTAAATTGATTATTTATCTTTTTTTAACATAGTCACAAAATTTAGGGCACCAAGCCTCCCAAACATAACTATGGTTGGATGTTCATAAAAAATATAATGGGAGATATCTTAACGAGCCTACCAAAGAAGTTGGGGTATGAATTCATTTTTCATTATAATAACTTCTTATAATTTGTCACTATGTTAATATATATTGCTTCAAATATGATTTATATTTGATTTATAGGTAAAAATTAAAGAACTATGGGATGAAAATATCACATAGTCCTACTCAATCTCCCAGTATGAACTATTTGGTAATGTTTTTAGGAAGGATCATCCTGGTCGAGTGCATAATATCGGGTTGGGACCATTACCATCTGAGGTCTTTGGCATGCCATCAAGGATTGTAGTTTCATCTACTTTTGGTTGTAGTCACTCCCTACCTAGAGATGCTCTAGGAGAGTTTGTTTCTATACAAACCAAAATTCAGGAACAAGGGGCTCATATATCCTCTTTGTATAAATCATTGGTTTATTTATATCAGAAGATGACTGGATCTGTCCCCAATGATATTGCATTGATGACTGGTGGTGAGCGGATAAATCACACAACTTCAAAATAATTTAGTACACAAACTTTTATTGGTTTTAAGTTTAAATATAAATATAAAAAATTGTTTAATTTTCAATATAATTGTCTTATATGTTCTGATAGTAGGAAGTAGAGATGGAGATGGAGAGGGTGATGAGAAGTGTTCATCATCGGGCAGTGATTAATGGTCTTTTTGATGCCTTGGACTAATATGGAAAGAGAGAGTTTTTTCATGTATCATTTTTGGCACAAATCATTCACATGAACTTTTCATGATTTCCCATGTTTTAAGAGGACGAAACCATTTATTTTTCATGTAAATTAATATACTTTTTTATATATGATTACTTTCCTTCATTCATGTTTTAGGGGACTATGTAGATGAATATGGTCTAAGAAAACTATAGAGAAATATATAGTATTGTTTTGTACCTCTTAAGCTTAGAATAAGTTCTCTTTAGCACTATAGGTAATTATAATTGGTTAGATATGTGATTGGATTCATTCCATATTTTTTATTTTAGGTGTGTGATTTTGTGTGCTTATGATAGGCGATACACCTGGTCTATGCATTTTTTTTTTCAAGGTAGTTCTGGGGATGCAGAATCTGTAGATGGTTTTTTTTGTAAATCAACATATATCAGTTGTTTAAAATTCTGTTAAATATGGAATATTTTTTTAGTGGTGGTTAAAACTGCTAAAAAACATGACAGACTATTATTTAGAGGTGTTTTTCTTCATTTTATCGGTGGTTGTGCGGCAAAAAAAACTTTAGGATTTAGTGATGGTTTTTTGAAATCATCAAAAAATCATTTGGTGGTAGTTTAAACCGCCACCAAATTAATAAATAAACACAACTAATTAGTGATTTTCTTGTAGTGAGTGATGTCTCTCTTCATAAATGGTCACCAAAACTGTTGTTGGATATCATGATATATGCTCATCAACCCTAGATGCACTTCCCATTTCGAAGCATGAGAGTCTCTCATTATCTACCCCCTTAAAGAAGCTGAAACAACTAACCTTACATAGACATATATCACGTTATCTTCATCTAAGGACCACATTGGAATTGAATCATCTCCCTCCAAGCATTCTCAAATCACCACATACTCCAAATATGAATATTGAATCGTTTTCACATGGTTTACCAAAGAAGATGTGATAACTAAAGGTGTATATATCATCACATCATGATCCTATGATGTATCCACTATCCAATTTCTCATAAAACTCATAAAACTCCATTCCTCTCATGAAGGCCTCACTCCAAGATCCTATATCTCCGACATTTACCTACTAAGGGTATCTATAATGACATTTCCTTTTCTTAGAGCATAGGCCATCTCGAAGTAGAATGTTCATAGATACTCTACCCAATTTCTCCGCCTCAATTTCATATTATATTAATAGAATATATATTGATTGATCTTGTGATGTTTTCCAACAAAAACCTCTCATCAAATAGATAATGTCACCGAAACTTTATGACATGGACCAAGAAAACTAACTTCAAGTCATGTTTCTGGTAGTTCTGTTCATGGGGTCACAACTGGAATGACTTGTAAGTGACCACCCAATCTCTTTGCATTAGTACAGCTCCTAACCCATCAAATGAGGCATAATAGTATACCATGTAACCAATACTAGGATTTGGAAGAGTCAAAACTAGAGTTATCACTAATATCCTCTTTAGATTTAGAAAAGCCTCATTACACTAATCAATCTATTAAAACATTACCCCTTCTTGGTAAGACACTTTATTAGTGCTGCTAATCAGAAGAAGTCTTTGATAAACCAAGAAATATATCCAGAAAACCTAAGGAAACTCCAAATCTCAAAAAAATTATAGTGAAAATCCCAATACATCATTGCCTCCACCTTCTTTGAGTATATAGAAATTCATGCCCCAGAGATCACATGGCTAAGAAAATGAACCTCTTAATCCAAAAATCACACTTTGAAAGCTTGGTATAAATCTTATGTGCTCGAAGTGTACTCAACATAGTGTCAAGGTGTCTGGAATGTAACTTAAAAGTCTATGTGTAATGATCCATTCCTTCCTAACCTGTTACTTTTATATTTGGGAAGTTGGGGGCATTCATAGGAGGCCTAGAGGGCTCGATGGAGATAGAGATACATGAGTATTATAGGTGGCATTTCATGACATGAACCGTATTCACATCATGAATTGGTGATTCATGAATTATATTATCAACCGGTTTCACAGCTTGTATGCAAGGGGGAGTCTGTGAAATGGATTCACTACTACAAAACAAGCCCTTAACTGTTCTAAAATTGCTTTGTTGGTGAAAAAAAGCACTAACTACTAGAGTGTTATTAAAAAACCTAGGATTTTATCAGCACTAGAAAAGTACTGATAAAGGACCCCATTTATTAGCACTTTTATTTAGTGTTGATAAAGGGGTCCTTTATCAGTGTTTCTAAAAGAACTAATAAAAGTGGCCCTTTATCAGTACTAAAATAAACACTCATAAAAGGAACATTCATCAGCACTTTTAGAAGTGCTGATAAAGGATACCTTTATTAATGAATTTAGTAGCATTGATGAAGGGGAATACTACAACGTGTTGTTAAATTTACAATACATTGCAGCACTAGAAATACCACCAGAAATAGTATAAAAAATATGTACAAATATTGATTTTAAAGTAAATAAAATTTACAACACAAATACGAGAAAAAACACTATATTATAGACATTTCAAACATTGATTTATAAAATTACATGAGTAAGTATAAATTATCATAGACATTCAAAAACAACAATGATCCTTTGTCTTTAGACCATGAACCCCACTAATGTTATTTCCAAAAAAACCACCATAACTTGAGAAAAATAATGCACCTATATAAGAAAAAAATTATTATGTTAGTAATACTATAAAGAAATAAATTATATAGAAATTGTTAATTTTAAAATAAACTTTGAGTCATACCAAGAACACTGTGTATCAGATTGAGTTGTAGTTGATTCTTTCATATCACACCATTTTTTGTTCATCTTGAAGCATTATCTATGTGAAAATTAACTAAATGAGTATAAAATAAAAATGATAAAGAAATTTATTAAATAATATGAGATATAATGATGAGAAAACAATCTAGTCTCTTTTTCTAGATTTTTTGTGATGTGATGTACGTTTTAAACTAACATGACACTTATATATTGAAAACATACACTTTGAGTCATACCAGTTACACCATGAGTTGGATTGAGGTACAGATGATTCCTACATGTCCCAAATGACTTATGGATTATTTTCCAAAGGTATAAAAATAATCCAAATGCATTTTATAGGTTTTTGAGTATGTCACTTGTGTTTTTTACTAAAATGTCATTTTAAAATGAAAGCACACACTTTGTGTCATACCGGTCACATCATATGTCATTTTGTTGTGAGACTGATTCCTACATGTTAAAAATGACTTAATTTTTTTTTCTTAAATTTTCAATACAATCTGATCATGTTATATCCATTTTTAGTGAGTGTCACTTTTTGAACTAAAATGTCAATTTTAAACTCATAACATACACTATGAGTCATATCGGGCACATCATGTATCGAATTGATGTGATGCAAATTCATAAACATCAAAAATGACTTATGGATAATTTTACTAAAGTATTAAAACAATCAAATTTTGTTTTCTTGGTTTTGAGTTTGTCAGTTATCTTTTTTACAAAAAAATAATGTCAATTTTAAATAAAAAGACACACTTGGAATCAAACTAGTCACACAGTGCATCAGATTGAGGTGTGTTTGATTCATACATTTCAAAAATTACTTATGTATCATTTCTACAGTGTATAAAAATAATCATAATAAATTTTATCAGTTTTGAGTATGTCACTTATATTTTTTACTAAAATTTCATTTTAATCTGGAAACACGCACTTTGAGTCATATCAATCATATCGTGTGTTGTTTTTATTTGATACTGATTCCTACACATAAAAAATAACTTATGAATAATTTTACTAAATTATCAATAGTCTAATTGAATTTTCTTGGTTTTTAGTGAGTGAAACTTTTTGAATTAAAATTTCAATTTTAAACTGATAACAGACACTTTGAATCATACCAGGAACATCATGGGTTTAATTGAGGTGTGTATGATTACTACACATCAAAAATGACTTATGTATCATTTTTTTAAATTATAAAAACAATATGAATGTCATTTATCAGTTTTGAGTATATCAATTTTCATTTTTACTAAAATTAATATCAATATTAGATAAAAAATAAACACTTGGATTCATAGCAGTTACATCATGTGTCAGATTGAGGTGTAACTGATTCCTAAATGTCAAAAATGACATATAAATTATTTTACTAAAGTATAAAAATAATCTAATTTATTTTCTTGGTTTTGAGTATGTCAATTTTCTTTTTTACTAAAATTAATGTCAATTTTAAATAAAAAGACACAATTTGAGTCATACCGATCACATGGTGCATTGGATTGAGGTGTGGTTTATTCATACATGTTAAAATGATTTATGTATCACTTTACTTAAGTATAAAAATAATACGAATTCATTTTCTTAGTTTTGAGTATGTCTCTTATCTTCTTCACTAAAATGTCATTTTAAACTAGACACACACACTTTGAGACATACTAGTCACATAGTGTGTCAGTTTAATGTGAGATCGAGTATTTCAAGTCAAAAATGACTTATGAATTATTTTCCTAAATCATCAAAACAATCCAAGCATGTTTTCTTGGTTTTCAGTGAGTGAAACTTTTTGAACTAAAATGTTAATTTTAAACTCATAATGGACACTTTGAGTCATGTCGGTCACATCACGTATTAGATTGAGGTACAGATGATTAATACATATAAAAAATGAAATATGGATCATTTTTATAAAGTATCAAAATAGTACTAATTCATTTTCTTGGGTTTGGAGTATGTCACTTGTCTTTTTTAATAAAATTATTGTTGGTTTTAAGTAAAAAAAAAACAATTTGAGTTATATCAATCACATTGTGCATCTGATTGAGGTGATTCTGATTCCTACACATAAAAAAAGAATTATGGATTATTTTCCTAAAGTATCAAAACAATCCTAATGTGTTTTCATGGTTTGAGTATGTCACTTGTGTTTTTTTACTAAAATGTCATTTCAAAATGGAAACACGCACTTTGTGTCATATCAATCACATCTTGTGTGATTCAAACATGATAATGATTCATACATGTTAAAAATTACTTTTTAATTGTTTTCATAAATTATTAGAATAATTTGAGTGTGTTTTCATAGTTTTTAGTGAGTGGCACTTTGAACTAAAATGTTAATTTTAAACTGATAACATAAAATTTGAGTCATACTAGTACATCATGTATTAGATTGATGTGTGGATGATTCCTATACATCACAAATGACATATGGGTCATTTTCTTGAAGTATCACAATAATACTAATGTGTTTTCTCAGTTTTGAGTATGTCACTTGTCTTTTTTACTAAAATTAATGTCAATTTTATATAATAAGACACACTTGGAGTCATACTGGTCACATCATGAATTTTATTGAGGTGAGGCTAATTACAACATGTCAAAAATGACTTATGGATCATTTTCATAAATTATTTTAACAATATGAATGATTTTTCTTGGTTTTGAGTATGTCACTTGTCGTTTTTACTAAAATGTAATTTTAAACTGGAAACATGCACTTCAAGTCATACCAGTCACATCATGTGTCATTTTTTTGTAAGACTAATTCATACATGTCAAGAAATACTTATTAATTGTCTTAATATATTATCAAGAAAATATGGGTACATTTTTTTAGTTTTTAGTGACTAACACTTTTTGAACTAAAATGTTAATTTTAACTGATAATAGAATCTTTGAATCATACCAGGCACATCGTGTATCAAATTGAGGTGTGCCTTATTCCTAAATGTCAAAAATGAATTATGGATTGTTTTCATAAATTATAAAAATAATATTAATGTTTTTTCTTGGTTTTGAGTATGTCAGTTGTCTTTCTTACTAAAATTAATGTCAATTTTAAATAAAAAGACACACTTGGAGTCATATCGGTAATACCATGCATCAGAATGTGGTGAGGATGATTCTTACACATCAAAAATTATTTTTGTATTATTTTCTTAAAGTATAAAAATTATCTGAATGTGCTTTCTTAGTTTTGAGTATGTCACTTGTGTTTTTTTACTAAAATGTAATTTTAAACTGAAAACAAGCACATCGAGTCATATTGGTCACATCATGTGTCATTTTGACGCAATCCTAACTTATACACATCAAAAATTAATTATTAATCATTTTCCTAAATTACCAAGATAATATGAGTGTGTTTTATCAGTTTTTAGGGAGTGAAACATGTTTTTAACTAAAATGTTAATTTTAAATTGATAATGGACATTTTGAGTCATTCCAGGCACACTGTGTATCAAATTGAGGTGAGGATAATTCCTATACATTTTAAATGACTTATGGATTATTTTTCTATAGTATAAAAATAATCCAATTTTTTTCTCGGTTTTGAGTATGCCGCTTTTCCTTTTTACAAAAATGTTAATTTTAAATAAAAAGATACACTTAGAGTCATACAGGACACACCATGTGTCAGATTAAGGTAAGAATTATTCCTATATGTCAAAAATGACTTATGGATTATTTTCATAAAGTATAAAAATGATATTAATGTGTTTCATTAGTTTTGAGTATGTGATGTGTGTTTTGAACTAAAATGTAAATTATAAACTGAAAGCAAGCAATCTGTGTCATACCAAGCACACTGTGTATCAGATTGAGGTGAGGATGATTGAGTCTGTGATATTTTTTTTCTTTAAACTATATATAAAAATCTATAAAAGATAGAACATGTTCCAATCTGATGGAAGAGGAAACATCATGCTCCCTCAAACACTTCACATTTCAGGAAGCATGGGGTTTCCTCTTCCATCAGAAAGGAACATGTTCTTTATTTTCCAACTTGTTTCAAATAGTTGAAAACAAAATATGGATACCCAAAAGATCTGTGAAAAAAAATTAAATAAATATTAGATAACAATTATAAGGAAATTAACTTACAAATAATATATAAAATGATGAAAAATTAATTAAATAAGTAGTAGGAATTCAACATTTCATGATGGCTGTATACATTCTTGATCCATTTCCTTATTTTCATTATCTTAGTTGTAACCTTGAAGTCTAATATCTAATGAGCATGAGAATCTATTAAAAAACTACCCCAACTAAAAAAAATAATCCACCTGTATAATAAACCAATTCTTATGTTAGTAACCCTATAAATAAATAAATAAATCATAAATATAAAACAAGACATTAATAAAATGTCAATTTTAAACCAAAACCACACAATTTGAGTCTTACCGGGTACACTGTGTATCGATTTAAGGTATGGTTGATTCCATCATGTCTTTTTTATATATAGTTCATTCAACACTCTAGGTTATCTAATAATATTGCAGTTTGATAATCTGGAATATTGAATTCATTGGAGAATAAAAAAAAATTTCATCATCATGAGTGCATCATCCTTGTTCAGTTCATGATCATAGAACATGAGTGAATCATCCTTGTTGACGAAGAAGTTTCTTCATGATCTCTATGGAAATTAGAAAAATAAGTATTAAATAAAAAGGATAAAGAAATTAACTAAAAAAGTAGATAAAATGATGAGAAAATCAACTAAAAGGCAATTTATTCTAGTTATATATCATTAAACTATAATATAATTATTCTTGATCATATGAAACTAAAATACAAGGAATTTAGTCTATCTTACATGACCTAAAAAGAAAATACATTGGACCATATAATATGAAATTAAACTTTCTTCAGTGGTCCTTATCATATGACCTTAAACTGTATGAAATTTCATCCTACATAGATGATGATTACCTATATAATATTTCTTTATTAAAGTCTCTGAACTATAAATATCATCATAAAAGATTGTTTTTTACACTAAATTTTCTACATTAAAATATTTTTTCCCTTCACCACAACTTAAAATTATAACACTCGTTTTTCAAAGATAATTGGAATTTCAAGTCCCATTGTTTTAAACTATGATTCCAAACTATAAAATTTTCGATTCACCCACTATGGATACATATGAGATATTTTAGAAGTTCAATTCCAAAAAAAAAATGATATATTTAACCAATTTATAATAACATAAAATTCATATATTACACAAAATTCCCATATTTTTTTATCCTTTTACGTTGGTTAAAACTCATATATAAACATTTTCCTTCTTATTTGCTACAAAAAACTAACATAACACATTATATATTCCTGGATTATACTAAACATTAGTGCATCCCTTTATTTATCCCTAGAAAACATTATCCATTAGTGTAAAACTATTATCATTTATTTATTAAAGTAAAATAAATATTTACATTTCAGTTTTTATGAAATATAATAAAATATATCTTTCTCTTTCACCACCATAGAGAGTAAAAAAATCCATGATAAATTATTTACCTTTTTTATGGAAAAAACTTTAGTGTGACCCATTTTTTATTTTCATAAGTAACTTAACTTCATTATAAATTGTTTACCCCATTTTGACAGTATTAAACATTAGTATATCCCTTTATATCATTCAAATAACACTAAAATATAGTGCATACATTAATTGTATATGAACCCCATTTTTTATAAAAACTGTTAGCATCAAGTGAAAATTTTTAAAATTATATTCAAAATACATTATCAATAAATTAAAATTTTAAAACTATTTACATGGAAATATATACACTTTGAAATAACTTCATGAGTTTCAAAAGACCGAATACATTTTAGTTTATTTTAAGGTAAAACCTATTTTTTTTTCAAAACCCACTTTAACATTTAAAACAAATTTTCATTTTTCAAAACTGAAATTTAAAATAGGAATGAACAAACAAATTTTAAGTAAGACACCACCCAATCTAAAGAAAATCATGATCATTATACATTTCATAAAAATTTTATAAAGTTGACATGAATAAAAAAATTCATAAGAGAGTAGTAAATTAACAATTTAAATTATAACATTATTTTCCTGGACTACCCACATAAATACTGAGGTTCCCATAGGCTTATTTTAAAATTCAATCAAGAGACTATTCATTTATCAAAAACCAGTTTCGTCAAATATCACACAAGAAGCCCCAAATCCAAGCTTTCACAGCCATACAATTTATTCAAGAATCAACATAAAAAAGGTTTTACAAATATTCATGACATTCAAAACTATTTTCCAAATGATAATGAGGTGCTAGATGGAGTCTGTGTGTGATATTGGGCTTATCATGATGAAGAGTCAAGAAATCAATGGATTTCAACACCATCAAATTATCATGATAATTCCATTGAATATATATGGTATATTAGAACACTAAAGATATCTCTTCATGAAATCATAGAAGAAAAAATAGTCACCCATTACACTTAGCTTTGTCCCTCAAATAATCCAACTACATCTTTCAAATTTAAAATTTCATAATTTTCCAGAGGATTTATGGTTCCATAAAACATGTCTAACAACTATATCACCTCAAGTGGACCTTGATTGGTAAGAAAATAAGTATGGTATCGATTTAAAAGTTTTTTGATATATTAATTTATAAAACAAGGATATAGATCCCCAACTCCTTTTTTATTCTTGGTAGAGTCAACAATATGAAAGTTAGCTCCTAAATAATGCGAGGAATCACTATGAGTATCATTTCTAGAGATGAATTTACACATTAAATCAAGATATTTTTAGAAGGAATATTTAAATAACATAAAATATGAACTCGATTGATTCATGATTTAAAAATCAACTCAAAAAATCCCCACATAACCATGGGAACAAACATCAGAGAAAAATTCACCAAAATAATGCACGCTTCTAAAACATTTACTTTCTTTTTAATCACCATAATAAGATAACATGTCTAAAAACTCATTTTAGAAAAATAATAATACATTGAAAAAAATTGAACACATTTATAAAAAATGATTAAACCTATTTAAAAAATCTTTCATAAGTTTAAAACACATTCCTCTTCATCATGAAATTGATGACATTTCTATAAAAATCAAGTTCATTTCAAAACTCCTTCAAAATTAATTTTTTGAAACCCACCACTTTTCAGACCACACATGATAGTCAAAATCATTTACAAAAAAAATAAAAAACACATAGTTTCAAAATAGGAACATTCCATAAAATTATTCTTTAAATGATACACCAAAATTAGTTTTAAACAAAAACTTTATTAAAATTTAGTTTTGATAGAGAACTAGCTTTTAAATCACCATGATAAAAAAATAGTACATTAAAAACACTCTTTGATCCATCTACAAAAAAATAACATTATGAGATATTTGAAATCAAAATAGGTTAAAACTAAAAATCTAGGAGGGATATAGATCTATGCATGATTTCTCCGCAAGGTTTTTAGAATCATGTGCAACCAGGTAACATCCTCTGAAGAGTTATCAATACCAAACAACTGGTTTATGAATTGATTACAGAATATGAAGGCAATGGTTTAACTCTAATTTTTTTTCACTATTACACAAAAACTCAAGAAACCACCAAAATATCTGATTCAACTCAATGGGGATAAAAATATTATCACCTCATGTAAAAATCCATAAAAAAATAATCAAAATAGAATCAAATTAAATACTTAATCATTATTACTCATGAAAACTCATTTATTATCATGGAAGATATTGATCAATAACCTACACATATCATATGTCATGGGGTTTTAAGTCCTAGAACCATATAATAAGACCCATAAAATAAAAAAAGTACTTTGAAACCATTTTGTAATGAATATGCTAGGCTCAACTGGCCAAATCACCTAAACTGTTCCTCCACAAGACGTAAAGAGTTTTCCCAATTTCCAAGAGCTCAAGGAAAGAACCATTGTATCAATCTATATACAATTGGGATTGATTTCACACTTTAATAACATTAAAAACGAATTGTAAACATTTTTGAGTATTCATCATGGTGTGTCTATACATTATACATCCATGAATTTAAAATAAATAGTTAAAAATAAATTATCAGAACAAAGGATTCATAAGAAAAATAACTAAAAACTCACTTATTATATAAAACGTCAGAGTAATACATAATTAGGTCTCTTTGTAAAGGGAAATAAAATCCAAGTATATAATATTTCAAAATTTTCCAATAAAATAACATCCCAAAAGAAACCAACAACTAAGCCACATTCTGAACATCTCTATGTGACCCATGGTCACTTACCTCCACCAAAATGTCCATAAATGGACTACATAAATGACATACAAATTGAAATTATAACCTCAAAACATATATGAAAACATAAAAGCTATATATACCCATATGGGTGTGTATGTAGGGTGTGAGCTAAACAGGCCTAGCATGATTTCACCAAATAGTAAATTAAATTTTATTTATAAAAAAGTTCAAAAAAATAGTTTGAGCACTATTTAAAAAAAATTTCAAAAAAGGAAAGTATAAAGGAATGAAATATCAAACATTTATCTCTTTTAAAAATCCCAAGGTAAAACATTTTTGGAAAATAAAATACAACCATAATTAAGATCAATACATTTATACTCAGGTAGATAAAAAATCATTAAAATTAATTCTTTCAAAATCCGATTTTTACCAACCAATGGATGGAATCAGACATTTAAAAGTGAAAACAGTTTAAAATACTAAAAATTTGGACTTCGATGATTATAAAAAAAATCAAAATCAATTTTATTCATTCAAAAAATTTCTCAAAACACATTTTATAATAAAAACAAAAGGTAAAATCAAACATAAATTAAATATGGCATATAGATCCAATGGGATTTATTATAACAATGATGTATAATAATAGTAAGCAAAAATAATTTTTTGCAACATTTCCATGAAATGTAAAATGGGATGAAAACAATGTGTATAGCGGGGATCTCTAAGATAATACCATCAAATAAAAAATCATCATGGGAATCTCAATGGATCCTATGGGGTGGCATTATAAAACATATACTAGTAGAATCAACAACCCAAGGGTGTAGAGGAGATCAAAATTGAGTTAAATCAAGTGGAAAAAATCAACAAGCGGCTGTTCAATAATAAGGGAAAGTAGCATAGACATTGAAGTAGTAAAAGGGAGTTGAAATTTCTTAAAATGGAACCATAATGGGAAAAAGTTAATGAATAACAAGAGAGAATGAACAAACGAACGCAAAAAGAAACAAAAATAGTGAAACTCCTAAATCGCCTAGCTACTAGAAAATATATAGGCAAAACCACTTTACGTGGAACCCAAAACAACCAATCAACGAGTGAGGAAGGGGAGAAAATAACATACCTTGGATTAGAGCCTTGATTCTTCTGAGAGAAAGTAGAGGAGGAGCACCAACAACAAGGGACTTCCATGAAATATTGATAACCATGACTGAATCACTCATGATTAAAGTTCTTTTAAATAGATCAAGGAGTGTTTTATCATCACTTCCAAAAAAAGTGATGATAAAGAAATATTTTTTCAGCACTTCTAAAAAAGTGCTGATAAAGATACCTTTTATCATTGCTAAATTAATAAACACTGATAAAAGATATTTTTATCAGTGCTTTTTTAGCACTGATAAAAGGAATCTTTATTAGTGCTAAAACTTTAGCGCTGATAAAGGATTTATAGTTATAATTATAAGTAAATGTTTTTGTAAATATATTTATAAATATTGGTTTACTATTATAAATCTATTTATATCATTATATATATTTATATAATTATATATATATATATTAAATATATTCATTATTTAAATATATTTATTCTAATTTTATAATTATTTAAATATATAATTATTTATTTATAATTATATAAATACTTTTTTTAAAAATATATATTTTTTATTTATAATTTTAAATATATAATTTTATAAATATCATAAATATATTTATAAATAAATATATTTGTAAATATATTTATCACTATTTATTTATAATTATAAATATATTTATATAATTATATATATTTGTATAATTATATATATATATATTAAATAAAAAAATATAAATAAAGTAAATAAATTTATTATTTAAATAAATTTATTATAATTTTATAATTATAAATATATTAATATCATTATATATATATATGAATATGAATATAAATATAAATATAGTAAATATATTCATTATTTAAATAAATATATTATTATTTTATAATTATTTAAATATAAATATTTATTTGTTTATAATAATATATATATATATATATAATTATTTATTTATAATTATATAATTATTTTTTAACAAAAATAATATTTATTTATTTATAATTATAAATATAGTAAATATACATTTATAAATATTTATTTACAAATATATTTTTAACATTATTAATGAATATATAATCATAAATGTATGCATGCTAAAAATGAGTGACATTGAATAATTAAAAATGAGTGCACTTTAAAAATATTGAAAAAATGGACAACTTTTATAAATTAAATATAAATTATTAAAAAAATATGGATATATATTGAAATAGAGATGAATACATATTGAAAATATTAAAACATTGTAAATAAGTATATATAAATAAATATTAGAAAATGATTAAATTCCAAAAAAATAAAAAATAAAAAAATTAAAAATGAATAAATAATCCCAAACTATAATAATATTAAAAATAAAGAAATAAAATCTACTGATTAAAAACATAATATATTAAATGTATCATGTTATAATGAAATTATATAGTGAATAATAAAATTTGAATAAATTACATAAATATTAGGTGTATGTGTTTCTATATAATATTTCATTAATTATGTAAATATTTATGTGTGTGCGTTGTGTATAAAAATGCATTAATTATGTGTATGTATGTGTGAAATCAATGTAACACACATTTGATATATGTTAAATTGAAAAATCAAACTACATTCAATTATGTCCATCACTTGATGTAATTAGTTAGTATTTTTTATTAATATTATTTTTTAATCATAAACCATTCTTCACTGAATATATGACTTATTTAATGTAAGTATAAATATTTTGTATTATATAAATCATTTTTTAGGAAATATTATATATATTGATATATATATATATATATATGAATAAATTTCTATATTAAATGTATTAATGAATAATTATTTATAACAACTATTGAAAATGAATAAGACATTAATATGTTTTTAATTATTACATTTTATTCATTTTATATATTTATATTTCATATAAATTATTTATTACTATTTATAATTAATATATATATATATATATATTAAACTTATTCATTTTTATTAATAATTGTTTCATTAATATTTTTTTTAATAATTTTGCAATTTATTCAATTTTTTTTAATTATGACAAATTATTCATTTTTAATTTTTTTGTTTAATTATTACAATTTATTCATTTTATATATCTATATTTAATATATACTATTTATTAATATTTATAATCTATATATATGTATATTAAATTTATTCATTTTTATCAATAATTATTTAATTAATAAATTGTTTAGTTTTTTTTAATTTACTCATTTTTAATTTTTATTTGTTTAATTATTTAATTTTATTCATTTTAAATATCTATATATTTAATATATACTATTTATTATTATTTATAATTTATATATATGTATATTAAACTGATTCATTTTCATCAATAATTATTTAATTAATAAAAAATTTAATATTTTGTTTAATTTGATTATTTTTAATTTTTATTTGTTTAATTATTTCATTTTATTCGGGACCTTTATCAGTGCTAAAAAAATGTTGATAAAGGATACCTTTTATCTACGCTAAAGACAAAGTGCTGATAAAGGGTACCCTTTATCAATGCTAAAAATATAGCACTGATAAATGGTACCTTTTATGAGCGCTAAAAAAATGATGATAAAAGTTATCATTTATCTACACTAAAAAACAAGCACTGATAAAGGGAACCTTTTATCAATTCTTTTTTTAGAATTGGTAAAAGGTACCCTTTATCAGTGTTTTCTTCTAGCACTGATAAATGCCAATGCTATTAAACACCCGTTTTGTTGTAGTGATACGTGTCATAAAATTTGAATTCATGGAATGTAATTAATTAAAGTTTGAGGTGATGTGAATTTTGGAAGAAGTTGAAAAAATGGGAATTCATGTCATGAATGTGTTACGCAATGTGAAAGTGTCGAGTTCTGGGTTATTTTTACCCCTTGCATAACCGATTCCATTTTTATTTAGCAGCTCTCCCTTCCTCTCATTCTAGATAAACCCTAGGCGCCTGGAAGAGATCTTCTAGCCCTCTTCCTCCTACTTCGATCTGTTGGTTCCAGTGGATGTTTGTTGGAAATCTTTGAATAGTTTTCCTCTCTTTCCCATGGGTTTCCTTCCATTCTTCTTCATAGATTTGCTATGGTGGTGTAGTTTGGTTTGGGGTGTGTATGTGTTTCATTTTTGACTGCCCTTTGGTGCGGTGTAGGTTGATCCATGAGTTCCTTATGCAGAAGCAGTTTTTGGGTAGTTTCTTCTTCTCTTTATGGTACATAGTGTTGTAATAGTGGGTTCCCAAGACCCAACTTGATTAGTAAATTTTGATTACCATATCATAGATACAATGAGTTATACATGATGTACACTTACAATAATGATGTTGATATTTCTACATCCACTATTTAAATGGAAATTTCCATAGATTAATTAGCGTATCAAAAGGTCATAACAGCTCCAAAGCAATAATGAGAACTTTGAGATATTATGAAATTAATCTTAAACATATGTCTCATGGTCTGGAAACATCATACTGACTAGAAATAGTTGATTTCATACTATCAAGTTCTGGGGGCTCATAAGTATTGAGACTTATTTTCATGAAGTTCACACTTGGTGATCTATAGTAGTTGAGATCATGAGGACAAACCCAACAATAGGAACACCACATGTTATGGGTGTCATTGGTAGTTCCTATCTATGAACATGTGTATGGGTATCCTGACTTGATATCATTATCTATGTGTGAAATTTGATCATGTAATTTGATGCAAGGTGAAAACCATGACAATGAAGTCGAGATAAAGTAGTTTGTGTTGGGTGCATCATTTATGGTATGACATTGGTTGAATGATCAAGATAATTTTTTTCACCTATGAATTAAGGAATTAATATCTCAGCCTTAATTGATCAGGATGGTAGAAGCTTCATTAAATCCATGACCATGGTAGTCGAAGGTAAACCTATTATCATGACCCCTCCCTCTAAATATACCCCTCATGAGCTGGCAATGGATAAAGAGAGATAATGACCCCTGAGTTGTGCCACCAATAGGCCCCGGGGTGGCGACCAACACCAAGGGTATACAAATTCCAAAAAATGGGAGACATTAACCTTTTATAGTAACCAAGATCAGGAGATAAGATGTATCAACCTCAAAACAACTCCAAGTCATATATATAAAAGAAATCCAAAATCCATCCAACATGCATGTTCAAAATAAAACCATTACAAATACAAAGAAAAGCTCTAAAGTAAATATCCAAAATTAAATCTAATAAGCGACACATCAACTGTCCCAAAGTTCGAGCTAGTAACGTCTAGCATGGTCCCTGTAGTCCCCCTAGAAACTTGAAAGCAATTTTATAATGTAGGGTGAGCATAAAAGTATACTTAGTAGGAAAACCAAAGTCTCCCGTGCAAAAGTGGGAGAAGCATACTAATGCTCTTGTGAGAAAACAGCAGAACCAACATCACCTAACAAGGAATACTAACCATCCCCACCTCACCAAGGCACACTCACTAAGTAACGCAATTCAAATAAAGTAATGTAGTAATCACATCAATGATAGGTCACCCCACACCACTTTCCAGCTGATTAGCCGCACTCACACCCTAACGACAAACGTCATGGCACTCCCACCTCTTCTGAAGAAACCACATCATGACTTACCCGCACACACCTAGGCCTCACAGCCACATCTCACCCGCAGACACCTATGACACATACCACATCACATCCTTCCCACATACACCTTGGCCACAACACATATCCTCTTGAAGACACATGGGAACACAACACATCTTACCCTGAAGACACCTGAGAAACAAAACTCGCCTGCACACACACCTAGACCTCACAAACCACAACCTGAACAAAGCATCTGGGGCTATCAACACTTGGAAGAGGGAGCAGAAAAGAGAAGGTGGCCAACCAACCATCCTCCCATTAGGGCATTTAGGAAAGACCCCCCCCCCCCATGACAATGGGGGTGTTCGGAACATAATTCTCAACTAGGGTGGGGTTTGTATAGAAATCACATGGTAAATACATATACATACATACATACATACATACATACATACATACATACATACATACATACATACATACATACATACATACATACATATATATATATATGATACCAAATACTTAGCCCAACCTATGGGTTTTCAACCAACAACCAACTCACAATACCACCTTTGTTGCTACCTCAAAATTCACAACCACACAAAAAGATAAAAACTCAATTCATACCCCCAACCAATTCATTTAACTAGTTCTCATTATTTATTAACAATTCATTTATTCATTACATCACTACCTGGGCAACTACTAAACATAATCCACAATAGTAAACACAATCAAAGTCATCCCAGAAGGCAAAGAGAAATATAAACTAAAGTAGCTTCATATTCTTCTATGTTTAACACCCATTCATAACATAACATACATCGATCCTGGGGCACCAGGTGAATCTTTTTTCATAATAATCATGGAGAAACCCCAGGAGAATTACCCATACTAACCACTACCATCATCATTCTTCAAATTCATTCTACCCAAACCATCATTTCAACCACAAAAAACCATGTACTCACAACCACACCCAACAACACATATCATTAAAAACCATCTCAGTAGCCTTGTTGCTTAACAAAAACACACCCATCACAACCCGCAACATAAACATAGCATAACCCAATGGTAGCCCCACTACACAACACTACTCATCCATTCTATAATCAATCAATCTCTCAACCTGAGATCCCATTACACCACACATACCACCCCACACCACACAATCAATCCCACAACCCTACTATAACACAAGTTAGAACAAACCCACACCCAAAACACCACCACACTTACCAAGGCAAAGCGTATTCAGATTTAACAAGTCATATATTCTTTAATTCCACTTGTTAACTTCCAAGGTGACCATAGAAACAGTTTGATCTTGGGGAATCCATTTATTATCCGAGTGTACGTGGTTAATCGATTTCATATACATATATTCATTCAACAGAAGACCAAAAATAAGAATTCAGAATCCATTCTGCACGCACAAACAAAGACCACTAATGATCATGATTTTCAGTAGGCATATAGCCCATAAAAATTCAAAATATTGATCAAAATATCAATAAAATAGTACAATCTTATATCTCCTTCATAGACCCACATGTTCATATTAAACCGATTCAATTATCATTATTTATTTGGTTTTCTAATATATTCACAATGATATATTCATACTCCCACCCCACATGATACAAAAATAAAAGAGAAATTAAGGGATCCCTACTTTGAAGAATAGACGAGCAACACTTCCTTATGTGCCAAAGTAGGGGGTGCTTGTGCAATAGGAAAAGACTCTAGGGAAAACATGATCCAAATTCCACAACAAAACACATGTCTCATCAGGGAATAAGGGTTTGGGGCACACTAAGAGAAAGGGAAAACTCATAAGGAATAGTAGATCTTGGCTTTATAAAGGCTAGATCCTAAATCAATAGAAGGAACATATTTTAAAATTCATTAAAGTTAGATATTGACCAAGACCTCATGATTTGGAAGTAAAAGGAAGCCTTATGTTTTAGAAGTTATATATGATCTTAAATAGCTCCAAAAACCATTAAATATGGTTTTAAACTCATTTTATGTCAAAAGAAACGTTAAAGGGGAGAAACTGAAGAAATTGGAGAATTCTGGAATTTTGAAAAACAATTAAAAATGAATCACCATTAGGTGAGTCACCGATGGGAGTAACTGGTGTGAGTCACTAGTGTATGAGTCAGTAGTGGATGAGTCACTAGTGTGAGCTACCGATGGATGATTCACTGTTGGTTGACTCACCGTTGGACGAGTCATCGTCAGATGACTTACCATTGGGTGAGTTACCATCAGACAACTCACCACTAGAAACCTACCATTGCAACCTACCATCATGAGCTACCATCAACGACTAACCATTTTGAGTCACCGATTCAATTCACTGTTCTGACTCACCGATCCTAACTCACTGGTGGACGAATCACCATCGCGAGCTACCAGTGCGAGTCACCATTCTGACTCACCAGTCCTGACTCATTGGTCCTAACTCATTAGTGGATGACTCAAAGTTAGATGATCTACCATTGGAAAATTGAATTTTTGGAAAAATATTGAAATGAGTCACCATGACCTACTAGAACACTTCAAACACTATATTTTTACAAAGTAATGGACCTGAGAGGTCCAGGACATTACATCAGATACCTATCAAACTATTCTCTCCATCGAGAATTCAAAACCAAACCTATAAGGAAAATAGGGGTCCAAAAAACCATCATGTGATATACCTCTCAAGGATCTCACTACACTTGAAACATCACTGTCAACATCAAGGTTCAATGATAAACCACCACGTGTTGTTCAAAAGATGGAGTAAAACCTCAACATCCAAGAACACCTCCTAAAAAATCTGCTAACCCAACCAACCAAAATAAACAACAAACAAGCACAAAAACTAAACTGTCTGAACATAAGAATCATAGAATCTCATCCTCTGTGTCAAGATACTATTCACTATGGGTGGCACTGACTTTCCCACACAGATTTAATCACATCGTAATTAATGCATCTTAATTACGGATATGGTTTTCCCATTTTCACATGTCAATACTTTATTGCACATTATGGAATAAAGAAACAACTCACTTTATAACAAACAAGGTTCAAACATCACATTAAAAAGTAAAATATAACAAGGAAAAACTCAAAAAAACTCTAGGTACTGGGAACACATATGCACTTCTCACTCCCAAATACTATCCTCCATGCCACCATACCTCCACAACATGCAAACCAAATGAATGGTATGCCCATGAAAAACCTTATCCCGATGATCCTGGATCTCTACTGGCTTCTCCAAGAACGTCACATCATCTTTGATATCCAACTCTCCCCATTCGATGACATGGGAGTCATCATGAAGATACTGAAGAATCTGAGAGATGCAAAAGACATCGTGGACCCTCTCTAACTGCGGTGGAAATGTCAAATGGTACGCCACTTCACCAACTCATCCCAACACCTTGAAGAGTCTAATGAACTTGGGATACATCTTTCTCCCTCTTCCAAACCTCTTCTTCCCACATCGAGGGGAAACCTTTAAGAACACATGTTCCCCAACCTCGAACTCCAAGGTCCTACTCCTATGATCAACATAAGACTTTTACCGGTCCTGCACTACCTTTATCCTCTTATGAACAAGATGAACCTTCTAAGTCATGCTCAGGACTACCTTGGGACTAAGAAGAGTTGTCTCCCCAACCTTTGTCCAACACAAAGATGAATGACATGTTCTTCTGTAAAAAGATTCAAATAGAGCCTTGCTAATGGAAGAGTGATAACTATTATTATAAGAAATCTTGACCAAGGGTAAGTGTCACACCCAAGCTCCACCAAGGTTCAATACTCATGCTCACAACATGTCTTCGAGCATCTAGTTAGTCCATTATGTCAACCCATCTATCTGAGGGTGGAAGGTAGTGATGAGGCATAATTGAGTGCCAAAATCATACTGCAATCCCCTTCAGAATCACAAGGTAAAATGTGTATCCCAATTTGAGACAATGGGTTTCAAAACTCCATGTCGTCGCACCACCTCATCCACATACCTCTTTTCTAAGGAGTCTATTGCTCCCAAATTCTTAATCACTAAGAAGTGATCCAATTTTTTCAGACGGTCCACCACTACCCAGATAACATTATAGACTTTTAGAGATCTGGGTAACCATATGATGAAATCCACCGAGATGTTATCCCACTTCCACTTTGGGACATATAAGGGAAGAAACAAACAACTAGGAAAACGGTGCTCATCCTTCACCTGCAGCACACTAAACAAGTTTCCACAAACTCCACCACTTCCCATTTCATCCCAAGCCACAAAAAATGAATCCTCAATCCATAGTACATCTTGGAAACTCCCATGTGTACCGATAAGGGTGATCTATGAAACTCATGGAGGACTTCGTCATGCATCACCACTAAAACAAACATCCTTCCATATAACAACATCCATTTTTGACCATCCTCTGACCATCACTCCAGAGCATCACCATGTTAACATTATCACACATCACCTCTACCTCTGAGTCTCCCCACTGAGACTCCTCTAATTACTACATCATAGAAGACTAAACTATCATCTAAAACAAATAGACTCTACCATCGTTTATTTCTACATCTAAGTTCAAGGATGCCAACTCCTCTATCGACTTCCAAGAATATGTAGATTCCCTAACTACATCTTTATGTGACTTCTTGCTCAAGTCATCAGCCATGATATTCCCCTTTTCTGAGGTTTGGGATATCTCAATGTCATAGTCCTAAAGAAACTCCATACACCTATGTTATCGCAAGTTTATATCTCATTGGAAAAAGATATACCTCAAGATCATGTGATCCATGAAGGCCACAAAGCATTCACCAATGAGGTAATGTTTCCACAAATTCAGTTCAAACATGATAATTTCTATCTCTAGATCATGGGTGGCATAGTTATTTTTGTGGGGACGTAACTTCCTAGACCCATAAGAGGTCACTACCTATTGTTGCATTAAAATGCATCCCAAGCCCAGAAGGGAAGCATCACAAAACACATTGAACATCACATATTCCTCTAGAAACTAGAGCACTGGAGCACTAAACAACTTCCCCTTTAGATAGAAAAACTCTGCTGAGCACTACTCACTCCACAAGAAAACCTGGTCTTTCCTAGTTATAGTTTTCAAAAGAGCTGAAACTCGAGAGAAATTGGGTACAAAGCTCTGGTAATATCCCACAAGACCAAGAAAGCTATGTACCTCTACCAAATTCTTTGGTGCTTCCTAATAAAAAATGCCTCGACCTTCAATAGTTACACTGATACACTCTGTTATGACACAACATGCCCAAGGAAATACACCTCTCATGTTGAGAACTTTCACTTGGAGAAATTTTCATAGAGTTGGTGGTGTTGAAGGACCCGCAAGATGGTCCTGAGATGCTTGGTATGCTCATCCTTTGACTTCGAGTAGATCAAGATTTCATCGATGAATACGATGATGAACCAGTCTAGGAACTCATGGAAGATGGATTTCATAAGCCCCATGGACACGGATGGTGCGTTTGTAACACCAAATGACATGACTATGAACTCAAAGTTTGTATACCTAAATATGAAAGTAGTATTTGGGATATTTCCCTCCTTCACCCTCAACTAGTGATATCCATGCTATAGATCGATAATAGAAAATCAACCCACCTATCTCAGTTGGTCGAAAGGATTGTCTATCCTTGGAAGAGGGTAACCGATCTTGACTGTTTCCTGATTCAACCTCCGGTAGTCTATGCACAACCTCAGACCACGATCTTCCTTATTTTCAAAAAACACTGGAGCACCCCACAACAACAAATTGGGCTAGATAAATCCCATCTTCATCAGGTCATATATCTGGATCCTCAACTTCCGTATCTCAAAGGGTGCTATCTGATAAGGATCTGTCGAAATTAGATAATCACAAGACTACAGGTCTATCCCGAACTCAACATCACATCAAGGGAGTAGAGCCACAACCACCTTTGTAAAAACATCCAAGAACTCACCAAAACCCTAGGGACTTTAGTGTCCACTACTTCTACTGATAGCTCAGACAACAAGGAAAGAAAGAATCCACACACTGACTGCCCACCTGATAGCTCCACTCATTGAAAAAATCCACACACTGTCCATCCACATATGAAAACAAGACTCTTATTCAGAAGCAACTGATAATAGAATGAACATAATAAAATAATTTGATGCCGAGAATAAAATTGTATGGCTACATCTGTAGAAAGAAAAGATCCCCATGAGACTGATGCTGTACCATCATCAGTATATATACCCATCACACATAAAACAATATGGTCTGGAATCCTACTAGCGTACTCAAGACCAGGGGAATGGGAATCCTCTCTATTTCTAGTAAGATATCAAAGTATATAATGTGTTCAATAAAGGAGTGTGAAGCTTCTGAATCAAACAAATCACAAGTAAGGAAACTAAATATGTTGATCGTACCTCTGATGATCTTTGGCCTCACTAGAACTGTTGAATCTACAACATGCAACTAACCATGCCCAGCTCCTCTGCCCCTCTATTTAAAACCACACCCATGACCACGTCCAGGTCAAGGTCCCTATGGAACACCCTGAGGTCGACCCCTACCTGCTCTGTCTCCCCTCGGTGGAGCATGAGCCTGTTGTCCCTACTGATGAAACAACCTAGATGGAAACTACTACTGAGGATGGAAAAAAACCTATCCACCTCCACCATACTAAGCTCGAACAGTCACTGGACACTGGTTATAAATATCCCCACAAACTCCATAGATGAAACATGTTGGTTCCAAGCCCAAGGGAAAGACACGAGGACCAAATGTTCAAAACAGAAACTGTTGAGGTCGACTCCGCACTGGTTGAAACCTTGAAGGACCTAGAACCTGAGCCCTATTACTGGTAACCCTACCTCTCAAAGAACCATATTGGATCCCCTCTCACAGTATAACTCCTTGAGAATGAATCCTCTCAATCTCCTCCACCTTCTTCTGGGCTTCCATGTACGTCGACAACGTAAAGGGGGAAACCACGTACTTGGTATAAGGACGAAGTACCTCCCCTAGGCACCTCGCACGAGACTCATAATTTGAAAATTGATCTGGGAAAAAATGAAGAAGATACTTGAACTTTATCCCTATCTCCTGTACTGACATACTCCCTTGCTAGAGGGATAGTAACTCCTACCTCTTCTCAGCCTTCTTGGTCGATGAAGGGAATTCTACTCAGAACTCCTCAAAATTGACTCACATAATGTCAGCCTCCTTCCTCTCCCCCAGGTACAACATCCAACACTGACCTCCAGCTCCCTACATCTGGATCACTTCCAAAGGAACCTAGTACTCCATTGGAGCCTGGATAAAACTGAATTTGATCTCAAGATCCTCGAGCCTGCTCTCCGTCTCCATGTCCAAAACACTTCCTTAGTAATTTCCCAAGGCCTATCACTAGAAATCACGAAATGTTATGTGACACTGGTCATCCTCCTCCACCAAATCAACCCTCCACTGATCAATTAAATCAACCTACTAAGCCTCAACTACCCAGGCCACACGTGGATGATGACTGGGTGCCATAGCTGAAAAAAAGTAAACACAAAAATTCCAAGCCTGAGTAGTATGTAATTTTATTTAAGATTCATTTTAATTAATTTTTTTCATACTATCCATTTTAACCTTCCCAAAACAACCCAATTAAGACAAGAACACAAGTCATTATGATGTATGTACCTTTCCTAGGGTATCTACCCTACAAATGGTGTAGCCTCACTTGGTTGTTTGGTAGGCTCAGAGTCCTTGCATCAGATCATAGGTGGCTCTAAAATACCATATCCTAGCTAATCTTCCCTAGACCATGTCACTTATCGAGTTTACATGACATAGTTCCCTACCAAACCATGAAATATGAAGGCATCAGGCATGTAGAGGAATCCTTGAAATATGGAATTTTAAAATTTTCCACCAACGATCGACATGAACATATTCTCATCGGTGAAATGCTGCCCGTTTTAAGCTGAGGATCTCGTGTGAAGAGTTTTAAGAAAAAATTAAAACCATAAAATACATAGTTTATATTCAAAGATGTGCATGAAGTCTTCTCATAATCGGAAATTGCTACTCAAAGAATCCAAATCCAAATTCCTCTAGATCTTTCACATGCATTTCAAGAAACTGTGAGAGCTCCGATCGTCGAATTCTGAGTACTAGAACGAAGATCGGATGATTCCTTCTATACTTCGGTGATCACCACATCACCTTACTTGTGATGACTATAAGATAGCTCGATCTGAGCTCCTAGATTCATATTCTCTCTCTCTAGAACATGGGAGAGAGAATAAGAGAGTTAAATCCCATGAATAGTCCCTAGTGGGAAGCTCTCTTCTTATATATATAGTGTGTAATTAAATTACCCAAAATTGCCTCTCTGGCCCCCAAATACTTAAAGAACTATAAATGACACGTTTTGACTTCTGAACTGAGTCATAAATAATATTATCACTTTCTTGTAATATATTAAAAATATTACATCATAATAAATGATTCATTAACTCGACTAATCATTCCCATAAATATTAATTGAACCTTAAATATTTTAATATTTGTTCAAATAATTTTTTTCATGTATTTACTTAAAACATGTAAATAAATTTAATAAATAAATTCAATAATAATTACTCTTAACTTGAATAATATGAATTTATTTATTTCATTGGTGATCTTATCTCATTAGACAAATCCCACAACCCAGTGGTGGGGCCCACCATGTCCAATATATCTATTCAACTGAATATGGTAGATTCTTGAATACTCTATTGTGTGTGACCCTCTAGGCCCTTATCTCGATAGTAGTGAATACTATTCATAGACTAAGAGTGGGATTTAGCAACCCATCATGTCCCCTAAAGATATAAGTATTGTCACAGCAACAACAACTAACCTACGAACATACACTATGTAATATAATCTCTTTGTCTTTAAATACCTCATAAAGCAGGACACACACTCATGTCATGACCCCTTTATTGCTTTATTATTTTTTTATCTGACTAGATGGATTTAACCTCGACTTCTAGGGCCATGGTCTTATGAAGGTTATACCGTCCTGATTAACATGGCCTGAGATATATTACTTCCTTAACCTAAAAGAGACAAATCCTTTCTTGACCATTCAACCAATTCCATGACACCAATGATGCACCCAACACAAGCTACCTCACCATGATTTCATTATCATGGTTTTTTCCTTGCATCAAAGTACATGATTAAATGGCATACATTGGCAATGATCTCAAGTCAGGAGACTATTACACATGTTGTATATAGGAACTTCCAATGACACCCGAAACATTTGGTGTTCCTATTAGGGGGTTAGTCCTCATGATCTCACTAATAGATATCACCAAGTGTGAACTTCATGAGAATAATTATCAATTATTATGATCTCCCAGCACCTAATAGTCAGACATAAACTTTTTCCAGTCTGTAATATGTATCTAGAAAATAAGACATTAGTTTAAGATTAATGGAATAGTATATTGAGGTTCTCATTATAGAATGGTATCTGCTATAACTTTTTGATACAAAAACTAATTTATGGACATTTCCATTAAATAGTGGACACAAAAATATCTACACTATAATGTTAAGACTATATCATGTGTATATAACTATATACACGATATGGTAATCAAAATTACTGAATAGTTGGGTCTAGGGAACCCATTATTTCAACACAATCCTCATTGTTCCTAACTCCAAACCCCATCCTATCTCTCAACCATCACTTATGATACCATTCTGTCATGATCCCCTCCTGATCAAGAAATAGAGAAAGAGAGATAAAGACCCCTGAGTCCCACCTTCAGTAGGCCCCGAGGTGGCGACTAGCACTAAGGGTATACAAATATCAAAAAATGGGAGGCATTACCATTTTATAGTAACCAAGATCAGGAGATGCGATATATCAACCTCAAAAAAACTCTAATAAATATATATAAAAGAAATAAAAAATCCATCCCACATGCATGTTCAAAATAAAACTATTAAAAATAAAAATAAAATCTCCAAAGTAAATACCCAAAAGTAAAGCTAACAAGTGAAACAACAACTATCCCAAAGTTTGAGCTAGTAATGCTCGTTACGGTCCCCATAGTCCCCTTGGAAACTTGAAAGCAGTTTTATAACATAGGTTCAACATAAAAGTATACTCAGTAGGAAAACCAAAGTCTCTCATGTACAAGTGAAAGAATCATACTAATGCTCCCATTAGAAAATAACATAACCAACATCCCCATCTCACCAAGGATCGCTCACCAAGTAGTGAAAGTCAAGTAAAGTAATATAGTAAGAACATCGATGATAGGGTATCCCAGCACTTTCAAACTGATTAGCCGCTCTCACGCCCTGACGGAAAACATCCTGGCCCTCCCACCTCTTCCGAAAGAACCATGTCACAACCTGACAACACACAACTGAGCCTCACAACTACATATCTCCTGCAGACACCTTGAACACATACCACATCATATCCCACCCATAGACACTAGGGACACAACACATCTCATCCCAAAGACACCTAAGAACACAACACATCTCATCTTGAAGACACCTGGGAAACAAAACTTGCCTGCACACACCTGGACCTTACGAACAACAACCTTCCCGAAGAATATGGTGCTATCACTTCCTGAAAGATGGACCAGGGAAGAGCAGGTGGCCATCCATCTATCCTCCCACCACGATGTTTGGGAAAGACACCCTCCCACATTGCAATGGGGGTGTTCGAGACCTAGTGCTCAACTAGGGTGGGGTGTATATAGAAATAACAAGGTAAATACATTTATATATATATGATACCAAACACTCAGTCCAACCTATGGGGTTCCATCCAAAAACCAACTCACAATATCACCATTACTGCTACCTCTAAATGAAAAACCACACAAGAAGATGAAAAATCAATTCACACCCCAACCAATTAATTTAAAAAGTTCTCATTATTTATTAACAATTCATTTATTCATTCCATCACTACCCGAGAAACTACTAAACATAAGCCACAATAGGATACACAACCAAATTCATATCAGAAGATGAAGACCTATATAAACTAAAGTATCTTCACATTCCTCTCTGTTTAACACTAATTCATAACATAACATACATCGATCTCGAGACATGGGGTGAAGCTTTCTACATTCTACTCATAGAGAAACCCTGAGATAATTACCCATACCAACCACTACCATCATTATTCTTTAAATTCATTCTACCCAAACCATCATGTCAACCACAAAAAACCCCCAAATCACAACTGCACCCAGAAACACATCTCATCACAACCATCTTAGCATCCCTTATACATAATAACACCACACCCATCACACCCAGCAATATAAACATAGTAAAAAATTATGGAAGCCCTGATGCACAACACTACCCATCCATTCCAAAATCAATCAATCTTTTAACCTGAGATTCCATTACACCACCTGTACCATCCCACATCACACAGCCGAGCCCAAAACCCTACTAAAACACAAGTCAGAACAAACCCACACCCATCACACCACCTCATAGACCAAGTAAAAGCTTATTCATATTTAACAAGTCATCTTCTCTTTAATTCCATTTGTTAACTTCCGGGGTGATCCTAGAAATAGTTTAATCCTAGAGCATCCATTTATTAGCTTAGTTTACATGGTTAATTGATTTCATATACATACATTCATTCAACAGAAGACTAACAACAAGAATTAAAAATCCATTTTAGGTGCACAAACAAATACCAGTAATGACTATGATTTTTAGTAGGCATATAAACCTTAAAAATTCACAATATTGATCAAAATATCAATAAAACAGTATGATATTACATCTCCTTCCCAGCCCTAAATGTTGATATTAAACTGATTCAATTATCTTTATTTATTTGGTATTGTTTTATATTCACAAGGATACATTTATACACCCACCCTACATGATACAAAAATATAAGAGAAATGAAGGGATCCCTACTTCGAATAATAGACGATCAACACTTCCTTATGCACCAAAGTAGGGGGTGAGAATGAAGGAAAAGACACCATAAAAATGTGATCCAAAGTATACAACACAACACATGAATCCTTGGGGAAGAAGTTTTTGGGGTGAACCAAGAGAAAGGGAAAACACACAAGGAACAAGAGATCTCAACTTTAGAAGGGGCCGATCCTAAATCAACAGAAGGAACAATTTTTAAAAGTCATTAAAGGTGGATCTTGACCAAAACCATGTGGTTTGGAAGTCAAATGAAGATTTAGGGTTTTAGAAGATAGATATGATTCGAAACGGCTTCAAAAACAATTAAATATGGTTTTAAAATCATTTAATGTTAAAGGAAACATTAAAGGGGAGAAACTGGAGAAACTGAAGAATTATGAAATTTTAAAAAACTATTGAAAATGACTCACCATTAGGCGAGTCACCGCTGGGAGTCACCAGTGGATGATTCACTCGTGCAAGCTATTGGTGGATAAGTCACCGTTGGGAAACTCATCGTGGGATGAGTCATCATCGGACGAGTCACCATTATGCAAGTTATCGTCAGATGACTCACCATTGGTAACCTATCGTCATGACCTACTATTGCGACCTACCATCAGCGACTAACCATTGCAAGTCACCAGTGCGAGTCACCATTTTGACTCACTAGTACTAACTCATTGGTGGATGACTCACCATTGTGAGTCACTATTTTGACTCACCATCGCGAGATATATATGCGAGTCACCATTCTGATTCACCAGTCCTAACTCACTGGTTTTGACTCACTGGTGGATGAATCACCAGTGGAAGACTCACCATTAGAAGAGCTACCGTTGGAAAGCTAGATTTTTGGTAAACTCTTGAAATGTGTCACTCTAACCTCCTAAAACACTTCAGTCACTGGATTTTCACAAAGTAATGGACTGGAGAGTTATGGGCCATTACACCTATTCAGTTAGATTAAAAAACAATAAAGAAATAATGGATGATGACACAATCTATGCATCCTACTTTATGAGATATTTCATGAAAAAGAGACTATATTACTCATTCCATGTTCGTAGATTGGTTTTCATTGCTATGACTACTCCTTATCACTTTAGGGGTCATGATGGGTTACTAGATTTCACTCTTGGTATATTAATAGTATTAACTGCTATTGATATAAGGTCCTAGAGGGTCACACATAATTGTGCATTCAATATTCTTCTATATTCTGTTGAATAGGTATATAGGAAATGGTAGGCCCCACCAAGGGGTCTGAGAGTTGTCCAAGTTCAATCACTGATAAATAAATAAATTCATTATTATTCGAGTATAGAATAATTGGGTTGAATTTATTTATTAAAAGTATTTACAAGTGTTTGAGTAAATATGGAATAATATTATATGAATGAATATTATTTTAATATTAAAGTTCTTTTAATATTAGCGGGAATTAAAATATGTGTTAATGACTTGAGTTTACCATGTAATATATATTACTAGTATGTGATAAAATATAAATAATATTTATGATGTAGTTAGTTCATTGTAGTTATTTATTTTTACTTATTCAATGGAAATTAAATATAAGGGGGCTAGGGAACCTTAACTGGGTATTTTACACATCCACTATATAAGTAGATGAGAAGCTCATTTCTGGTAAGAAATTCATTTCAATGGATTGAGAGTTGTTATCTCCTCTTCCCACATCATAAAGAGAGAAAGATGTTGTCCAAAAAATAAATTTCATGATGTATTTGTGGATCAAGGAATTGAGTTGAGGTGATCATCATGACGTTTAAGGAATCCTCAAAGTTCCGCGCTAGCACATGTAATTCGAAGATCAACATTTTCATAGATTCATAAAGCTTGTGTGGATGATCCAAAGGGGTCGAGTTTTAGATTCTTTGAGAAATGATTTCTGATGAAGAGATAAAGTAAAAAACTCCGCTAAATTAAATGAGGTAACCATTTTTTTAATTATTCTCAAGATATCCTCAAACCTCTACTGAAGCTCGGATCACCGGAGTTGATGAATTTATGTTGCTCTAGTGATGAAAACTTTAAAATCCCCTACCCATCGGCTTCTGCTGTGTTCCTCAGTATCTTCAATTAGTATCAAAGTGATCATGTTAATTTTTTGAGTTAAATAAAAATTAATTTTTATTAAATTTAGTATATATCTTTAAATTGGTCTCAATAGAACAAACTGTGGATTGATCTGATTCCGGATGACCAAGTTATGACCATATGAAATTTTTGGTATGGATAGAAAATGAGGTTATTTTAGATTAAAAATTGAAGAACAACATAAATTAATAACTACTAGTGTTTTAATTTTTGGGTGATCTAGTTTTGATCAAGTTCTGACCAAAACAATTTTTCCGGATGAGGTTTGCTTCTCATGGAATCTTTTCTAAAACCCCACTTTTTCATTTGATTGCTTTCAACTAATGTAAGAAAAATTAATAAAAATGGAAGGGGGTTCAGGTGTTCTTCGCAACTAAGAAATTTGGGTGGTGGGTGACACAAAAAATTTTAAAACATGGAATATGACTTTTTTTTTCAGAAATCCTATATTTTATGATTTCATTTTGATCAAATGGTGGTGGTGAGTTGATATCAAAGACAAAAAAACTAAGAAAAAGGGGTTGTCCCTTCAAATGGATTCCCTTGAAATCAAATCCATTTTTTTAATAAATAAAATAAAATTGGAAAGACTACATATAGGTTTTTTAAAATTCACAAATAGAAAAAAGAAAAAAAGAGGGGATTGGGTTTCTGAGAAAATGATTCCCATAAAAGAAAAAAAAAATAAAAATAAAAACGAAATAAATGAAATAAGGGTTATTCTCTAAGAATATACCCACAATCCTCCTTTGAAGATGCCTCTCCCCCTTAGCCTAACTGGAAAACCACACGCCATCCAGAGCCACTCGTACCCACCTCGCCGGCTCCTCCCTCTTCCGGCGCATTCTGAGCAGCTGACCACTGAGGTCGACCTCACTGATGCCTCACTCAATCATGGTATCACCCTCCACCCTAGGTCACTGCAAAACCCGATCGAACAACCTATTATGGGTCACAAACTCCCTTCAACCTCCTCCCGGCCTTGCCTTGACTAGATCGACTGTCCCCACCACCACTGATACCAGCCCTTCGGTCAGCCCTTTTACACTGCCCTGGCCAGATCACAATCCCCTTGCCCAGATCTAATAATCTGTTGTTCAAAATGGCTCCAGACCAACCTGAAATAGGTCAAAACAGGGCTGACCGACTCGAAACTACCCTGCATGGTCCATCCAACCCATAAAGGTTCAGGAGTAGATTTTTCTATGTCTGAAATGAGGTTGCGTGGGTTCATCCCGACTCAGAGTGGAACTGATTGGGAATTTTGGATCTAGAAAATATTTAATTCAACTAAAAAATTAATTTATTAGTTTAAAATAATAATTATTTTATTATTTAAAATAATTAATTTAATTTTGGTATTAAATTAAATTAATTGAATAATTTAATTTTTGGAGTAAAAATTAAATTAACTAGTGGATCGAAGAAAATAAATTATTTTAATTGTATAATTATTTTAATTTATATTTAAGCTCTCTACATTAGATTTATTACAATTCAATTTTATCCGACATTTACTTTTCATACCAATTAATCTTGATAAATTGATCAAACCCATGTATATTTGGTTAATTTCATTTAATTATTTATTAGTGTGTGTGATGTTTGTAATAAGTAGTTAATTTAAGATGGTCTGTGCATCATCATTTTTCCTTATTCAATATTTATAAGGGACTGTGAGTCCAGTTTATTCATTATATATTATGCTCCTGAGACCCCCTCGTCTACATGCGAGTATATTTGTACATTTAATGATGATGTTGTAATGTGTGGACCCCACAAAGACGAGGTGCTAATCCAGACAAGAAGTAGACACACTAAATGAGGAAGAGACGCATCAGGAGTCAAGTCTTAACTCAGGTATAATACCCCTATGTCATGGTGGATCCATTGAGTTTAAATGGATGAACCACTATTATATTCTCAAGACCAATTGAGTAATTATTTCTTTTATGCTTTGTTTATTATTTTATACATGTACAATCTTTTTGTGAGAACACATAAAACAATAAATAAGAAAAATTCATGAAGACTCAATGAATGTTTTTATATTAAAGTTCTATTTTGAACACGACAACATACAATGAACATATTAATAGAAATGGATTACATTTTCTAAAAAATATAAAACCCTAAAAATATTAAGTTTAAAAAGACTTCCATCATTTGAATTTAAAAAAAAACTGATAGTACAGGGTACTCATCAACCAAAGTTGATGGTGCCTCTAACCATCATAGAGTTATTATGAGAGTGATGATTTGACTTAACTAAAGTTGAAAACAAATAATTATCCAAAGCTAGGTTGTTTGAAATTTAGAGGTAATCATTGATTAAATTATTTTATGATTTTGGAATCTAGAACTTCACTCATTAGGTCAAGGAGGCACGAGTTAATGCGGTTTCCTAGTCAAACATCTACCTTGAACTCTCTGAGTAGTGGCGTAACCCAAACTTCTAGACTATGAGGAGAGGTTTCAAGGATCTTTGCCACTAGAATGCTCATTAGACAAAGTTATCTAATTCTACTACATAGGGTTTCTAGAGTTTGATAAAATAGTGGGAGACATTTAATAATTTAATAAATTTATAATGTATAATTTGTAATCAAGATAAAATTATTAATCTACTATAATTTATTTTTGTAGAAATTGACAAGTAATTCCATATATATTTAATGTGATTAATTTTGGACAAAGTAAATGTCCAATCTTGCATGAAATTCCATGGGTAGTACATGCGAATGTGAAAACTACTACTATATCAAAAATTCAAGGTGTTAGTGTCCCTAATACCCATTAAGACACATTTGGAAGCGAGGGTGAGAAAAATTCTTATAGGAGACTCATATATGACACATATTATGGTTATGTTATAATTCCATAAACATTTGATGTGAGTTGTGTATACTATAACTGGAAATGGAATATTACACATGTTGTCTCATCTCTAAGAAGCATGCGAGGATAAAGTGAAGTAATATATGAATTAGTTGATGACTACACCTAATATGTGTAAAATGAAAGTTGAGAAACTATTTTTCAATACATCCAATTCTAATTTTATTTCCACCCAATTTCCCCAATTTTTTTAAGATTATAAAATAAGTAGTATGGAGAAAAATGTTTCATTACCTTAGGTAAAAAGTTATCTAAGTATATAAGAACATAAAGAAGTTATAATATTTAGTTCTTATTGAGAACTAGTTGAAAGACAAGGAAAAAATGCCTGTGGAAAGTTTAACACCAAATACATCTTCACAACATCCTTCAATGAAAAGAGGTTGATTATTGAAAATGAGGTTATTTTATTTTTATATTGTAAAATTAAATCTATGGAAGTTTAAAATAAAAAAGATGAACTGAAGAAGCAAGTGATCACGCTTCTTTTTCAGGTATATTCATCAACTGTATGTAATTTTTATGTAATAATTTTTGGGCATTGAATACAATATGCCTATAAAATATGTGTATTTTATTAGAATAACCAAGTATGTATAGAAACTTTACAAGAAATAGGGTTCATTATCCAAGTATATAAGAAAAGGTAGCTCCTAAGTTAGTGGTGATAAACACACAACTTCTAACTACCAAGTAAAAGGTTCTAGTTGAAATTTTGTCGAGTATTTCCAAAAAATTTATCTCATGTTTCTTTTTGACTCAAGGAGAAATTATTCTATTTTAGTAATAAATGTTTTTTGTGATAATACTCAACCAATAATTTAGTATTTATTGAATCATTGGAAATATTTGAAGAATATAAAATGTAAGACTTATATACCCAGTTGTGAAAAGATAATACTTTGTTAAGAAAAACTATGTATTTTGCAAGGATATAACTAGTATGGTTTTAGACTCTTTAAAGTTAAAGATCTTAGGTATTATCAACACACTTATGCACTTATTTTTGTAAAAAAACCTTTATAAATAAAGGAAAGTTACAAAGATTTCAGAATAATATTATCTAGAGAGAAAGAACTATTCAAAGGGTAAGCTAGTGGTAAATATACTTCATAATATTACTTCAATTTTCCTCAAGGAATGAGAAAGTAAAGTAAGATATTTTCATGGTCAGTAGATATGAGTTTCTTAAGGATGGTATACTAAAGAATATCTTGACCAAGATTTCATTGATCATTATAATGCAACGTGGAGAAATTCTAAAATGCACATCGACTTATCCACATAAAAGTTATAATGCTAATTAGGAGGTTCGATGATGAGTCATATATGTTAACATTGATTAATAAAATGTAGCATGGAATAATTCCTAAATGCACATTTTCTTATATACATCAGAGTCATGATGTAAGTGAAAGTTACATCATTATTAAAACTCATGCATTTCATATAATTCCATTTTTATAGACATTCAACACAAATAATGGTGTTATCCCATAAAAAATGACAACCATAATGAAAAATGGATATAATACGAGTTATAGTATGATATAAATTCATTATGTCATAAGAACATTGTGTTTGTATGTAAATAGTTTGTTAATAATATAAATGAACTTGCATCAAGAAAAACATAATGTGTATCTCATTTAATATCCTAAAGCACATATTGAATATTATTTAAATATCTATCATAGAATAGTTATATTTAAGTGGTCAACTATATTTATATAAAAGGATTCACATCTCTATTTGAGTTAGTGGGAGTAAGATTGACTTGGATTTAGTCAATGTCAAAGATTCAAAAATAGTTGACATAGGAAAAAATTCCACAAGGCCTTATGGAAAATTAATGTTCCAAAGATATATACTACATAAGAATGATAAAATCATGGTTTTATATTCATAGTGCCTGGTGATACATTATTCATTGGGAATAATAATCTCTATAAGAAAGCAGTATATGGAAATTAGCTAAAATTGACAAGAACAATTAAAATTCAATAATAGATTCCATGTATCAACATACAAGGGCTTATTATCTTGAATACTATGGTGGGTATTCAAGAAAAACTATACATGGATGGTAGAAGAGTGGTAATAATAAGGCTTGATTGGTTATTCCAAGTCATTATGCCTAAATCCACTAGAATTTTACTTGTCATGTCCAATTTTTATGATCATTTTACTGAGCATTGGATGTCAAGACCACCAATCTTGTAAGTCATCTACACAATGCAACCAGAAAAGAATGGTGACACCATATAATTCCAATAAAGGATGAAAGTTACTGAAATCTAGTTTAGGATTAAAGTAAGAAACATGATCACTGAATATTCATTTAGAATGATTTTTCCATGTATCTGTAGGATGTTAGTGTGAGTGCCACTATTTTTCAAGAAAAATATGTTTAATAACATATGAAAAATAAGATTAGTCTTGCGATTAGTTATGAACAAGATGGAACTATATCTCCAGAGATCGACTTAAAATAGCAACCTAAGTTCTATGGAACAAGATCTACAAAGGTAGATCCAATGGTTTCTTGTAAATAGTAAATTGTACATATACTAGAAATGTATTAAAAATATAAGTTGGAACAATTTGAGAGAGAATTGTTGCTAGTGTCACATGGCATAAATCTCTCCAAGAAGACATGTGTGACACATAGGAAGATATTAATGTGGTAAGTTGAATTCCATATGCTTCTATGGTGGATAAATCACATATTTCATGTTATATAAAAGAAATGATATTTCTAACATATACTTTAGGGTAGGAAAATATAAGTTGTATCTAGGAGAACTGAATCAGAGGCATTCATAACTATCTAATTATTGTTGAGGAAGTATAAAGGTATGTACCTGGAATGTGGATAGGAAGGGATACTAGTTTCAAGGGAAAAACTATTCTTCCTTGGATCAACATGATATAATATGAGAATCAGGACAATGTAATGAGCAAGATAATATCATTAAATCTAGTAGTAGTCATGTCTAAAAATACCAAGTATGTTGCATCTTTTGATGCAGCTAAAGAAGTGGTGTTTAATATGCAATGTTTATTCCCTGTTATTATAATTTCACCTAGTACACAAAGTTTTATCATAATATAAATTATGATAATTCTACTAGTAGTACTATCCAAGATGTAAAGTCTTAACAGTGTGCAAAAGTGATATACTCAGGGATATCATCTCTTGAGAAGTTTTACTCTAAGAGGTAAATTCATAGATAAAATAATTTCCATGAAAACATAGAATACCCATGAATAAATACATAACTCAGAAAAAACAAGATATTATCATGTGATAGATAACAAGTCTCATTAGAAAGTTAGCTCTAGTGAAAGTGAGAGTGTTGTAGTAGTGGGTGCCCTATACCCAACTTGGTTACTACTTTTCGATTACCATATCATGGATACAGTGAGTTATACATGATGTACACTTACCATAATGGTGTTGATATTTCTATGTCTACTATTTAAATATAAATGTGCATAGATTAATTTTCACATCAAAAGTTTATAACAGTTCCCAAGATATAATGAGAACCTTGAGATACCATGACATTAATATTAAATATATGACCTATGGTCTAGATACATCATACTAACTAGACACAGTTTATTCCAGACTATCATGTGCTTAGGGATCATAAGCATTGAGATTTATTCTCATGAAGTTTGAACTTGGTGATCTCTAGTAGTTGAGATCATGAGGATAAAACCACCAATTAGAACACTATATGTTATGGGTTCCATTAATAGTTCAAATCTAAGAACATGTGTATTGGTTTTATGACTTGAGATTATTATCAATGTTCAATTTTATCATGTAATTTTATATTAGGATAAAACCATGACAATAAATTCATGGAGAGTTAATTTGTGTTGGGTGTGTCATTGGTGGAATGACATTGGCTGAATGGTCAAGATATAATTTTTCATTTCTGAATTAAGGGAGTGATATCTCAGGTTTAGTTGATCAAGATGGTAGTACCTTCATTAAATCTCAGGACATGGTATTTGAAGGTAAATTTATCCAATCAGATCAAAAAACAATAAATCAAGAATGGATGATGACACAAGCTGTGCATCCTTCTTTATTAGATATCTCATGATAAAGAGATTATATTACATATTATGTGTTCGTAGATTGGTTTTCATTGCTGTGACTAATCCTTATCTCTTTAGGGGTCGTGATACGTTTCTAGATTCCACTCTTGGTCTATGAATAATATCCACTACTATTGAGATAAGTTCCTAGAGGGTCACATGAAATTATTCATTCAATATTCTTCCACATTCTATTGAATAGGTATATAAGAAATGGTGGGCCCCACCACAGGGTCCAAGAGTTTTCCATGTTCAATCAACAATAAATAAATAAATTTATTATTATTTGAATATAGAATAATTGAATTGAATTTTATTATTAAAATTATTTACAAATGTGAGTAAATATATGGAATAATATTATACGAACGGATATTATTTTAATATTCAAGGTTTGTTTAATATTAGCAGGAATTACAGTTCAAGTTAATGACTCAATTTTATCACGTAATATATATTAAAAGTATGTGATAAAATATAAATAATATTTATGATGCAATGAAGTGCAACCGATTGTCATCTATCTACTGTTCAAAGTTCTGGCGCTCTACTAATGTGTATTGTAGCACTCGGGTCAAATCCTCAGTGATGGTATAAATTTTAGAGTCAATTGTTTTTAATTAATAGTCTTTTGATTGGGGGGGGGGTGTTTTTAGAGTTTATATTAAATAATTGATTAATGAATATTTATTTAAAAATTTAATAATTATTGAGGTGAGTTTATAATTAGGTAGTTAAGATTGTGATATCCTTGATCTTTTCTTTATATTGAATTAAATTAACACCCACTTCACAAGATGACTTTGATAGGAATTCCCAAGTGTTAAGGCTTTAATCCAAGCCTTAAACTAACTAGGGTTATAATATCTATCATTAATTGTTTATATTAGTGTATTTATAAATCCAATAATCCATGGAATCCATTTGTTAAACAAAACATTTCATTAATCCATGAGATTTTATGTTTAACATACACAATGTTATCCTAAAGAATACTCAATGAGAAAAAGTTCTCAATCACTTAACATCCCAAAATTACTAATCAAACCAATGGTATATTTAATCAGATGTTTACATTGATAGTAATATGGTTATATATGTTTTATGGTGATGAATTATAAAGAGAACAAAAATAACGGGATAAGAAAAGAGTTGTGTGTCGAACACACACACGAATGACGAGGAAACTTAAAATGCACTTTTGATTCAATGAGAAAGAAAAAGGGGAAAGATATTTTAACTTTATTTAAACTATTTTAAGATCATTAATATTACACAATATAGGTTGGATGAGAATAATAGCGATGAATAAGAAATAAGCATTAAAATAAAATTATAACACAAACACTTATGAGATTATAAATGAAGAAGAATGAAAAAGTAAACCAAAAGAAGCATGGAGTAATGGTATCTCAAGTAGGAACCTGCATATGTCAAACCCTACCACGAATTTGGAAAAGCCTTGGTATTTCCAACCTATCCTCCTTTTCTCTGAAATGCCAACTCCTTCAAGGAGAGGAGGGGGATGTATTTATAGCCCAAGGGGTTGGACTCTTTTCATTCCAAATATACCCCTAAACTTGGATCAACTATTGGGCCATCTAGACAACTGAATCTTGAGGTATATTATTCTTATAAATTGTATATATGTATGTTTTCTTTATAATCTGAAAAGTTGGAGTCCATTGGACTTAATTATCCAAAGTTATGGTGGTTTGAATAAATAATTTTAATCAGTCCATTTCTATCCAGGATTTTTCAAAGGCCAAAATGTGAATGGGTTTTTGAAACGGAATATTCCCTAAAATCTGAAATATTTATTCTACAAGGTTGTCCACATATATCTTGGATTTAAAATTGAAAAATCTCATCTTGAATTGATGTATATATCAATAGAAATGTCAATAATGGTGCGTTAGTTTAATATTCTGGATAAAATGGTGTAATGGAATTAAAAGCATATGTTGGGCCCCTTTTTGTTGGATTTGGACCTTAAAATCATTATCCATGATTATTTTGGATAATCAAGATCATATTATGAAGTTTCATAAAATTTGGGCTTTTGGATTGAGCTTAGAAATTCAAGCATCACGGATGGTCCAATTTCTTCACAGATTCTTTGGGCCTTATTGTATGGACCATATATCCCTTCAAATGGTAGAATTGTCCAAAACTACAGTATAATTATTTGTAGGAAATTGAATAAGGAACCCTAAAAAAATAATCACACAATAAGGATAAGTAGGGTGAGATTTATAATTAAAATTGTAAAGTGACTCTATTGGATTAATTAAAATAATGCTAAAAAATTATATTAAGTATTAAAGCACGGGTATTTCACACCAATTACGCACTTTTACATAAAAATTACTAAATGGAGTAGACAAAAAGTTATGAATAAGTGAATAAAATAAACTCCCCCACACTTAGTCTTGTATATGTCCTCTTGTATATCAAATAAAAACATAACTAAATCATTTTTACTCACCAATAAATATTAAAATTTTGTTTACACAAATCAGGGGAGGTTTAGACCATTTCACTCATCCATATTTAATTACACCAGAAATTGTTATAGAAACAATATTTCAAAATCAATTCATTTTTTCATGATCAAATTTAGAAATGGAAAATTTGGGCACTCAGAAATCACTCCTCTCAAGATGATAAAAATTTATTTATGGAGGTTCACTCATTCACCAACCAAAAGTTAAAATCTTAGAGTTTTAAAGAGCTCTCAGCTTCCATTCCCTATCCTAAAGTGTAGAAGAATCATGAGGTATTTTTTAGGGGGTTTTCTATGGCTATGGGATGGTAGTAATTTAATGTTCAAGAGAGAGGAAAATTGGTGTAAAAAACTAACATGGAAAAAGCAATGCACAATTTGAAATAAGATATGGAAGGAAATTGAAACACATATTTCTAAAGGCATGATTTTGTGAAGAACGAAACAAAAGAGGAAGAAAATTTGAAGGGTATGAAAAGATGAAATATTTACAAAACACAAAACTTCTCCCAATGACAGAAGTATTATTTTATTTTTCTTTTTATCTTTTTTTGTATTTTTTTTGAAAGTTGAACTTGAAAAATATCTCACACTCATATCCCAACCCATGTTTTATCTCCTCACGACACTAATTATAATAGTTATAATAATATCAAAGGTTTAGGAAGAGTAATTTTTGACCTTCCTAAGACACAACCCATTTTTTATATTTTTTTTTCAATTTTTTTGAATAGTTTTCAATAACTTGTACAAAATTACATAAATGAAAAACCATTCCCCAAACTCACCGAATGAAAACATATCCCCCACACTAAAATAGATGATTGACCTCAAGCATATGATAAAATGTTGAAAATCAATAAATGGATACCCAAAATGAAATCTATCCCCCCCACACTGAAATTTAAATAAATTATGAAATATAATTCCATGTAGATGTTGGGTGGGACAAGGTATTGGGATTATAATGTGGCTATCAAAGAAAAGGTTTTTATAGGCTCTAAGGGGATTTCAAATGGAGGATTAATGTACGGTTAATAAGAGGGTATTTGGCTATTGTGATTCTCATGTGGTTCAGGAAATTCCTTTATCATATTAAAGCACACCAAAGTAGGAAATTCAACTCGAAGGTCCACAAACTCAAGACTCTAAATAGGGGGTGTAAAACATAGATTTTGACAAGATGGTCATGGGTGATCATGTAAAGAAAGATAACATTGTTCCTCATTGTTGGGGAAGAATAATTCTTTAAATCTAAAACTGATCATTCAAAATTTATTATTATTGACACAAAATTCTTTATCCAAATTTATGATAAAAGTACAAAATTTTTGAGATGAAAACATGTCTTTTGACTCCCCAAAATGGTTGTACAAAATTTCAAAAGTGGATGGTGAGTAATTATGACTCTTTTTTTTCTGTATTTTTTTAGTTTTTTATAAAGACACCCACACAGAAGATAAAGAAAAAAATGGGTTTGATGAATAAAGTGGTAAAGAGAGAGAGAGGGAGGAAGAAAAAGAAAGAGGGGGAGAGAGATGGAAGGAATAAGAGAGAAATAGGGTGTTAAAGGTAAAGTGGTTCCCCTGGTTTGGATTTTATGTGTTTGCATCTCCATCAAGTGGTGGGTCGATGGAAGTTGATGTGGTTCCTGGGGCATGTGTCCTATTTAGTGATGCTTTAGAAAATGACCATTACCTAAAAGAGAATAAAAAACAAAAATCATTATTTATTTAATGAAAAAATAAAAAGAAATTAAAATTTCATAAAAGTAAAAGAAAACTTGGGTTGCCTCCCAAGAAGTGCTATATTTATTTTGTCTACAGCTGAACTTTTTCTTTGGACTACCCATAGTCTGATGGTGGAAACCGTATTTTCTCAACTCTTGTGTGATTCTAGAAAAACTTCTCTTTTGGGATTCCTAATTGTTTATTGGATAATTTCTTCCCTTCCTTATTGTTGGGCTTCAAATTCAATGGAATTTGAAAGAGAATGTTGGTATCCTCTCTTTAGTCTTCAAATTGAGGTATTATGCATCTCATTGAGTGTTGGTTTTCTATGATTGGAAGTTAAAGAAGATGTTTCAATTCTGATGGTGCATTTATGGAAGGTTCAGATAATATGAAATCATAGTATAATATCCCAATTGTTTTTAACTCATTTATTTCACCACTTATCTATGTATAATAATGAGGATCAGTGGAGTCATAATGCTAAATAAAATTTTCAATATCCTTTACATCAGTGTTGTTTTCCAAAGAATGGTCAATTTCAACTTCACCAGTGATCACTTTATTAATTAAGTAACAAATTTCACAACCATCACTCCTATTTTCACAAGATAAGCACGTTTGTTTAGGGTTCATCTCATAAATAAGATAATTTTTAGAATCATGAATGGGAAATGATTAATGTTGGATAATCTGATTTGAATCAAAAAATGAAAATGTTTTTTAGTTTTCCTCATTACCATCCAAGTTGAAGCGGTGGATATTAGAGGTGATATGGGATTAAAAATATTTTTCAAGATCTTTTAAATCAATGGATTTTACATTTTAAATGTCAACATAAACTTCTCCATTTATGAATTAGTTAATGAGGATGCAATATTCACAAAATCCTATATCATTAGAATAGGAAGAACATGACGAACCAGGGTTCAACACACTCTCAAATCGAATTTCAGAAGCATGGACATAGAATACATAGTTATTATCTAATGTGTATTGCATGGACTGAAAAATATTGAAATTGACCAGTTGGTCACCAAATTACATGGATAAGATGCCAGCATGGACATCAATTTTGGTTCTAAATGTCATGAGGAAAGTTCTTTCTAGAATCAGAGGATATTGGTAAGAATTTTTTCACCTTCCATTTCAAGTAAATAGAATTAAGCTAGTAATATAAGATCATTGACCCATACAAGGACATCCTCAAGTATTCTTTCAGGAATGGATGTGCTTCGATTGGATAACTAGATGAAAACACTCGTTGGGTACAAGGGACCTAGAAAAAGGCTGGAGAAGATGGTTTTGGGCATGACATTTATAAATTATCCTAGGCCTATGAGTGCATCATTGAAGTTGGAGCTCCCTATTTAGCATGGAACCATAAAGGTCCCTAGATCTTTTCACTTCATGGGTATGGACTATTGGGTCAAAATATTTTCAAAGGTACTAAGTTTCCTTTTATGGGTGCATAACTCCTTAAGAAAGTTTTCATACTTGGGGATTTTTTTGATGGAATCTAAGAGGTTAATTTTAACTTCAACACATATAAACATATCGAGCATTTCATGATCGGGTTCAAAGGATTTCCTTGGATTAGCGACATCTTGTGAAAAAGGAATTGGGTTTCTGAGAGGGATGGAAAGAGCTGAGGGAGTGGCTTCATGTTTCTTTTCTGATTTATTTTTCTTTTCATTTTCTAGGTCAACATTTAAAGGGGAGTTTGAGGACTCATCATGAGGAATAACGATTTTATTTTCTGATCTAAGTGAAATTTCACTTACATTACCCTTGGGGTTGGGTAACGGTTGAGCTGGGAGTTGGGAAGAATTTGAATGTTTTTGCTGGCTCAGGTGAGATTCAAGTTGACCAATTTGGGTTTCAATGTTTTTAAGGATAGAATGGGTGAATGAGGGAAGATCTTACACTATAATTCCCCATTGTTTCTTGGAATAAGAGGCTTTTCCCGAATTGGGATTTCGTTGATTTTGGTTCTTGGGAAAGTGCTTGTATTGGGTTGGGAATTGGGAAGTCTCATTAGGACAGTGGACTCCAAGAGGAGTAAGAGGATGATTGATCCTTTAAGGTTAAGGAACAAAATGATAAGGTTTTTGGAAGTTACCACCACCTTGAACATATTGGAATTGGTTTGGATTTTAAGGAGTTAACTGAGGGGGATGAGAAATGGGATTACCATACCTTAAGCTTAGGTTAAAGGTAGAAGAGAAGGGCTCAGAGTGGGGTTGGTTAAAGTTTCTAATGAACTGACCTGATTGTTTAGTATTGATGTTTCTATGAGAATATATTTCATTGAGCTCCATTGTACTGGATGAATCAGTTGAATCCTCTTGAAGTTTTCGACATGTGTCAGTTGGATGAGCTGGTGAGCTACAAATTCCATAGTTTTTGATTGGTATAGGGATCAAAGATTGTGAAGAAGATGAGGTTGGGGCTTTGGCAGTCACCTTTAGTTTTATTACAAGACCTATAAGTTCACTAATCCACTCATTAATCGTATTGGTCTCTATGAATTGATTCTCTTAGACTTGTTTGAATTGAGCATGTGATTGAGTATGGAATTGCTGCGTGTTTACATCCATGTTTCTTATGACATATCATGTAGCTGCAGAAGTTTAATCAACAAGAGCACCACCACTTGTGGCATCAATTAGAGTTCGATCCATATCCCATAACCCCTTATAGAAGTATTAGATAAAGTGTTGGTCAGGGATTTAGTGATGTGGGCAGGTTTCCACAAGCATTTTGAACCTCTCCCAGTACTCATGGAGTTATTCATTACATAATTGATGAATACCACTAATTTTATTATAGATAGAAGTAGTACGAGAAGAAGAAAATAATTTATCTAAGAAGAGTTGCTTCATGTCATTCCATGTGGTTATGGAACCAGGGGGTAGTAGATCCATGACTTGGAATAATCAGCTAGGGATAAAGGGAATGCTTGAAGTTTTATTTGTTCTTCAGAAACCTTTTGAGGCTTCATGGTAGAACACACAACTTGGAATTATTTGATATGAAGATGTGGATCCTCACCAGATAACCCATGGAAATAAGTTAGAAGATGAATCAAACCTAATTTAAGTTTGAAATCAGCCTCAATATTTAGATATTAAATTCCAAGGTGTTGGTAATTCATATTAGGGGCAGTGATTTCCTTAAGGATTTTTCCCTAGTATTGTCCATATCTAGTTCAATTGGTTGGAAAATGATTGAATCATGAGTGATTTGATTATCCCCAATGTTTCTACTAATTTGGAAAAGATTTTTCTATATTTTAGGGTAAAATAGATCCAAGGTATTGTTTTGGAGGCAAAGGGAAATTCAGAGAGAATTTATAAGGATGAGGAAGTTGGGTTTTTCTTTGTGTTCTTTTCATTTATTATTTTTATGAGGAATATAGGTTCTTCTTTGTGTTTTTTTCTTTTTTTTGTTTTTATTTTAATTTTTTTTCATTTTTTTTACAAAAAATCAAAACTACTGACTACTTAATGCACCATCACCAACAATGGAACCATTTGAATCACAACTGATTTTTTTCTATTGACTGTTCAAATGTCTAGTGCTCTGCTGATGTGTATAGCAGTACTCAGGTCAAATCTTTGACGATGGTACAAATTTTAGAGTCGATTGTTTTTAATTGATAGTATTTTGACTGGGGAGTTTGTTTGTAGAGATTAGATGAAATGATTGATTAATTAATATTTATTTAACAATTTAATAATGATTGGGGTGAGTTTATAATTAGGGAGGCATGCCTGTTATATCTTTGATCTTTACTTTATATTGTATTAAATTAACACCCACTTCACAAGATGACTTTGATCGTAATTCCCAAGTGTTAAGGCTTTAATCCCAGCCTTAAATTAACTAGGGTTATAATATAAATCATTACTTGTTTATGTTAGTGTATTTATGATTCCAATAATCCATGGAATCCATATGTTAAATAGAACATGTCATTAATCCATGATATTTTAAGTTTAACATACACAATGTTAACCTAAAGAATACTCAACGAGAAAAAGTTCTCAATCACTTAACATAACCAAATTACTACTCACCCTAATGGAAGATTTAATAAGACATTGATATTTATAGTAATCTAGTTATATATTTTTTATGGTGATGAATTATAAAGATAACAAAAATAACATGATAATAAAAGAGTTGTGCGCTGAACACACACACGAATGATGAGGAAACTTAAAATGCATTTTTGATTGAATGAGAAAGAAGAAAAGGGAAATAGATTTTAACTTAATTTAAACTATTTTAAGACAATTAATATTACACAACATAGGGTGGATGAGAATAATACTTGATGAAGAGGAAACATGCATTAAAATAAAATTACAACACAAACACTTACGAGATTACAAATGAAGAAGAACACAAAAGTAAATCAAAATAATCATAGAGGAATGATATATAAAGTAGGAACTTAACTATATTAGATCCTCCCAATCCTTTGGAAAATATTTTTTCATGCCAAACTATCCTTCTTCACTCTAAAATTCCAACTCTTTGCAATGAGAGGAGGGGGATGTATTTATATCCCAAGGAGTTGGCCTGTTTGCATTCCAAATATTCTCTCCACTTGGCTCGACTATTGGATTATCAATATAGCTGAATCTTGATCTATATTATTCTTATAAATTTTATATATTTATGTTTTATGTCTACTCTAAAAATTTGGAGTCCATTGGACTTAAGGATCCAATGTTATGGTAGTTAGAGTAAACAATTCTAATATGTCCATTTCTATCCACGATTTTTCAAAGGCCAAAATGTGAATGGGTTTTTGTATAAAACGATTCCCTAAAATAAAAATAATTTATTCTACTATGTCGGTATTATATATATTTTATTTCACACTAGAAAATATCATATTGAATTCATGTCTATATCAAGAGAAAAATCAATAATGGCGTACTGGTTTAAAATTCCAGACAGAATGGTGGGCCGGAATTAAAAGCATATTTTGGGACCTTTTTTTTGGATTTGGACCTTAAAATTTTTATCCATAATTAGTTTTGATAATTAAGATAATATTATAGAGTTTCATCAAATTTTGGATTCTGGATTGAGCCTAGAAATTCAAGCCTCATGGATGGTCCAGTTTCTTCACAGATTATTTGGGCCTTCTTGTATGGATCATAATACCCTTCAAATGGCCAAATTGGCCCAAAATCTAACCTAATTATTTGTAGGAAATTGAATAAGAACCATAAAAAAATATAATAATAAATTTTGTATAATTTGGGTGAGATTTATAATTAAAATAGTAAACTAACTATATTGGATTAATTAAAATAATGATAAAAAATTATATCAAGTATTAAATCATGGTGATTTCACACCAATTATGCACTTTTACATGAAAATTACTAAAGGGAGTATACAAAAAGTTATAAATAAATGAATAACATCATGTATTTAGATATTAATATTTATTTATTATTTACTTATTTAGTGGATGTAAAATATATAGAAGTCAGGGAACCCTAATCAGATATTTTACACATTCACTATATAAGTAGATGATGAGATAATTTCTAGTATGTAACTCATTTCAATGGATTGAGAGCTCCTCTATCCTCTTCCGACATCCAATATAGATAAATAAATCATAAAATAAATTAATTCAAGGATGTATTCAGGGATCATAGGAACATATTCTAGGTGATTGTTGCACCGTCAAAGGAATCGTCAAAGCTCTACGCTAGCACGCAAAATTCAATGATCAATATTTACACAGATTCTTGAAGTGTGTGTGGAAAATATATAGGGTTTAAACTTTGGATCCTTTGAATAATTATCACTAATGAAGAGATACAATTAATTATGCTGGAAAATCAAACATGGTAACCATTTATTTATTTTTGTGCTTTGAATTATTCACATGAGGTCCTTGGAACTCTTCCGGGGCTCGGATCACCGGAGATGATGAAGTTACATCGTTTCGATGATGAAAATTTTAAATTCCTCGATCCACTGGCTTCTACTGTGCACCTCGATACCTTCACACAATGATATCAGAAATCTTCCTTCAGGTTGGGGATCCTCATTCTCACCTGTTTATATGTTATGTGTGAGATCTGCATGTTTTTTCTTACCTTTTGGTGGATAGTAATGGTTAGTGTAATCAAATAATTAATTGGGATAGTTTAATTGATGAGTATTGTAATGAACCAATGTTTTACTAATGGAATTATCTTCTTATAATTATGTATTATAGTATAATCACATAAGATTACATATAGAACACAATTCAAACCTTATAAATAAATAATGAGTAAAATAAAAGGTATCTCTAGAAGTTAAGGAGCGTATACCGATGAAATAGTAACTTGACCTTTGGAATAGTAATGTGACCCCTATGAATTGTAAACAATCCAATTAAATAGTAACCTCACTAATGAAAGTATAAATAAAATTTATCCATCTTATAAGTGACAATATTATATAAATATATCATAGTATAAGTAAGTAAATATTTTAAAAATTATTAATTAAGTGTTGGTATTTTTGTAAGTCATGTATATTAAATTACAATTTTATGATTAATTTAATAATTTAATAGAAAATTTATTTTAATAAAATTTATTCATAAATAAATATTTTTATGACTTGTTATTATAATATAATTTTAAAAGATCTTAGTTAATTTTTCAAAGTGTTAGAAAAACAATTTTAATTTTAAAATTTATATTTTTCAAGTAAATTATGATTTTAATAAAAAATTAAATTTCTAATATTTAGAAAATTATTTTCATAAAATAAATTTTATTTTTGAATTCTACACATTGAAAAATGGTTGGGGTGACTTTTTGGGATTTTTCTAAAATACTTAAATTTTTTTGAATAGTAAAATACGATAATTTATGATAAATGCTAAATAAATGAATTTATGCATCATAATTGAGTAATAGATGATGTAAATGGACATTTTTTTGAACTCACATGATCTATTTACTATTTTATATCACAATAATCTATACTATTCATAGTCTTGAGTAAAAATATTAAACTAATGATTAGAATAATGGGAAACCCCTCCTCTCCTCCACTATAAATACCACCCATCTTTACCTCATCTTTTAACACCTCTAAAGCCTTGTTTATAGTCCAAATTCTAGTAATATATCAACCTAATCCCATATCCCTCTTCTTGGAGATCTGTTTCTCATAAAAGACCAAAAAATCTCCTCTAAAGATGCTCTCAAGGAAGATATATTCAAGAGGTAAATTCCTCTTTTCATTTCTTTTGTTTTATTTCAAGTTCCTTTCTTTATTTTTTATTTACTCACCTCATTTCATCCAATTGTTATGATAAATCTAGTACCTTACATGTAATGGAATGTTATTATGATAATTTTATAATTCATCATATCTCCTTTCCACTCCTTTTATACTATAAATGGAAACACAATCCGAGATGTGTTAATTTATCACATTCAAGGATGATGAGTTTTCAATTTCTATTACCATCTTCAATTATGGCCACAAAACCATTTTTATGGTTTAAACAAATTATTATGCATGTAATATGTCCTATATAATGTTCTGGAATCATTTTTTACAAATGGTATTATTTTATAAAACAAAATGAGTTTGTTGTGATAAAAAAACCCGTCAATTCACCCAAACAGTTATCATTAATGTTTTATATAATGATTCATCCTTACTCAAAATAACCAAATGAATTTTATAACTATTTAATATTATGTATGTTCTATAATAACATATAAATTTAATTATATACAACTATCCTCATATTACAGGATTATCCAAATATGTATATAAGTAAACCGATCATGAAAACAAAGGAAACAAATGCTCCCAAACAATGAAATTGAACCTATTAACCCATAAAAAAGGCCCTAAATGAACTTAATAAGGTTATAATAAATCAATTACATGTATAATAGGTTCTTGAATTATTATTTAATTAATCTAATTTTATTATCCATTACATTAATATCAAGTGAAGGACACCATCAGACTTAAGGTAAGGGAACTACCCAAACCTCCATTATTCCTTCGGGTTTCTCTATCTTTAGTTTTACCTGAATGAAGTTATATGTTATTTTTATTTAAATATGATAAATAATGTTTACATGATCCAAAATCATTTGTCAATTTCCATTCATCATTCTATTTCCAGGATATACATGTTTTTAGGTGGTTCCCTCCTCAAAACTTCCTAATAAGCAAACCCATTTAAGGGAACTTTCCAAATTCTTACCCATTTTAAAGTACACTATATAATCTATTTTTAATACACCATTATTTTTATAATTTTTATTATTATTAAAACCTTATTGTTTCATTTGTGGTTTTATATAAAATATTATGTCCTTTTATGTTTTAAATGACCTTTGATATTTTCCTTTAACTGTACTAAAATGTTTTAATTCTAAAGTTTCTTAAGTACTATTTTTACATGTTAATAATTAAAGTTGATATCAATTTTCATTATATATTCCTATAATATCTTATTATTGTCCATTAATTATGTAATTCCTTTCCTCCATGGAATTTATTTTGATACTCCCATTTTTTATGCTTTATGACATGATTATGATACACAATTATTACTATGGGTAACCCTTATGTTTATGTATGATTGATTATATATGATTATATATGTGGAAAGAATATTCATGAACATGTTATTATGGGTGTTCTCAGATAGTTCTCCAATGCACCGGGTAAATTTTAGTGTCATGAGACGTTATGTGCAATGGTATTGGCGATTAGTCTTGACTTGTGCTACCATGTGCAACGATCTTGGTGGTTAACCTTGACATGTGCTCTTCTATGTACAATGAGCCTTGAATCATACTAAATTCATGTTTTATGTTGCTGCCACATTACTATGACTCCATGTTTATATAATCCCATGTTTATATGTTATTATTCCATATGTTCCATGTTTTTTATAACATTATGTCATGCCTTTTAACCCATGTGCTAAAGCTTTATTCTTATGTTTATTCCCTTAATGGAATTTTTAGCTCATACCTTTATTCATGTTATCCCCATGCTATCTAATGCAGATTTATGATCACAATAGAAGTTAGGATCTCATTATGGAGATTAAATAAAAGTTGTTTTTATGATGTATAATTATGTACCTAATCTTCCAAGACACTAGACTTTATGATCCATAGCTTGTAATGTGATGTTTTATTATGATCAAAATCATGTAATGATATGTGTAAAAGGCTAGGGTCACTATAATTATGGGGAGTTATAACATGATTTACTACTTTGTTATATATTTTAGATGTTATTTTGCTTTCCTCTTTCCAATTCTAGAAATAATGGCTATTGGGAGCCATGTTTGTGTTTTTTTGTTATACTCTAATAACCCTTGTTTTGTTGTCGTGTGATCACACATTGAATAAAATGTTAAATAATGTGTATTCTGATAATAATTGGTTTCCCCTAGAAACATGGTTTGTGTGATAATTCCCATGTTAAATAAGGAAGATATGTGATAATTTCTCTAAATAATTATAGAAGCTGGTGTGCGATTCTACTATGTTTTTGTACTTTTAGTGTTTTCCCCATGTGGTTTTGGTTGTGCGGTGATGTTGGTGACTGGTCGGGTTGTGTATTATGTGGGGAAAAAGACACAATGGTTGGTTAGCATGGATGAAATGTGGTTCTGTGGTTGTGGTGGTGGTGGAATAGTGTTTTTGGTATAGTGGTTGTGGTGCATTGGTTGTGTTGTAGTGGTTGTGGTGTAATGGCTGTGGAATAGTGGTTGTGGTAAAGTGGTTGTGGCACAATTGTCGTGGTGCATGGTAGTTGTGGTTGTGTGATGGATGAGATGTGTGGTTTTTTTGTGATATGGATTGGGAAATGCGACACAACGATGATAGTGGATGTATGAAACTGTGCTAGTGGTTGTGTGAGTTGTGCTAGTTATTATGGGGAATGTTTATGTTAGTTATCTAGTTTTCCATGGAATGAACTGCGATGACATATGAAACAAAATATGCTATTCAATAAACAAGGTGGACTGGAAACAGATTTGTGATAATTGGATCAAACTAAATTGAATAAAAATAATGAGTAGTGTAATGTGAAATGAAATGGATAATGATTAAAAGTGGTGAAACTTGTAAGTGTAAAGTGAAATGTTGTGTGGCTTTTGTTGTGGTTGTGTGGTGTGTTTTATATAGTGGTGGAAGTAGTTAAGATGATTGATGTGTGGTATGTGGTAGTGATGTGGTGTTCCATAGTGTTTTTTATTTTCACCCATAGGATGAGTTTTGTGTTCTATCTATATATAATGTATGTTTATGTTATTTTATACTTTCCCCACTTGAGTTGGATAACCTTACCAATGCTCAGAAGTGCTGAGTTCTGGGTGTTTTCCCCAACATCTAGGATGGTAGTGATGTGGATGGTTGGATACCTCCTCTTTCCCTCTCTTCCTTCAATAGTGATGTAATGACCTAGGTGTCTATGGGTGAGATGTGATGTGTTGGCCCAGGTGTTTACGAGTGAGATGTGATGTGTTGGACCATGTGTCTATGGGTGTGATGTGATGTGTTGGCCTATGTATCTACAAGAGAGATGTGATGTGTTGACCCATGTTTCTATGGGTGAGACATGATGTGGTGTGATGTGATATGTGGTGGGGGTCATTCATGGTAGGAGGAGGGTATGAGTTTTATGCCTTTTACATTCATGATGCCATGCTAATTTGGTTCTAGTTGTGATGTGATGTGTGACCCAAGTGTTTACAGGTGAGATGTGATGTGATGTATGACCCAAGTGTCTATGGGCAGTATGTAATGTGATGTGATATGTGTGGAAGGGATGTGATAGTACAACATTTGACATTGGGGCATGAGAGTGGAAAATCAGTGGGGGAAGTGATGGAGGGTCACCTTGCTTTGTTATGATCTCGATGTTATATTATTATATTGGATGCGTGATTTTGTGAGTGATCCATGGTGAGGATGAGATTGGTTAGATGACCCATATAGGTGATTTTTAGTTTTACTATTTGTTCATTGGTGCATTCACATGCTCTTCTCACATGTGTACATGAGGCCTTGGTTATGTCCCTACTGAGTATACCTATTGTGATCACCCTAATTATATAAAGAAATTTTTAGGTTTTTATGATGAATTTGGTGACCGATCTAGATATTACTAGGTGGGTTGGAGTTTATGTTGAGTCGCCACTGTGGAACTTTCTTTTTGTATTTACTTTGGAGACTTTTCTAAGTATCAAACTTACTTTATTGGGAAATTATGGGATAGTTTTTTTATATTTTTATTTTTTCATCTGGAGTTGTTTGGTGATTTTTTATCTTATCTCATGATACTATTTCATTTATAGAGGGTAATTCCTCTCATACTGTGATATTTTTATACCCTTGGTGCTAGTCTCCAACCTGGAGTCTACTGGAGGTGGGACTCATGGGTCATCATCTCTCTCTCCTCATTGTAGTATCTTTAGCGGGAGGGGGTTGTGACAGAGTGGTATCAAAGAATAATGGTTTAGAGATATGATGGAATTTGGATTTAGGTGAAATGATGATTTCATGGGTTGGTATGGAAATAGTGCTAGTTGGCCTTGGTGCGTGACATAGGCCAGAGAGATTGGATAAGACATGGGATTTTAAAAACCCCATGATTCAGTGCATGAGATCTGAGCTTATTAAATGACGAAGTGATACATACCTATTTTTGGGATAGAGACGTAGGAGTGGTATATTTACTATGATTTTTTGTTTTAATGTTTGAAATGGGCTGTTTTGGGAAAATAAAATAAATTAAAGAAATAATATTTGATAAAATTCCATGATACCGACTTAGGATGTTCTCCTTATTTTTAGGAATGGATCCTATTTATCATCCATGAGTTGCTCAGGTAGTTGAGGTTTAGCAATTTTACTCAGTTGATCATCATAGGGTTGACTTGGTAGAGGAGGATAAGGCATGGAAGTGGTATTTGGGTCCCTTTTAGTGGAATAGTTTGGGTAAGTATGAGGGGAGTGTCGCTGATCTAGATACGGAGTATTGGATGGAGGATCTCAAGATTTATTTTGGTCTAATATGAGCATGATTTGAGTTTTGGGTGCTGTTGAAAGTTAATAAGATGTGGGGAGTTGTGTTTCAGTGGTGGATTCTATTTCTTGGTGACCACAATGTGGTAGATGTGTTGTGGATAGAATTTTTAAAGGGAGTTTTGGGTAGAGTTTCTGTCATTGATGATGAGGGTATCCAAGAGGTAGGATCTTATCTCCCTTGAATAGGGGATTCAGAGTGTGCGGGAGCTTGGGATTAGGTTCAAGGACTTCTTTCACTTTTCTCTAAATGGTTTTCCAGAAGAGGAGTCCAAAGCATGGTGTTTATAGGAGGATTTTCATGTAGTGATCAGGTATTCAATCACTCCATTTATTCTCTTGATGTATCTATAGGTACATAAAAAGGATGATGTTATAAAGTTGATGATATCCTTGGGAGTTGATCCTCAATAGGGTATAGAATAGGGTATTTTGAGGAGAAGAGCTTCAGGCAGTGGGCCATGGGTGTTCAGGCAGTTAGGGTTCCATTCAGTAGGGAACTGGCCATGGTAGTTTCTTTACTGACCATTAGGTACATGTGGTTTCTAATAAACCGTTAAGAATTTTTCATTTGGTTTATATATCTCTAAAAGATATAGGAAATTCTAGGATTAGTGTTTGGCTGCTCAGGGATTTTAGTATCAGATGGGTGGTCATACCCCTTTTCACCAGTAGTAGTTTCCTCCAAGGAAGTTCCAATAGAAAAGACTATATGTTATTGTTCAAAATCTATCACCTAGAAAAGGGTAGCCTCATCATGGTCCCCTTCTATAGGGACCTAGGATAGAATGTGGTCATAGAGGTTGAAGGAAAAAAGGTAGAGGAGTTGGGCATGGTCCGATGCATGCATTATAGGCCATAACACCAACAGAGCTGGGAATTGTTCGAGGTATGATTGGTTTATCATCCACCCTTGTGCATGCTTTATTTGATTCTATATCCTCGCACTTCTTTGTTGATTCTTATTTAGTTCGTATATCAGTACTATACTTGGAGAAGATTCCAGTGCCCCTGGTGTTATCTATGATGGTTAGAGGTTAGACTTCCTTGATAGATGTGTGCTAGGAATATAGACTAGTGTGGGAAACACTAGTTAGTGGGAGACTTGTTCTTATTGAATATTCAACCATATTATATTATTGTTGGTATGGATTAGTTGTATTCTATGCATGTAGTCATCGATTTATTTCATAGAAGTGTTTTTTTCTATATGGAGGGATATTGAGTGGCATTTTTTGGTGAGAGAGGTTATCAGTTGGGTGGTAGGTACGTTGAGCCTCATTTTTCAAAATTGGCATAGATTTTAGCAGGATATCAGGTTGGAGATATTACCAGAGTTTTGGAGGAGTTACTGGATGTTTTCCTAAAGAAGGTTATAGAAGTATCACCTTGATGCGATGTTGAGTTTAGGATAGAGTTTCAGTTGGTCATGCATCTGATTTCAATGTTTCCCTATCAAATGGAATCCATGGAGTTGTGTGAGTTGAGGTTTTAAGTGGATGATCTGATGTTGATGGGTTTTATCTAATCCAGTGTGTCACCATGGGGTTCTCCAGTGTTGTTCTCTAAGAAATAAAATGATAGTCTGAGGTTATTTATAGACTATTGGAGGGTAAATTAGGTAACATTCAAGAACCATTACCCTCTTATGAGGATCAATGATATGTTCAACTAGTTGAGAGGAGATATCTAGTTCTATAAGAATGATCTTTGGTCTAGATATCACTAATTAAGGTTGAAAAGAGGATGTTCAAAATACTTCCTTTAGATGCAGGTATGGGCACTTTGAGTTTGTAGTCATGCTATTTGGTGTTACTAATGCACCAACTATGTTCATGGGGCTTATAAACTCCATGTTCTATGAGTCCCTAGAACAATTCATAATTGTATTCATTGATGATATCTTGGTCTACTTGAAGTCAGAGGAGGATCATTCCAAGCATCTTAGATTTTTTGGTAGGTCCTTCGATACCACTAAATTTATAGGAGGCTTTATAAGTGTGAGTTCTAGATATGAGAGATGAATTTTCTTGGAAATGTGGTGTCTTTAAAGGGTGTGGAAGTGGCCCCATCAAAGGTCTATTAAGTTGTCTCTTGGGAACCACCCAATAATATGGAATATGTTAATAGTTTCCTTGGTCTCATGGCATATTATTGGAGGTTTTTACATGATTTATATCGAGATATAACCCCATTGATAGTGTTAACCAAGAAGGGCCAGAATTTTGTGTGAACTGATCAGTGCCAAGCATCATTCAGTTACCTGAAAGAGAAGTTGATTAGTGATCCAATGCTTCAGTTTCCCGAGGAGGTTGTGTTGTTTGAGGTTTTCTATGACACATCCCACATGGGATTGGGATACATGTTACTATAGTAATAAGGAGTGATCTCATATAATTCTACGTATTTATTCCCTCATGAGCATAACTATGCCACCCATGATCTGGAGTTGGTGACAGTTGTGTTTGTGCTAAAGTTGTGGTAGCATTACCTCACCAATGAGCATTTTATGGTTTTCATGAACCAGAAGTGAAACATCTCTATTTTTTTCATGTAAAGTATTCAAATATATCTAGTAATATTTTTGAGACCAAGTACTGAGACAACGTGTGATTCTAAGGCTCTATGAGATTGAAATTTATGTTTGAAATATACTAAATAGCACACACATGCGATTTTTCTGAAAAAGTGGAAAAATACCAAATAGGTACTCAGATCAGGAATATTAGGCTATAAATATTATTGTGACCTTACCTTGAGACTGTGTGTCTAATATGAGTATATTTGTACATTCTTATTATGTATGATGTTGGATATTCCTATGATGAACTGACTACTATTATTGATGCTATATGCTTAGTGATTACATGGTGTCCTACTAGGTATTTCTATACTCACACCTATATGGGCTCTTCCCACATGTGTCATATCTTATGTAGACAACCAACCATTATATGGGGTTCTTAGTGAAACAATATGAGAAGGAGCTTAGTTTTTTCCTAGAATGATTGTGGTTCTTTCCAGGAGTCACATTTGACTATAGCACCCTCTTGCTACTAGGTTTTACTTCTTTACAGTTCTTAGTGGGATTGTATTTTTCCCTTACCACTTTCCAATATTTTCCTATACTCTAATTGTGATATTTAGACATGTGAATGAATTTGGTATCAGTTTTATTTTACATTTCATCATTTTCTGGGGTTGGAGATGTGTGTGTGTGCATATAAGTACCTTAGGATAAAGCCTCCCATGTTAGTGTAATGCCTAATCAACACTAGTTTCTATCACCTGTCCTATTAGAGGTGAGTTTGGGGTAGTCACAATTAGCTTACCGTTGACCAAGTGGTCCCCGATGGGTCGGGTTGTGATAGAGTGGTATCATAGGGGGCCGGTTCCACCTTAGGACCATATTCTACAAGATTGTTTTGGGTTTTATAATAGCAATTTTAAGTGTTTTGAGTTTGGATCTTAGTCCAGGGACTCTAGTATTGGTGCGGCGACTGAAATGTTGATTCACCAGAACTCCGAATCCCTAATTGTCAACTCACTACATGTAGGCACTGTTTGCGGGGGAATTTTTTTGGTACATGTATTATATAGGAATGGGTTATGGTTTCTATGTCCTTTTTGAATCAACTCTCCAGTTATACTCATTGATCATGGTACATATTGTCTATTTTAGGATGCCTCCATTTTGTTTTCTAGATATAATTTAGCATCAGGATCACAAGGATAATCCCTTGAGTGATGAGGCTTCAATATAGGGAGCTATTCAAGAGGTGTTACCTCTAGGTGGTGAACCAGTATTACTAACACATGTCAAGAAACAAATGATAACAACAGTACTAGTGGATGAGGTGTGGAGGATGAGCGTGCTTCACAAGTTTCTATGATAGTGACCCCTTAGGTTCCAAGTAAGGCTATAATCCCAAGTGGATGAGGATTAGATTGAGGTGGTGATGTGAGTTGTTTGTCTTTTTAGGACACCTACAAACCATATGGTGGTCCTAGTATAAATATTTCTCTATGGATCTATAGGATGATGGCGGGGCTTAGTGACTCAGTCAAATGATGGGGTGACTCTTACATAATTAGAGTTTGAGTGCCTTTTTAGAGAGTATATTTCTCCATCTACATTGAGGGATTTTTGGATCCAGGAGATTATATAGATTTATCAATGTAGTATGACTGTGGTTGAGTATTCATCAAGGTTCACCAACCTCTCTTGGTACATGATAGATAGGGTGCATGATAATTTCTTTCAGGATCAAAACTTTGTGTGAGGTATACAAAAAATACATTTGAGACTACATGATACCTCTAAGATTAACTACCTATGGTGGGGTGTTGGATAATTATTTGGTGGTTGAGAGTTTACTGGATGAGCATAAGAAGATAGTTGGTGATGACAGTGGGCACATGAGAGTTGAGACTTTGATAATAGGGAGATAACGATGGATGTAGGGAATGATACATGTGATTCATTTCAAGAGGTGATCCCAAGATAAATGATAGGTGGTTCATTGATCATAGGATGGGTCTAGTCATCCTAGAGAGAGAAAGTGCTACTCTTATGATGATCAGAGGCATCTTGCATGAGATTTCCTGACTCTATGTGTGGATGATAAAGAGATAGTGGATAGGCTTCCTAGGTAAGGGCATCAATTGGAGCATGCAGGTATGCAGGGTAGCAAAAATGGTATAGGGGTTGGGAGAGTAGATGGAGGTGGCATAGATTTTGACTTATTACCATCAACACCCCCATGTGGTTTGAGCTAGGCTCAGGGAGCTGGGGGACATGGGTGAGGGAAGTTGCTGGCAGTCAAGCCATGTGACCCAGAGGCTCCAAGGATAATACAAGGTACAATCTATGTCTTATCTACTTTATCTTCATTATTTATAAACATGCGTACAAGCCAATACTTTATCACCATTTATCTATTTCAAGCCTTAGAGATTCCAGTTTCTCCCTTGGCTTTACCCTTGCACTTAGAGACTCCCACTGGAGGTGACTCAATGATCACACACTTCTACCGACTGTGTGACCAGAATCTTGGAGGTGAGAATTTATTTTTGGATCTCTTTATATTGTCAATGATGCCTTATGATTTCATCTTATATATGGACTATTTATATATAGTTCATTCCCAGATAAACTATTTTAGGTGGAGGTTGCAGTGTTTCCATAGTGATGGAATGAGGTTTTCCTTTGTGGGTGAAAAAGAAACCTTGGTATAGAAGGATGGAATAATATGTAGGAGGGTGAATCCAATTACACACCAGTTAGATAGAAGGCCCCTTGTGTAGTGGATGCTTTAATTTTTTTTGTTTTCTACAGTGGTGTAGGAGTACGATGATGTATTTCTTAATGATGTTCCATGATTACCTCTGTACCAAGAGTTTAACTTATGCATTGATCTACATCCTGGTTTGGACTCAATATCTACTTCGGTATATTAGATGACTCCCACAAAGCTTTGTGAGCTGAGGGTGTAGCTGGAAGACTTACAGAGGAAGGGATTTGTTAGACCTAGCATTTCTCCCTGAGTAGCCCCAATGTTGTTTTTCAACGAGGAAAATATATTGAAGTTGCATTTTAATTTCTATCTCCTAAACCTGGTGACCATGAAGAATAAGTATCCACTACCAAGGATCGATGATCACTTTGATCAGTTGAGAGGGGCATGATGGTTCTTGAAGATTGACCTTAGATCAGGCTATCACCATGTTTGAGTATGAGATGAGGATATACCAAGGATTACTTTGCTATGTCATTATGGTCACTATGATTACTTAGAGATTCCCTTCCATGTGAAGAATTACCTAGAAGTGTTCATGGAACTCATAAACTGGATCTTTCAAAATTTCTTAGATCATTTTCTGATTGTCTTCATCGATGATATCCTAGAGTACTTGGTGTCTAAGGAGGAGCATGCAAGACACTTGAGGATGGTCCTCGACATACTCTGAGTGCACCAAATTTATGAGAATCTTTCAAAGTTCTAGTTTTGGATTTAGGAGGTCCACTTTCTAGGACATATAATCTTAGTAAATGGTGTAGTAGTGGACTTGGTCAAGGTTGAGGCAGTGTTAGCTTGGGAGCTAGCCAAGAGCGTGGCAGAGGTGAAATTTTTCCTTGGTTTTACAAACTAATATTAAGGATTTGTACCCAATTTCTCTAGGATATCACCTCCCTTGATATATTTTACCAGGAAGGGTATAATTTCATGTGGATAGAGAAGTTGCACTAGGATTTATAGGAGTTGAGGAAAATATTCAAGTGTGATCCCATCGTGAGATTTTCAAAGGAGGGTGTCGATTATGTATTTTTCTGTGATGCATCAGCGACCAGGGTTGGTTGTGTTCTGATTTAGAGGAAGGAAGTGATTGCCTACGGTTCACATTATTTGAGACCACCTAAGTAGAACTATATGATTCATAATATTGATCTAGCAGTAGTAGTCTTCACACTCAAGGTGTGGTGACACTACCTTATGGGTGAGTGATTTATGGTTTATTTTGAACAAGAGTCTCTAGTATATCTTCTTTCAAAATGATATTAATTTGAGACAAAGATGATGGTTATACTTCTTCCAAGACTATGAATTCAATATTTTATATACTCCTAGGAAGGTGAAAATATTATAAAATGATCTCAGTAGGAGATATCATTCACAGTTACTGAGTGGGGAATTAAAAAATTTGGACTCATTATATTTATCCTTAGTGGATGAGGATGTTTCAGATTCCCCCCAGTTGATGGTTGTTACCCCACCACTTGTACATAAATTTAGGGATGCTCTACATGGAGATAACAACTATGAGACCCTACATACATAGATATTCACTATATATGCTTCTGATAATTTTTTTAAGGTGGGGAGCATGTTATCCTTTTAAGAGGATGCACGATGGTATCAGTGATGTCATAGGAGGAGGTTCTGATTGAGTTTCATACTTCTCCTTTGGTAGTACATCTAGGTTTGACAAAGATCTACCAGGACCTCCAATGTTAGTTTTGGTTGTCAGAGATATGGAAATGAGCTGAAAAGTTTGTATCTTGATTCCTTACTTGTCAGAAAGTGAAGGATGGGCACTAGATTCTAGTGGGTTTATCTCAACCCCTTTGAGGTGATATAGTGGAAGTGGGATGAGATATCTATGGAATTTGTGATGGGTATTCCATGAATGCCTAAAATATATGATTCCATCTGGGTGATCATAAACTGGCTTACCAAGTCCTCCCACATTCTAGCTATTCGATAGTAGAGTTCAATAAAGATATTTGGATGCCTCTACATGTTGGAGATAGTTTGGATCCATGGAGTAACCTTTATTATCATTTCTGATTATGATTATCACTTCACATATCGTTTATGGAAGGGATTTCAGGAAGCCTTTGGTACCCAGTTGCATTTGAGCACACCTTTTCACCTCCAGATTGACGACTGGACTGAGTAGACCATTCAAGTCCCAGAGGAAATATTGTGGGCATTCATGTTAGACTTTTTTGTAGTTGGGAGGATCACCTACCATTAGTGGAATTTGTGTACAATAATATCTATCATTCCACCATCGTATGAAACCATTCTAGGTCTTGTACAGTTAACCCTGTAGGTCACCACTATGCTAGACCGATCTTGGAGAGTCAACACTTATGGGTAAAGAGTTGGTGCAAGCCATGAAAGAGAAGGTAGAGATCATCCATGAGTAGATTATGGATTCTCATAGGTGTCAAAATTCTTATGTGGACCGATGATGGAGTACTTTGGAGTTTTAGGAGGGATACCATGTGTTCCTATAGCTCTCACCTTGATGTGGATTGTAGAGATTTAGCTAAGGATATAATATATATTTGAGATTAATTTCCCTTTCTAGATATTTTATAATGTTAGTGAGGTGCTATACCACTTGGTTCTATCCCCATAGTTATATTAGGTACATGACATCTTCCATGTGTCACATCTGAGGAGGTACATGCATGACCCATGTCATGTTATCAACCAGGGTGAGCTGTACATTGAGGATGAAAATACTTTTTAGAGTAACCTGTAGAGATCGAAGATCGAAATGATAAGATCCTTCATGGGTGAGTGATTCCTTTAGTGTGTGTCTGATGGCAGCATAAGAATGTTCAAGAGAGTACCCAGGATTGGGAGATCCAGATGCATATTCAGTACCCATATCTCTTTGTGTAGTATTTTTTTTAGATTTTTGGGATGTAAATATCTAATGCGGGGAGAATTTAATTTCTTTTTTTCCCATCTAAAGTATTTTAATATATCTAGTAATATTTTTGAGACCATGAGCTGAGATGGTGCATGATTCCGAGGACCAATGAGCTCGAAATTGATGTTTTAAATATATTAAATATATTAAATAGAATGAGAATGATTTTTCTATGAAAAATTGAAATAAAATCCCAAACAAGGACTTGGATATAAAATCTGAGGTTTCTGCTGAGTTCAGAGCATGATTTTTACCCTAGGTGCGACATAATCTTTGTCTTCATCGAAAGTTTGTTAAAAAGTCATCATAGACATACATAATAAATTAATTAATAAATTAATTTATTTTATTTGAAGATTAAGTGATATATAAAAAAACTATATAAACCCGGTTATAACCAAATTTTCAGGGTTGACCTCATAACCTTGGAATTTGAGAGAGGATTCTGTGGAGAAGCTTCTGTGGACAAACATCAAAGAATCGAGATTTGCTTATCAGTGTGCCAATAGAAATCGAGGATTTCACCAATGAATACAATGAAAATTCATTCTTTTTCAATGATTGATCCATATCTAGGTAGTATATTTTCTTATGTGGATTTATCCTTATTTGATTTTTCCTACGACGAACGCAAATTAATCAATTAATGAATTTATTCGCAGATCGAGCGTATTGTGGGTACAGGTTAGATATTATTCAGGTTTGGTGATTTTTATTGTTGATTATTTATATCTCTTCATTAATCATTCTAATGGTAATGAATCAATTCTAATAGAAACATTGGATGATGTCCATTACTCATGCTTGTGTTTCATGTATTTATTCTCCTATTCTTTATTCATTCATCATCGACGTTCACTTTGGCTGCTGATTCTACAAATACCTAGTGATTAATTTTTTCACACCAATTTATTGGTGGAAAATATTGATACCATAGATCTAGGTTTATATTGAATATGGGATTGATCTACAAAGACAGATAATGATTGGATTGGAGTTATTTATTTGGGTTTTGGCATGCAGTGACCAAGAGATGTGATTGATGGGTTTCCTATGTGAATTAGATGGCTAGATTCTAGCGATCGATGCCAATGAGGCCCAGATGGAACAAATCCATATTTTTCAATGTGATTTTCATATGGATTAGATTTTAGAAGCATATATTATGACATGTGAAATGGATTCACAGGTCTTGGAGAAATCCCAATACACACAATGTGTAATATGGAAATATGCTTTGTGGGGCCATGGCTCTGGCACTAGGGTTTCAGTAGAGGATACAAGAATCACATGACATGTGAAATGTGTCACACAATGTGTGATCTATCCTATAAAATTGGCATGTTCTCTGGGAACACATGGCCAAGTACATGAATAGGTACATGGATAGGCCATGGGTACATGAGCAGAGCTGTGTACTCGGACATGACCAAGTACATGAGCATAGTGTTAGAGTTGGTTCCCTAGAACAAATTTATTTGTACTTTATGATAAAATTTTATTCATTGTTTTGAATATTAATAAACTACTTATCACATAATGATTATTATTTTGTATAACATTATATGTGATAATGTTCTAAGAGTGGTTGTCACACTAAAATGTCACAGTAGTTTCCCGCTGTGATGAGAACTAGGAAGTACTATGACACGATTCTTGAATATATGTTCTATGGACAAATGATATAATTTTAGGGACACAAATGATATAGTATATTAGGGGTGGGGGCTCACAGTACTTTGAGAAACCTTATCATGGTGTACGCCCTTGGTAATATCCATTAGGATATTATGAGAATGAGACCCGCCAGTAGGAAATCCACATTTATACATGTCATTGGATGTTACTATTTGTGGATGTGTGTATTGGTCCTTATAATTTAAGATTATTACTAATTATTATTATGATTTTCGCATTTAGATGTATTGACAAAAGCTGTGATGACAGATGATTGCGACAAGGTAGGATATATTGGGTAAGTCAGGAGTAATATTGCAGTAATGAATAATAAAGGAAATGATTTATCCTTTATATTATTTAACAGAAGTTAATATCTCAGGCCATTTGATGGAAATGATATAGCCTAAATAAATCCATGAACTTGGTTATCAATAGGCGAGTTATTTTTTTAGAAATTCAAAGAAAGAGATATCGAGATTATGACCTGATGGTACTAGCATGCAACCAGATCGATTTGATATATTACGATAAAGGAATTATATTACACAGTAAGTGTTCGTATGAGGTAAAATTTCATTATGAAATTAACTTTTTTTTCTATGGGTGTCTTGGCATGTTTCTAGATGATAACCTTGGAGTTTAGGCTGCTTCACCTAATTCCACTAAGAAAGAGGCCTATAGGGTCACACATTAAGTGTATCCAGAATCTCAGTTAAATAATATATTATTATTTATTATTTAACAGGTTGAATAAATATCATTCCCTTACATGGTTTAATAATTACTCATATATGCTTGATCACATATAAATATTTATATTCTGTTTGGTAAATATAATATTTATTTATTTGTTAGAGAATAATGTATTGATATTTATTTAATAAATAAATAGACGTTATTCAAGGACTGATAAATTTTTTGGAGGAATGGCGGACCACGTTTATTGGTCTGGTGATAAATGATAATATTTAATATTTTAATTAAATAATATTTAATTATAATTCTCAAGTTCAACGTATGTCGAGAAATAATAATATTACTATTAATATTTTACATGGGGTTTTTCTAGGATTAAATAAATAATAAGGTCACTTGTGCAATTATTTTATTTTAACCCTAGTAATATAAATACTCAATTATGTCATTTCTCCCATTAGCCTATTTGGTTGTGCACAACAATCTTGGATAATTCACTCAAGCCTAGAGATCTCCTTTCTCCAAGAACACTCCCAAGAATGGAAAGAAATCCTCCTCCATCGGATCATGGAGAAATCTTTGGAAGCAATTCTAAATGTGATCAAGGCGTATGACTCAAGCATGAGGATCTTCCGTGATAGCACTCGAAGACTCCTCTTGTGGTATCTGGAGATTCCTAGAACACGTGTAGATCACCACTAGAGGAAATCTACACTTGGTTTCTACAACACAACGATAGCAAACTGTAGATCTATCACGGAACTCATCAATGAAGAAATAATTCCTTATAGGTAATTATTTATCTAATTAAATTAATTATAAACAATATATGTCAATATCCTCTCTCTCAGTTCCAACACAATTCTTCTTTGTCTATTTCTTTGACTCAATTCCATAGATCATGGTGTTCATCATCGTATAGATCTCATATTGATCAATGATTATGGAAAAAATTAAATTTGGTCATCGCCCACCACACACTTCTATTGTACTTAGAACCTAAAAGTGGTATCATAGTGGGAACATAATTGTTTATAATTTTTTAAAAATCATTGGTGAATTACGAATTTTTAATTTAGTTTTTCAATTCAAGTTTAATCATTCTTTTAATCTGAATTGTGAGGTCTATTTCTTTCTCCATCATTTCTCACAGATCTAATGAAAACAATTAATTTTATGATTAAAATAAAATTGAGGAAATCATATGGAGGTTCCAAGGTTTCTGGTCGAATAACACCAGACTACACACCGTGTAACTGGAGTTACAGGATGTGTAGTCATGTTCAACACATCAATAATAATTCAAAAATCAATTCGAGATTATGAATTAATAACCAAATTAATTACAAGATTAATTCCCATCATCTTTTGACCAGAATTAAATGGTGCACAATCATCTGGACTACACACCGTGTAGCACACATACATGGTGTGTAGTCCCTTTGGGTCAAATAAGAGCCATGTATACCATTCACAACCTACCCAACCAGTGACCATGTAACACAGAGTCAACATGACATGTGTCCCATTAGACAGGTTGTGTACTCCAAAATTTCTGAGGTATGCTTCACATGCCGAGTCCCTAGGTGTGTACCATAGATAGATGGAGAGAGATGTACATGTTGTGTAGATTAGATCTACATGTTGTGTACTTTTACCAGCTATGTAGATTTAAAATTTATTTATTATAAAGTATAAACTTTGAGACATGTACTCACATGTGGTCATAAAGATGGGACACACCATGTGATAGGTTTTAATATATATATATATATATATAATTGTTTAATTAATATCTGTGTAATATTCAAATCATCATATCATGTATGAGCTGTATTAAAAGTTGTTAGTCTATGTTCATTGAAGCATAACACGTGACTGAAAAATCATGTAATTCATGTAATTATCCATGAAGTATATGTCATGAAAATACATGACAGGTCGTGTATGCCATATGTCACCAGAGTAAAACATTATACGAGTATAATAATTTTTTATTAGATTTGGACTGGTATTCACCATGTTGAATCCAAGGTATATTTATGTACAAGGTTAATTTTAAATAAATTTATTTAATTTGTTTAAAATTATAATTGATGAGAATCTCAAGGAAATTCAAATAAGGATTAATATAAAATTATTGATTAATTAAAGATAATTATTAATCGATTCAAGTGCGATTTATCTTAAATAAGAATAATTAAGAATTTAATACTAGTTTTATTAAATGTGTAATTTGTTGCATGCATTTAGATGATCATGAGATATACTATCCCTTATGTATGTGATTAGTTTCATTTAATTTATTATTAAATTAAATTGTTATCTTGCATGCCTTCTATACTCATTATTATGTAGGGCCTGTTCACCCACAGTTTCTTTTATGTAAACCCCTTTTCCCCTCAACAGAACATGAGTGAAAGGCATATGTAATTGATTGAGCTCCTAACCTAGTGGAGGTGGTTCATGTTTGGAGCTAAGGTGAAATAAATCCAAGGAGATACAAAGGTCGATAGGTGGAAAGCTGTAAACATGAACCTCAATTGGTTCATGGTGTTTCTCCCTTAGGTCAATGGTTAGTTTATCAATCACTAGATGAACTAACCATTAATATAATCTCATGATTATACCCTTTTTTTCAGTTTCACGATTATTTCATTATGGATATTTTGTTGCGATCACATAAATAATAAATTAACAAGAATTCAAGACGAAACTAAAATAAACTGGATTATGCATAAATATTATATAATATATGGTTAATTACTTAATTAATCCCAATTAATATTTACAAACATGTGATAAAGATAATAATAGGAAATTTATGCATAAAAGGATAAAATACCTCAGTGAAATATTAAGTCAGCATAGCCTTCAATTACTTCGGTTAGAATAAAACCATAGTTCAAAGTGCTTGACCAACCAAAGTTGTGGTGCTTTCAATTTTTAGGGAATTCTAACATGAGGTTTTGGGTTGATTTAATTTGGTTCACATAAAGAGTTGACAGAAAAAGAAGGACTCAAAGTAACTGAGAGGAAAAGTTTGAGGAAATCCAAATTAAGGATTTCAGGATTGGGGAGTCCACTCAATGGATTAAGGAATCGTGAGTTAATGCAGTTGGAATTTAGAATGTCTACCTAAAACTATTCAAGTTGCTTGAACAACCAAAGATGGGGTAATTAGAAGGGAAATATGGATCCTTACCACTATAATATCCAAGAAATAGGATATTTTGAAGCCAATGGTGAGGGATATTGGGTTTTAATAAAATAGTGGGATACTAATAAATATAGTATTTATTTATTTGCCTAAATTTTGTCAGATAAATTACTAAAATTATGATTATCTTATTTTGTAGAAACAATAATAAAATGAAATAAAACATATAATTATGATCCATACTTGAGACAAAAAATCTTCTCATTAGCACTAATTTCCAGGAGTGGAAAAGGCACATATGGGCCATCTTTCACCATGAAAGGAAATTGTATGCGCTGAAAGAACCTTTACCAGTTGCACCTCACAATGAGGAAAGTGATAAAGAGATATCTATATATGAGAAACATCTTAATGATTCTACAGATGATTAGTGGTTCATGCTATCATCCAGGTCCAATTAGCTTTTAATGAAACATGAGGACATGGATGCTCATAGCATGATGTATCAACTTTGGGATATTTATCAAGAGAAGGTGAGACAAGAGAGGTATGAGATCTACAATTCTTTGTTCACAACTAATCTTGGAGAGTCTGTGCCAGCTGGGCCTCATGTAGTTAAGCTTATTGGCTACATTGAACACTTAGACATCTTAGGGATTAAATTCCTAGATGAGCTACGTATATATCTCATACTTTCATCACTACCCAAGACCTTATATAGATTTATCATGAATTATAATATGAGTAATAATGAGAAGAGTCTTTCAAAACTTCTAACCTTGATTATATAAGTGGATAATGACATAGGGTGTGACAAACCCACGGTCCTTATGGTGAATAAGAAAAGTAAGAACATAGAAAAGGGTCCCAAGACCTATAAATAGTCTAAAGATCCCAAGAACCATCCTTCCAAGAGGGGGAAGATTCAGAGGTAGGGCCAGGAAAAGAAGGCAATGTGTTTTTCATATGGAAATTCCGGCCATTGGAAGAGAAACTACACCCAAAAGAAAGATGAATCTAAAGGTGCGTAAATTATCGAGTGAAACCTTTCCATTTCTATACATTAGGTATTAGATACAGCTTGTAGTGCTCACATCTGTATCCAAATGTTGGAACCAAGTAGTTTTAGAAATATTTTTAGAGGAGTGATGGATATAAGAGCTGCCAATGGAGGGAGGCTGGCTGCCCTAGCCATTGGTGAATACCACCTTTCATTGATAATTGGAATGATTTTCATTTTAAGATATTGTAATTATGCACCTAAAATTACCAAGAACATAATTTCATTGTCATGTTTAGATACAGATGAGTTTATTTTCAAATTTGGAAATAAAAGTTGTTTCTTTTATAAGGACAACATGTGTTATGACATGGTGCATTTAAATAAAAATCTCTATGTATTAAATTATGAAAACCAAGTATTGTAAATCGATAACAAATCATGTTCACATGACTCATATAACACCCAACTATGGCATCAATGACTTGGTCATGTAAATGAGAAGCATTTGAAAAAGCTCTGTCAAGATGGTTATTTAAACTCTTTTGAGCTTAAACCACTTGAAAGATGTAACTATTATTTATAAGAAAAAATTACCAAACTAGTATTTGGTGGATAGGGTTGAAGGGCCAAAAATATTCTAGGTTTTTTACACACTGATGTGTCTGGACCATTTACAGTATAATCTATAGGTGGATATTCTTACTTCATAACTTTTAATGATGACTTGAGTAAATATGGATATATATACTTGATGAGGTATAAGTCCAATTTCTTTAAGAAACTCAAGGAATTAAAGAATGAAGTAAAGAATCATCTTGGTAAGAGGATAAATAATGTTTGATCAAATTGAGGTGGTGAATATCATAACCAATAGTTTATAGACTTTCTATAGGATTTTGGGATTCTATCTCACCCAAATACACTTTGTACACCACAATGGAATGGTGTTAGTGAAAGGAGGAACTGTACCTTGTTAGACATGGTAAGATCGATGACGAGTCATGAAAATCATCAATTATCCATTTGGGGATATAAATTACAAACCGTGACATAAACATTAAACTTAATACCAACTAAAGAAGAAAATAGAATTACCTTCAAGCCATGGATTAGAAAGAAACCCATTTTATCGCATTCACATGTATGGGGTTGTAATGAATTTTTTAAGGCCTTCTTAGGAAACAAACTAGAACCCAGGGGCATGAAGTTTATCTTTATCGGGTATCCCAAGGAAACAAATGGATATTACCTATACAACCCCTCAGATAAGAAAGTGATTGTTGCCAGACAAGCCATATTTCTTGAGTGGGAACACATCCTAAATAAGAATAGTGGGAGAAAGATTGACTTTGAAGAAGTTGATGCTCAAGATAGACAAGAGTTAGTATAGGAATATATTCCATAGGTCCCCATGGAAGAAATAGTTCTTAAAATACAAGTACTATATAGGAGCATAAGAGAGGTAAGAGAACTAGAGAGATAAGGTTTTCTGGTCATTAAATATAGTGACTCATTATTGGTTGAAAACGATGAAACTCTCTCCTATAATTGGGTAATAGAGTGCTCATAAGCTTCAAGATGGCTAGAAGCTATTAATTCTAAAATTGATTCCATGTATCAGAACCAAGTTTGAGTTTTGGTCGATACACCAGTTAATGTAAAGCCTATTAGATGTAAATGGGTATTGAAGAGGAAATTAGAAATGGATGGTAAAGTAAGTACCTATAAAAAAAGGATACTGTCTAAAGAGTTTAAACAACATCAAGGAATTGACTATGATGAAACCTTTTCTCAATTTTCCACCTTTAAATCCACCGGAATTATACTTACTATAATAACTTACCATGACTATGAGATTTGGAAGATGAATATCAAAACTTCATTCCTTAATGGGAACCTTCAGGAAGATTTCTATATAACACATCCATAATGGTTTGTGACTCTAGGTGATTCCAAAATAATTTTCAAGTTACATAGATCCATTTATAGATTGAATCAAGCATCCAGGTCATTGAAAATTTGATTTAATTAATCCATAAAATAATCTGGTCTTATTAAGAATAAATGTGAGCCATGTGTTTATAAGATCTTTAATTGGAATGTGGTTCTTATCCTAGTAGTATATGTTGATGACATATTACTTATTAGAAATGACATACTAGTCTTACAGTCAGTTAAGGACTGGTTAAAAAAGTGTTTCTCCATGAAGGAATTAGGAAAATAAGCTTATATTATAGGTATCAAGATCATTTGTGATAGATCTAAGAGGCAATTTGGACTAAGTCAAAGTCCATATATTGACCAAATACTAAAGAAATTTAGTATGGAACAATACAATAGGGGATTGGTTCTAGTGTCACATGGTTTATATCTTTCTAAGAAAATGTGTCCTCAGACACAACATGAGAAATAGAGAATGAGTAAGATCCAATATTCTTTGTGATAAGATCAATCATGTATGCCATGTTATGTACTAGACTTGATGTTACCTAGGAACTGAGCATGGTAGGAAGATATCAAGAAGATCCCATAGAAAAAAATTGTAATATTTTTAAATCTATCCTTAAGTATCCGAGAAGAACTAAAGATATGTTCCTAGTACATGGAGGAGACAAGGAGCTGGTTGTCAGAGGTTATACTGATGCTAGTTTTCAGACAGATCAGAATGATCTGAAGTTACAATCAAGATATGTTTTATGTCTCAACAGAGGAGTTTTGAGTTGGAAGAGTTCAAAGCAGCCAATTTTTGCTAATTCTATAGTGGAGTTAGAGTATATAGCATCTTCTGATGCAACCAAGGAAACAATTTGGATTCAAAACCTTTTCTAGGAGATTGATGTGGTTCCTATAAGTAAAGACCCTATCACATTGTATTGTGATAATACTATAGTGGTGACTCTTGAAAAAGAGGCAAGGTCACACTAATGTACAAAGAATATACTTTGAAATTATCAACTCTTGAGGGATTTATATCAGAGGGGTGGAGTTACATTGAGCAGAGTACCCATGAAATAGAATGTAGCAGACCCCTTGACTAAAGTTCTATCTCAGAAGAAGTATGAGTATCATGTGAGAGCTAGAAGACTGAAGGTTGTTAGCACTTGGCTCTAGTGTAAGTGGGAGTCTGATGGAGTTGGTGCCCTAGAAACAACTTATTTATACTTTATGATAAATTTTTACTCATTTTTTGAATATTAATAAACTACTTATCACATCATGATTGTTGTTATATATAACATTGTATGTGATAATGTTCTGAGAGTGGCTGTCATACTAAAATGTCATAACAGTTCCCTGTTATGATGAGAACCTAGAAGTGCTATGACACTATTCTTGAATATATGTTATATAGAAAAATGATATCATTTTAGGGACAAAAATGATAATTCTATCAAGGGTGGAGATTCATATAACTTTGAGGCACCTTCTCATGGTGTACACCCTTGGTAATATCCAGTAGGATATTATGAGAATGAGCCTTCCAGTAGGAAATCCATATTTCTATGTGTCATTGGATGTTACTATCTACAAACATGTTTATTGGTCCTTATACATTAAGATTATTATTAATTATTATTATGAGTCACACACTTATATGTATCGATGAAAACTATGATGATAGATGTTCACAGTGAGGTTGGATATGTTGGGTGTGTCATGAGTAATATTGCATTAATAAATAATGCAAGAAAGGATTCATCCCTTATGTTATTTAATGGAAGTTAATATCTCAATTACATTGATGGAAATTATATAGCCTAAATAAATTCATGTCCATAGTGACCAATAGGAAAGTTCTATTTCCAAAAATTCAAAGAAAGAGACAATGGGCATATGGGTTGATGGAACTAGTATGAAACCTGACCGATTTGAGATATTTTGATAAATGGATTATATTACACGGTAAGCATTCGTATGAGGTGACATGTTGTTATGGCATTAACTTCTTTCTCTATGGGTTCCTTGGCATGTTTCTAGACGCTAACCTTGGACTTGAGGCTGCTTTGCCTAATGAAACTAAGAAAGAGGCCTAGAGGGTCACACACTAAGTGTATCCAGAATTTTATTTAAATAATATATTATTATTTATTTTTAATAGGTTGAATAAATATTATTCCCATATTTAGTTTAATAATTATTCATGTATGTTTGACCGCATATAAATATTTGTTTGATATTTAGTAAATATAATATTTATTTATTTATTAGTGAATAATGCAGTGATATTTATTTAATAAATAAATAAAATTTATTCAAGGCTTGATAAATATTATGGAGTAATGGAGGACCAAGTTTAATGTTCCAATGAGAAATTATAATATTGAATATTATTTAATTAAATAATATTTAATTATAATTCGCAAGCTCAGTGCATGTCAAGAAATAATAATATTACTATTATTATTTGACATGGGGTTTTTCTAGGATTAAATAAATAATAAGGGAACTTGTGAAATTATTTTATTTTAACCCTATAAATATAAATACCAAATTATTTCATTTTTCTCAATAGCCTATTTGGTTGTGCACAAAAATCTTGGATAATTATCTCAATCCAAGAGAGCTCCCTTTTCCAAGAATGATCCCAAGAATGGTGATCAATCCTCCTCCACCAGATCAAGGAGAATTCTTTGGAAGTGAATCATGAGGTGATCAATGCAGATAATGAAAGCACAAGGATATTTCATGCTAACACCTAGAGAATCCTTCAACAATATTTGGATATTCCTATAACAAATGTGGATCACCAATAGAAGAAATTTACACTTGGTTTCTACAATGCAACGATGATGCACCACAAATCAGTCACCAGACTCATCAACGAAGAAATAATTACTTAAAGTAAATTCTTTATCGAATTAAATTAATTATAAAAAGTATGTTTTGATCTCCTCTTTATTGTTTATGGAACAATTCTTCTTTATCGATTTATTTGACTCAATTCTGTGGATCACGACGTTCATCATCTTATAGATCTCAGATTGATAATTGATTATGGGAAAAATTAAAGTTGGGCACCACCCATCGCATGCTTCAACTATTCTTGAAACCTACACATAGATAGGTGTATCTATAGAAAGACATAGACATGGGACATGAAATATGGGTATAACCAGTTCCGAAAAGACATGTTGTGTACTTTTATTACTCACTGTTTACTTTTTCAAAGATGGATTGGATCCCTTGTTCCCTTCAACATGGAAAAGTTTTGTTATGGTGCGTTACCTTGATCCTTTCCCTGATGGTTTATTATGGAATTATGTCTTATGTATAGAATGATAATCCCCTATTAGGAACTACAACATCAGATAGAGTTTTTAGTATTCTTCCATGAGACCCGAAGTAAAATCCTCTATCATCATCATACCTAGGTGTGGTTCTTAGAATCGTTGTGACCAATTGTACATGGGCATCGATCCCCTACTTAGTGGTTTAATCCATATTGGGTTGTTGGTATACCCCATGTACTTGGGTGTGATCCCCATATTTGTATAATTTTCTTAATTCTTCCATCACTCACTCTTTATGGTGAGAACTAACGAGCATGACATCTTGGGAATATGCCATCCGTCATGTCCCGATCCAGGAGCCACTAAATGGTGCCCCGAGATGGTGGGTCACACTGCCTCAAGAACACCTCCCTATATACTAGAGGCTACCTAATAGTAGTGAGGGTCTATGGTGTTACGATGGGGATACTATACCCTCTTGTTATCATAGTTGCACAATGGTAATAATAAATAAATAGAAAAAATAAATAGTGGAAGCATAAAAGATAACTCTGACAGTAGAATAGAAGAAAGTGAAATAATCGACAGTGGAAGATAACATCCAAGAAATTTTAATAATAATAAAACTATAGGATTATTCATATACAAAATGATTTCATGTCATTCTAATATAAAAAATGGGGATACAACAGAAACATATAACAATCATATACAACACACTATACAAAAGTACAAAAGACCAAAAGAAATCTCCACTAGCATCATGAGAATACGCCCAATCCTATACTCCCATGCTCCCATGATTTATGAAAATTAGATCAAGCATCCAAGATTTATAACTTTCCCTTGTCCTTACCTATATCCATAAGGTCTATCTGGGTACAAATCGACAGCCTGAATAGGGTGTGAGTATAAACTTAGTAGGCCACCACCAAATATGTCTAGAATAATCCAATCAGCATGTACAAAATATTAGTGTAGAAGTATAATAAAAAATAGAAAATGTTGAAAGCCATAAAATAGTCATCTCATGCTCCTAAAGGATACCTGTCTAACTATACCTAGTTCGACATAGACCAGGATAACTCTGATATAGGGTTAACATGTTCATACATTTATAATCAATTATATATAATATGTATATATGTATATAAACTATATATATAAGGGAATATATATACATATGCATAGATACTAAGTGTTATCTAGACTCAGGGCGTAACTCAAGCATCCATGTATAATCTAATGAGATATAATCTTTAATAAGGGTACTATCCATGAATTTCATAAGAATGAGAGACATCATGGACATCAATCAAGATAGTGGGGTGATTCATCTTGACCAACACCTAAGATAGTGGGGCGAGTCATCATGTCTAACACCTGATGCATGGGAATGTGGAACGTCATGCCTGTTTTCCAAGTAAATGATGTGAGATGCTATGCCCAACACCCAACATAAGAGAGTGTGAAATTCCATGATCCAAAAGTCCCTTAACTGCTATCCAGTGACTGATATTCATGGTCTAATTATAATAATCATAAGGAATTACCTCTTAAGAATTTATATTCATTTAACCTAGTCTAACCATGGGTGACACAAGCTATAAAATTCCTTATCTATTTATAACACATGATATGGTCTTTCCACTCACTTTCTTTTAACTTAAAATACTATAATTAATTGATAAACCAAGAAAAATACAATTTAAATTCAATCCAAACCACTTAGGAGGTGGTTGGGTTAATTAAACATTTAACTGAAAGAGGGAAATTCATTCAATACACCCAAAGGGGTGGAACCCAATGAGTTAGGCGTCCTCTAATAATTTAACATGAGTCTACAGGAGTATCTTAACATGGTTAAATTAATTTAAAAATGAAATTTACATTTTAATATATCATATGGAAACGTTCAATGTGTGGAATAATGAAAAATTCTATAAAAACACTTAAATTTTTTTGGTAAAATTACTGAACCACCTACCATAGGCCCTTAGATGACTCCTCATCCATTATTAGCTTTAGATTTAAATTATAATGAAAGAAAATGGAATAATATAAAAATTACCTAAAAATAGGGCATATCACCTCGCACTGAAATAACATAGAAGATGATAAGAAGAACTTAGAAAATATAGAAGACGATTAAATATATTACCATTAACTAACCAACATAACTGATAGTTAATGAATAAAATTTTGGGTGGGAGAGATATCAAAATACCTAGAAAAGAGAAGTAGAGAGATCCCTGGGTGTATATTCTACTGGAAATAAGAGGGAGGAGGGTAAAAAGAAATGTTTCTTAAGGAAAAGATAGTAAAAAGTCATTTTTTTTCTTAATTTTTAATGGGCACATGATTTATCCGCCCAGTTGGCCAAACCGTGTTCTAAACATGCACTCAAATATGTTCAGGTGAGGACCTTCACATGACTAGGCACATGGTTAGTCTAACCATGCGTAACCCATGAAAAATGACTCAATCACTTGTCTGAGACAAGCCACAAGGCCATGTAGCCTGGGTCGCATGGTTCAGCCTAATCATGCAGCCCTATCCAGCCCTCTAAAGCACCCCCACACAGTTTATCCAAACCATGCTGGTTTTGGGGTATGGTTTTGAAAAATCATGGTCTTGGCCATTTATCTTCATATCTCGAAGCTTTGGGATCTAAACAATCCCAGAAAACTCCTGAGACCTTATTTAGGTCATAAGTTACATTTATACGGTTAAAACAAGATATTTAAACTAGAAAACAAATGATCTATACCTTCATGAAAATTAATTTCATTACAACCTCCCCTAATTAAAAAAATTCATCCCCGAGTTTCCCTTATGTGGGTATAAAAAGTTTATCTATGAAACGATTCACCCAATGGGCACGTAAATCAGCCTCTTGCTCCCAAGTCTCATCTTGTACTTGTCTGTGTTACCATAACATCTGTAATAGAGGAACTAAACTACCTTATAGAGCTTTCAAACTCAGATCCATGATACTCACCATGTACTCCTCAAAAGAAGCATCCATATCTAACTCAACCTCATTGGGATGTAAAATATATGACGATTCTGTATAATACCAATGAATACGAGACACATGAAAAACATCATTCATAGAATGGTATCTCTTAGTAAGTTCTATTATACAAGCCACTGGTCTGATTCTCTCAAAGATTTCAAAAGGTTTAATGAATATAAAAGATATATTACCATGTATTCTAATTTTTCGATGGCCCAACCTGAGCAATACACATAAGAAAACTTAATCCCTAACCTCAAACTCAAGAGTTTGTTGAAGGTGGTTGGCATTTGACTTCTTCCTAGACTGAATGGTCATCATGCACTTCTTGATTAGCTGAACCTTTTCTTAACTCTCCTAAATGATAAATGGTCCAAGAAGTGCTTCCTCCCTTGCCTCAAACCAGCACATAGGTGAACAGTGGATCCTACCATACAAGGATTCACAAGGATCCATCTGGATGGTATCTATAAATCTATTATTGTAATAGAACTCAACTTGGGGTATATATTTATACAAAGAATCCCTAAATTCAAGAAAACATGCATGAAGCATGTCCCATACCACTTAAATCATGCACTCTATATGTCCATCAGTCTGAGGTTGATAGACCATGATTAGAAGCACCTGTGTACCCAAGGCCTTATGCAACCCTTCCCAAAACCATGATATGAAATGATCATCCTAGCCAAATATGATAAAATATGGAGCTCTATGAATATGTACAACCTCCCTAATGTATAACCACTTTAACTCATCTAATAATAAGGTCTCCTAAAAAGGAAGTAAATAGGTGACCTTCATCAATTAATTAATGACGACCCAAATTGTATCACTAACTTAAGGTTATCTAAGAAAACCTATCATGAAATCCATGGTGACACTATCCCACTTCCACTCAGGAATGGAAAATAGTGGTAAAAAGTCTCACCAGTTGCTGATGTTCCATCTTCACCTATTGATATGTGGAACACCAAGTAACAAATCCAGCTATCACACATTTCATACCAAGCCACCAATACTGGAGACATAAGTCTAGATACATGTTGGTGATGCTGGGATGCACTTCCCACACCGAGGCATGAGATTACCACATCAACTCCTCTTAAATGTCTTCTAGAACCTGAACACATCCATGTATACATAAGGTATCATCCTCATCCATAGTCCAACCGGGTGATGAATCCTCATCTGAAACACTCTCCCTTAGGAATATACCCTCAAGTTCTAAAATTTTCTATATCTTTACCCATTTCATAAGGGTAGTGGTCACTACTAAAGTTGCAAGGATTTTTCACTCATGATTCTCCTAAACCTCAACATGAATCTCTAAAAAAGGATATAAGATTCCACTCACCACTAGACTCAAGAACTTCTTATGTCCAAGTCTTCCAGCTTAGAGCATCGACTGCTGCATTTTTATTTCCAATCATATAGTCAATATCGAGATCAAAGAAATGTAGGTATTCAACCAACCTACACTGTCTAAGATTTATTTCATACTTTGTAAAGATATACTTGAATATTTTTTGATCGGTGAACACCAAAAAATTATATCCAAGAAAATAATGTCTCCAAAAGTGTAAAGCATTCACAAAATCTACCAACTCAAAGTCATGTGTCAGGTAATTATAGTCACATGGTCTTAATTGATGTGACCCATATGCTATGACTCACACATCCTTCATCAGAACTACTCCCAAACCGACACCTAATGCATTACAATAAACTATATATCTCATACCCAACTCCAATAGAATCAATATCGACATTGAACTCAACCCGCCATTTAATTCCTGAAATTCCCTTTCAATTTTTTTTGACTATACTAATTTCACACCCTTCTTAGTCAAGCTCACTAGAAGTGTTGCAATGAGTGAAAAATACAAGATGAAACATCTGTAATACCTAGCCAGTCCCAAGAAACTTTATATATCAAATAAATTCATGGGATACTACCAGGAAACTATAACTATCACCTTCTTTGGGTCTACTTATACTCCCTTCTATGAGATTTGGTGACCTAAGAAATGAACTTTATCGATCCAAAAGTGGAATTTAGTGAGAATTTCATAAATTTGGTGATCTTTCAGTGTATTCATCCCAATTTAAAGATGTTAGGAATTTTCACATGTCCTCTATAATGAATACCAATAATAAATCCAGATACAGGTGGAAAACTCGATTCATTATGGCCATGAAAATATCTGGTGCATTTGTGAGACAGAACGACATTACTAGGTACTCAAAAAGACCATAATTCATTAAAAAATATATATGAGGTATGTAAAAAGATATGAAATGAACCTGATGGTAGAAAAACCTCAAATTAATCTTATAAAACACCCTCTCTATTTATATCTAATCAAATAGGTCTTTTATTTGAGTAAGTGGATCTCTATTCTCAACTATGAGTTGGTCCATCCATCGTTAATCTATGCGAAACCAAAGAGTACTATCCACATTCATAGAATAAAGGACCAGTGAAACCCATGGAGAAGTAGTAGGTCAGATAAAAACCTTAGTTTCTAGGTCTCCAAACTTATTCTTTATCTCTAGAAGCTCCATAGGTGTCATATTTTAAGAAGGAATGGACAGTGGTGCTACTCCCAACACTTGTTAAATGGTGAATTCTACCTCTCTCAATATAGGTAGCCTAGAAAATTCATCAGGTAATACATCCTTAAAATGATTCACTATAGTAGGGAAAATGTTAGGTTTCATTCCCTGACCATCTAAGAAAAGAATAATGATTTGAGTTGTCACTCTATCCTACCCATGAAGACCAGGTCTAGATCAAGTCACATGGACATCCCATTATTTTTAATGAATATGTCTTTCTCCCTCTAGTGATGTTAATGTCACCCTCTGATGACAACAATCAATATGGTATCGATACAGAATCAACCAATTCATCTTGAGAATCACATAAAACCCTATCATGTTGAGGACAAAAAATATTCCACATAAATAGATAATCACCCACCTCAAGGGGACATTCATTACACCAGTGAACACTCAATGACCGGATACCCAATGAGGTACTGAGTGTCATAATGCTACAAAAGTACTCTATATCAAGGCCCATACTCTCCAAAATTGCTTCAGTTATAAACGAGTGCGATGCACTTGTGTCAAATAAAGAATACACTGGAGTAGAGACTATTAAAATAGTACCTTGAATTGTAGAAGGTTTGATTATCTACTCCTCTAGCATAGGTTATATTGATTGTAACCAGACTGTACCATGACCATAAGATACAAACCATTTATTCGATCAAGCCCGCTCTACCGATGTATTGAATCGTAAGTCTGGTTCCCTCTACCTCAACCACCTCCCTAGCCTGAGCAGCCAGTGGTACTCCAACTACCTGCCCGATGAGAAAATACTATCACCGCTCCAGAACGTGGGGTTGGTGTAGATCCTATTTCAATAGAATAGGTGGAAAGTTCCTACAGAAGCACTAAATATGACCTATCCTCCTATAGCCTATGCAATCAACTGAATATCTCATATATTAGGGTTTCATGTTCCCTAGTTTCCCACACCAATGACATATAATGAAACTATTAGTATGAGTTGTATAACTACCACTTCCCTCACAAGAAACCTCAAACTGATGCTTCATTCCACCATAAGAACTAATACCCGGTCTGGGTGTTGAACCACCACAGATCCCAGCTTCATCTTCCCTTAAATTCCACATAGTAATGATGGCCTGATTGACTATCTTAGAAATAACAGTCAACTGGAAAACATTAACATCTCATCAGATGACATATACAAGACCATCCTCAAATCTCCTTGTAGTCATAATTTCATCCCAAGATATAATTAGTGAGAAATCCTAAAGCTTAGTAAAATGGGAATAATACTCTATCACAAACATAGCTCCTTACTGTAATTTCATAAACTCTATAGCTCAATCAACCCTCAATGTCTATGGAAATAAGTATTTATAGAAGAACTTCTAGAAGTCCCTCAAGATCTTGTCTCAATGTCGGTATTCCTGAGTAATGACATCCCACCATTGCTTGGTAGTACCACATAAGATATAAGATTAAATCTTAAACCTCTTCCCTAGAGGCATCTTGAGATTCTTGAATATAGGAAACATGGCCTCCAGCCATGTCTCATTATCCTGAGGGCTACTATTACCCAAAAAAGTAGGTGGATGCTGCTACTGGAACTCCCAAATCAACTTTGATATAGTCAATGAAGGTTGAGAAACTCCTTGTATAAATTACATCATATGAAGGAAACCCTCTCAAAACTAGGAATCAGTTCCCAACTCAAGGATAATAAGTGGTTTCACATGTGGCACTATGAGAGGTAACATTGGTGGATTAGGGACCACCACCACTAGAGAATGTTTGTCACTACCCTCCTAGTGTACGAATTGAGTCTGTCATGGTGGAATGATTCTATAATACCAAACACACACCTTATAAGAGAAATCATCAGTTGAAAATATTTCAGAAAGATGATTAGGACAAGTACAAGCCTTCCTATTTGTAGACTGAAAACACTCTGATTACTCCTAAATCCAGGTCTAGGTGATTAGGGGAGATAATAAAAAGCTATAAGGATCATAATATACACTCCCAAATAACTACTACTAAGTCTATGTTTGGGTATAGGTCTCGTATCACATGTCTAAGGTCCCAGTATATGGAGTCTTGATTGAAAGTTATAGAGGAAAAACCCTTTAATTTGCAATTAGAATCACCATTTAATAGAAAACATTCTTTTTTAAAGTTTAAATTCATTTAAGATCATATTATTATATATATAAATCAATGTCTATTTAAATTCCTCACCATTACCAATTTATGAAATCTATATTCCTTATAAATTGAAATTGGCACATCATGTAATTGAGACCAGACCTTTATGTCTGGTATTAGGATATAAAAGGTCATGTATAATGATTTTATTGAATGAACTAACACTCTTAATTTATACTCTATAAATTACCATTGGCATTCAAACAATCAAATCAACTAATGTTTCTGCCCATGGAACTAATTTTCTATGAATCAAACCTGATATAATTGGTCAATTAAGTTGTCATCATCAATATATATGGGAAAACACCATTTAGATTGATCTGGACACATTAATTAATTCAATTATTCCATATCTATAATAAATGTTTGCACATTTTCATAGATATAAAGGTACTAAACTATATACAATAGTAAAATGCACGCAGTAAGTAAATGTGGCATAGAAAAATGCATGTCATATAAGTCCTAAAGTGACTACGATGATGCATCAACTATCACCTCCTTGACATATCAAGCCAAGAATAAAATAAATCAACAACAAAAATAATAATAATGATAATAATAATGTCTCAAAACATGTGTTTCACCCAATGGTAAAATTAGTATAACTGTAACAAGCACAAACCAACATAATAATATCCCATCCCAGGTAATTTGGGTTTCCCATTTACATGAGTTAGCTACTCCAAGGCACAAGATCATTACCAAATCCTGGCACATTCCTAGTCTTCGATGTAATACCAAAATAGTAATAAAAAAGTAAAATAACCTCTAATACCAATTTATAACATTCCAACCTAGGAGCCAATAAACGGTCACCCGGGCTAGTGGGTCACACGGCCTCAGGTGTGCCTCCCCACACACCAGAGGCAGTTGACTAGAAATCAGGGTCTATGGTGGTGTGGTGGGGAGACTATACCCTCTTGTTATTAGAGTAGTGTAGTGGTAAAAATAAATAAATAGAAACAATAAATATTTTAATCCTAAAAGATAACTGATAGGATAATAAAAGCAAGTGAAATAATAAAAAATTGAAGATAACATCCAAAAAACTATAATAATAATCAATCTATAGGCTGATTCATATACAAAATGATGTCATATCATGTTGATATACAAAAATGGGATATAAGGGATATAGAGTACATGAATATTCAATATGCTATACAAAAGTACAAAATAGCAAAATACATCTCCACTAGAATTGTGAGAATATGCTCGGTCCTATGCTCCTATGCTCCCATGCTATAAGAAAATCAGATCAAGCATCCATGATCAGGTGCTTGCCTCTATCCCTACCCATATCCATAAAGTCTGTCTGGGTACCAATCAATGACCCGAACATGGTGTGAGAATAAACTCAGTAGGTCACCACCAAAGGTTTCTAGAATAATCTAGTTAGCAACTATAGCATAGTAGTGTGTAGGTATAGTAAATAATATATAATTCTAAAATCTATAAACTAGAAATCTCATGCTCCTAAAGGATACCTGGTTAAATCTACCTGCTTCGGCATAGGTCGGAATAACTCTAATCTCAAGTTACCATGTCTATAAATTTATAATAAAGTATACATAATATGTATATATGTATATAAAATTTATATATAAGGACATATATAATCATATATATAGATACTAGGTGCTATTTAGACCCAAGGTGTAACTCAGAAATCCATGCATAGTCTAACGAGCTATAAGCTTCAGTAAGGGTACTATCCCCGAATATTATAAGAATACAAGACTTCATGCTTGTCACTCATGATGGTGAGGTGATTCATCATACCCAACACTTGGGATAATGGTGCGAGTTATCATGGCCAACACCCAATCCAAGGAAACATGGAACGTCATGCCCATCATCTAAGTAAACTGTGTAGGATGCCATGCCCAACATCCAATATAAGGGAGTGTGAAATTCCATTCTCAACAAGTCCCTTAACTATTTTCCAACAACCAATATCCATGGTTTAATTATAATAATCAAAATTCATTACCTCTTAAGAATTTATATTCATTTAACCCAATCTAATTATGGGTGCCACAAACTATATAATTCATTATCTATTTATAACATGTGACATGATCTTTCCACTCACTTCCAATTAACTTCAATTAAGCCATTTAATTTATACACAAATCAAAATACAATTTAAAGTCAATAAAAACCACTTAGAAGGTGGTTAGGTCAATTAAAAATTTAACTCAAGGAGGTAAATTCATTCAATACACTCAAAGGGGTGGAAACCAATCAGGTAGGCATCCTTTAATAATTTAATATAGGTCTACGGAAGTATCTTAACATGGTTCAATTAATTTAAAAAGGAAATTTACATTTTAAGGCATCGTATGAAAATGTACATCATGTAGTACAATAATAAAAGATATAAAAACACCTAAACTTTTACGTAAAATTACTATACCATATACCTTTGGATCATAGATGACTCCTCATCTGATATCAACATCAGATTTGAAGTAGAACGGAAGAAATCAGAAGAATAGACAAATTCCCTAGAAATAGGGCATATTAGATCGCACCAAAATAGAATAGTGGATGGACAAAAGAAATAATAATAGAAGGAATATGATTAAATCCCATATTTTTATCTAACCAACACAACCAATGATAAAGGAAATGGAGTTTGGAAGAGAGATATATCAAAATCCCTAGAAAAGAGGAGAGGAGAGCTCCCTAAGCATGTTGTCCACTAAAAAAATAGGAGGATAAAAAATGTTACTTAAAATAAGAAAGGAAAAATTAATTTTCCCACTTTTTAAGAGGTTCATGGTTTGGATGCATGGTTGGAAAAACCACACACCAACCACGCACTCAACTCTGTCCAGGTGAGGACCTCTGTATGACTAGGAACATGATTAGTCCAATCGTGCACAACCTATGAAGAAAGAATTTCTCACTTGTCTGAGGCAACCCACATGACCTTACGGCATGGGTCTCATAGTTTAGACCAACTGTGAAACACTATCCAACCCTTTGGAGCACCCCGCACCGTTTACCCAAACCAATTGGGCTTAGAGGCATGATTTTGAAAAACTATGTGCCTAGACTTTTTTCCTTCATATCTCAGAGCATCGAGCTCTGAACAATCCCTAGATGTTTTTGATACCTTCTTTAGGACATATGGCACATGTATAAGGTTATAAAATGCATTTAAACTAGAAAATAAATGATACTTGCCTTCATAAAAATCGGTTGTTACACTATCAATGTTGTCTGACACATGGATTGTTTTCTCCCGGATGAGTGTTATATGGAACCTTCGAGCAAGAATCATAGTCTTGCAATATGTTTGTGACCTTACCTTGAGATTTTGTGTCTATTATGAGTATATATAGATATTATTATTATGTATTCTATTGATATATACCTATGATGAGTTGACTATTATTCTTGATTATACATGCTTAGTGATTTCGGGGTGTCCTATCAAGTATTGTTATACTCACCCCTACATGGGATCTGTCCACATGTGTCATGTATTATGAATATGACCGATCATTTGATGGGGTTCTTCGTAAATCAGGAGTATATATAGCTTTTTTTTTTCACTAGACATACCGTAGTTTGTTCCAACAGTCACATTTGATTGTAATCCCCTATTTATATCAGGTTATACTACTTTATATTTTTTAGCAGGCTTGCATTGGCCCTTATCTTTTTTCAGTATTTTTTTACACTCTAATTTTTTGATTTAGACATATTCATTCATTTGATATTAGTTTTATTTTACATTTTATCATTTCATGAGTTGGGAGATGTGTGTGTGTGGGGTGGGGGGGGGGTACCTTAGGCTAAGGGATCCCATGTGAGTGTTATGCCTACTCGATGCTGTTCACCAACCTATAGCCTATTAGAGGTGGGTTTGGGGTTGTTACAATCAACATATTGCAAGCTAGGTAGGCCTCGATGGGTCAGGTCATGGCAATAAGATCCCGAGATATATTTTATCTCAATAGGATATGAATATACACTGGTGGTGGTGGATGAAGTTTCTTCAGGATTAAGATTTTGAGATCTATTACACCCTAGATAAGGGTAATGTAGTTTCCAATGGATTGAGTCAGAAGTCCTGAGAGGATGTATCTCAGGAGTCTATGGATGTTTAGAAAGTAATATAGGATCTTACAGTGATGCATCTTGACATTGGGGATAGTAGTGGCCTAGGTAGTCTTCACCAGATGATAGTTCAGTCATATTTCATGCAGTAAGAGGAGGATTCTTAGTGGGGAGACTCATAGGTATAGGTGATGTGTGGTCATGTTGGCCATGATGATTCTCCTGACGGATGGTTAGAGGATGATTGGAACTGGGTATTGTTCCAAGAGAGGTTTTTTATCCCGCATGTGATGAACTAGGGAGTCATCTATGAGTTTTATAAATTAGATTTAGTATTACATCCTAGTGTGGAAAATATGTATCATGGATTGAGGATACAACTTTGGTGGCTGGGGATAAAATGGTCAGTAGTAGAGTTTGTGGCAAAATTTCTAGTTTTTCAGCAGGTGAAATTGGAGCATTGTATTCTGGGAGGTTTTCTATAATCCTTGGATATCCTTGAGTGGAAATGGTAGGAAATATTGATAGACATTATTAAAATATTACCCTGATATTAGGGAGGATTTAATGTGGTTTGAGTGATTTTGGATTGATTGATGAAATCTTCTCACTTCTTTGAAATCCGTGAGTCAAGTGTCATGGGTGGTTTTGTGACACAGTATATGGATGATGTGGTTATGATTCAAGGGGTATCAAGGAAAATCATATCTAATCATGATCATTATTTTTCCTCATGAGTCTATAGGTGATTTCTGTATGATTTTGGATCCCAATTTTACCTTAGAAATAATTTCCACCCTCATACATACATGCATAAAGAGTAGACCATCAATATATTGGAGGATATGTTGTGGTCATGCGTCTTGGACTTTTGTGGATCTTAGGTATGACACCTAAATTTTCTCGAGTTTTCATACAAAAATATATATCCCTCATACATTGGTATGGATCCATTTTAGGTGTTTTATGGGAGACAATTTCATTCTATGTTGTTTTGGATAGAGGTTGGAGAGTCAGCAGTTCTTGGTTATGATGTGGTACAAAGCATTACAAAGAAGATCCAGTTGGTTCGTGAGAAGATAATAGTAGTATAGGACCATCAGAAAGCCTATTCTGATCATAGGTAGATTCCCCTAGAGTTTGATGTTAAATATCATGTGTTCATGAGAGTCTCCCCTCAGACTAGGCAGTGGAGGTTTGGCAGCGGGAGTAAGATATCTCCCAGGTTTGTTGGGACCTTTAAGATACTGGTGAGAGTTGGTGAGGTGGAATATCATTTAGCATTACCACCGTGATTGTAGAGGATCCATAATGTCTTCCACATGTCTTATCTTCATTGGTATCTTCAAAATGAATCCTACGTTATTGACTAGGGATATTTGGATATTGAGGACAACACGACATTTGCGGAGTGGCTAGTAGAGATCTAGGATCATCGATATAAGGTTCTATGTGGGTGGTCTATTCCATTTGTTTGTGTGTTATAGAGGCATGGTGGATTAAAGGAGAGTACTTGGGAGTGAGATATGTAGATGTGTTCCCAACACCTATTTATTTTTTGAGTTTTAATTTCCTCTATTTTTCTTATGATATAATGTTTGGATCTTTCTATGTTATGGGATGTGCTGTTTCCTTGACGTGTGATGTGTAATAAACCCCTAACATATGAAAAGTGGAGGAACTATATCCTAATAAAAACAAATTATACTAATATTCAATTAAACATGTTTGGGTGAGTCATTACCACCCAGAGAGGATAATATCTTGACATGGAGGATGGAATTCCATGATTTATGTTCTCAGTGCAGTGCTATGTTTTGGTTGTCACAATTGTTGGTTTGGGATCTGTGGAGGTCGGTGTGCATTTGTGGAAATATGGTGGTTGTGGCTGGTACTATATAATTCAGTTTGGTTCTTGGTTAGAAGTGGTGATATAGCTATGAAATGTGTTTCGTGGGTGTTTCGGTTGGCGTGTTTTGCTGGTGGAAGTGTTGCAGAGTAACGAGATCCTTGAGAGGTATCCCACGAGGTGGTTGTTCATACCCCATTCCTTTTGGGCATGGTTTTAGATTCTCTAGGGTGAGAATCGTTTGATAGGTATCTAATGTAATGATTTGTGCCTTCCCAGACCATTACTTTTCCATTTGGGTAATTAGAGTCATTCAAATGAGGTCTAGATGGCTTGATGGAGTTAGATCTATAGAATTATTGTAGTTTGTGGTTCACGATGTGAACCAAATCCACATTGTGAATTGGTGATTCATGGTTTGTATATCCAGTCAATTTCACATATTTTTTACGGTAAAGGGGGGATTTCGTGAAATGAATTCTTGTCATGAAAGTTAAATTCATGATATTTCATTAATTAAATCCTGAGGTGATTTAAATTTCTACATAAGTTGTAAAAATGGGAATTCACATCGTGAATGTGTTACATGATGTGAAATTGTCGAGTTTTAGGTTATTTTTGAACCTTGTGCAATCAGTTCTCTTTTAATTTGGCCTCTCTTCTTTTGTCTCATTCCAGATAAACCCTAGGTTCCCTTAGAATATATTCTATCCCTCTTCTCCATACTTTGATTTTTCTATTTTGGTGGATGCATGTTGAAGATCTATGGGGAGTTCTCCTCTCTTTCCATGGTTTTTATTTTGTTTTCTTTGAATATCCACTATGGTGATGTGGTTTTGGTTTGAGGCATGTATGGGTAGAATTTTTGACAGCTATTTAGTGCAGTGTAGGTTGATCTGTAGGTTCCTTGTACAATAGTGGTTTCTAGGTAGTTTCTTCTTCACCTTGAGGTGCACGATGATATCAAAAATATTCCTTGAGTTAGTGGATTTTCTTTCTCACCTATTTATGTGATATGTGTGAAATATTTTTGTTTTTTCTTACCTTTGGGTGGATAGTAAGGGTCGACATATTTAGATAATTAATTAGCATAGTTTAATTGATGGTTATGGAGAGTTATCACATTCTTGACTATATTAATACATGTTTTTGATGTTATTATGCATGCCTATTGCCAATTGTAGAAATAACAGCTATGGGGATCCTTGTTTTCTCTATAGTTGTTATGCTCTAATGATCCTTTATAGGTTGTTATGTGATCGAACCCCGAATGAAAGTTTAAATGAAATATATTCAGTTAATTATTGGTTTCCCCTGGACATTGGGTTTTTAGGATAATACACATTCTAAATGAATAAGATATGTGATAATGCCTTTGAATAATTGTGAATGATGGTTTATGTTGTTGTAGTGTTTTTGTACTTGTTGTGTTTTCCTCACATGATTTGGAAAGATGTGGGGTGATGTTGTTGACCATATGGGTTGTGTAGTATGTGGGGTAGTGACATTGTGGTTGGTTAACATGGATACGACGTAGGCAGTTGTGCGATGTGGTGTAGTGTTTGTGGAATAATGGTTGTGGCATAGTGGTTGTGGCATAGTGGTCATGGTGCAGTGGTCGTGGCACAACGGTCACTGTGTAGTAGTTGTGGCATAGTGGTTGTGGCATAGTGGTTGTAGCACAGTGGTGGTAGTACGTGGTGGTTGTGGTTGTGCAGTGGATGATATGTGTGTTTGTTATGGTGAGATTGATTGGTCTATGTGACACGATGATGACGGTGGATGTGTGATGCTGTGGTGGTGGTTGGGTGAGTTGGTATAGTTTTTGTGTGGCATAATTATGTTAGTTTCCTGGTTCTCCATGGGATGAACTATGATGATATAAAAAAATAGGCTGGTAAATAAATAAGGTGGATTGGAAACAAATGTGTGATAATTGTCTTAAACTAAATTAAATGAAATAATGAGTAGTTTAATTTGAAATGAAATAGATAATGAATAAAAGTGTCAAAACTTGTAAGTGGAAAGTGAAATATTTTCTTACTTTTGTGGTGGTTGTATGGAGTGTTTCATATAGAGGTGGTAGCGGTTGAGATGATTGATGTGTGGTATATGGTTGTCATGAACCAGCCTAGGTACCTTGGTAAACCAATAATCAAGCCGGTCCTGACATAGTAAAAAGGGTTTTCTTGATCCCCACGGATTGATGACTAACACCTGACATTATACAACATGCAAGTGGTAATGATTTTTTTACAAAACATAGTGGAAGCAAGACAAATAAGTCAATATGCATAAAAAATAAACTCCATTGGGAGTAATGTACTAGAAGTTAACAAGGAATTAAATCCCAAAGTACTACAACCCAAGTACCAAAATAGAAGAAAATAGACCAAGTCCCTAAAGAAACAACTCACCAAGTCCAAGGGTCAACATCTCTGTCCACCTCCAAGAGATCCTTTCCCCTTGCTCAAACCTAAAAGGAGATAATCTAAAAACACTCAAATGCATAATTAGGGTGTAAGATAAAAATCCCAGTAGGGTCTCACCAAGGATTCCATAATAGATTCCAGTTATAGATTAACCAAAGGAATGATTCCAATTTTAAAGTAAATAGGTTTGTAATTTCAAATAATATTTTAAACAAATCATGTTATACAGTTAAAATTATGGAAAATACTTTAAGCACATGATTTACTTTACAAGTGATGGAATATTTCTAAAATAATGGCTTAAATAATACATTTTATATAAAATAGTTTATATAAATTTAAAAGGAATGTAAAATAGTTCAACAACATTGGCATACATTTATATCTAAAATATAATCAAGAGAGGAACATGGTCATATTCAAAATAGGTATGAAAGTTCTAGGATATAGGACTATGCACTCTCTAAGTGATCATGACAATATGTGTATACACACATCCCTTTGACACTGGCCAAAGGCAACTCATCACCATCCCATTGTGTATTTTACCTGTTGAATTTATGTTTTATAACATTGTATAATTGTAGAGTGAGTCAAAATAAATCACAAAATACTTAAGCCTTGCAAGTTCTCATACATAATTAATGATGGGTAATTTATTTTAAGACTTCTTAATATAAAATTCAATCCTTTTTCTCACATTTCAAATGAAAATTTACATTTAAAACAAAAATAGGTTTTAATAAAAATACATTCATTATTAAAAAGATAAAACCATTGGGTTTCTATCAAAACTTTTTAATCCATTTTCACAAGTTTGAAATCAATTCAAAACTAATTCCATAAATTTTGCAATTCATTTCCAAAATTAAATTCAACAATTTAGTTGAAATAGTTTCCATCAAATCTACAATTTAAATAAAATAATTTAAATCAACCAATTTCCATAAACACACCCCAATTCAATGAAATTGGGGGTTTACCCAAATTTTCATGCCAAAACCATTCAAAATATCCTAATTCTCTACAATTAGGTTTTATTATATCAATTGAAAATAATTTTGAGAAATTTAATTTAAATCAACACTTGAAATAAATCAAGCAATTCAAGGTTAAATCAGTTTGTCCAAATAGGAAGAAACCACCTACCTTTTCCCCAAAACTCACACTCGCAACGAAACCCAACAATGATGAAGAAAGCATATTAGACCTCAAATATCAAACTAGAAATGAGATAAAACATCACAAATCATAGATCCATCAATTTCAAGATGATATACTAAAATTCCAATGGAAGAGATATAGAGAAAGATGAAGAATGAGGGAGAAAGCTTACTTGGGAATCACACTGCAATCACAATGATGTTTGAATGCCGAATAAAGGGATACAGAAAGGTTGGAGAGATCTAAGATTTCCTGGGGAAGGATTTAGGTTGAGATATGAGAATCCAGAGTAGATGAGAAAAGAGGATCTAAGTCATGCTGCTTGTTTAAAAACTACAGTCGGGGTATTACATGACGTGTAATCCCATTACATGTCATGAAATAGTTAAGTTTCATAACTAAAAAAAACATGTAACTTTTAATGAAAAAAAATCATTAAATAAAGGATCATCACAACATGTGACCTTTCAGGGTGTGAACCTTTCACAGTATTCACCCAGCGACCATTACATGTCGTGTAACCAAGTTACACAACATGTAACCCTCCCGCCACCTATAGAAACACCCAATTAAATATAAGTGTCCAAAAAATTTATGAATTCACCTTTATAGGCATCCTCCCAATTAATTCTCAACCCTACCCAGTCAACAAAAAGTAAAAACCATAATAAGGTTAAAGACACACCTATCATATTGGTAACATGATGTTACAACCCCAACCATAAAACCTTTTTGTCCCCAAAAATCCTATGAAGAATCTTCCATGCCAAAGAGATAAGGCCAATACTTTCTTATCAATGACTTTAATTAACACATCTCATAGTTATCAGAACCATGCTTCCATAGCCCACAAACCAAAGGTATCATCCTCCCACAAAGTACCTTGGTCACAGAATCAACTATCTTAGTTGGACGCTCAGTCAAAGATAAATCTACTACAATATCAAGATCACTCCAACTCAAAACATGAGATAGATTAGAGAGATACTTTATCTATTGTGATACATGGAACACATTATGTATCAACATCATATATAGTGGAAGTTCAAAATGGTATGCAACTTTCCCCACCCACTCAGCAACCTCAAAAGGTCCCACAAAACAAGGAGAAAGATTCCCTTGCCTCCTCATCCAATGATGAACCAATTGGGGTGAAACTTTCAAGAACACCTAGTCACCAAACGAGAACTCCAAAGTTCTATAGTTATCATCAATATAATACTTATATCAGCTTCGGGACATTAACATTCTATGAAAAATCAACAAATATTTATTGTAGTCTCATGCACCAAACTTGGTCCAACCAAGGAACTTTCACCAATATCTGACTAACACAATGAATATTTATAAGGATGACAATACAAGGCCTCAAAAGGGGACATCTTGATTGCAGAATGGTAACTTTTTCTATAATAAAACTCAACCAGAACCAAGTGATCATCCCACAATCCACCAAATTCATGAATAAAAGCACGAAGCATATCCTCAAGAATATGTATATCTCTTTATGTCTGGTCATTAGACTACGGATAGTTGGCCATGCTCAAATGGACTTCAGATACTAGTGCCTCCTAAATTAATCTCCAAAAGTGAGAAGTGAATCTAGTATCCCTATGATAAACTATAATATATGGGAATCCATGAAAATGGACAATCTACTTCATGTAGAGATTTCCCAACTTCTAAAAATTAGTTGTATCATGAATGGGTATGAAGTGAGCTGACTTGGTCAGCCTATTGATCAAAAACCATACCAATTTATTCTTTATCTGGGTATGAGGCAACCCAACTAAAAAGTCCATAAAGATTTCATCCCACTTCCAATTAGGTAATTGAAGTGGAAAAAGTAAACCTGATGATTTATGATTCTCAACTTTAACATGTTGGTATGTATAACAGTGGGAAACAAACTCAGCAATTCCCAATCCCATACCTATCAACCATAACTACCACCATATATCATAGAAAATCATAATGGTTCTTAGGTGCACAACCCATTGGGATTTATGACAGTCCCTCATCACATCCTTGCCGATAATGGCACAACTAAATGATTCTGATAACATAGAACACCCTCTTTAGAGAACAACCACTAGGAAACTGTCTCGCCACCATAAAGAGAGTCTCTAATGCTAAAAAATTCATCATCAAGATGTTGATCCTGAAGAATCATCTCAAGAAGAGTGGATTTCAACTATATTCTAGCTAAAGAAACCACAACCCCTAATTCCTAGACTCCAACATAAAACTATGAAAAGAGAGCCATCAGAATCCACTCTTCTGAATATTCTTTCATAGATTGGGTTGGAAGTTTCATGCTCAAAGAATCTGCAATGAAATTCCCTTTCTCCAGGGTTTAGGATATGTCAAAGTTGAAAGATTTAAAGTACTCCACCCAAAAATTCTGGCATAGATTCAAATATTTTTGAGAGAACATACAACTCAAGCTGTTATGGTCTGAATACACAATAAAATTTTATTCTTAAAGGTAATGCCGCTAACTCTTAAGCGTGTGCATTACAACTGCAAGTTCAAGATCATGAGTAGGATAATTCTTCTCATGTGTCCTAATCTGATGAGATCCGTAAGAAACAACATGATCTCCCTGTATAATAATGAACCCCAAAACTAAACCCAATGCATCAAAAAACACCACATATCCCTGCCCCACCTCTGGAAGTGTCAACAACGGTGTAGTAGCCAAAAGGTGTTTTAGATAAACCAAAGAATATTGAAATATATCATCCCACAAAAACTTCACTCCCTTTTGAGTTAGAGTAGTCATCAGAGATTCCAGCTTTTATAAGTCATTTACAAACCGATGATAATATTCAGCTAATCCCAAGAATCATTGAATCTCAAATACATTACGTGGTTGTTTCCAAGTCATAACATCCATAAAATTATTAGGATCAACTGATATTCGTTATTTCTACACCATATCTTCCAATAATTCCACTTCTCAAATCTAGAAATCACACTTCCAAATATTAGCATAAATTCAGTGATTTCAAAGCTGACCCAGAACTGTTTTCAGATGATGCACATGATCTTTCTTGTACTTGGAGTAAACGAGGATGTTTTCCACAAAGAATACCAAAAAGGTATCTAGATAATCATGGAATAATCCTATTAATTAAATCCATGATGACTGTAGGAGAATTTTTTAGACCAAAGTTCTTAACAAGGTATTCATAATGGTTGCACATTCTCTAAAAGGTGATTTTTTGAATGTCAGATTCTGTTATCCTCAATTAATGATAACTATATTGAAGCTCAATATTTGAAAAACACTTACCCTTTTCAACTAATCAAATATATCATCAATATTTGGAAACATATATTTTTTCTTTATCGTAACTTTATTGAGCTTTTGGTAATCAACACATAATCGAAGAGAACCATCAGCCTTTTTAGCAAAGAGAATTGGTGCCACCCAAGGTGACACACTCAGGCATATAAATCCTTTCTCAAGAAGATCATCCAACTAGGGATTCAAATCCTTCATTTATATTGGATCCATATGGTACGATGGAATAGAAACTAGTTGATTACTAGACATTAACTCAATAGAAAACTTGACCTCCCTTACCAATGGCAATCCAAATAAATCAAAAGGAAACACATCGGGAAACTAGATGACAATTAGAGAGATATCACCTCTCAAATATTCCCACTCTAGATCAAAAGAAAAAACTAATATTACCTTCCCCAACTCTAGATATGAAGGTATATCCCTACTCAACCTTGGGTCCCATTCTCCTTGAAAGACAACAGACACACCACTGTATGTAGTAAGGTAGACCCATTGAATATAACAATCTATTTGATATTTATTGGAAATGATCCAATCCATTCTGAAAATGATGTCAAGAGTTTTCATGTTGAGGACCAAAAAACTCCAAGACAACTTGACATCTGATAGAGAAAAGACATAAGCAGGACTATGGAGACCCTACTCTCTCTTTATTCCAAGGGGTGTAGCAATACCCATTGCACAAGATAAAAGCTCCATAGAAAAATTTATCATATTAAAAACATGAGTTAAAATAAATGAATGAGATTCACCAATGTAAAATAGATTAGTCCCTAATGATGAATCTATAGTAATGGTGCCTCTCAAAGTCGTTGGACCCATATCTGCTTCCTCTTAAGACTCTTCCACTACGTGAAGTAGATTTGTTCTAAATGCCTATGGCTGGGACCCTTTTGCATGTGAAGAATATTATTTTCCCATAGTTTTAAGAGGATATGATGATATTGTTCCACTATAAAGAGTAGAAAAGATATGGAAAAATATTTTTATGTGTCTTGAATATCTACAAGAGCTATAGTTCTTAGGTGCATCTGTGAAAAACCTCTTAGAATGTCCTAGATTTCCACATTAATAGAAAATCAAAGGACTTCCTCCTGGAACTGTAGGAGGTCTGTAATGAACCCAATGTTGATAAATTCCACAAGAATCACCATGATTCTGCTTTTCCTTGAAGGAAATCACCCTTCCACTAGGAGAAAAAGAAACTCCCATCAACCCTGACTTCCCATCCAGGTATATCTCAACCATTATTTCTCTATCCAACACATCCGCACAAGTGGGAAGCTTTAACAAGAAAACCTCATAATGAATATCTGATCAGAGTCCCAAATTGAACCATCAATCCTTCATCCTCTCATTAGATACAATCTTAGGTGAAAACTATACGAGTTCAATAAAGTTATTTGAATACCTAGTCACAGTTCTATTAGTCGTATCAAGCTTGAAAAAATCAATAACCTTGGATAACATCATTGAATCTGGATAGAATTCGTCAATGAAAAGAAACTTTAAGTCTTTACACTCTAAACCCTCATATTTATTTTCTAACACCATCATATCCCACCATCTCCTGCTTGGTCCCTCCAACACGAAGGTGACACACTTTTACTTGATCTCATCCAGTGTCTCCAAGAACTCAAAAAAACATTCTATCCTAACCAACCATTCCTTTTCATGTTGAGGATCAGGTGAGCCTTTTAAATTTGGTGGATTCTAGTGAAGGAAATCTTGAGAATGGTCCCAAAGAACATCCCCCTAAGGTTCCATAGCTGGAACCTGAATGGGGACTGGTGGTGGTCCATATTCCAGAGCTTGAATAGTGTTCACAATCACCTCAACTAGATTTAGGTATAATGTAGTATTTGATCTTTATGGTTCAGAAGTAGCTTTCTCATGGTTATGATTCTCATGCCTTCTTGACAGCCTGATGCTACACAACATCAACAAAAAATAATGAAGACATCAGATAATGCTCAAATAGAGAAACAATGGAAACAATATCATGACTGATAGAACAAAAAATATTTGGATTTTGACTCTATCTAATTCAAAATAGGGAAAATATTTGAACTAATCCACAAGACATATTCTCCTAACCAAACCTAGTGAATTAAGGTTCATTGAGGTGAGAGCTGACCATGCACTCAATAAAAACTACCTCCTAATTCCCAACAAGATTTCACAATACATACTAAATTCAAGAAAAAATATCAAAAACCTTGAATTTGTTACCACTTTTTCTCAAACCAGCTTGGGCACCCTGATCACCTGATAATTGAGTCGGTCCTAATATAGGCTGAAGGGTGTTCTTAATCCCTATGGGCCGATGACTAGCACCTGGCATCATACAACATGCAAGTGGGAATTAATTTTCCACAAAACATAGTATAATAAAGGCAAGAAAGTCAATATGCGTAAAAAAGAAACTTCATTGGGAGTTATGTTCCAAAATTCAACATGGAATTAAAGCCCAAAGTATTACAACCCACATAACAAAATCTAATAAAACATCCCAAGTCCCTAAGGACACAACTCAACAAGTCTAAGGTTCAATAGCTGGATCCACCTTCAAGAGATCCTTTCTCCTTGCTCGAACTTGGAAGGAGATAATCTACAAACACTTGAAGGCACAAGTAGGGTGTGAGATAAAAATACCAGTAGGGTATCAACAAGGATTCGATAATAGATTCCAATAATAGATTAAACAAAGGAATTCATTTAATTTTAAATTAAATAGGTTTTGAATTTCAAATAATATTTTAAACAAATCATGCTATATAGTTCAAATTATGGAAAATACTTTTGGCACATGATTTACTTTATAAGTGATGGAATATTTATAAAACAATGGATTAAATTTTTTTTAAATAAAAAGTTTATATAAATTCATAAGGCATGTAATTTAGTTCAACAACATTGACATTCATTTATATCTCAAATATAATCAAGCGAGAAACATGGTCATCTTACAAATAGGTACGAAAGTTACAGGATATAATACTATACACTCTCTAAGTTATCACGAAAATATGTATATACACACACACGTACCTCTGACACTATCCAAAGGTTACTCGTCACCATGCCATCGTGGATGTGACTTGCTAAATTTTTGTTTTAGAACATTGTATAATTATATAGTGTGTCCAAATAACACAAAAACTACCAAAGGATTTCATGTTCTATTACAAGATTAATGATGGGTAATTTATTTTAAGACTTCATAAAATACAATTCAATCCAATTCCTCCCATTTAAAATGCTAATTTCTATTTAAAAACAAAGAATGTTTTAATAAAAAAACATGCCTTTTTAATAAGATAAAACCATTGGGTTTCTATCAAAACTTTTTAAGATATTTTCAGAAGTCTAAAATCAATTAAAAACCAATTCCATAAATTTAAAAACTCATTTCCACAATTAAATTCAACAATTTTATTGAAATAGTTTCTATAAAATCTAAATTTTAAATTCATCAATTTTAATCAACCAATTTCTATAAACACACCCCAATTCAATGAAATTGGGGTTTTCCCCAAATTTTCATGCCAAAACCATTAAAAATGTCTCAATTAACTCGAATTAGGTTTTATTATATCAATTGAAATAAAGTTTTAGAAATTTAATTGAAATCAACACTTGAAATAAATCAAGCAATTCAAGGTTAAATCAGTTTGACCAAATGGGACAAAATCATCTACCTTTTTCCCGAAACTCACAATTGAAATGAAACTCACCAACAAGAATGAAGGCACATAATACCTCAAAGCTAAAACTAAAAATGAGATCAAACATCATGAATCATAGATCTATAAATTTACATATTATCTATTGAAATTATAAAGGAGGATAAAGAGATAAAGATGGATAATGTGGGAGAAATATTACTTGGTAATTACACCACAAGCATAATGACGATCGAACATTGAAATAAGGGATCTAGAATGTTTTTAGAGCTCCAAGATCACCTCTGGAAGGAATTAGGTGAAGAGAAAAGAAACCAAAGAATAGGATAAAATAGGATCTCTACCATGGTGCCTATTTTAAAACTACAGTTGTGGTATTACACGACATGTAATACCATTACACGTCGTGAAATAGTTAAGCTTCATAACCGTTGAAAATGAAATCACTTTTAATGAAAAACTATTCATTAAATAACTCATGACGTGTAAAGTCTCATCACGACGTGTAAGACTTCATGGTGTGAACCTTTCATGGTATGAACGCAATTAACATTACACATCATGTAACCTAGTTACATAGTATGTAACCCTCCTTCTTTTTAGGGAAACACCTAGTTAAAGATGAGAGTCCAAAAAATATCTAAATTCACCTTTATAGGTATCCTCCTAATTCATTATCAACCCTACCCAGTCAACGAAAAGGTAAAACCATGACAAGGTTAAAGAAACACCTATTAGATTGGTAACAGGATGTTATAGTGGTAGTGATGTGGTGTGCTCTAGTGTTGTTTATGTGAACCCATATGTTGGATTTAAAGTGCTATCTATATATCATGTATTTTTATGTTATTTTATATGCACCCCACCTAAGTTGGATAATTTTAACAATTCTCATAGGTAATAATTTCCTAGTGTATTCACTAAAATCTATGATGATAGTGATACAGATGGATAGCTACCCCCTTATCCATGATATTTCTTCAATAGTTATGTGATGAACTAGGTGTCTATAGGAGAGATGTGATGTGATGGACCAAGTGTCTACAAGAGAGATTTGATCTGTTGGACCAGGTTTCTATGAGCGAGATGTGATGTATTATCCTAGGTGTATATGGGAAAGATGTGATGTGATGTCCCTAGTGTCCATGGACAATATGTGATGTGGTGTGATTTGATATGTGGTGGGGGTCATTCATGGTAGGAGGAGGACATGAGGTTGATTTCCTTTATGTTCATGATACCTTACTACATTGGTTTTAGTTGTGATGTGATGTGATGTGTGGACCATGATCTATGGGCGATATGTGATGTGATGTGTGTCCCAAGTTTCTGTTGGTGGGATGTGATGTGATGTGATATGTGTGTAAGGGATGAGGGCACATGACATTTGACATTGGGGAATGAGAGAAAAAAATCAATGGGGAAGTGGTAGTGGGGCACCTTGATTTGTTACGATCTCGACGCTATATTATTATATTGTATGCATGATTTGGTGAGGGATCTATGGTGAGGCTAGGTTTGGTTAGTTGAACTATATAGGTTCTTTTTAGTTCTTATATTTTTTCAATGGCACATTAGAATTCTCTTTTCACACAAGCACTTGAGGCCATAGTTATGTCCCTACTGAGTATACATGTTATGCTCACCCTATGTATATAAACTGTTTTTTAGGTTTCTAGGAGGACTTTGGGGACCGAGATGGAAATTACTAGCTTTGTCAAAGTTTCTATTGAGTCACAGCTATATACATGTCATTTAGTATTTACTTTGGAGACTTTTATATGTATCAGTTTTACTTTATTCATCTATTGTGGGATGTTTTTTTGTTTACCTTTATATTATCTACTGGAATTTTTTGGGGATTGTTTATCCTATATCCTGATCCTATTTCATTTATAGAGGGTAATGCCTTCCATACTGTGATATTTTTGTACCCTTAGTCCCACCTTCCACATAATAAAAACCATAAATATGTGTTCTAAAAGAATATAAATCATATTATAATCCAAGAAAATAAATGGGTTTCATAAAAATTTAATCATAGAATAACCCATGGAAATGAAATTTCTTTCATAAACATAAAACCATCATAAATATAAATAAAATAAAGAAACAATAAGGATTGTGTACTTGGATTATATCTACATTAAGGCATAAATAACATCAAATAATGCTATCTTAGCTGATTTTTTTAAAGATCACTTGAAATAATTCTTGAGGTAAATACCATTTAAATTGTGATTTTTTTAAAGATGAATAATTATAAAGGAAATAATTTTATATCAAAATAACCATGTAATCTTGTAAAGAAATCTTTAAATCATTACGACATCATGATTTTGATAAAATATTCTCATTTTATATAAGTTAAAAAACATTCCTTTCGTATTTTTGTCAGAAAAGTCACAAATAACTGCATTTAAAAAATGAAAAAAAGATTCCTTTCAAACCATTTTTTAAAAATTAAAACATGGTTAAAAATGTTTTTAAATAATAGTAAAAACCTTCTTGAAAATATTTTTATAAAATGTGGAAATTAAAGATAAATATTCCCCAATAGAGACATAAACATAAACAATCTCAGATAATGATGAGTTTGTGAAATAGACCCTTACCTCAAGTATCCTCTTTCCTTGTTCATGTTAAAACCTCCTATATAATAAATATTAATTTATTATAAATTTATTACATAACCATATATATCATACCATTTGTGATTTATTTATAACATCTTATCACCTGTTTATTAATAACTTGTCATTAAAATCACTGTTCTCAGTGATAACTGCTTTGTTTTCCAAGCATGTTTCAGTTTGGTAGTCCTGGTCATTATAATTTTATCATAGTTCAATAATTTAAATAATTTTAATCATGTTATAATCATCATATATATTAATTATATACATATTTATAATCATTCATAAAAATTAAAGATAGAAAAAATGAATTACATCGTTCATGGGGATGGTAGACCATATGTATGCATGAACATAGTTTCCATTTTTCATATGATGAAATGAAAGAAAAGTAAATAATAAAACACCTTTAAAAAATAATTATTATGTAATATTTATCATATATATGAAAAAAATTATCCTTATTATCATCTATGTGAAATAGAAATGAAAAACTAATCATATCACATCATGGAGATGATAGTCCATACGTACGCATGAGCGATGCTATCATCTCCCAAAATATTGGATGATAGGAATTTATAAATGATATTATTATTATATAATTATAATAATGTCATAAATATCATATATAAACATTAAAAACATCATAATTACCATCCATAAAATATGGTGATGAAAAATTAATTGTATCGCTACGTGGTGACAGTAAGCCATAAGTACGCACGGGTGATACATTCATTTATTATTTGAAAGGAAATAGGGTGTATAATGGTATTTTTATAATAATAATAATAATAAAAATTTATAATATTTAGGATAATTAATTTATTATTTTACTAAGGATATGATATATTTTTAGGAGGTAAAGAAGAGTAGAAAAATAAAGTGATCTGTTAGAGCGATTACCTCTTCATCGAAATAACTCCTTAAAATATCATATAAAGGGCCCTAAGTTTGGTATTTGAGAATACCAAAACATCTATAATGTGGATAGGGAAGTGGGGAAAATAATTTAGTAGATTATTGTCTAGATATAATGCTCAAAGTGGTGAAATGAAGTGAAGGAGGAAGTTCCCTTTTAAAATTGAGGTGAGGGGAACTTTGGGAATTTCTCAAGAGATTTAAATATAATAAGGCTATCCTAGAAAAAAATGATTCAAAATGTAATATAAATTAATATTGGATGAATTTATTGACCATATATTATTCCATTTATGGTTATTTAATAGTTTTATGATTTTTAAATTATTTAATAAAATATTAATCCCCTAAAATATCATTATCATCAAATTTGATACTATTAATTACTTTGAATTTAAAAACATAAATAAAACATGTAAACTTAGAACCAACTATTTTATTATATCATAACAATATCATGGTAATCTATATAATTAGTTTATCACCTTAAATATATAAAATTATGTTACTTTTTATATTTTTAATAGCATTTATTTAATTTTTCTATTAATTAAATAATTACTTCATCAAAATTGTGTAAGTTTTTAAGGAAATTATTTAATTCATAAAAATAATAAATAAATTAAAATCATAAATATAATTTTATTATACACAAAATTACTATTAATATTCATTCATAACTAATTTTTGTCCCTATGTGAACAAATAAATGATATTTAAAACTAAGAGAGTGACATTTTGTCACATCCTTTGGTTTAAATTATATATAATTCATTTTCATGGAAAAGTGTCCATTATATAACTAAATTTAAAACATTATGTGTTATGAGTATAATTTAATTCATATAATAAGAATTATTTTGAATAATTATGTCCTTATCACTTAGTTTTAACATATATTAACCCGATTTACGCTTTACCGAGGTGATAAATTTTACCATGGTTACTATTCATATTGACAAAAAATAAAAGAAGAACAAAAACTTAATTTTATCCTTATGATTATAAATATGAAATTAATTTTATATAATTAAATACCTATAAATAACATAAATTAATTTTAAAGTAAGTGCACAAAATGTGATAAAAAATGCTTCTTAGAAAAAATACATTCTTAGGCCTAAAACTAGATTTATAATTATCCTATGCTTAGAAAAATATTTTTTGAATGTTTAAAAAATTTAATAAAGTAAATAATATATATAATTCATTAAAACCATTCAAAAATATAGATTAATAAATTGATATAAAATTCATTGTACGCTAAAATTAATTTTTTAAGAAAAATATCACCTTTATTTTAAAATGATCTTTTTGTTTTTAATTATATTCATGAATTTATATTATAATGGTATAGAACCTATATTTTTTTTCTAATTTAGTTATTAAAATTCATTCCTACCAATCTAATGGATAGGATATAAAGGACACATAATATTTTAATAATGTTATGTGGTTTGTTTAAACTCGATGTTGTGTGCAATGGAAGATATCGAAGAAATCAAATTATTTAAAGAGAAATATTTCATAAAAATATCTAAGTGTTAGATTATAACCCACTTAAAAATTAATTTCACCCATGAAATTCATCACTTGGATAAAATAAGGTGAGTATACCTCTATCTCATCACATCTTCAGGTTCCTACGTAGCTTCCTAAAATTGGTGGTTTCACCAAAAAACTTTAACCCAATGAGTGGTCTTATTCCATAGAACTTTATCTCTATGATCCAGAATCTCTACCAGTTTTTCTTTATCAGAAAGATATTGTTCTACCTGTATAACCTCTAATATTAGTATATGTTAATGATCGATTATATAATTCCTCAATAGAGATACATGAAACACCACATGAACTTGAGAGAGATTTAGTGGAAGCATCGATCGATAAGCTACCATCCTGATACAATCAAGAATTTTAAAAAGTTTGTTATACTTGGGGATTATCTTGAAATTATTTCCTAATCTCCCCACTCTCTTCTAGGTATATATTCATTGGAATTATTTAACACCCACTTTACAATCTAGATCTTTCTGATGATTATAAGCATAAATTTTTTATTGATTATGAGATGCTCTTATGTGCTATTGAATTACTATAAACTTTTATCCCATCTCTTCATCTATACAAGGTCCCAATAACATTATTTTTCAAACTTAATTCTATCATGTGGGAGTTCTACACTTCTTAACATATATAGATTCATAAGGAGCCATTTAAATGATGAAGTGGAAGCTATTTTTATAAGGAAATTATACCAAAGGAAGTCATTGATCCCAAAAACCTTTGAAATTAATAGATCAATCTCTCAACATGTCATCTAGAGATCGAATGGTCCAATCAGACTAACCATCCATCTGAGTATTATAAGAAGTGACGAAAATTAACTCTATATCCAGAGCCTACTAAAGACTTCACCAGAACTTAGAGGTAAATCTCAGATCTCAATAAAATATAATGGAAAGTGGTACTCTATGAAATCTTACCACTTCCTTAATATATATTCTAGAAATATGATCAATAGAGAAATATTCTCTAATAGAAATTAAGTGTTCCAATTTCTAAAGGTTATCGAATATAACCCATACAGAATTATGGACTTTATATATTTTCATGAGTTTGATGATAAAAATACATGGTGATGTTTTCCCATTTCCATTTAGGTGTGGTTAATGGTTGTAAATTCCCTTAGACTTCTATCTATTAATATTAAATTCCTAGAAAACCAATCACTGAGAAACACACTCAGCAATATCTCTCTTCATTACATCCCACTATAAATAATCTTTCATGTCTCTATATATCTTTGTACTTACAAGATGAATAGATAATGATGAAATATGTTCCTCATTATATAGATCCTTCTTCAAATATAGTGTGGGTGTGACTCATAAACAATTCCTGAACCTTATTATTCCCTCACAATCAATTTTGAACTTTGGAAAATTTCTCACCTTCTTTTGTAATTCTACATCTCCCTTCTGTTCCTCTTTAATATTCACTTGGATAGATTGTTGAACATTAATTTGAGATAGATTATATTTTTCCCATTCCATTAATATTTCTAGATCCATCCTTTATAAATCTATAAATACTGGATCTTTTGCAAACCTCATCATAGATAAGCTAGCATGACCCCTTCGGATCAAAGCATCTTTCACCTTGTTTACTTTCCCAGAGTGGTAATGTATTGAGTAGTCAAAATACTTAATTAGATCCAATAATCTCTTTCGGTTCATGCTCAACTCTTTTGACTGAAAATATACTTTAAACTTTTGGGATCAATATATATTTCACACCTTTCTCCATAGAGATAATTAAACCATATCTTTAATGAAAAAAATACCGCAGCTAACTCCAGATCATGTGTTCGATAATTTTTCTCATGGACCTTCAATTGATATGAGGCATAAGCTATCACCATATAATTTTGTATGAGAGAACATCTCAGTCCCTAATTTTATGCATCACAATAGATTACAAACCATTCTCCACTACAGGGTAGCGTGGTCATAGGTTCACTAATCAAACTTCTTTTCATCTCCTTGAAATTCTCTTCGGATTCCTCCATCCATATAAAATTAACTACTTTATAAGTCAAATTGATTAGTAGATTATAAATTCATGAAAAATATTTCATAAAAAATTGATAATATCCATCCAAACCAAGAAAAATATAGATTTTAGTCACCGTGGTTGGTCTAGGATATTTCTCAATAACTTCTTTCTTTGAAAGATCTACAGGTATACCCTCACTTGAGATTATATGACCCACAAATGAAACTTTTAAAGCCAAAATCCACACTAGGTAAATTTTTCTTAAAACTTATCCTTTATTAGGGTATTTTCACAATCCTTAAGTGTTTTTAATGATCTTACTTTCTCTTTGAATATATAAGAATATCTTCCACCCTCTATACCCCTCTCTCACGGTTAGACAGATGGTTATACAAACCATGCGCTCACCATACACCTTGGTATATCTTCTAAAAAACTCCCATTTTCCACTATCAACACCTAAGAACTCCAACAACCCATCAATAGATAAATAATACTAAAAAGTAGACATATTAGTAATCCGATGAGTGTCACACATCTTATCCCATCTATTCCTAGGGTTGATCCACATGGTCGTCAAACCTCACTTCTTCTTCCTTAGGTATGGCCTCAAGGCCATAATTCCCCTACCCGATGTTTGGTTCTATCATCGTCATCACCATATACCATGCACAATACCCCTATAAGGGACAACCATATCATGATGGTCCGCCTATTTTATAATACTAGTAGTAATACCTCCAAAGGAATGGTAATCACATATAACAGGGCATAACATATATAGGAAAAACATAGCATGTCATCATGAGAATCAGTAGAAACATACAAGTACATGTGATAAATATCAAATATGGTTTAATAAGATACATAGTCATACTCATGGAATCAAGAATCATATATGGGTATCACAGGATACACACGTATACACATTTAATCACAATCAAGCATGGTCAATAAAGCTATACCAACAAAAGTATTACATAGATGTAACAAGCGTATAGATGGCCATAAATGGTAAGGAAATTCATACCTTTAGCTTGTTCATGAAAACTCTTACACCCATCAAGACATGACACCTGAGTCACACCCAAGAACCAATCAGATCAAGATCACACACTAAGGACCCCTAGAACTGATTCAAACTCAATATCATCAAGTTCCTAGAATGAGATTCAAGAAGATTATAAGTGTAATATATTGAATCTAAACCAACATACCTCTTGGGATCCACCAACATCACTAGATATGGACTTGATCAAAGATATTCACTAACACACACTAGATCTACCACTGATCTAATAATGATCCAAGAATTCATTTTTATGTGGTATCAAAATCCATATACCAGGCCATGAAATTCTATATCTATAATTCATTTTAATGGAAAGGAGATAGATCTAGGAGAACCATGAATAATTGAGGGTTTTATATCACATACTTTAATTACCTAATCACCAAAACACTTGAATCCACCAGAATAGAGCTTAAAAGGAAAGGAATTCACCAAGGAAGGCTTTTGGAGTCTCTAGGTTCTATAGGGATAGAATTCGGAATAATAATGGGCCAATTCAGATGAGTTATGACTATTTAAGATGATTTCTGGATCATTAATTCATGCACACATGGTCTGGTTGTACATTTTGACAAACCATGTGCTAATCATGTGAGGATCACTACCTCTTTAGGAAACCCACATGTTTTGGTAACATGATTAGAAAAACTGTGCAACTTAACTATGCATCACCTCATGTGCCTCTTCCATATGATACATGGTTTCCTAGAGAATCAATACATTTTTGACAAACTATGCTCTATCTGTGCACCCTTAAAAGACCCCTAAACTCTCCAAAACTAACCATAAACTCTTAAAACTCAGACTAAACAATTTATAGTTCAACAAAACATGAATAAAAGATTAAATTAACTCATAATTAACTTAGAAAAAAAATATTTCATTTTTAAATATTATTTAGTTATTAATCACACCATATTAAAAATATCATGGAGCACAAAAGTTAATATGTCTCATGAATTTAAATTTGAGACAAATAACCCCTTAACTTAATTCCTGACTTCCACTAAAGTTCTTGACTATCATTGAGAATTTGGATCTTATCTTAAAGTATCATTTTGAAATGAAATACTTGAGGCAATTTTTTAAGCTATATGATTCTAAAAATGTATAAGGGATATATAATATATAAACTGTGTAGAGTTTCATGGGAATTTCAATCTATAGGTGTGGCTTGAAGTGGGTGGAAGTGATATCCTTTCATAGGTAAAAAAAGAGATACAAATCTTTGGAAAAGAAAGTTAGTTAAGGGGTAAGAATATAATTTCATGATATTTAGGTGGATAAATATTGGTGATACATATAGATATGAATTTATAACCTAAAAAATATATTCTAGAAGATATAATTGTAAAATTTATTTAGTAAAATTTGATCCATATTATATTATCCATTTTAACACTTATTAATCTTGATTAAAACTTAACCATGATAATTATTTTATTTCTAATAATGTAAGATGAAATTTTTTACCAAATTCGGAAATGATGAATCAGAATTTGGACTCTATTTAATCAAATAAAAAATTTAAACATGAGAAAATTAACTTTTAACTTAAGACATATAATGTGATGGAAAACTATTTTTGTAGAAAATTTTCATTTTAGTCATTAAGGGTTCTTAATATTATTTAACATTTATTAAAAATTAAATGATTATTTATTTATTTTTATTTATTTTTAAACAACATATTAGAGTCTTAATATAAAATATATCCATTTAATTTAAAAAATTTATAATATTTTTAAAAGTATCATTCTTTGAAAAATAACTGTTTTACCATGGTAATTAATATTTATCTTGGTAAATTAATTTTATGCCTAAAAATTAAATTGACCACATTAAATAATTTGAAAATTATTACTAAAAATATGAAAATAAATTTATATGATTCAATTTATAAAAGTGATGAAAAAACAATTTTAATATAAGTGTGCATAATGCATAAAAATAATTTTAATAAATATGTATATCTAATCATAAAATAAATTTTTTACTTGCTTAGTAATAATTATTGGATCCTAAATTATTTTATTATATATATTATCAATAATTTTTATTTAAATCATTATTTAATTTTAATATAATAAACTTCATAGTTCATGAAAATATAATTTTTTTAGAAAATATAATTATATGAATAAAATGATTTTATTTGTAATTTAGCTATACTAATTGAATTTTATCAATCCATTAGTATTTAAAAATTCATTTTTTTATTTATATATATATCTAATAATTCTATTACTTTTACATTTACCTTAAAATTTAATGGATACATTTTAATGGTTATATTATGTTCCACAATTCATTTTGTTTCAATGTTGTCTGTGAAACATGCAATTGAACACATACTGTTTAAAAAAAATCTATAATTTAAAATCTTATGATGTTAGATTATCTCCCCCTAAAAAATTTAAGACCTATAAATTTTAATTATCATTCATTAAAAAATATTTAAGGGTATATAAATGATAGTCATAACATAGGATATATTTTCAAATGATGTTTCTACCTTAATATATTAGGTATGACTAGGGAACACATATTTTTTACTTCATCATATTAACTGATTGATTCATTTTTCCTTTAAAACTTGTTTTTATATGCCCTAATTTTCTAAATTTGAAGAAAATTCTAGTTCCTTTGAGACAATACCATGGGTGTTTATTCCCATATTCCCGATATAAATGAAATTGAACATTCTTTCCTTCATCATATTTATCACCTGAGATTTCCTGAGACTCCATCATTCTCTTCTTTGGTTGGTTTAAGAATTAAACTATTTTCATATTATTAATCATAATTATTGATAGCTAGTTTAGAATAATCCTAAAATTTCTTACTTCAATTCTTACCACATTAGTTTGATCATTGATACAATCTCTACATTATCCATGGCATCCATTGTTAACTTGAATCCTTCAGGATTCAAAGATTACTAAAACAAAAAAGAGTTAATCACGAGTTATTAACACCATAAGATAATTATTATACGATGAAAAATTCAACCTCAAAATATCATACCCTTCAAAATTATTAAATTTCCTTTTAGTTCAACCTAAATAACTCTTGTTTCAATCTATATTTCCTTGGTTTGGGTTCTCTCATATTCCTTAACCTAATTCCTTTACATAATAAATCCTTCATAATTACTTGTAAAGAGAATGTGATTAACCCAAGCATATACACTAGGAGTGTCTAGTTAGGTGTGAAGTCTTTGGCCCACTCATAATTCCCTATAGTGAAGATTGAGTTTATACTCAACTTTCCTTTTTTAGGGTTATCTCCCCTAGGTGAATCAGTGAAAAAACCACATCCACTTTCTAGTATCTAGACAAGGATACAATTTTTTGTAGATCCACACAATCTATAATTTACCAAAACTTTAGGATTATATTTTATACTTAGACTTATCTCTTATACTTATCACTTAGAACTATCCATTAATCATATCCCTAGGGTTTTCACAATAGTTCTATTATCCTAATCCCTAAAATATTCAATATTACTTAGACTAACCTAAAGGGGTTTCTATACCTTTTAAATTATGATCGCCCTTAACTTATTAACCCTGGGTCACATTTATAACTCTTAAATTATCACTATCTGACAACACCATAACCTATAAAGTTATCTAAATCGTTATTTTATACCAACCATGATTCCCCACAAACATTACCATCTCAATTACAATAATTAAAGAAAAAATTTCATTCCATACATTCTCAATAAATTTTAGGTTTTGATTTTTAGAGAATTAGGAAAAAACACTAACAAAAAAAACCCATATATTTTTCAAACAATAAATATTTTTCCCACATTATAAGTAACCACTTAATCTATAACATGATTTCAACATCTCCCATAAATCCTCCACATAATATAATATTCTAGAAACATAATATGTATTACTTTTTTCCTAACCTAGGGAAACAGAAACATAAGAAAGATGTGCACTTAGATGCCCAATAAGGGATAAAAAAAACTAAATTATAATATTACATAGGTAAGACTTGGGGAATAACATAAGAATATGAACATAATAACATAAATATTATTACATAAGGAATAATGTGATCATAAGTACATGATGCATAACTTAGAAATACAGCTACAAAATAAACATGATAAATTCATAAGCATATCAACAAAGTTCATCACTAAGGTGTCATAAAATCACATTACTAAGGTTGTTCACTAAATTATCATAAAACATTATATAAGTATTCTTCCAAGGTATCATGAATATTTTATCCCTAGAGGTTAATTGTTTACCTATTTAATTGGATCTCTATCTAAAAGAACCCTTCATATTACCAAGTTTGTTCACCAAAGTATCATAGAATATTAGTAAGGCATGCTGCCAAGGTATCATGAACATGTAATATATAGATATTAATTATATTCCCAATTAATTAGAGTGATATAAGGTCACACTCTTCATATTACCAAGGTTTTTCACTAAAGTATTATAAAAAATTTCCATAGCATACTGTCAAGGTATCATAAAAGAATATCATAGGAATGAATATAGGGTGTTGACATAGATGTTAAATATTTTTGGGGAATAGTTATGAAAATTTATTTGAAAATAATAAATATCCTTGACCTTGTTGAAAAAATTTATAAAAAATATTTTACAAAATTAAAATAATAAGAATTTATAGGTCACTTTCAAAAGTTATTTTAAAAAAAGGTGAATGGAAAAATTTGAAAACATTTACTTATGAGAAATAAAAATCAGTAATATATACTTTTAAATACATAAAGGTTATTAAAATAAATTTATGGTGAAAGATAAAAAAATTTATTCTTAAAGGATGTTAAACCTTCTTAGTGTTTTAAAATAAATTTTTCAAAAATCCACTTCATAAAAAGTGCAACCAAACATCCTTTTTAAAAAGGTGAAATGAAATATGGAGGTCAAATTATATAATACATAGTTAGGATTCCAATTATAAAGTATAAAAATAATGGGAAATAAAAATATTGATAAGGAGGGGAAATAATTATTTAAGAGGCTGAGAATTATTCTCAATAATGATTTAATTTTTATGAGGAATAAATTTATCAAGTGGAGATATTTAAATCAAAAGTTACATTTTCCTTAGAGAGAAAGAGAAAGTACCATTCAAAAAAATATCAGGGGTCTAAGAAATCATGTTTGGATGAAATAATCTCAAGAAAAATAATTATAAATCAATGAATGGAGTTGAGTTAACAAAAACACTTTCAACTTTGATATCTTTTGAATTGAAATCCATTTGAATAAAGAACGTGATATGGATATTAGAACCCCATGAATTAAATGAATAAGATAAAATAAACTCATTAATATGTAATCAATCCATATTAAAAATATAATGGTTCACAATAATAAATATTTATCAAGAATTTAAAATTGAGATAAAGAAACCCTTACCTTAATTCTTAACTTCCATTAAAGTGCTTGAATTTCAATGAGAAGTTAGATCTTATCTTAAAGAATAATTTTTAAATAAAGTAATTGAGAAACTTTTTTGAGACTAAAGGTTTCAAAACATGAAAAGGGGATCTAGAAGATGTAAATTGGGAATATTTTCATGGTAATTTCTAAATATAGGTTTGTCTTGAAGTTGGTGGAAGTGAGCTTGTTTTATAGGTGAAAAAGAGGGACAAATCTTTTGAAAAGAAAGTTAGGTAAGGGGTATGAATGGAATTGCATGAGAGTTTGGTAATTTAGGTGGTTAAATGTGAGAGATACATGAAATTTTGTATTTATAACCCAAAAAGGTATTCTATAATGTCTAAGTGTTATGTTGATTTAGTAAAATTCGAGCCACATTAGATTATCCATTTCAAAACTTATCAGTCTTAATTAAAATTTAACCATGGAAATTATTTTATTAATAAAAATATAAGATGACCCTTATTACCAATTTTATAGGTTATGAATCCAAATTTAGACTCTATTTAATTTAATTAAACTTCTACATATGAGAAAATTATCTTTTAAATTAAAACATATAATGTTTTGAAAATCTTTTTTTGTAAAAAAATGTTATTCTAATCATTAAATGTTATTAATATTATTTAAAATTTATTACCAATTAAATGAGTGTTAATTTATTTTTATATATTTTTAAACATCATATTAGTGTCTCAATATAAAATAAATCCATTTAATTTTAAAAAAATGCACAATATTTAAAAAAGTATCATTATTTGAAAAATAATTATTTTACCATGGTAACTAATATTTATATTGGTAACTTAATTTTATGCCTAAAAATGAAATTTAACCCATTACATAATTTCATAATTATTATTATAAATATTCAAATAATTTTATATGATTTAATTTATAAAATAAATTTAAATATAAGTGATCATAACACATAAAAACAATTTTAAAAATCATGTATCTTATAAGCATAAAATAAATTTATTTATTGCATAGTAATATATATTGAATGAATGTTAACTTATTTTATTTTAATATATTATAAATACTTTATATTTTAACCATTTTTAACTATAATATAAAAAACATCCTATTGCACGAAAATATAAATTTTAATAAAATATAATTCTATAAAAAATGATTTTATTTTTTTAGCTACACTAATTTAATTTTATCAATGAATTATTGTTTAAAAAATATCATTTATTTCTATTTCTAAAAATATTTCATAATACATTTACCTTTATATTTACCCACTAATTCAATGTCTATATTTTATTGGGTACATAATGTTCCATGACTCATTTTGTTTTGGTGTTTCATGTGAATCAAGTTATTAAAAACATTAGGTTTTAAATGAAAATATATAATTTCAAATATTAGGGTGTTATAATCAATGTTGGACCACTTAATGATGTAATAACCTACATCATTCAATGAAATAATGACTCCATTTATATCTAAAAATGGATCAAATCCCTATAAATGGTATTTCTTTCCTTGGGATGTAGTGAAAGGGATAAGGTTATTCTAGAAACTGGGACACCCTACACAGGGGGGGGGGGGGTGGATTAGGGTGTAAGAATAATTAAACTTTTTCTTTACACTCTTTTCTCTAGGATCCTTTCCCCTTTTTAGAAGGAACACAATTCAACCTATTTCATCCTCAAATCCATCCACAATAAACATCATGCACATGAACATAATTTAAAATGTAGGAGCACAAAAAATTTACTTGGTTCACCTGCATTGAGCTAAATCAAAGGAGTATACAGTCAATATTGTACTAGTGTACCAATAATCCACTCTAACTCATTGTTTATGTGGATAAAAGATTTATGAAAGCTCAATCCTTACCAAGTCTCACTACCTCCTCCTTTATTTCCCTAATTTCATCCAAGAGGGTTATTATTATACCAAGGTATAATAAAAAATAAAATAAAAGGGGGTTGAATTATTATTTAAAAATAAAGTTGTAGTTTTTATCTTCTTCAAGTATTAAGTTGATTATATTTTGAAATTAATTATCTAGCAAAATATCAGAGTAAAAAAAAATTTAAAATTTCATTAAATACAGTTAGAATAATAAAAATAAAGTTATTGGTATTTTATCAATTACTGATGAAAAAGTATAGGTAGTGGAATTTTAAAAAAACTATATTATAGAGACAGATACAAGAATAAACTCAATTATAATACATGAAAGAATATAATTTTTTTTTAAAATGAAAAATTATGTATTGGTTAGTAAACTAAACACTCCTTTAAAAATATATTATTAAAACATCACTTATTAACCAAAGTGAAAGGCAGATCTATAGACTTAATCTAAGGTATCCACAAATTTAAACATGTAGTAAGATATTCTTAATTTTATACTTATCAAAAGGTCTGTATTCCTATCCCTAGAATCCCTCAACTAAACTTTTCAGCAGCAGATCATTTCCACACACTAGAATTACTTGAGATTTTTCTTTATAAACTAATAATTTCAACCTGATGATCAGTAATTTCTATTTATTCCAATACTTATAATCCCTTGATCACATAAGATCAATTGAAAAATAATTACCATGGAAATACTAAGAGATTTACAAGGAAAAACATACAAAATGGTAGCTCTTAGAAAAAGTGATCAGAAATAAATATTACAATGATTAGAAACTCTCTCAAAAATAATAAATTAAAAACATTCAAAATGAAAAGAAAATTTTAAAATTATTTTCCCATTTTTTACTTATTATTATAATGCTTTAGGTGTGGATTTATTTATAGACAATGTTGTAACAAACTCCAATGATAGAATTCTAAAAAATATAGGATAATTTTTAATTGTACTGATTTTTTTTCATCTACCTATAAACTCAGAATGTTGTTTCATCTATTGATGTGTAACATTCAAAATTTTTAAATGATAATAAAACCCCATTTTTTATTTTATGATTATTTTTATGTGAAAATTTAATTTTTCAATAAAAATTACCTTATACATTATTTAAAGGCGTCACATAAGGGTAAAATTGGTTTTAAAGGCCATGCATAAGGGTGGAGAGGTATTTATATGGATTTATTAAGGGTAAATTACCTTTACCATGTTCCATGTAAGGGTAAGGAAACACTATGTAAGTGTATTCCTTGAATATAAGCACTATGTAAGGGTCATCCTTCACTGTGTAAGGGTAATCCAACACTACATAATGGTAGCTAGGCACTGCATAAGGGTAAACGACCATGTAAGTGTACTTTTATAAGGGTAGCCAAGAATTGTATAAGGGTATATGTTTGTGTTAGGGAATCTGTGTAAGGGTTGTATATCACTACATAAGGGTATTGTGTCATGTAAGGGTACTACGTACGGGTAAATAGGGGCTACATAAAGGTAACAAGCAGTTCACATAAGGAGAACCTGATCTTTAAAAGAGTTGTGTAACGGTATAGGAAACTATTTCATAAGGGTACCAGCCACTGTTTAAGGTTAAAACCAAGTTACCATTATGTATCCCATACTCCAATCAAAAGGGTTACAATTTTACTATTTTTTTATATTTTCTCTATTCTACTTCTCCCCAACCCTTATAAAATTCATTTTTGATTGTTGTAAATGAAAAATTCATGGGAATTTATTTATTTTTATTCATTTAAAATTAAATCAATATTTATTGATTAAATTGATACCTCTAAAATTGATATTTTCTCAAACATAAATTAAATTAAATAGACAACCCTTGTGGATATTAAATTTTGGTATCCAAAACCTTGTGGCCATTTAATTATAGATTAATTGTTGTGAACCTATATACAACATTATTATTTTATTAAAAAATACTATCCATTGTTCCCTTTATCTTTGGTTAATCCTTTTACATTTTATCAGTCCATAAATTCATTACACAAGATCCATAAGGTCCTCTTCGATCAAACCGATCCTATCTAATGGTTTCTGATCATAGAAGTTTCTCTCTCTCCCTATTCTGCTATTGGTGCTGTGTTTTAAGGGAAGTAATTTCTAGGTATTCATTTTATATACTTTTAAAAATTTATTTCTCCCGAATCCTTCTAGAAATTGGTGATAAATAATTCATAGAAGACAATAAATTGGAAATCATTCAAAGAATGATAAAAGAATATTTAACCTGGTTTATTAAAGATATGAAAAGGATTATCATCCCATAATATCAATGAATAATACTAAAATTATTTTTATATGCATATTATTAAAAATAAATAGAGTTATATCACATGTGATTTTATTATTATTCCCTAAGGTAGAAATTCCAGCACATACATTTATTTTTTTTATAATTTAGAAATTATCCAGGAGAGAAAATAGATTATCGCATGTGGTATTTTCTTTCCTTTAGAAATAAAATATTTTGTTCTGGTTCTAGGTATCCATGAAAAACCATGAATATCATCATGTTGAAAACTACAATAATAAGGCCCAAGAGAAGGTGTTCTTGGAAGTAGAGGTTGCTACACCAACATTCAAATCACACAAGGTGGTTTATCCTTCACATTGATGTAGATGTTTAATACATTGATGTAGGAAGTTACTCACCTTTTTATCTCTCATTTACATATTTTTACATGCATATTATTCTAAATAAATAGAGTACTATCACATGTGGGTGTGTGTGTGGCTCGTGTGACCCATTATGATATTTGACTTTGTGAGTATTGATAGAGTATCTTGTTGTCATGTTTGATTTTGATCATATATTTCTATGAATTATTACTATATTCTCATGATGAGATGATATTATTTACTCATATGATCTACCTTGTTATGTGTGTTACCATGCCTTAGTGGTTGTTATTAGTACTTGAGATAGGTTGACTATTGTTGTTGTTTGTCCCTTAGTGGGGGAGTGTGGATGACTTGCGATGACAATAATGATGGACCTGGTCATAGGTTAGGGGAAGGATGGTTTGGGGGATTTAATTGAGGCAACACATTAGGTGCATGATGTTCTAGGGGCCTAGCTTGAGGCATATTTGGGGTATGACAATCTAGAGGCATGAAATCTGACGGAGCCAGCATAGGACATTATAGGGGCCTGATATGACTCAACGCCTTAAGAAAAATGGGAGACGTGTTGTGATCCTAGTAGACTATTATTTCAAACTTTGAAATTTAATTATTATACTCCTAGCATGGTGCTAAATAAGGTACAATTAGGGTTTGTGGTGTCTTGTTTAGAATGATACTTCTCAGTTTTGGATTGTATGTTGTTATGCTCGTTGCACATTTATTATTTTCTTGGAATAATCTTATGTTGTAATAGCGGGTTCCCTAGATCCAATTTGAATAGTACTTTTCCATTACCATAACATGTGTACAGTGAGTTATGCATGCTATTTTCGTACCATGATAATGTTTATATTTCTACATCCTCTATTTACATTTTAATGTCTTTAGATTATTTCTCTTACCAAAATGTTATAGAAGTTCTTAGGATATAATGATAACTTTGAGATATTATGACATTAATCTTAAACAAATTTCCTATGGTCTGGATACATCATTCTAATTTTGACACAGATGATGTTTGAATATTAGGTTCTGAAGACTCATAAGCATTGAGACTTCTTTTCATGAAGTTTACTATTGGTTATCATGAGTAGATGAGATCATGAGGATTGAACCACTGATATAAACACCATATGTTTCAGGCTTCATTGGTATTTCTTATCAGAAAACATGTGTAATGGTATCTCAACTTGAGATTATTATCAGTGTATACTATTTAATCACGTCCTTTAATGCAAGGAAAATACTACGACATTGAAGTTGTAGTGAGGTATCTTGGATTGGGTGTGCTATTGGTAGTTTTAAATTTACTGAATAATCAAGATAGATTTTTTCACTTTTTATAGGAAAAGATATCTTGGGCCTAGTTAATTGGGATGGTAGTACCTTCATTAAATCCATGAACATGGTAGAAGAAGGTAAGTCCATATAGTAAGGTCAATGAATAATAAATATAGAATGTATGATAACATGATGTATGCATCATTCTTTATGATATATTGTGATACAAAAAATTATATTACACGGTGTGTGTTCATAAGAAAGGTTGTCATTTCTATGACTTTTCCTTATCTATTTAGGGGCCTTTATGGGTTTCTAGACTCCACTCTTGGTCTATCAATAGTATTCACTACTATCAATATAAGGTTGTATATGATCACACACTAAGTTAATTCAAAAGTCTGACATATTTTGATGAATAGGAGTTCGGGAGATAGTGGGCCCCACCATAGGGTTTAGGAAACGTTTGAAAATATATAATCGCCAATGAATAAATAAATTCATATTATTCGATTTTAGAATATTTTTTATTGAATTTATTTGTTAAATAGTATTTATAATTATTAAAGTAAAGACATAGAATATATTATATGAATTATTATTATTTTCAATGTTCATTTAATATTTGTAGGAATGAGGAGTCATGTTAATGACTTGGTTTTATCACATAATATATTTATTATATTACATGTAATCACAAAAAAACACCCATATAAGAAAACATATCACATTCCATTTCATAAAAAACATGACCATTTTTTCAAAACACCTTTCAAAATGTAAAAAAACTTCTAAAACTATTTTAGAAATCCATTTAAAACCATAAAACCCCTTTGATCCATTTTATCAAATACTTTGTGTTTATACAATCCACACCCATTAAGAAAACCCTCTTTAAACACCCAAATTTCCAAACCAATCCATGAACCACATCAAACATGGAATAAAAAATAATTATAAATCATTTTAATGGGAATTTAAATAACAAAAACCAAAATACATTCATAATTTTTAGTTAATCTATGGAAAATTCCCTCAAATAGAAACACCCACCTCAGATTCAGTAAAAATTTCATCTCCTCTAATGTTAATCACCCATAAGAGGTTGAACAAGGCCTCACACACTTAATGTATAAGAAAACAAACTAAAATCTCCATTAAATACCCTATATTCGGCTAACATCACCTATAGGGTTCCAAACTTCTACAAAAATAGAATAACAAACAAGAATAAGGGGAAAGAAGAAGAAAACACCAAGGATTTATACTTACCTTAAAATAAATCACCAATAAATCAAGATAAATCCACAAAAAAGGACATGGGAAGATCCACCACAAATTAAGTGGGGATGCGCATGATGATAGGAATAAATGTGGTCAAATAAGGGTATAAAATCTATAGGAAAAATGGTATGTTACCAATTTTTAAGTCTCTTGGATAGCCACATGGTTTGGTCACACAGTTAAGAAAACCATATGGTAACCGTGAAGGGATTCTGTCTCTCCAAAATTTGTGCCATAGGGTTACTCTTGGGTGTCACATGGTTTGAAAAATAGTTCTCAAACCATGAAAAACCCCATTGCCACCCTCTTCTTCCCTATAATACTTTTAGATACACATTTAGACAAACTATTTGCTAACCATTAACCTTTTTATTTCTTCCAAATAAATTCCACTTTTAACCCTTGGCACCTGGGAACTCCATGAATGAACAAAAAAGGTAAATAAAACTCAAAATTATGCATACTAGTGACCCTACAGATGTCACAAACTCCCTACCATTCCACTTTCTACCCCCATAAAGTCATCAAGCATATGAATAATAAAATAGGAAAGGACATTTCACCCTAACATCAGATTCTCACTCTCATGTCTCATGGATATCTCCACCTCACTACCCGAGAACATGGATCAATGAGATTAACTTACCATAGATCACATTGTTATGACAATCCATGAAACAAATTGGCTTCTTCATAATGATGGTATCAGGTTTAAGATCTAATTATTCCCACTCCAACACATGATATTGGTCTCAATGATATCTCTTTATCTGGGAGACATCAAATACATCATGGATCGAGGTCAACCATGGTAGAAACTCCAAATGATAGGCTACCTTTCCAAGATGCTCTACAACACAAAACAACCAAAAATAATAGGGTGAAAATTTTCCCTGCATTACCTAATGATGATGTACTAACCAAATAGATACACAAATAAACACATGATAACCAACATAAAACTCCAATGGGTGATGAAAAATGGTTATAATGTGACTTATGGAAACTCGGGTATGTCACTAATCATTTCGGAATTAGCGAACCTACCCCAGTCATCTCCTAGATGAGGCTTGGTCCAAACAAGTAATGCTCTTCCACCTCATCCCAACAAGAAGGAGATTAGCATGACTTCCCATAAAACACCTAAGATAGGTACATCTTGATTTATTACTAATAACTATTTTTATAAGAAAAATTAGACAATGGAAGGGGACTTTCCCATGAACCATCAAAAACTAGCACACATGCTTGTAACATGTCCTCTAGAGACTGGATGGTCTGCTCAGACTGACCATCCGACCATGGGTGAAGCACGATACTCAAACTCAACTAGGTCCCCAATTATTCCTGGATTCCCTTCTAAAATTAAGAAGTTAAAAAATTATCCAAGTATGACACTACTACTAAGGGAACTCCATGATGCCGAAGAACCTCTCAAACATACAAGCATCCAAGTTCCTCTACCTTCATCAACTCCTTAATGGAAAAAAGTGGGATGATTTCATAAAACAATTGACAACCAACCATATGGAATATTTCCCATTTAGAGTATGAGGTATCTCTATCATGACATCCATAAATATATTGTCCCACTTTCACACTATAATGAGAAGTAGTTGTAATAACCCGACTGTTCTCTGATGCTTAGATTTGATTCTTTGGTAGGTCAATAACCTGGAAGTAAATACTTCCATTGTATGTATCTTACTAGGACACCAATACGAGACTCTTAAGGTATATAACATATTTTTCACCCTAGGGTCTATGAACCAACTAAAATAATTCCCCTAATGCATCACTTCCTACCTCAGGATCAAAGGAACAACCAAATTCTTCCTAAAGAGAAGAGAACCATCAAGAGAGTGAGAACAATCACCTGAGGTCTCCCCACCATTTAAGGCACTACTAATATTCTAGAACTTAGGGTCAGATATGTGTTCACTCCTAACCTGATCAAGAAAGAGAAGGTGTTGCCCACACACTAGACAATAACACCTTCCCTCTATCCTCCTTCACATCCAGCCTTAGATCAGTAAAAAACCCATCAGAACCTACTCATTTGTAGATTCCCAAATAGCCTGAACTAGAAGCTTCTTTCTCAACATTATAGAACCACATCCCCTTTTCTGTGTGTATAATAAATGTAAAAATTAAAGGTCTAAAGGTATTCCACACAGTGTCTCTATCTGAGGTTCAAATCCATCTAGGTGAAAATATACTTCAAAATCTTATGGTCTGAATACACTGTAAAATGCTCTTTGAAGAGGTAGTGCTACCACATCTTCAGTTCATTAATAAAAATTGCTAATTATAGGCCATGAGTGGTATAATTCCATTCATGTTGGTGTATCTTTAGTGAGACATAGGCCACCACATGGTCATCCTGCATCATCACATATCCCAAAACCACATCGTAATCATCACAAAACACTATATAATCTCTCCCAATCTCATAAAGAATAAATACTAGCATGAATTTTATTTGATCCTAAAACTACTAAAAATAACTTATGAACTTCTCATACAACCCAAAATTTACCCGTTTCCTAATAAATGTCATTAAGTAATAAAATAGATTAGATAATTCCTAAATTAAATGTCTATAATACTCAACCAAGCCCATAAAAAAAAGGATTTCAAACACATTCTTGGGATATTCCCAAGACATTAATGATCAAAATTTCACTGTATCCACTGAAAATTCTACCTTGGTAATTATGTGGCCCAAAACTTTACCTCTTGATTCCAAAATTTTCACTTTGACAATTTGGAAAGTATATGGTGGTCGCTCAAAACACCCAAAAAAACTTTCAGATATCCAACTTGATCATCCTTCATCTTGGAATACTCGAAGATTTCATCCACAATCACAACCACAAAGGAGTCCAATAATAAATAGATGATTTAGTTCATCAATGCTATAAATTCAACTGGAGCATTAGTAAGACCAAATGGAATAACAAAATAATCAAAATTTCCATACCGTCTTCAAAAGGCGTTCTTTGGGACATCCTATTATCAAACCCTCAAATGGTGTTACCTTGACCTCAAATCGATCTTTGAAAACCAACGATATCCAATAAGATGATAAAAAAATTTCAATTATGGGAAATAAGTATTTATTCTCCACGATCACCTGGTTAAGAATAAATTAATCTATGAAAATTCAGAAGCTCTCGTATGCTTTCTTTGAAAATAGAATTAGAAATATCATGGAGACACACTGGGATGGATAAATCCATTTCCATCAATACCCTATAACTAAACCTTCAACTCTTTCAGCTCAACTTGTTCTATATGATAAGACGACAAGGATATCAGGCTCATCCCAGGGAGTAGATCAATTGTAAAGTTGATGTCCCACTAGGGAACCAATTCTGAAAAATCCTATGAAAACAAATTTGGTTACCAATCCACAACCACTATAAGTTTTCCAACTGAACATTTCTAAAAAAATAAATAAAAAACTTGGAAAACTAGCATAAGATCAACCCTAACTTTGAAGAAACTAGTCCTTCCCTCCCTGATCACAGATCCCAATCACCCTGGAAGACATGATTGATCTCTTCAAGAGTAAGAAACTTGAACCTAAGGTGATAATAGTCAACTAGATCCTTTAATATAATCAACCAATCTATGCTGATGATAAGTTCTAAAAAATCTTAGTACAAAATATGGAAGTCCCAAATGATCGCCATGTTAGCTACTAAGACATGAAACTCAGGTCACTTGAAACCTTGATCCTTATTTCTACCCAATAGGGTTAGAAAATCCATAACAAACAATATCAACTCATACCACATACCTAAAGCCTCAATAATATTATGTGAAATAAATTAATGGGATGTGCTAGTGTTAAATAAATTTGATTCCATAGAAGATGAAATAAACATTATAACTCTCATGATAGTCATCCCAAAGTCTGAGTTCTTTGGAAAAACCTTTATTTCATAGAGACTCCCTGATTCAAACCTTCTCAAAGTCTCCTTTCCCTTGAAAGAATATACCTTTCCACAAGGGTGGTACGCACCACCACTAAAAGCCTCTAACTACACCTGATAGATTTTTGAAAAAGTGGAACACATCGCTCCCCCATGAATCTAACTTACAAAATCACTGAAGATGAAATAGAAGTCTACACTAGTGGAAAACCCTTAGAGTATTTGAGAAATTGAGCCTAGTGTGTCCATACTTCCCAAACTAACAATAGAAAAATGGTCTATACCTCATAGAATCCACATTGACTGAACCCGATGAATACTGGACACTCATTCCAATACCTCTCTAAGACTCATCCCACTTTTTCTTCTACCTGGATGAAGAACTATGGCCTGTTCCCATTGGAGGAGCACCGCTGAGACATGTTTTACCAGTAAAATATACCTCTTATATAACCTCTTTACCAACCACCTCTGAATGAGTTAGTAAATAGATAATAATGATCATATATATGATCTATGGTATCAAGACCATATTTAAATAAAGATCCTTTAGGTAATAGTTTGTGAGGAGATATAGAGAAACATGCACTAATTCAGTTGTACGAGTGGAATACTCCTTCATCGAATGATCACCTTATTCCAAATTCAAGAACACATTGACCTTCTCTACCCGTATAGTCTCTGGGTATAAATTTTGATTAAACACCACCTTGAGCATGGTATGCATGAGATAATCATGCCTCCTTGAGAGCACCATTGATTCCAACCACTTTCTACCTGATCCTTCCAACATATAAATGGTGAATCCCACTTTAGAGTTATCAAGGGTCTTAAATAACTCAAAGAACCACTTGATACAATCCAACCACTCCTCAGTCTCATTGGGTCCCCTATTTCCACATAAAAATAATGGATTTTATCTCACAAACTCTTGATCATGGTCCATTGTCTGTGTCTACCCAGGACCACTCACTTGACCAAAATATTGGATCATACAAATCACCAACTCTACCAAATAAGGATCCATATGATGATCTTCCTTTGGTGTGTTCTTCACAACACCATCTCTACCCTTAGACAAGAAAATTATGTGAGGCATTGTCTATAAGACACAAAAAATCTTCATCAAGAACAATTATATCTTAAACTAAATCAAAATAACCAAGAGAAACCCTCATCAAATAAACCCATAACTAGACACAAAACATAACCACAATCTCATACCACCCATGGAAACTTGAGGTTCGGTATGAAGAAGATCTATAAAGGCACTCCCTCATTCCTACCACTCGAGTCCTGATGGTCTTAGCTCTAATCTACCACTGAATCCCAAGTAACATCCCATCTAATACCATTTTGTAATGAAATGACTTGGGAAAACCCAAAACATCACCTCATTTGGCCTACCACATGGCCTAAAGTGTGTTCCTAATCACCTAGGTTGGAAATAAGCATTGGGAATAAACAAATATCTCTTAGGAAAGTTTTCTCTACTGCTAACCTGACATGACCAATCCATGAAATGGGACAACCACACCAATACCATCAGATTCAACAACATAAAAAGGAATATACATAGTACACAATAAGAACTAAGTAGATACCATAAGAAACATCACACATCATATAAAAAACATGACATAATAAAACATATATATGGTATCTAAAGTCAAATACCTAAACTCAAAAGGAAGGGGTGTAAGAACAAATAATCCCTATAAATATATCCCAGTGGATACAAACTACCAAAATGAGTCCACATGAGCAAATCCCTGTGAGACCACATATCCTCCACAAAACATTAGACGTCAGTAATCAAGAAGATACCCCCAAATACATGGTTCCCTTAACCTTACCGATGTCCAGAAAAATAAAGTATAAAAACACTTAAAGGACCAAGAAATGTGTGAGGCACGAATCCTAGTAGGATACCATAATGAATCAATTTAATACTTTTACCCATGAAAAGTAATAAACTAGTTTGAAAATACTTTTCAAAACTAAATCACTTTGAAAACATACTACTTCAAAATAAACCTTTGAAATACCTTTGGTTTCTACTTCAAATAAAAAATGTTTTCTAAATCATATCTAAATATAAATCAAACAAATAAACAAGGCCATAAGGTACAACATGATCAAAATATCCAATGATAAAGGGAAAACATAAAATCATCATCAAATAGCCATATAAATAATAATGGGAAGCATACATATCATCACATAAAATGGTACTAATCAAATGCATAAATCATATATACCAACCCATAATGACTACTTTTCACTTAGTTATATAACCTTTAGGACTATTGTGATTGAGTTTAACAAGTTTTCTAGCGGGATAAGAAACAAAGGAAGCTCTCACAGTCTTACCCAAGCCCAAATCCATGAGATCACATGTTATCTTTACAACCAATCATGGAAGATATCATGATTTTCCTACCCAAAGTATCTCACGGACCCTTGGAAAAAATTTAATATCGCACAATATTCCCTTTGTTATTTTAACATATCCACTCAGAGAAACCCCTCAATCACACCCTGGTTAACCTACATGCTACTCCATGCCAAAAAATCACAAACAATTTCCCATATAAAAAATCATAATACATTTCAAAAAATCATTCCTATTTTATAAAAAAAACCTTTCACAAGGTAAGAAAATTTATAAATCCATTTTATAAATCCATTTAAAACCATATAACCCCTTTGATTCATTTTATCAAACACTTAGTGTGCATACAAGACATAACCATTTGAAAACCCCTCTTTAAACAACCAAATTTCCAAACCAATCCATAAAATACATAAAATATAGAATAAAAAACAATAATAAATAATTAAAATGTAAATTTAAACAATAAAAACCAAAGGCGATTCATAAATTAAAGGTAATCTATGGAAAACTCCCTTAAATAGAAACACTCACCTCATATTCGGTCCAAAGATCATCACCTTCAACAATAATCACCTAAAAGAGGTAGAATAAGGCCTCACACACCTAATACATAACAAAACAAATAAAACTACCATTAAATATCCTAAATTTGGAAAATATCACCCATAGGGTTATACACTTATGCAAAACTTGAAGAAAAATCAAGAAGGGGAAATAAGAAGAAGGGGGAAAGAAGAAGAAATCCCAAATGATTTGGACTCACCATAAGCCAAATCACCAATAACTTAAGAGAAATACACAACTAAATGAGAGGGGAAGCTACAACACTGAGTAAGAGGAGCTACACACGATGGGAGTAATAAATGAGGGCTAAATGAGGCGTAAAAATGATAGGGGAAAATTTTTAAATTACTCATTTTTAAGTGACTTGGACAAGCTGCGCGGTTTGGAAGCATAGTTAGGAAAAAAATGCACCTATAGTGTGGGGATATTTCCTCCCAAACATTTGACTACACAATTACTCCTAGGTTCCACATGGTTTAAAAAAAACATGTTCAAATTGTGAAAACCCCACTTTCACTCTTTTCAACCCTCTCACTTGGTTATCCACATAGTTAAACAAAATGTGTGCTAATTGTATTCCTTGGTATGTCTTACTAAAATTCATAATTATAACCCTCAACATCCAATAACTATAATAAAAAAAATTAAATAAAACTCAAAATTAGATATACTAGTGACACTGTAGGTGTCACATGGGACTTTACTCAACAGTTCAATGAGCCAGAATTTAATACAGTTGGCCAATCAAATTCCTACGTTGAAACTCTCTGAGTAGTGGCATATCCATATATTAGACTATGGGGAGAGGGTTCCAAGATCCTTTCTACTAGGATACTATAGTTATTGAGTATTTTGATTCTATTAGTGAGGGATACCAGGGTTCGATAAAATAGCGGGATACATTTAATGATTTATTTAATCAGTAACATATAATCATAAATAAAGATAAAATTACTAATTAGCTAGTGTTTATTTTTTATAGAAATAATTGAAAGTAATACCAAAAATACATTATGATTATTTTTGAAAAAAATATATTTCCTATCCAACTTGAATTTCCAAAATAATAGTACAAGCACTTGTACACAATACTACGATATAGGAAATTCAAGGTGTTGGAGACTCTAATACCTATTGATCTACCTCGTGAAGAGAGGGTGTAAAAGATACTTGCATGAGACACATGTATGATAAATTTTATTTTTACATCATAATTTTATCATCAATGTCTAATGATTAAAGGATACATCAATAGGAAATGGATGGTACCACATATTCTTTCATCTTTGATAAGCTTGTGAGGATAAAGTGAAACAATAAATAAAATGATATGATATTTACACTGGATACGTGTAAACTAAAATATAAGTTATGATATTTCAATACATAACTTTCAAATATATTTATCACCATCTACTCTATTTTCATTTAATATTATAAAAATTAACAAAATGGAGAAAACACATTACCTTTTGGGTAATGTTCACTAAGTAAATAAGAGATTAAAGAAAATTTAATCTTTACTTCTTATAGTAAACAAGTTGAAAGACAAGAAGATATGGCCAATGGAAAGAGTGATTACAAAGGTACCTTCAAAACATAATTTCAAATAAATTAGTAAATATATTATACAAAATATTATTTTCTTGACATTTCATCCGATAAGTCTATATAATAATAAATTAAATATATTAAAGTAAAAGTATATATAGTCTTCTAATAAATGAATATTCATCTTGTATGTGATGTCTCTATCACACATATTGGGTATTAAATAAAATAATCCCATCTAATTTGTATTTGAACACAATAACCAAGTAAGTATTGAAACATTGCAAAAAGTAAGGTGTGTTCTCCAAGCAATGGAGAAAGGGTGATTCCTAAGTCAATGTTAAGAAGCAAAAACATCTAATTTCCAAGTAAATGGCTATGGTTGAAGTTTTATTGAGTATAACCAAAAAAAATTATCTCATGTGTCCATTGGACATAATAATACATTATTCCATTTTTGTAATGAGTGTTTTTTATAGTGTCTTATACTTAACTAAAAGTTTTTTAATGTTTAAATCATAAAAAATAACCGATGAATATAAAATAAAAGACTATAATATATCTAGTCATGTAAAGTTAATTATTTTTCAATAAAAAATTAGTAGTTTTCAAGGATATACCAGGTATTTTTTTAGTCTTTTTGTTGTTAAATTCATTTGGTATTATCTACATATATACTTATTTAGTTTTGGACAAAGAAACCTTTAGAAATAAAGGTATTCCAAAAAACTTCCAGAATTAATTCAGTAAGAGAGTGTGAATCATTCCAAGGTTAAGCTAGTGGAAAATTAATTCATGAGATTCCTTTAAGAGTGTTATGTAATGTAAAAGTGAAGTATTATATATACATGGTAGGAAGATATAAGTTTCTTTAGGATCTTTTTCCACATAATATATTTACCTAGCATTCATCGGTCATGAAATATAGCATGGAGTAATTCCTATATGCATATTTCCTTATACACATTGGAATAATGACATTGCTGAGGAGGATCGATGATGAGTATTATATATTAATATTGATTAATAAAATATATCTTGGATTAATTTCTACACACACATTTCCTTATATACATCATATTCATGATGCAAGTAAAAGGAGAATCAATGTTAAGACTCATCTACATTATAGAAATTTTCATTATTTTTCAAGACATGCTTCTAAAATAGTGATTTAATCCCATAACCATATTCCAACTATAATAAAAAATGGATATCATATGAGTTATATTGTGATATAAATCCATTATATCATAATAAAATCCATTTAGATGCAAATAGTTTGTTAGGATATAAATAAACATTCATCTAGAAAAAAAACATTGTGCATATTTTCATTATCATAAATATTTATATGGATATTAAAGAAATACCTAAGATATAATAGTTATAGTCAAGTGATAGACTATATTTATATAAAAGACTACACATCTCTAATTTAGATAGTGGGAGAAATATTGACTTGGATTTAGTTAATTCATGAGATGAAAAATTAGTTGACATATGAATAAGTTCCAAAAAAGCTTGTGAAAAATAATTGTTCCAATGAAACATACTTTTTAGGAAGGTTAAAACCATGGTAATGGTTTTACATTCACCGTGGATGGTGATACATTATTAATTGAGAGCAATGAATCTTACAATTAATAAGTAAATAGGAATAAGTTAATATTGGCAAGATAAATTAAAATCCAATAATGGATTCCATGTATCAAATTATAGGGGCTTATTATTTTGAATAATGCAGTGGGTATTCAAGTAAGAATATACATGGGTGGTACAAGAGTGGTAAAAATAAGGCACAATTGGTATTACCAAGTCATTATTCCTAAATCCATTAGAATTTTACTCTTAATAGATACTTTCTATGATCATTATATTAGGAATTGGATATCAAGAACACCAATATAGAAAGGTGTCTATATTATGCGACCAAAAAGGGTTGGTGACATCATAAAATACCAATAAGGGGTGAAAGTTACTAAAATATAGTTTTATATTGAAGTAAGTATTAAGATCAAATAATATTCCTTTGGAATTAATTTTTCCTTGTGTCTATAAGAGGTTAGTAGAAGTTTCATAGTTTTCCAATGAAAATATGTTTGATAACATATGGAAAAACTATTGGTCTTATAATTAGTTAATTTCAAAATGAAAGTATCTCTCTAGAGATTGGTTTAAAGTAGAAACCTGCATTCTAGGGAACAAGATCTACCAAGGTAGATATGATGTTCCATTTAGATAAATTCAAAGTTCATATAATGAAAATGTTTTGAAAAATATAATTCAGAACAATTCAAAAGAGAATTGTTACCACTGTTATATAGGATAAATATCACCAAGAAGACATTTATAGGGCATATGAGAAGATTAATGTGGTGAGTTGAATTCCATATGATGATGTGATAAATCAATCAGATATTACATTCAATGTACTAAGTATGATATTTCCAACATATATTCTATGGTAGGAAAATATCAGCAGTATCTAAGAGAACTGCACAAGAAGTAGTCAGAAATATCCAATTGTACTCAAGAGAGTACAAGGCATATATAACTAGTACTTGAAGAGGAAGGAACACTAGTTTTAAGAGGATAAAAACTATCCTTACTGTATATCAGAATGTTTTAATATCACAATTAGGATAAGGTTATGAGCAAGATGAGATCATTCCATCTAGTGGTATTCATATATATAAATACTGAGTGTGTTGAATCTTTTGATGAGATAAAGAAGCATGGTATAATACATAATCATTTTTTGTAGTTCTTGTAATTTCACCTAGTAAGAAAAGTTTTATCATAGTATCAATTATGATAATTCTATTACTAGTACTAGCCAAATGTCAAGTTTGGATAATGGAGAAAAGAAATATACTCAGGGATATCATCTCTTGAGAAGACTTACTCAATGAGGTGAAGTTGAAAATAGAAGAATAGCCACACAATGGAGACATGGTAGGACCAAATATTAAATCCACAACTCAGCAGAAACACAATCTTATCATGTGAAAGCTAACAAGGATAGTTAGAAATTTGGCTCTAGTGCAAGTGGGAGTGTTGTAATAGTCAGTTCCCTAGACCCAACTTGTATAGTATATTCTGATTATCAAATCATGCATACAATGAGTTATGAATGATGTTTTATTACTATGATATTGTTGATATTTCTATATCCACTATTTACATAGTAATTTACTTAGATTATTTATCACATCAAAAGGTTATAGCAGTTACCAACCTATAATTAGAATCTTGAGATACTATGAAATTATTCTTAAACAAATGTACTATAGTTGAGATAAATCATTCTGATTGGACACAGATATTGTCTGAGTATCAGGTTCTATTGGTTCATAAGAATTGAGACTTCTTATCATGAAATTCACACTTGGTGATTATGAGTATATGAGATCATGTGGTGTGACCTACAAATAGGAACACCACATGTTTCAGGTGTCATTGGTAGTTCCTATTTATGAAAACATGTAATGGTCTCTCGAATTGATATAATTATCAGTGTGAACTATTTGATCATGTACTTTAATGTATTTCAAGAACAATTACATTGAGGTCTTAGCGATGTAGATTACATTGGGTGCATCATTGGTAGTATGACATTGATTGAATAATCAAGATAGAATTTTTTCAATTTCCTTATAAAGAGATATCTTGGGCCTATTTGATTAGGATTATAGTTCCTTAATTAAATCCATGGCCATGGTATAAGAAGGTAAGTCCATATAATAAGGTTAATGAATAATAAATAAATAAAGGATAACAACATAATGTATGCATCCCTGTTTATAAGATATCATGAGACAAAGAGATTATATTACATGGTGTGTGTTTGTAGGAATGGTTATCATTGCTATGAATTTTCCTTATCTATTTAAAGTACCTGATGAATTTATAGACTTCACACTTGTTCTACGAATATTATTCACTGTGATCGTGATAAGTTCCTAAAGGGACACACACTAAGAATATTCACAATATGGCCTATTCTGATGAATAGGAATTTGAGACATGGTGTGCCCTTCCATGGGGTATGGGATATGTTCAAGAATATACGATTTCCAATGAATACATAAATTCATATTATTCGAGTTTAGAATAATTAGTATTGAATTTATTTATTAATTATCATTTATAAGTATTAAAGTAAATAAATGAAATATATCATACAAACAAATATTATTTTCAAGGTTCATTTAATATTTATGGGATCAATGAGTCAAGGTAATAATTCTATTTTATCATGCAGTATATTTATTATATTACAAATAAGTGATAAAAATATAAATGAAAATTTTGACTTAATAAATTATTCATAAGATGTTTCTTATAGTGAGTAATAAATATTCATAGGTCAGATACCCTTTTTAGATATTCTGGACCCTCACTATAAGAAGGAGGAGGAGGAGGCTCTCATGCAACAAAATATTCATCACATGAGATATAGAGCCTCTATGACAACCCTGCTCTTTATTACACATTAATTAATGATTTATTACATAATATTTTACATAATACAACCCCAAAGATCAAGAATTATAGTTTTTTTGGTAATTAGGTACATTACATAAGAACTTCAAACAGGGAATACATCACCATTATTGAAAACTTATTTTATAAGATCATAATATTCCATCGTACTTAAAAAAGCATGTGATAACCTAGGGACCTATATAAGAAATGGGTGAGATGTAAAGCCTAGTAAGGGAATAAAAATGGAATAATGTGAATAAAAAAAAATACATGTTAGATAATGCGAATATCATTGAGACATAAAAGTGTGACAATCCTAAACATGAACAATGAGGCATGACATAACATGATAACATAGAGACATCATGGGAAATTTGGAAACAACTTAAAACATGGAATCATAAACATAGGTCAATGATAACTTCCAAGACATCATGATGGAAAATTTCCCGTGATATATTAGGTATAATCCATAATACCTTTCATGATGTCTCATGAGACTAAAAAATTACCCAATGCATTAGAGTGCTATATAATTTCAGGCACACCTTCCACATTCATTTCAGTAACATGCATAAGTGTGCCACATAGATTATAAAACATGGAATCATTTATAATGACATTTTATTCCATGAAAAATGAGTGTGGAAAAAATAGATTTAAGTACCCAATAAAATAAGTTAAAGTTCATAAAGTTTAACACCCTTGATCTAAAATGGGTATGGGTATTATCTATAAAATTGATTGGCATAGAAAATCATGGTGAAATTTCAATATCATAATAGGGTCATATAAATGTTAATGGAAGGGATTAATGAGAGTTAAATGAGTATCTCATCATATAGAAATAAAATGGATAGTAATGGGGATATAGAAGAATATATCCCAACATTAGTAATTAGAAATAAAAGACATAAGATAATGAAGGTACCTGAATAAAGAGGAGAAGAAGATGATATCTTACTAAATTTTGGCATGGTAATGGCTATACATAAAGGTTCATGATAGGTATTAATGAGAGTTAAAGGGAAATATCATCATTTAGACATAAAATGGATAGTAAGTAGGATATGTAAGAACATATACCAACATGAAAAAAATGAAAATTAAGAGGCATAATATAAAATATGAGGTTGAATAAAAAGGTGTGGAAGATCCCTTACCAAATTTCAGAATGGTAACAGGTGTATATAAAGGTTCATGGGAGGGATTAATGAGAGTTAAATGGGTCTCTCATCACATGGTAATAAAAATGATCATAGTAGGGTTTTTGGAAAACATACCCGAACAACCAAAAATGGAACCTAATAGGCATAACATAAAATATGTGCATGAATAAAAAGAAAAGAGAAATCCCTTACCTTGAGAGAGTGATTTCAAAAGCTTGGTAGGAGATTTTTGAGAGTTTGGGGGAACCTTGGGACAAATCTAGAGAGGGGAGGAAAGTTTAATAATGTTATCCAAGGGTTTTGAGTAAAGTGAAATACAATGACTTGATTTTTTCTATTTATTATTTTTGGATATTGTACAAATTATTTTTGAGAAAAGGAATTGAGACGATGTGCGATTATGATGTTTGGTGTGACCAAAATAAATTTTTGAAATATATTAAATGTATTACATATCAAACTCATGTAGTTTTCCTGAAAAAGTGTAATAGCTCCTAAATAGTATCCTGGATCAAAAATCCAAGGGCACTATTGAGTTCAGAACATGGGTTTTACCCTTGGCGCGACTTAACTTTGATCGGTATGGGTTTTTTATGGAAAATTAATTGTGAGAATGGAAATAAATAAAATAAATAAATAAATTATTTTATTTCTCTTTAATTTGAATAACCTTTGGAGAGTCTTTAGGTACACTACTATGAATAAATTTCAAGGTTATCCACATAACCCTGGAGTAGTTGGAGAGAGATTTAGAGAATCTCTCTCAGATGAACTTCCGTCAGATCCTAGATCGATAATTGATGTGAAATGGAATTAAAGGATCACACAAAAGACTATGACACCACATTGTTCTTCATTGGTGATCGATACGAATTTGGGTAGGATGTTTTTTTATTTGGATTCTTTCTCAATTATTAATTTATATGATAAACACGAACCATTCAACCAACATATTAGTTTGTGGTTTGGTCATCTTGTGGGATTGGTTTATTATAAGAATTCTTGTTGGGAAATTACTTATTTTATTTAAGGTTTGTTCCTACTTTGCGTGTTTTGTTCTCTTCTCCCTTTTTTCTACATGAGTTTATCATTGGGGTTTTTTTTCTCAGTGATTAAACCCAAATACTGAGGAATCAAATATTTCACACATGTTTCTTGTCCAAGGATTCGATATTGCATATCCAAACTCAAGACAATACAAGGATTGTGCGAATACAGAAATAGTGAGTGGATTGAGACTGGTTGGGTATGCGCAGGCACGGTTTCTGGATGAGTGTTGATGGTGGAGGTTCAGGACGATTTCATAATGGATGGGATCACTAAAAATTACTTCTACGGTATTGAATGGCCATGGTTGACTTAGATCTGAGTTCCATGAGTGTGATTAGTGTTAATGGAGGAATATCTAGGTGTGGGACAAGTGGATGGCAACAAATAGATTCCAAATACAGAATAATGAAAAATGTCTCACTACACCACATGTAAGACATAGTTACACACTGTGTAGGGGCCCCTTTTTAGAGGTTATGGTTTAGAGATAAAGATAAGCATCACATCGAATGTTTCTGGGTCACACGGCATGTGAACTCTTCCTGATGACTCGACCTGTACCTCGGAGGGTACATGAACACAGGTTGGGGTACATGGGTTGGAGCATTCCGTGTACTCCCCTACATGGAAAATATCTAGACAAGTACATGGGATAAGCCATGTACTGGTACATGGGTAGAGTACACGGGCAGCTAACATGCCATGTACTTATACACTAACATGGAAACAGAACACTGGACATGGTTTGTTTACATGGATAGGACTCCAGGTCAATGGACATGACATGTGACCCCCTCTACACATTATGTACTTTCTAAAAGAAGGATTATATCTATTATCCTCTATATCCATGAAAAGTATCATTAGGGTCCATTCCTAATATACTTTCTCTGAGGGTTAGTATAGAAATGTTTTATACTTCTAAGACAATAATCCATTTAGAATGGTTCCTTGGATAGTGTTATTGAAATTCTTCTATGATGCCCTGAGTGAGATCCTCTATTCATATTCATTCCCTAGGTGTACTTCTTAGTATCATTGTTCCCAACACTATGTGGGTGTTGATCCTCTAGTTAGAAGGTTAATCCAGATTGAGTTTTTGGTATACCACATGTCCTTGGGAGTGATCTTCATCAATGTATCGCATCTCTTAAAAATTATACCATATACTTCTAATATTGATACCCAATGAGTACTAACTCTCAGAGGGACATCATTAGTGTTATCAGACTCAAGAGTGTGTTCTCCCAGACAAGTTATTTGTGGAACCATTGAGCTAGAATCCCAGTTTGGTATACTACAGTTGTGAATTACCTTTAGACTATGTGTATTTTTTGATAATATCCGGATATTGTTGTTATATATATTGTAGACATATAACTGTGTATATATAAGAGTATTTACTTTTTTTATGATTTGTGGGTTTGGGTTGTCCTACTGGGTATTGTTATACTCACCCCTACATGGGCTTTTCCCATACATGTCATGTCTTATTCCAATGATTGACCTTTTGACAAAGTCCTAGACGGACCAGGACCAGATGGTGCATAGTGAGACCGAATAGAAAGAGGTGTGTTCCTATGGATTTTTGATATCATTCTCCATTATTAAATTTAGGTTGGGTTTGTTTTCAGACTCTTTGTGGTGGTCATGTATTTAGACCTATTTACTATCCTTTAATTCTTGTTGTACTCTGGTTGTGGGATTTAGATGTATGCATGCATGGTTTTTCGGTTTGTTTACATTTCAACAGTGTATATGCTTGGAGATGTGTGTGTGTGTACATGTACTTAGGCTAAGGCCACCCATGTTCATGATATTCCTACTCAATTCTTGTTTCAAACCCCTTTCCTATTGGAGGTGGGATTGGGGAGTCATGACATGGAACCCTTTGGGATAGTTCATAACAGAGCAATATCAGATCGGTCAATTCTACCTTAGGACTAGAGTTTCCAAGACCAGTTTGAGACAATAGTGTTAAATGTTTCGAGTCCAGATTTCAGGATAGGGACTCCAGTGTTGGTGTGGAAGCTGGTGTATCCATACACCATGACTCTGATCACCTTATTTATGACTTGGTATATAAGAACACTGGTTGTAGGAAAAAAATGGTACATGAATCATATAGGAATGAGTTATGGTTTCCATGTACTTCTTAATTCAGCTCTCCAGATATACTCATTGATCGTGGTACATCTTTTTTATTTCAGGATGCCTTTGTGATGTATTCCAGCTAGGATTCAACAATATGATCATGAGGATGATCCACTTAGTGATGAGGAATTGATACATGGACCAATTTCTAATATGTTACCTCCAAGTGGTGAACCAGATATACCAACACCCACAGAGAAGTACTTGGTACCCACAGTACTAGCGAATGAGGTGCACAGACTGAGCAGACTTCACGATTTTCAGCAATAGATACCCCTAAGGCTTTGAGGTGAACCCAACCCAGAGGTAGTTGATTAATGGTTTGAGGTGGTGACACATGTTTTATGTATAGTCAGGACACCAGTAGATCAGATGGTGGTCCTGGCGGTGAGCCTTATTAACAACTCATTAGGGCAATGGTAGGGGTTAGTGACACAATCTTATAACTAGGTGACTCTTGTGTGGACAGTGTTTGAGAATATTTTTAGATAGGATTTCTCATCAGCTATGATGAGGGTTGTACATATCTAGAAGCTTCTATAGCCCCAATAGGGTATCATGCTAGTATCCTTGTATTCATAAAGGTTTAACAAAATTTCTAGGTACTCAAGGGATATGGTTTGTGACTAGTTATTTAGGGCTCAGACTTTTGAGTGAGGTCTGTGCAAAGACATCTGAGATAGTGTTATCCCTATATGCATTCCTACCTATGCTACGGTGTTAGAGTGATATTTGGCGGTTGAGAGTTTTTTGGTAGAGTAGATACATCTAGTGGTTTTCAGTAGTGGGAAAGCATGAGTAGATACCTTAGAAGAAGGGAGAGAACATCATTCTCAGAGACTTGGACATGTGGGATATTTCAGGAAGAGGTCCCAGGATAGAGGATTTGTAGTTCAAGGCTCACAGGGTGGGTCCAGTTAGCCCAGAAAGAGGCAACTCTACTCATGTGATGGTATGGGAAATCATTCATGAGATTGTATGATCCACCATACAACTAATTGAGGGACCACAGATGGACCACTAAGGAAAATGTAGTGGTAGGAGAAGGTAGGTTTTCAAGGTGGTGGACATGGTAGAGAAGCTGGGAAAGCAATAGGTGGTGGTAGATGCTTTGACTTGTTACTACCACCACCCCTAAGTGGTCCATGCTAGGCTCATGAAGCTAGAGGACATGGGTGGAGATATCTATAGGCGGTCAAAGCTTATGAACCAAAGTCTTAAAGAATGATTTGAGGTATGATCTAGGTATTTTATACCTTATATGTAGTATTTAAATACATAGATTTTAGTCATTCCTTTATTTCCATATACCTTACATGGGACTTAGAGATTTTGGTTGAGACCTTGGCTCAACCGTTGCACTTAGAGACTCCTATTGTGTAGAGACCCAAAGCCTGATGTACATAGACATTACATTACTTTAGTGGAATAATTAATACATAAAAAACATAGACACACAAGGACTGTAATAGTTTAGTGTCTTTGGAAACTTGGAATTTAATCTTCTAATCATGGTGAAAGATCTTCAACTTCTCCCATAAAGATATTCCCCTTTTGTTTTCTTACCTAAAACCTTTATTTATATCCTGGGGGAAAAGAAAACATAAAGAGGGTGATCTCAAATGCTCAGTAAGGGTAAGCATAGAGAACATAAAACAATCCATAAACATTTGAATGCAAAATCTTGAACATAAAATCTAAACATCAAATCTTGAGCAAAGACATAAATCTTGGAAGTACGTAAGGCATTTATCATAAAGGAACATCAATATTGATAAAATAGCATGGGAATAAAATAAGTGATTTTGGAAACCATTAAGAACATGATATGATTTCCATAGTAGCCAAGGCATTGCTGCCAAGACCATCTTAGTGGACAAAGTCCCTTTCTGAATCGAGTTCACTCCTCGTTCCAGTCCTGTATTACTAAACCGGATTAACTTACCATTCCAGCCATGTCTATCTGATGAGATATAAATCTTTACCCAATTAATTGGAGGGATATATAGGTCCCACCCATCTCATAATGAAATCATTATTACTTGTCCACAAAATAAACTTAAAACATTCATCATAACCCAAAGAATAAAATGGGTTTCATAAACATCATCCCATCATCACATAATTCATATAAAACAAATGGATATTTCATCATAAGAAAAGTGAAACCATGTAAATCATAGAGACATTATACATAAAACATACACATATGAAATAATGTCATCTTATATGGAAAATGGTTTTGATAAAGCACTTGAAATGAATTCTTGAGAAAAATATCCTTTCTTCTTGAAAATCATTTTCTTTTCACAGAATTCCATGCAATTTTAAAAGAAAAGTATTTTGTTGAAAATAGTCATAAAATATTGTAGAGTAAGATTCATGAAAATGAGGCATTATGAAACTGTAAAAATCCGTTCACACTGTATAAGTTAAAAATAACATTCTTCTCGTACTTTTGTCGGAAAATTCAAAAAGTACCTTGTATGGTAAACAAAAGAAAGATTCCTTCCATACGATGTGGTAAAAGTAAAAAAAGGGGTAAGAATGACATTAAACATACATGGACGAAAATTAGACATTTTATGAAAACATTTTGATAATATATGGACACGGATAATAAACATAACCCCAGTAAATACTTACGAATAAACAATCTCGGATAAGAATGAGATTGGAATAATAATCCCTTACCATAGGTCCGATATGCTTCGTACGTATCCGAACCTCCTGCATAATTATTTAAATAATGTAATTGACTTATTAAAGAATCATATTAATTGTTATGATGTCATAAATGGTTCACTTATGACTTTATATTACCCGTTCTTTTGTAAATTCCATGTTAAAGCAGCGTTTTGGGTAAAATCATTTTATTTATCGTACGTGTTTGGACTTGTTGTTCTTGATATTATTACTTATATCCTGATTTAATTAATTCCATAATTTAAAACATGATTTATATATAATATATATTCATCATATATATATATATGATAGATCGATAAATGGAATGAAATACACCGTTCATGGAGACGGTAGGCCGTACGTACGCATGAACACTGTTTTCGTTTTCTTATTGAATTGAATGTAATTTAGTAGATGACATACATATATATATATATACATAAATATAGTATCATTATTATGTCATATATTTCATGATTACTTATTATATATACTTTATAATCATTCATGAATGGTTAACATGGAGAATGAATCTCATCACGTCGTGGAGACGGTAGTCCGTACGTACGCACCCGCGATGATACCATTCCCATGATCGTGGAATTGTATTGAAGTGTATGTATAATATTTAAGAATCAATATCACATTAATATAATCATATATAGTTATTTATTTACACCATTATACCCATCCAAGTAAGGTGGTGGTCGAAAACAGATTACACCATGACGTGGAGACGGTATTCCGTACGTACGCACACGCATTGATTTCGTTTTCCGTAGGATGGATAGACGGTGAAATAGGGTTGTTTCATCTTTATAATAACATATCAGTATATAATTAATACTGATGTTGTTAATTTATAACGAGATAACTAAAGAAGAAGAAGTTTAAGAAGAAAGAATCTTGAGAGAATCGGAAGAAGAGATTACCTCTTCTTCAATGCACCCCCTTTAAGACTTATCTTAAGGAAGTATAGTTGGTCTTTTGAGAAGACCATAACCTCCAGAATGTTTATAGAAGAGTGTAGAAGAGAAATGGTCAGGGGTTTTATGAGCTTAAAGGCTCAAAAGGGTGTGAAGAGAAGAGGTAAGGGGTGCCCTTTTTATAAGGGAGGAGAAGGGCACCTTTGGAAAAACTTAAAATATTGTTTTATAATAAAGTCATATTCGGTTTTTAATAGCTCCAAATTAATTTATTTCGAATATAAGTTGGGTATGAGTTGAAATCCTCTCAACCAATAGATTTTAGATAGGTTTGGGTCATTATAGTAACCTTATCTTCTAGTTTTAACTCTTAGTTAATTAGATTGACATTTACCATGTCACTTTGTATCTTTATATTATATAGTTAATAAACTTACCATATACATCCAGGAGACCCCCAAGTGGTCCATTAATGATACACCTATAATGATATAAGTATCTTGGCCGAACCTTAGATTTTTAGGAATATAATAACAATTAATAATATAATATTTGTTTTAAAAACTATTTTATGTCAATTTTGACACTTTTGGTAATAGATTTTTTTGAAAAGCATAACAGCATGATTAGTTCAAAAAGAGTTAACTAATTCAATACTAACATGTCATATTAACATAGAAAATTATTTTAATTCCTAAAAAGTCTCAAATTACATTTATTTGGGTATTTATAATATCAATTATTTTAATATTTCATTATTTAGGTAATTACTGCATCACCATTGTGTCATAAATAAATTAAATTATTTAATGTCTAAAAATTATAAATGAAATACTATTAGTTAGGAAATAATTTTATATTTCTAATGAATATTTATATTCAAATTTATCTTATGTATAACCCTATATTAAAAATGAATTAGTTATTAAACTTTGATTTTAACTATTTTAACCCTTCTTTAAATAAATTAATAATAAATATCCTAATCTAATCAAAGTGGACCTAAATGGTCATATTTTATTCCTAAGGTTGTTTTTGGTCGAATTAAACTTATCCAATAGAATTAGGACATGTGTTAGGGTAATAATAATAATATCATTTTTACCCTTAATTACCCTATTTACTTTTAACCGTGGTAAATAAAAGTAAAAAGTTACTATTCACCAAAAATTATTTTCATATCATTGAACCACATTTTAGTCCTTGATATTAACCATGACTCTCAGATTTTCGAAATTCCACTCACAGAAGCGGTAAAATTAAGTTTTATGTGAATTTCCAAATTCTCCTAGGAGGTGGGTAAAAGACGGTGAAAAGTTCAATAAAATTTTTATATATCTAAAATTATTATAAAATGACTCCAATTAATTGAATTTAACTTATATAGGTATTATGTATCCATTTTTACCTACCATAAATTTAAATAAAAATAAATAATTATTTAAATAAAAAGTCGGTTTTTAAATAGTAACCCAGTGTTTTCACTATTCATCAAAAATTGAAAGCTTTCAGAAAAATACCAAAATTTCACCCTAGTTTAATTTTGATATTCCAAATCCAAAAATGAATTCCATTTTGATAGATAAAATTTATAAAATTTCAAAAGGTGGGTATTACTATTCATAACGGCTAGTTCATAATAATATTATAATAATATCTCATTTAGTGAAACTCGGTATTGCGTACTACACACGCTATCGAGGAAGGTCTTGATTTAGTGTAATGCAAGCCAAGTTAGGGCTGCGTGTAGTGAAAGCTCTGTTTGGTGTTGCGTATAAAATAATCCAAACTTATTTCATTTATACATTAAATAAAATCTATACTTAATGTTGCGTAGAATAATTTCAACAAAACGAAATTGAAATTGTGTGTAACACGAGCCAAGAATAGTGTTGTGTATACTGCAATCAAATACGGTACTACATATAGTACAAGCTAATCTTGGTGTAGTGTATAATATAACACATCAAAGAAATTAAAAATAATATGTCTCATAAAATCTTGGGTTGTTACATATTGGAGACAAATCAATGATCACACACTTGTGCTGATAGTGTGATCTGACTCTTTGAGGTGAGAGTTTCTATTGGGATCTCTTTATAGTAGTGGTGACTCCCTATAACATCATCTTAGGTATGAACTGGTTATCCATAGTTCATTACCATATTTATTATTTTACGTATAGTATGCAGTGTGTCCAAAGTGAGAGAACTAGGTTTTCCTTTATCAGTGAAAAGGAAACCCAGGCAGCACAGGATGGACTCATGCATAAGAGGGTGATACTGATTAATCATCAATTGGAAAGCCTGACCCTTGGTGTAGTTGATGTTGTGAGTTCCAAGTTTCCTATAGTTGTGGTGGAGTATGAGGATGTCTCCCCTGAGGATGTTCCAAGTTTACATCCTCACTTAGAGATATAATTCTATATTTATATACACCCTAGGATGGAACCGATATCTATGCTAGCCTATCATATGGCTCCCGTGGAGCTTAGCGAGATGAGGGTATAATTTGAGGAATTACAGAGAAAAGTCTTTGTTAGACCAAATGTTTCACCCTAGGTAGCCTAAGTTTTGTTCACCAAGAAAGAAGAGGGGAGCATGAGGTTGTGTGTGGACTAATGACACTTGATATAGGTGACCATGAAGAAAAAGTATCCACTACCTAGGATCGATGAACTCTTTGATCAGTTTAGATATGCATGATGGTTCCTGAAGATTGAACTCAGGTCAGGATATGACCAGCTATGAGTACGATATATGGATATACCAAAGATGACATTCATATTTCACTACAGTCACTATGATTACTTGGTGATGACCTTTGGTATTAAGAATGCCCCAGTAGTGTCCATTGGACTCATGAACTAAATCTTTCACCCTCTATTATATTGGTTCATGGTATTATTCATTGATGATATTATATGTACTCTAAATACTATGAGGAGAACATGAAACACTTGAGGATAGTTCTAGTCATACATTGAGTGCACCGGGTTTACATAAATCTCTTGAAGTTCAATCTCTGGATTCAGGCAGTCCACTTTTTAGGACACATTATCTCAGTAGATAGAGTGTCAGTGGACCCATCCAAGGATAAGGTAGTGTTATCTTGGGAGCCACCAAATATCATGATGGAGGTGTGGTGCTTATTTGGTTTGGTAAGATATTACTAGAGATTTATACATGATTTCTCTATAATATCATCACCTATGAAATCTTTGAACTAAAAGTAGTATCCATTTGTGTGTCCAGAAGGGTGCCAGAAGGATTTTCAACAATTGGGGAAGAGTGCGAGCACTCCCATCTTGAGATTTATAGGGGAGGTTTTTGGGTACATAGTTTTCTATGATGTATTAGGAATAAAGCTTGGTTGTGTTCTGATTTAGAGGAAGGTTGTGATTTCCTATGGTTCATGTCAATTGAGACAACATTAGTAGAACTATGTGACCCAAAATCTTGAGTTAGCAGTGGTAGTATTCTCACTAAAGATGTGGTAACACTACCTGATAGGTGAGCAGTTTACCCTCTATTCTGATCATAGGAGTCTCAAGTATATATTCTCTTGGAAGGATCTTAACTTGAGAAAGAGGTGATGGCAAGAGTTCCTCCATGATTATTACTTTGGAATTATCTGTACTCCTAGGAAGGGGAATGAGGTAGTGGATTCTCTCAGCAAGAGATCTTGTTCATATTTATTGAATGAGGAATCTAAGTAGTTCATCTTGTTGTAATTATCCTTTGTATGTGGAGATGGAGAATATTACCTCTAGTCGATGGTTTCTACCCCTACAATTTTATAACAATTCATGGAGGTACAACTTGAGGATGCTAATTATGAGAACCTATATGCTCAGATATCCACTGGACATTCTCTTAATGGATTTTCAAAAGGTGGTGATCATGTTGTTCTTTTCATAGGACACACGATGGTTCTAGTGATGTAGTAAGAGGGGGTATTTAAAGAGTTCCATAAATCTATTTGGTGGCACATCCGGGTATTTAAAAGGTGTAACAAGACCTCCGATGTCAGTTTTTGTGGTAGTGATAAAGAAGGGGGTTGTAGAGTTTATCTCTTGGTGCCTTACTTGTCTGCAAGTGAAGACTGAGAACCAAGTTTTAGTAGGTTTAGTTCAACCCCTTGAGGTTCTAGAATGAAAGTGGGATGGGATATCCATGGACTTAATGAAGTATTTTCCACATACATCTAGGGGACACAATACCATCTGGGTGATTGAAGAATAACTCACCAAGTCATCCCACTTCTTAGTAATTTAGAAGCAGAGTTCAGTAGAAAATATTGAGATGCCTCTAGATGCAGGAGATAATCTAACTCTAGGGAGTCCCATATATGATCCTTTCTGACTATGTTGAGCTCTTCACATCCTGGATTTTGAAGAGATTACAAGAGGATTTTGACACTTAGTTATGCTTGAGAACTGTGTTTCACCCCCACAATGATGGCCATACAGAGTGAACTATTCAGGTTCTGGAGGACATTCTACAAGCTTGCATGTTGGTCTTTGGTTATAGTTGGGAGGATGACCTACCACTAGTGGGGTTTTCATATAATAATATTTATCATTCCACCATTAGTATGGAACCATTTGAGGCTTTGTATAGGCGACCCTATAGGTCATCACTTTGTAGGACTGACCTAGGAGAGTCCACACTCATGGGGCTACAGTTGGTGTGAGAAGCTACTAAGAAGGTAAAAATCACCCAAGAGATAATAAAGACTACATAGATCCATTATAGGTCTTATGCTGATAGATGAAATAGTCCTTTGATTTCAGGGAAGGACGCCTTGTGTTCCTACAGGTTTCACCATGATGTGGATTATGGAGAATTTTCCAGGGCAGCAAGCTATCTCTGAGGTTCATTGGCCTTTTACAGATACTGGGTAGAGTTAGAGAGGTGGCATACCACTTGGCTCTACAACCGTAGATAAACGGGGTACATGAATTCTTCCACATTTCATAGCTGAGGAGGTACATGCATAACCCATCACACATTATCAAATGGGGTGAGATGGACATCGAGGATGGAGATACTTTTTCTGAGTACCCAATAGAAATTGAGGGTTGACAGTAGATGATACTTAGTGGGAGAGAGATTCCTTTAGTGCATGTTTAGTGGAATTATGGGAATCTCTAGGAGATTACATGAGATTAGGAGGCTCATATTTGTTCTCAGTACCCACATCTCTTTGTATAGCCTCTTATTTTAGCTTTTTGGGGATGTAAAACCCCAAGGTGTGGGGAATTCAATGACTCGGATATTTCCATGTATTTTTTTGGATATTTTATGGACTATTTTTTAGAATAGGCACTAAGACAACATGAAATTCCAAGACTTGGTGCACTTGGAATAAATATTTGAAATATAATAAATATATTAAATAGCACGTATTCACAATTTTCTTGAAAAAGTATAATAAATCCTAAACAGGGGACCAAATTAGAAATATAAGGTAACTTTTGAGTTTATAATATGGTTTTTTAACATTGGCGTGACCTAACCTTGGTCGACATGGGTTTTTTGGGGAAAATTCATTGTTGGTGTGGAAATAAAGAAAATAATTAAATAAATTATTTTATTCATCTTTCATTGACGCAGGGATTGGAGAGTCTTTAAGAAGACCGATATGATGAAATTATAGGGTTAGGTGCATTACGCTAGATATGTTTGAGAGAGATTTGGAGGATCTATCTCAGATGAACTTCCACTAGATCCTATAATGGTGATCGATGTGCAACAAAATCAAAGGATCTTGCCAACGACTATGATGTCAAATCATTCTTAGTTAGCGATCAATCCAAATCAAGGTAGGATGATTTTTTATTTGGATTTTGTCCACATTCTTAATTTATATATTCAAGGCAGACTAATCAACCAATAAATTGATTTGCGGTTTGGTCGTCTTATAGGATGGGTTTATTGTAGGGATTCTTATTGGGGAATTACTTATTTTATTTTAGTTCTTCATTCATCATTCTAACGGTAGTGAATTGAGGTAAATTAAACACCACCAAGGTCCATTCCTACTTTGTGTTCTTCATTCTTATCTTTATTTTTCTAGACACATTCATCATAGGGGTTTTGTTTTCCTGGTGATTCAACCCAAATATTGAGGAATCAAATGTTTCGTACCCCTTTCTTGGCACAAAATTTTGATATTGAAGATCTGAACTTAGGATGGCATGGAGATCATGTGATGATGGAAGTGACAAGTGGATTGAGACCAGTTGGGTATGAGTGAGTGCAATTTTTGGATGAACGACAATGGTGGAGGTTCGAGATGATTCTAAAATGAATGGGATTTCTAGAAATTGCTTCTAAAACAATGATCAACCCTGGTTGACTAATATCTGAGTTCTAAGGGCATGATTGGTGGTGATGGTGGTATATCTAGGTGCAATATTAGTGAAAAAACATGTGGATTCCAGATCTTTAATTTTGAAAATTTTCACACTACACAACATGTAAACTGGAGATACACTCCACGTGGAACCCCATTTACAATTTCTATGGTTTTAAGAGAAATATAAGTATCACATGATGTGTGAATGGTTCACATGACAAGTGACCTCTTTCCAACAACTTGGAATGTACCTTGGAGGGTACACAAACACGGCTTGGGGTACACTGGTTAGATCAAATTGTGTAATCCCTTACATGGACATAACCTGGACAAGTACACGGGCTAATACATGTACTGGTACATTGGTAGAGTACACAGGTAGCTGACATGCCATGTAATTTTATATGGATATGGTAATAGAACATTGAACATGGTCCATTTACATGGGCAGGACCCGTGGTCAAGGGAAACAAAATGTGACCCCTTCTACATGACATGTACTTTCTAAAAGATGGGTTGGATACCTTGTCCTTTGTATCTTGGAGAAGTTTATTTAGGGTGTGTTCCCCATATCCATTCCTTGAGGGTTAGTATGGAATCATTTTCTACTTCTATAATAGCATTCCCTTTAACATGACTTCTTGGATAGAGTTTTTAGGATCCTTCTGTGAGGAACATTGTGAGAACCTCTATTCATCTTCGTGCCATAGGTGGAGTTCTTGGTATCTTTGTGACCAACACTACGTGGGAACCGATCCTCTACTTAGCAGGTTAATCCATATTGAGTTGTTGGTATAACCTAGGGCATTGGGAGTGATCCTCATATTTTTATCATATCTCTTCAGACTTCTAGAATATAATTTCAATGGAAAGACCCGAAAAGAACAACCTCTAAGATGTATGTCATTTGTGTTATCAGACTCAGGAGTGTGTTCTCTCGGATGAGTACTTTGTGGAACCTTCGAGATTGAATCCTAGGCTGGTATACTACAGTTGTAACTTAACTTTAGATTGTGTGTATTTTTTGAGTATATCTAGATATTCTTGTTATAAATGTTTTAGAAATATACATGTGTAGATATATCTGTATTTCCTTTGTTGTATGCTTTGTGGTTTTGGGGTGTCCTTCTAGGTATTGTTATACTCACCCCAATACAGTCTTTTCCTACATGTGTCGTGTCTTATGCAGATGATCAAACTTTTGATAGATTCCTAGAAAGACTAGGAATAGACAGTTCTTAGTGAGACCAGACAGACTGAGGTGTGTTCTTGTGGCTTTTTGACAGTAGTACCCAGTATTACTTCTAGGATGGGCTTGTTTTCAAACTCCTTGTGATGGGATTGTATTTGGACCCATTTAATTTCCTTTCCATTCTGTCATACTCTATTTTTGGGATTTATATGTACTAATTCATGGTTTTGTAGTTGTTTTTTTACATTTCATCATTGTATAGGCTTGGAGATGTGTGTGTTTTTATAGGTACATAGGCTAAGTCCTCCCATGTCAGTGATATTCCTACTCGACGCTAGTTGCTAGCCCCTAGCCTAATAGAGGTGGGACTGGGGAGTCATGAAGCAGGCCCCTTTGTGATGGTTCATGACAATAAATGCGAGTTTTTGTGGGGTTATATAGGAAATGAGTGGGGGGAATTCTTTATTATTTCTCAAACTTAGGTTTTGGATACTATATAATAATTTAAGTAAAACTATAGACCTTATCAGGCTCTTTCCTATGGTTTCTAGAAAAGGGGATTGGTTTTTATTATTTTATATGGACAAGGTCTAAACATATTAAAATATTACCCGTGATTATTTAGAAGTGAGACATGTCCTTAAAGAAATGATTTTGAAACCTTAAACTATATTATAGGTTTTGGAGTACTCATAAAGGATTTATAAAATTAATCAAATAAACCTAAAATCACATTATTTTAAATTTTAAACATATATTTGTTCCTGAATACCATTTATAGTATTTATTACATCTTTTTTGGGGTATTATGATGTCATAATACACACAGTATATTTATACCATATTCAATTTTTACCAAAAAATTCAACTATCTCAAAAAATTATGAAAAATTCACCAATGAATAATTTTTATATTCTGATTCCAAAAATAATATTTATTTTATCAATTTTTTCAAGATATATTAATTTTCAAATTTAAAATAGAATTTCCATTTATTGAGAAATGTTGGGTTTTTGGAAAATAAAAGTTTTCAAATCCTTATAAAAATTATATCTTACATCATAAAAATTATATGATCATTTATTTTTAATAATAATTATTTAATAATACTATTTTATTAAAGTATTATTTTTTTCAAAATATCCATTTATTCCTCAAAATAAATGCCTAAATTGAATTGAATATTTCCCAAAAAAATAAAATTTGTGTTTTATTGTTTCAAAATCAAAAATAATTTATAAATTGACAATAATAAGATGAAAATATATTCGTTTATTATATAAAATATACATATTCATATTATTAGGGTTTTGATAAATAGCCCCATATTACACTAACAAACGCCCTAAGGGTAAGGTGCGTGATGGTGAGACTTTCATGGGGTGGTTCGACGTACATGGTTTGAGATGTGATCTTGATGAAATTTAAATTCTATCCTAAATGGTTTCACTCATTCTTAAGTTGTTGGATCTTAGCTTGATCTTGGAGAAGGGAAAATCCCAATGATTCTTTCTTCCTTGGAAGCTCTAATAGATGAGATTCATAGGGTATAATCTTGCTGGTTGAGGCTATCACTTCCTTTATCTATGTCAATTGGATTTTCAAAACCCTATATTTATACTAATAATATGATCACTCTTAAATTGCTATATTATAAATAGCTACGATTTTTAATGATATTTTAAATCTGAAAGGATATAATAAAACCAAGGAAGTGCATGTGTTTTCTATAATAAGAAATTTAATTCAATCACAAAGGGAATTTTATTTATAAAAATTCAGGTTTTTACAACCTCTATCTCCTCTATCTCTCTTCCTAAAGATAGAATCTCTCATTATAATGAATTGATAAAATAAAAACTTCATAGACCGATGAAACAAAGCTTCAGTGATCATCAAGAAGTCAAAGTCATCACCTATTCCCCACTCTAAAACCTAGATTTTGAAAATCAATGCTCCTATATATTTTTTAAGCGTGTGTGGATGATATTGAGGGATTTTACTTCAGATACTTTTAGTAGTGATCACTGACAATGATACAATGATTAATACTTGACTTTAGATCAAACCAGGTATTTTTTAGTTTTATTTTTGTGTTAGAAGTTTCACTCAAGATTCTAATCGGTACCAGGATTCGTCTTATCGGTGATGACATCATTACATCAATCACTAGTAATTTTTTTAAAACACCCAGCCTTTTAACTTCCATTTCACAACCCTAGTACCTGGATTTCTTAAACTTGGTATACGTAATCATATTATTTTGGGATGAATTGGTAGTTTTCTATTAATTTTTGTACTCACACCCTACTCGGGCATTTTTGTGTGCTTATAGATTTCCTACATAAGGATATGAGCAAGAGGAAGGGGTTGTGGAAGATGGTGGATCTGTGGAGCATAGAGCTGGAGGCGAGACCAAGACAGACTCTATAGATTTCCATAGTTCTATTTATTATTTATTTTCCTACTTCACTTATACACTGGATTGGTTTACCATATTGGGATCCCATTTTTTAACATTGTATAAAATATATTTCATCCCTTAGTTTACAAATTTTACTCTATTTATATATTATATTATATTATTAATATTTTGAATTATGACATGATATTAAGGTTATCATCTCCCCATTAAGAAAATTATACCCCTGCTAATAGTCAGCAACCTCTTGTATATAAGGAGGCATGCATGAGGTTATGTGGAAATCCCACTTAGACACGGTGGTTCATATCAGTGTGTTACATGATTAATTATATCAACACCACTAAAATGTATCTAAATATGATGGATTTAATCTATAATGAATCTTTATATCACCATATTTTCATAAAATAGTTTCAGTTATTTGGTATTTCAGTTACCAGAAGTTCATTCTGCATAAGCGTAATGAATTAAACAAAAAATTAAAATTAAACCATAGTAATATAAAGTGTATTATGATTTATAAAATAAAGAAATAAGTGATTCATTGACTCAAAAAATAAAAGTTTAGGTAAAAGATCACTACCTCCCAAGGATCACTACCTCTTTTCTCCTTTTTTCACTAATTTGGAGAAGGTTTAAGTTTATAGAATTATTAGTCTCTTCTTAGTTTATTGACATAAGTTCACTCCATGTTCAATAATTGAATTATGAATCATACTTTTAGATATTGATGCTTCAATGATCTCCAATGTGTTTCTCTAAATTCCACTTGGTAATATTTTTAACTACTTATGAGATGAGTTTTAACTTTGATCTTCAACCTAAATCCTTAAAAAAAACAAAAAAGTCTCCAGATAATAATTTTAACAATTTAATTATCCTTTAATTCATCCCATATTCCTTACATAAACATTCTAGATGTATCCATGATTCTATAACATACACAACATCTTTAAAATTACAAACGAGATCTTTAAAGAAATACCAAAAAATAATAACTTATTTTTATATTAAATTAGATATATAATGAATCCCATATTGCTATCTCACATACATCTTCTAGGAACACACAGATCCTCTCCCTCTAGTCTCTATTCTCTTTATTTCTCTCTATCATATATATTCATATTTTTTGATTTTATACTAATATAACCTATAATTTTGAATTTCATATTCAAAATTAAAATCTCAAGTAAACTTGTAACTTCCTATCCTTTAAATACAACCTTTGGATCACCATTCATCAAATAATAACCATTATATTCGAGCTAGGTTTTTTAAACTTGATCCAAAACTGGAAAAATGTTATTTAAGTAACAAAAATATAAAAATATTTGTAACTTATAGATTTTTAGACTCCATGGAATGGCCCTTTCTCAAAATATATATATTGATATTTCATTCATAATGACCATGACATACTATATTAAATATCATGGAATAGTGATTCCATTATTTTTCATGCAATTTTTTTAACATTTTAATAACGAATATCAATGATTTTTAATTGTTTTCTCCATGAAATTAATTATTTTATTAAAATGTGTGTTGTTTAAATTTAAAGATTAATTTGGTTAAAAAGTGTTGAAAATGTTTAATTTGAAGGTTTTATTTTGGAATTTTTTTCTTACCCTTACACATGGCCTATGAGTTTTGTAAGGGTAAAATGTTCTCTGCCTTTACAGAGGACAATTTTTCATGCACTATGTAAGGTTAACCTGTAGATTTCAAAAACTACATAAGGGTAACCCATAGATTTAAACTGATGTGTAAAGGTAAGCCACAATTTATAAAAGTAAGAGTTTTGTTTCAGGCACTACATAAAGGTAAGCCTACTTTTGTATAAAGATAAGACAATGCTATATAAGAGAAACATGTTTCTTTCCTGTGATTTGTAAAGGTATGCTTGGGTTTTCAAGTTCCACATAAAGGAAATAAGAGAACTATGTAAATGTAAGAGGTGTTCTGAGTAAGGGTAACTCCAAATTTCAATAGGTTATATAAAGGTATATAATCACTGTATAAAGGTAATATAAGAGTAGCGTAAAGGTAAGATAACACTATATAAAGATACCCCAGTATTTTCAAGTGCTATGTAAAGGAATTTTTTTTTTACTTAAGGTTATGTAAGGGTAAGACATGTGCTACATAAGGGTCACTATACTACCACTACTACATAGTTTTATCTACTGCTACATTTTAGTCTTCATATGGAGAAGAAAGGAGATCTTTATGCCACCATAAGTTCAAGAACATCCATTCCATAGGCCATCCTTGCATCATGGAAGCCACTAGAGGATGACATGGAGATGAATGTTGTGTCATTGGCCGAGTTATTGCACTGCGATTTGATGTATACCAAGTTTGAAGGAGATGGATACTGCACCATAGGGTTTTAATTACACAGTAGAGGTACCCAAAATGGAAGTGGTGTGTTTTTAAGGAATAAGAAGCTACTAACTTAGAGGGTATGACTATTGTAACCATGTAGAATCCATACAAAGAAGGAAGGGATACACCACAAAGTTCCTATCCATGTCATAGTGTTTTTCCACTATAATTTTAATATCAAGATATCCTTAGAGAATCCATGTGATAAAAAATATATATTCGAAGGAGAATTATCCACATAGATATATGTAGAGATTCATGTAAAGTATTAAGAGATCCAAATTGGAATATAAAAGAGAAGAATTTGACCAAATTAAAATGAAAAAGAGTTTTAATGAAGATTAAGTAGATATGAGGGATTAATACCTCTATAAATAGAAGTATACTTGGACGGACACACAATGAGGTAAGGGGTGGATAATTTTTGATTGGAGGATCAATATACTGCTCTATATTCTCACTCCTCATCCTCTATTTTTATTTTAACATGTCTTATGACCCTTAAAACTCTATTTTTTTCTTTTTTAATGATGGGGTAAAAACTTAGAATTATTATGTAAGTGTTGGTGACACATTTTAGATAATTTAGTCTAGGATTTTGATTTTTAAAAATTGATCCATTTTAATAGTTAATGTTTTTTAATATGTGATTGAAGAATTTTATTTTAATATGATTGTGTTTTTGATTAAATTTGATTATTAATTACTTTCTTGATTAAGGAATGATTTTCACTCTCTAATTGGTTAGGAATCATATCGATTGATTGTTATAGATTCAAGTGGAGAGTGTTTAGTGATTAATAAACACATGTGGAAGAGGAAGTGATCAAAATTGGTTTCTTGGGAATAATAATACCATATTGGGTATTACCTAATCAAATAAATGGAGATTCATTACGGATTTCACACATAAAAATGAGAGTATTTCAAAGAAATAAAATTGTTAGTAAAATTCTCATTATCATCAAAATTTATCAAGGGTGATAAGTTGAAGTGATTTTTAAGCCTTTCATTAAATCAATTAAAAAGGTAAATAGATTTATTTTGAAAATATTATGACATCATTATGAATGGGAAGCCAAACCTTAACTTAATCACTTATCTCTCATATTGATTTTTAAAGTATTTGTTTCATTATTATCTAGTCCTAGAAATATTAATCTACTCAATTGTTTTTTTGTAGTAGTAAAAACTATATTATATAAACAATCCTCATAGATGACTTATGATACTAATAATACAACCCTTAGGGGAATAATTTAGTATTTGAAACACCCCATTATAACTGCACATCAAAAAATGGTTCCACTTCCAGGGAGTGTGTGCCAATATAAATTATATTTTTCATGAATAAGACCTATAATGAAGAATTGTTTTCTTTTGATCATGTGATAGAAATAGATTTTCTAAATATACTTATGATCCTTAATAACTTTGAATAAATTAATATGTAGGACTCAAGTGATACTTCTAGTATTCACTTTAATCTCTCAATCATGGAAATAAACCCGTAAAAAACTTTAAGGGACATTTACCCCCCCAACTTGTTAATAAAAAAACCAATTAGATTTTTCTACTTTGAAAAATGACTTCGAATTACATGTTAATATGATTAAAGTGCAAAAAAAATCACATGGTATTATAGTTGAAGATCCAAACTAGTACATTCAATAATTCATCCTTATGTGTTAAATCTTATAAATAATAGGAGTGGATGAAGATCAAGTCAAGTGGAAGTAGTTATCCTTTTCTCTTGAATAAGCTTCTAAGGGGTGGTTTTATAGCCTAAAATGGGGATAGATCCATAACTTGTATGACCTCTAAAGAAGCTTTATGTAAATAATTTTTCCAACCTCCCAGAGCATAATGATAAAGAAGGAGCTCTATTCCATTTGATAAGAAACCAGATAAAGTCTATAAAAATGTAGGTAATTATTCAAGAAGCTTTATAAAAATTTCCCTTATAATGATATAGAGGAACATAACTTCCTAGTGTTATTATACCAAGGAATATTAGAAAATTAAAGGAATATATTGGATACATCATCTATAGAAGCTTTTGTTGACAAGTCACCAATAGAATCCAGGATCTTGATTGAGAATATAGAACAAAATTCATATAAATTTAGAAAAAAAGGTACTAGAACAAGATGAATTTATGAGGTAAGAATATCTTATTGGAAACCTTTTCTTGAAACCACACTTAAATAAATAGCATGTTTAGTGAGACATATGTACGTAAAGCAAGTGAGTGTGCAACAAGCCCCACCTTAAGTTATTGATCAATGTAATGAAATATAAGGTATGGAGAGTTATGGAGTAGTATTATAACCAATGAAATTTTATCATACTAGATATGGAAAGAAAATCCATAATCCCACCAGGATTTAGAACCAACAAAGTCAAGATAGGCCTTTTTATCCAAAAATAATGCCTATATCAGCACCCAAACCAATATCAGTTACATAACCCAACACCTTTCCAATAACCTTACAAACAACCTTGCCACTACTAAGGCTATCAACCATCCCATTTCCAAAAAAATACCTTTTAACAAACCTCAAAAGTTGCACTAAACCCTGAAGAGAAATAACTAAATTCCAAGTTTGAGGCACTAAAAGATATGACAGATAATCTAGAAAACCATTTTATAAGTATTATAGGAATGATAACTAAAAATATAGGGAAAATTCCATCCCATATAGTCTTGAATTCAAATGAAAGTGTAAGCATGAATACTACAATGAGTGGAAAGGAGATTCAAACACCCAAACCCAAAAATTTTCAAGCTAAATGTAAAAAAATCAAGGATTGGAATCCATAATAGATTCATTAAAATCAAACTAGACAACCAAGTGAATAATATAAAAATAAAGAAGATGTGAGGACAAGTTTTAGGAAGGAAATACCCGAAACACCCGTGTAAATGAGACAAATGGAAATTAAAGACATTCCCTTACCACCCCCTTCTAGTTTCACTCAGTTAAAGAATATGTAACATGTGAAAATCCAAATAAATATTTGTGAAACATTTAAAAATATTGAAATCAACATCCCTATATTTAAATACATATGAAATATTAGTAAGTATGCCACATTTATCAAGGATCTTTGCACTAAAAGGAATATAATTGATAGGAATGGTAGAATTATCCTAGGGAGAAGTTTCTCATATTTGATCACACCATCATATCCTAAAAAGTTCCAAGATATAAAGGAATTTTATATTCCATGCACCACTGGTTTTGTAAAATAGTATGATGATTTATAATATCTTTGTGCTTTTATAAACTTAAAGCCACACTCTATGTTTTCATATTTACTAATCAAAGAATCTAATCCCACAAGAGTGGTGGTCCAACTTGAAAATAGGTCTATGGTTTTTCTAGTGGAAGCATTGAATGATGTGATAGTTTGAGTGAATGTATTGATATTTCATGTATAATTATTTGTGATTACCATAGAGGAATAAAAAGTGTCAGGCCATTTACTAATCATTTTGGGAATACCAGTCCTCAAAGATAACCAACAAAATAATCAATGTACATGAAGTAAACATTACCATAGAACTAGGTGATTGTATGATGAAATTCATAAATATTGACTCTTGTAATCACCCTTCAAGAAATCATTACCTCCTTTTAATTTCCCATTAATAAATTACTAAACCCATGAAAGATTCTGATGATGAAGAAGCTGATAAGATTCCTCGTACACCAGCTGCGATTTTAATTATGTATAAATCATGGAAGGATAAAAATTTCTAGAAACCATTTATAATAACTTATCCATAACCCAAGAAAAAAACTTTATTGACCTTCTGAAAAGAATCATATGAGCCATAGGGTGGATCTTAGGATACATCCGGGGAAATAACTCCAAAATCCTCTCACACCGAATCTTGTTATTTGTGGATTCCAAAACTATTCGGTATCCCCAAAGGAGGATAAAACTCACTATCATGAAAGTAGTAAATAAAGAGAAAGAAAACTTGTTAGAAGATAATATCATCTACCCAATTTTGGATTCACAATGGGTCATCCCATTCCATGTTGTTCCTAATAAAATTAGTTTGACCATTGTAAAGAATGAGAATAATGAATTGATTCCAATGAGAATTCATAAAAGTTAGAGAGTTTGTATTGATCATAGGAATTTGAATCAAGTCACTAGAAAATACCACTTCCCTATTACATCATTGACTAAATCCTAGAGAGGTTAGTGGGAAGAACAAATTATTGTTTTTCAGATGGATTCTCATGATATTTTTAGGTACCCATTATAAAGACCCATCCTTAAAAATTACATAATCTAGTAAATTAATTTATAATTAAACATTTAAATTACCAAATATATTTTTAGTTTATATTTTTATAAAGTTAAGAAATAATTCATAAATATCAACCCACATTCATACAAAGTGGGTATAACTAAAACAATATCCATTTTTTTATAATACAAAATATTTTATTAAAAACATGAAATATTTTCATGAAAAGTATTCACAACATTAATCTTGGCTTCTAATATTTTCTTACCCATACTCAAACCCTGTGAAAACATTTTAAAACTTGGTATGAGCACAAAAAACTCATTAAGGGATATAAAAAAGATAGAAACTGTTAATACATGTATACTTATAAACATATGAAATAATTTTCATAAAGACATACTTTTCACCCATAAAGTATCATATACATACTTTATGAAACATGATATTTACATAAAACATAGATAAAACCATAAGTTAATCTTGGGGAATTACTTACTTAATATTTTAACCCTCATTACTACCTTATGATTTGTAACCCTCATAGCTACCTTATGGTGTAATCATCGCAATAACAAATGGAGTAACCATACGATCAAACTCCAACTTACACATACTAAAATTCATTGGAGTGAGATATAGGACCCAAACTTCATCATAAAAATTCCCAATATCCATAAACATAATCATAAAATAGGAATAATTTCATAAAAACATTGCTTTTTAATTTTGTAAAATAAAATTTTAAAAGAGGATTTTTATGGAAAATTCCCTTACAAATATCATATAATTGAAGTGGTAATTAATATAATTAAATATGTATGAGTATAAATTGTAAATGGATATAATAAAACATAATATACATAATATTAATTACACAAATAATCTTATTACCACATAATCAAAGAAGTAGAAGCTTAACCCAAAGAAAGGAAATTGTGTTAAGAATTCCCTTACCTTGGGTTCGTCTTAATTAAAATGTGTTTAAACCTCATGTATAATGGTTAAAAGAGTGTTATTAATATTTTACAGAAATATATTCATCTTTATATGACCTTATTTGATCATTTTACAACATCTTTCCACCCATTTTTTAATAATAATTTGTTCTTTCCATTGTTTCAGGTGGGTTCTTTTCATGGTTTCCATGGCCGGTTTGTAATGGATTTTCTTGTCAAATGGAAGAAAAACTCCAGAAGTGGAATGAAATGGAATCAATATGTTTCAAAAATATTAAATGATATCATAAATCATTTTTTTATATGATGATGAATCATTAGATAAAACATTAATAATATTCATTTAGATCATTTTGGAGGTTCTGCGATAATCATGAACTAGTTTCGTTATATAACGTAATATTATGTATATATGTTAATTATAGAAAATAAAATAAGTTATATCATAAAAATTAATTATTTTTCAACCATTAAAATGGTTTTATAACCAGATATTAAGGAAGTAAAGGAAATTAAATACACATCATCCACGATATCAGTAAATCGACACATCATTGACGATGTTTTTATTTATAGAATGAGAGGGAGAGGAGAAGAAGTATGATGATAGATTTTTCTATAAACATGATAAAATTATAGTATATATAAGATAATATATATTTTTATTCCTCTTGTATAATGGTGGGTTAAGAGAGGAAAATAAAATAAAAATAATTGGAAAGAAAATGAAAGAAAAATTAAAGAGCATTTTTACGTATTGATCTCTTCTCCTTGAGATCCTCCTTAAGACCTTTTCTTTTGGCCTTTTAGTGATACCAGTAGGTTTTGGACATGGGGAAGAGCCTTGAGAAGAGGAGTGGGAAGAATTTATGCAATTATAAAATCATTGGAGGTATGAGAGGAAGAGGGGGTGAGGGTGGTATTTATAGTAGAGGAGATGAGGGTTTTCCCATTATTTTAATCATTAATTTATTATTTTGGCTCAAGAGTATGAATAGACTATATTAATCTGAATACAAATTGTAATTAGTGCATATGATTCCAAACCAAGGGTGATTACCTTACTAGAATATCATCCACGACTCAATAATTCACGTATTTAGTTTATTTTGTAAATTATCATATTTCATCATTCACTAAAAATTCAAGTATTTGAGAAAAATCTCAAAAATTTACTCCAACCATTATTCAACATGTAGAATTAAAAATTGAACTTGATTTTTTCAAAATTGAACTTGATTTTATCAAAATAATTTTCTAAATACGATAAATTTAATTTTTAAATAAATTCATAATTTATTTAAAAAATAACAATTTTAAAACTATAACTGATTATATAACACCTTAAAATTTTAATCAAGGTATCATAAAATTATCTTATAACTAGAAGAAAAAAAAATTATAATTTATTATTAAATTTTATGTAAAAACATTTTCATTTAAATTATTAAATTAATCAAAAAATTGTAATTAAATATTTATGACTTACAAAAATACCAACACATATATTATGGTTATATTTTCATTTAAAAGATGCATGAATTTTATTTATACATTCATGGGTGAGGTTACTATTCATTTGGATGATTTACTATTCATAAGGGTAATATTATTATTCATAAGGTTAAAATTACTATCTATAAGGGTAAATTACTATTCACCAAAAAATAAGTTGATTCTATCAGACTCTAAATATCTTACTGAACATAACCGTGTATGTCCATTTTTCAAAATTCAAATCATAGAAGCGACAAAATTTAGTTTAACAGATAGGTTATAACTACCTCCTTAAATCAAATTTTTGTTTCACATAGAATTAGTGTTGCATTAATTTCATTCTATATTAAATTTATTTTTAAATCCTTAGGGTGTTACATTCCCCCCACCTTCTGGAAATTGTGTCCTCACAATTTTTATTTAATCATTAAACAACTAAGGGTACCTTTTTTTCATAGCATTTTCATATTCTCATGTTTCTTATTAAACCATGTGGTTTCTCCACAAAACCTTAACCTGGTGGATTACCTTATTTCACAATAATTTCTCTCTATGATCGAGAATATGAACATGTTTCTTTTTATGTGAGAGGTTCTCTTCCAGCTGAACTGTATATGGGATAAAAACATGATATGAATCTGGCATATACTTTCTCAACATCGAAATATGAAATAAATCGTGTACCTGAGATAAAATCATAAGAAAATAAACTTGGTAGGTGATTGTTCCAACTTTATACTGGATTTTAAAAGGTCTAATGAACTGTGGACTTAAATTTCTTTCCAAAATGTATAACACTTTTCCATGGTGAGATTATAAGAAAAACATGATCACCTACCTCAAAAGAAAAATCTTTCCTCCTATTATCTGTATAACTTTTCAGACTTCTCTGAGATTTACTCATATGTTGTGGGATTATATTCACTTTCTCAGCTAATTTTTATACCAATTCCGGTACCAACATCTTCCTTTCCCCAAATTCTTCCCAAAATGCTGGAGTTCGATGCTACTTCCCAGAAAAATCCTCAAAAGGTCTCATCTATATACTAGAATGAAAAATGTTATTATAAGAAAACTTTACTAAATAAATATGTTGACCCAAACTTCCCTAGTAGTTCATTGAAAAATCTAGAAGAATATCCTCCAATGTTTCAATTGTTCTATGAGGCTATCCATCAGATTGAGGATGAAAAGTAGTTTTGAAATTTAATTCTATTCCCAATGAATTCTGAAGGCCCTTTATAAAGTTATAAGTGAACCTAATATCACTATAAGATACAATGGAAAGAGTAACTCCATGTAACTTGACAATATCTTTGAGTTATAGTCACGAAATCTGATCTAAATACATAGTATCTCAAATAAGAAGGAATTGCGTAGATTTAGTCAGCTGATCAACAATAACCTAAATTGTATTGTTACCTTGAGAAATATTTGGTAGTACCACCACAATGTCCATAGATATATATTCCTATTTCCACTATAGAACTGAAAAAGTTTGAAGCACCCGTTGGGTTGTTTTCACTCTTCTTTAACCTATGGACATGTCAAACATTCCATGGTAAAATATACAATATCTCTTTTCATTCCAACACACAAGTAAAACTCTCAAAGGTCTCCATACATCTTAGTATTACCATGATGAACTAAAAATGGAGAACTATGAGCTTCAAACAACAACTCATTCTTCAACAGGGAGTCACAAGGTACGCATACTCCCTTTCTAAATCTTAAAACACAATATTTATCAAGGTTAAATTCTAGAAACTCATCCATTTTAACCAATTCTACATTTTCTTATAGATCATGGTATTCCTTATGTGCTTTCTTAATTTTTTATGATAGTGATGACTGCACTGAGACTTGAAAAAAAATGGAGGAATTTCCTCCACCAAAAACTACCAAGACAAAATTCATCAAATAATTAATAAATGTGTTATGTTACAAAGGTAAAATGGTTAACGATTGATGATTTTTTTGACTCAAGGAATCATCCACTTTGTTTGATTTTCCAGGATGGTAATTGATTGTGAAATTATAACCCTTTATCAATTAAAGTCATCTTATCTACATCATATTTAATTCCATCTGAGTGAATATATACTTCAGACTTTTTTGGTGAGTATATATTTCATATTAGGCTCTGTATAAATGATGCCTCCAAATTTTTAATAAGAAAACCACAAATGCTAATTCTAAATCCTGCGTGGGATAATTTAACTCACGAGGTTTTAGTTTTCTTGAAGTATAAAAAATTACACGATCATTCTACATTAGAACACAACCAAGTCCCTTCAATGAAGCATCACTATATATGAAAAACTCTATATTTTTAGAAGGTAGGGTTAAAATTAGAGCATTCACAAATATCTTCTTCAGTTCCTAAAAACAAAAATTACATTCTTCTATCCAAGTAAATTTAACCCCTTTTTTGTTAACTTAGTTAGCAGTCTAGATAACCGTGCAAAGTTTTTAACAAACTGTCGGTAATAACCTGCTAATAAAAGAAAACTACGAGTCTCTGTAACATTTTTAGATCTTTTCCATTCATCAATCACTTTGGTTTTGGAAGGAGCGACTATTATTCCATCATTATTTATAATGTACCTAAGAAAATAAATATATTACAACCAAGAATCACATTTTCTAATTTTCTTATATAACTTATTTTCTTTGAGAGTTTTCAATATAATCCTCAAATTTTTTCATGATCCTCATAACATTTTGAAAAGACCAAAATATCATCAATAAAAACAACAACAAATATTCTATTCATAAGATATATGAATACAGTAGTGAAAATTTTCAAACCAAAGGGCATAACAACAGACTCATAATTCCCATATCTAGTATGAAAAGGCATTTTTGGAATTTTATCCTCCTTCAACTTTGGTTGATGGTACCCATATCTCAATTCAATCTTTAACAAATACTAATCCCCTTGTAGAAGATCAAACAAGTCATCGATATGAGGAAATGGATAATTTTTTTTAAAAGTAATATTATTCAAAGCACTATAATCAATGAAAAGTATCATGGAACCATATTTCTTTTTAACAAACAAAACAGGGGCACCCCATGGTGAAGTGCTAGGATGTATTAATCCTTTATCAAGAAACTCATGCAACTGATTTTTGAATTAAAGAAGTTCCATTTGAGCCATTTGATTAGGGGGTTTTAAAATTGGATTAATATTAGGAACTAAGTCAATGGTAAATTCAACTTTATGATTAGGTATAACACTAGAAAACTCATCATAAAAAACATCCATGTATACATTTACCACTGGAACATCATTAATCTAAATGGTTCCCATGTTTTTAAAAATATGAGAAATATAACTTTCATTTTCATATTTTAATAGTTTCTCATATTCTTTATATGATTTCAATTACATTGGTTCATTATTGTATACAAACTAAAAATCTTTCTGAAAAAAAAAACTTATTTAGCTCTAGAATCATTCTTATCATGTTAAACAGAAATACAATCCATTCCCAAGATAACATCAAACTCTAATAAAGAAAAAAAAAGGTTTTTAGGTGATGTATTTCCACAGAAAAAAAGAAATATTCTTATAATGACTTTTTTCTTTAATATTTCCCCTGGTGTTTTAAACATATGTTTTGGTCTCATTTCTTGAGGTGAAATTTCCAATTTACCAAAAAATTTCTCAGATTCAAAGGAATGTGTAGACCTCATATCAAAAAATACATTAGAAAAATATGAGTAAACAAACAAATTAACTGATAGCAATTCATTGGATGGACTGAAATCTAATGACGTAGTGGAAGAGGATGTCAATACATCTTTTTACTTATATTCTGACTTCTTTCTACCATTTAAATCTTTCTTTGGGAAGGTATTTTCATAATGACCCATCTCACCACATTTAAATCACTTTATATTTTTCTTATCTAGATTAATCATAAGATAATTTAAATTATAATCTAGATCCATATTTATAAATTTAACACATTGAAAACACTTCCTAGTTTTATTAAGGAATTCCCCAAGGTGATTTCTACCACACTTTCCACAAACTGGAAACTGAAAATTTTTACCTTAAGATTTCTTTGATTGATTCTTAGCCATCACTTGCCATATCGACCGCTTATTATGCTTATTATAAAAGTACACATGATCATCAAAAAACTCAATTTCTACCGTCTAATCACATCAAAATATTTTCTCATAACTTTTGAATTCACAGTAAGATTATTTTTGATATATTGGCTTTAATCCTGAGTAAAAATGCTTGATTTTTCTATGAATATCTTGAATAATATTTGGAATGTACCTTTCCAATTGGGTGAAGTTGGATTCATACAAGACCATTGAATAATCATCCTTTTAATTCTATTCTAGGAATTTATTTTCCATCATATGTCTAACAACCTTAGGAAAATATTTTTTGAGGAAAATATTTCTAAATTCATCCCATTCCAAGGAATAAATCTCCTCACTATCCCTAATATTCTTGACCATTGACAACCACTGGTCAAATTCACCTTCAAAATGATAAATGGAAATACTAACCATTTTATATTCCAAACAACCCATGATATTGAATACCCTTTCTAGGTATTTAATCCATCCTTCATCCACCACTGGGTTAAAATATCCAATAAAAGCAGAAGAGTGTTTCCTCATAAAATATTCCACTATCATCATGTTATTTTGTGATATTTCTAGTTATTATCTTGCATGTAATCTGCCTCCATTTATTATCTACATTATAATGCCCCAAGCCCACTATTTCAGACCCATTTATTGAAAATGTTGAAAAAAAAGAAACTGAATAATTACACAACATACACAAACAATGAACTTTTATCGGTCTAGGTTCTGGAGGATTATAAAACACCTTACATTTATCAAAGTTGAAAAAAAAACAAATTTACACTACGCTTTCATGCGTTATAACTCCAAAAAGTGATGAAATCAGTAATTTAACTTCTAAGATACCTATGAAAAATATTTCTAAAACAAAGGGTGAGCATTCAATTTCCATGTAAGGGGTTTTGAAATAATTGAAATACTTTTTAGGAATTATTTCTTTAAAAATAACTTTGATAAATTATTTCATAAATTATTTAAATAATAACAAAAAAATGACTTTTTAAATGCCCCTTGAAAACTTAATTGAAAATTAATTACGTTTAAAATAATATACCACTTTTGAAATTACTTACGCATAAAAATTACATTAAAATCAATCCAGGGATTTTTCTAAAAACACTATGCAAGCTTATGAAAACAAAAACATTAGGGAAACTTGAATAATTTAATGCTATCTTGGGACTACCCACTTGTTGAGGTATCGGGTTCACTCCTCAATTCCCTACCCAATTTAAAACATTTAAGTACTAGTTTTTATGAAAAAAACTTTTAAGCTTGCTTTACATATATACATTTTCACTAGAGTCTTAACTTTAAATATAAATATATATATATATATTTATTTATTTATAATCATACATGAAATAAAAATTCTCACTTTTATTTATATATAAATATGTAAATACTAATCTTTATTGGAAATTCGAAATTAGACTTGGTATGACCAAATCTCATGATACATAAACTTTTCATAACCACATGGATGATTAATTATTATTCACATACTTAAAATTTCTTCCTTAATTCTATAAAATCCATTTATATAAAGTTTATTCAATACTCATGCATATATCTATATATATATTTGTTCATGTATAAATTCCATGGAAACACAATCATCAATGCATGGCTATAATATTGATTTGTGTATAACATACACATGATAAAATTATAAAATTGTTAATTTATAAATTCATACTTAGATTAATACTTGGTTAATCATAATTTATTTAAAATAGTTATATACTTGAAAATTATACAAGTATACCTATATATATATACATTCCACATAATAATAGAATAAATTCATGTTGAAATAAAACTTTGATAAATGGAAATATCCGTTACAACAGATTTATTAAAAACATAATTTAATATATATAATTACAACCATGAATTAAATCGTGACTTAATAATTAAAATTAATTCATTTAAATTATATTATGATTACCAAATATATTCATTATAGTTTATGAAAATAATTAAAGTTAGATATAAATATAATTTTTAATTCTAACTTAAACTGACAGAATGAATTATACCCTTATAAAATAAGTTTGAAAATAAATCTCTTAAAAAATCTTAAAATTAAAACTTAAAAATAACTAAAGGATGAATTATAAAATAAAGTGTAAAATCAGATTATATATATAAAATACATATCATTTTAAATAAATGATCTCTTACTAAAGATCAATATTTCCATAAAAATATAACAGTATATTCCCTTACACCAAACTAGATTTAAACACAATTTTGATAAAGTAAATATAAACTTGAAAGATTTAATTGAAGAAATACCTTACCAAATTTATGAGTAAGTGTATTTATTTCTATTGTAGATGAACCATTTCTCAAAATCTCAAAATTGGAACATACAAAATAAACAAGACAGAGTCATGTCCCTCTGCCTCACCAACCTATGCACTCGACCTTACCATAGAAAACTACCTATACTCAATAATGAAAATCCAGTAGAAGGACATTTTCCTTCTCACAGTCCCCCTGTGGTCCTATATTTATATATTCTTTAAGAAAAACTATCGGGCAGAGCTGTATATGATAAAAACATCTAAGGAAAAAAATTGTGTCGATCACATTTATGATTTTTGAGAAAGCTGAATTATAATATTGATATTTAAATAGATGATAACGCATGAGGCCTAAAGTCAGAAAAGGATGATCAAGATTAGATCTAGTGTTGAAAATAATAAAGAATAGATATATCGATTGAATGAAATAGAGGAAGAATTGATACAATAGTGTGGTATACAGATATACAATTGATAGATAATGAACAATTTAAAATAAATTAAATCATGAATCAAACTATTGATAAACAGAGATAGATAGAGATGGGAGGAAAAATTTTCAACAAGCATATTGAGACAGAAAAAATGAATTTATATTTAATAAATGTAAAATCAGTTTGATGATAGACGCAACTTGAAGAAATTGAGAACTCACACAAAATATTACCTCAATTGATTCTGAATTGAGACAATAGATTCAATGAATGAAAATCATCACAATATTCAAAAATTTCTTAGAAAATGACCCAAAAATTATTTGGATAACAAGAAAATAATTAAATAACTCCTATTAGATCTGAAAAAACAAGACTCTATCAATAATGCATGACCTTACCTCATCTGACAAGCTCAGATCTCCCAAATTGAAGCCCACTGTGCTCACTACAACTTCTTCAGACCATAACTTCACTTGGTTTTGACCTCACACAACTCTAATTGGAGAGAAACCCCGAAAACACCTTCGCTTGGGTCGACTAGACTCCCACACATCGGCGCAACATCCTTCATTGGATGAACATCAGATCAACCCTTGCTGCTGGAACATGATGGCACCCCGTGCTTCGACCTACAGCCACCCCTTTCTCAATGAATCCCTCATGGAGATCAGTTTCCACCATCTTGAGCTCTAAGAATAATTGATTCCTCAAGCACACGAACTCACCCATGAATCCCGTAACTCGAAATCTAGAAACCCCTATACACGATTTCTACTCATATTTTTTTTTTAAATTTCATTACTATTTTATTATTATTGTTATTATTCATTTCAAATTTTTATATGTTGTATATATATGAACATATTATATGTATATATGATAATAATTTCAGATTTTATTCTTTTAAAATAATCATTATCTTAATTGATTTATTAATTCATTCATTAAGTTTAATAATAAAATATTTTTATTGAATATACTTTTAATTCATAATTAAAACAATTTAGTATTTTAATATCAAAATAATAATAAGATTCATATATAGCAATTAAAATTTACGAATTTTTATAAATATATTCACTTAAAATATTTTATTAAATATCCTTTTGATAAAAAATAATTTTTTTTAAAATAAGAAATCACATGCTATAAATAATTTAAATTTACCATTCTATCAAATAGAACCTTTTAATTAAAAACATAATTAATAATACTAAATTTATATTTAAGAAATAAATTTATTTGTTATTTATAAAATTTAAATTCCTAAAGAAAACATTACATAAGTTGTAGGTGAATTCATTATCATAATTGAAACATAAAATTACAAAATGGATTGTATTTATTTATTTATTTTTGTAATAGAATATATTATATTAATGTTTGAAATATGAATAACAAAATATGTAAGAATACCATTATTTTTTTGTTTTATTATTGAATTAATGTTTAAATAAAAAGACAAGTATAAAATAAATAAATCTTTTATTAAAACAGAGGGTGTTACATACATTAGTTGATCCATTATTATCACAAACTGCTCGATTCCAATCCCTACCATTCCAGGTTGTGGATTTGAAAAGATATTAGCCTCTCAGTTCCTTCTAACTTCAGATTCCCTATTTCTTCTGTAGAAAACCATTCTGAACCAACGTATCTTAGATGAATCAACGTGGTAATCTTAAAATTATATATCATTTCAATATAATATTAAGGTAAAAATATTTTATGGTATTCTATTTACATCATCCTAACCCCTAAAGTTATCTAAAATGTGCTCTGATACCAACTATAAGGACTCAGCCTTAAACATTACATAATCTAGTAAATTAATTTAGAATTAACCTTTTACATTACCAATGATATTTTTAATTTATATTTTTGGATAGTTAAGACACAATTCATACATATCAAACCACATTAATATAAATTGGGTACAACTAAAACAATACCCATTTTTTTATAATATAAAAGATTTTATAAAAAACATGAGATATTTTCATGAAATTTTTTCACAATATTCATCTTGGCTTCTAATTTTATCTTACCCATACTTAAGACCTGTGAAAAAAATTTAAAACTTGGTATGAGAAAAAAATTTCATTAATGTATATAAAAAGAATGAGAGAAACTGTTAGTACATGAATACTTATTAACATATGAAATCATCTTCACAAGGACATACTTCCCAACCATAAAGTATCATATACATACTTTGTGAAACATGAGATTTCCATAAAATATAAATAAAATCATAAGGGTATCTTGGAGAATTACTTACTTAATATTGTAATCATCATATCTACCTTATGATTTGTAACCCTCATGGCTACCTTACAATGTAACCCTCACGCCAACTTTATGGTGTAACCATTAGAGTTACACATAGAGTAACCATACGACCGACCTCCAACTTACACATACCCAAATGAATTGGAGGGAGATATAGGTCCCATCCTTCATCATAAAAAATTCCCAAGATTCAGAACATAATCATAAAACACAAATAATTTTATAAAAACATTGCTTTTGAATTTTTTTAAAAAAAAATTTAAAAGAGGATTTTTATAGAAAATACCCTTAGAAATATCATATAATTGAGGTAAAAATTAATAGAATGAAAGAGATATGTGTATAAACTATAAATCCTCATAATAAAACATTATATAATAAAAATTAATTTCACAAATAATATTATTACCATATAATCAATGAATTAGAAGGTTAACCCAAAGAATGGAAATTGGGTTAAGGATTCCCTTACCTAGGGTTCATCTTACTTAAAATGTGTTTAAACCACATGTATAATGGTAAAAATAGTATTATTAATAATTTAAAGAAACATATTCATGTTTATAAGACCTTATATTATCATTTTATAACATCATTCCTCCCATTTATAAATAATACTCTGTTCTTTCCATTGTTTCAGGTGCATTCTTTTCATGGTTTCCATGGTCAGTTCGTAATGGATTTTCTTGTCAAATGGAAGAAAAACTATATAAGTGGAATGAAATGATATTAATATGTTTCCAAAATATTAAATGGTACCACAAATCATTTTTTTCCATATATGATTATGAATCATTAGATAAAACATTAATGATATTCATTTAGATTATTTTGGTTGTTCTTCGATAATCACAACTAGTTTCGTTATATAACTTCATATTATATATATATGTTAATTAAAGAATATAAATGAGGTTATTTCATTAAAATTTAAATCTATTTAAACCATTAAAATGTATTTATAACTATATTTTAAGGAAGTAAATGAAATTGAAAACACATCATCCCCGATGTCGGTAAATTGACACATCATAGACCATGTTTTTATTTTAAGAATAAGAGGAAGATGAGAAGAAGTATGATGATGAATTTTTACATAAACATGATAAAATTACAGTATATATAAGTTACTGGATATTTTCATGCTTTCTGTATAAATTTATGTGAAGATATTATAAGAAAAGAAAAATAATAGAAAAGAAAATGAAAGAAAAATTGAAGAGCATTTTAACCTCTTGATCTCTTTTCCTTGAGATCCTCCTTAAGGAATTTGGTTTTGGCCTTTTGGTGAGACTAGAAGGTACTGAATATGGGAAAGATTATTTTGAATAGTATTGGGTATAATTTATAGAATTCTCAAATATTTTGAGGTGTGAGAGGAAGAGGGGGTGATGAGTGGTATTTATAGTGGAGGAGAGGAGGGTTTTCCATTATTTTAATCATTTTTTATTTTTTTGGGCTCAAGACTATGAATAGTATTTATTATTGTGACTAAAAATAGTAATTATTTCATTTGAGTTCAAAATAAGGGTTCTTAACGCATAATAACATCCTCCATGACTCAATAATTTATTTATTTATCTTATTTCGTAAATTATCGTATTTCATTATTCACAAAAAATTCAACTATTACAGAAAAATCCAAAAAATTCACCCAAAAACTTTCTTGATGTATTGAATTAAAAAATAAACTCCATTTTATCAAAATAATTTTCTAAAAGAGAATTTTAATTTTTAAATAAAATCATAATTTATTTGAAAAATAACAATTTTAAAACTACAACTGATTTTATAACACCTTAAAAAATTTAATCAAGGTCTCATAAAATTATATTATAACCATAATAAAACAAAAAAAATAATTTATAATTACATTTTTTGAAAATAATTTTCATTTAAATTATTAAATTAATCAAAAAATTGTAATTAAATATTTATGACTTATAAAAATACTAACACTTATAATATATCATATTATCATTTAAAAGATGACTAACTTTTATTTCTACATTCATGGGTGAGTTTACTATTCATTTGGATGTTTTATTATTCATAAGGGTCATATTAATATTCATAAGTCTAACATTACTATTCCTAAGGGTAAGTTTCTATTCACCAAAAATTAAGTTGATCCTATCAGACTCTAAATATCTTATAGATTGCAACCATGTATGTCCATTTTTTGAAATTCAAATCCTAGAAGAGAAAAAAATTAGATAAACAGCTTGGTTATAAGTATATATTTAAAACAAAGTGTTGTTTCATAGAGACTTAGTGTTTTATGCATTTCATTCTATATTAAATTTATTTGTAAATCCTTAGAGTGTTTCACCCATTTCCCTAGAGGATCAAGATATCACAACCTTCACATGTCCTTATGGAACCTTTTCCTATAAAATTATATCTTTGGGATTTTTCTATTCCCCATGTACATGTGCATCTGAAGTATATTTTCATATCATATTAAAGATTTATTAGATGTATTTCTTGACAAATTTACTATTTTGGGAAATTCTTTTGATCATTTCTAGGTAAATCTGAAAAAAAGCATTGAAAAAATACATTGAAAAGAATATTGTATTAACATTTGAAAAGTATTACCGTATGGTTGATAAAGGTATATTATTAGGACACATAATTTCATAATAATAAATATAGGTAGATAAATCTGAAGCTGAGGTGATAAATTATTTTTCATATCCCACTTTTCTAAGACATGTGAGATCTTTCTTAGGCTATGTGGGATTTTTTTGAAGATTTATCAAGGATTTTAGTATTATTTATCTTACTCTTTCTTGATTACTTAAAAATGAACCTAAATTTGATCTTAACGATAAATAAAAAGAAGCATTTGATGATCCAAAGTAAAGGTTGATTGCCCCACTGATAATGCAACCACCAAATTGCGAACACCCATTTAAGATACTTTATAGTACATTGAATGGATCTATGGGATAATCCCTCTCTAAAAGAATATAAAGAATACCATAAGTTATATCTTATGAGTTAGGGAAATTGGATTCTACTCATCTCAATTACAAAACCACTGAAAATGTGTTCCTCTTTTTGTTTCACTAGATAAATTTTGATCTTACTTGCTTGGAACTAAAGTAGTTTTATTTTCAAATCACTTAGTCCTTAGGTACTTGATAAAGAAGGATGATACCAAGACAAGTATTATAATTTAGATGATTCTTTTATAGGAGTTTAACAATGAAATAAAATAAAATAAGGGAATAAAAAAATATATGTCTATTAACCTTAGTAGACTACACATATAAAGAACTAACCTAGTTTGATTCATTACAAAATGGTATCAGAGCAAGTTTGTTAGTTGAAAGTTGGTGGTATACTAAATTTGGTATTGTTGAGGCTCAGGAGGTAGGAATGGGGGAGTTCCTAGATGTATCTTCTTTGTGTTGAACTTTAAGTTTTCATGGGTGATATGAGATATGTTTTGAGCCTGGTTATGGGTTGTTTATATGATATTTTGAAGTACTTCTCAGTCATCATTGATACCCAGGGTAATCCCAGGGGTTTTTTGAGTTTTTTTTTGGGTGAAATAGTGGGGTTTAAAGGAGGTGAATGGTTAGTACACATGGTTAGTATTAACCGTGTGTAGTTCATACAACCTTACCTGATAAATCTAGTGACACCCAAATAGTTGGCACACAATTAGTCAAATAATGTGGCCAAACTATGCATAGTGGGAAATACTTTGGATTTTGGAAGTTTTTCTAATTTTCTATTTGGATTTACTTGTGATTTTAGTTTTTATTTTTGATAGCGATGATGGTCATTTATTGTGGATATTTTTATGTGTTTTAGTTTTAATTATGCTTGATTAAGCTAGTTTTTTTTGTGTCTTGTAGATAATGCCTCCCAGAAGAACCTTTTCTTGGTATAGAGATGGTTATTTAGGGAATACCCTGTAGGAAAATCCCCCTATTGGTCTAACTTTGGTGGATTCATTTATTTGTATGATTCAGTCCTTGGGTCAAGTGGGTGGTCAATAGACACTTTAGACTATGGACCATGATCCTGAGTATTTGAGGAAAAATCCACCAGTGTTAGATGGCGAAAAGAGGAGTAATGATCCTGAGGAGTGGTTAGATAATATCGACTGGATATTTGAGTTCTTGAAGTCCCATGAGACCCTAAAAGTGGGATTCTACACATATTCACTATAAGGACCTAGTAGGAAGTTGTGGTAGTCAATGATGTTTTCTAGGAGGCATAAATATCTAACCTAGACAACTTTCAAGGTGGATTTTAATAAAAAAATATGCCTGGAAACCTTGAATGTGGTGAAGGATCGATAGTTCTTGAAGTTAGAGAAATGGGATCATTTGATGATGGGGGCATGCCTCTCATTTTACTAAATTGGTGCATGTTTCTCCATATCTCTTCACAAATGATTACCTAAAGGCTTGGTGTTTTGAGATGGGATTGACATCATAGGTAAGATCTATGATCATCATCCTTTTTCTACCAACTTATTCAGAGGTGTTTTATAAGGAATATATGCTAGAGGAAGATTTTACTAGAAAGATAGGTCTCAGTGGTGTACCTCTATTGGGTGGAAGCTTGAGTTATTTATCAAGGAATATGATGAAGTTAGATGAGTCTCAATAGGTTAATGGAAAGAGTGTTAAAAAATCATTGAGTTTGTATACTATGACTCTTTAAGGGTGTAAGAACATTATTTATTATCAATGTGGGAATAATGGGTACATTGAGACTCATTTCTTATAGACTCTAAGGATGTTCCACTGGTGTGGGTAGTGAAAATGTCTTCAGCACTTCTGTAAGTTGGCTTCATAGGGAAGTGGTGTGGGGTCCACTTTTTCTAAAAGAATTTGGTGAAGTTAGAGGATTATAAGGGTGTATGATATCATCTTCATGGTAAGGGGGGTTCTCACTGAGGGAAGAATATGTAGAGAAGGCCTGAGCTAATGTGTCTCCATGTAGTGGAAGTTATACTAGAGGACTCGGATTCTTGACCAGCCACTGTGAGAGATACAATGTTTATTTCTACTTCAATGGCATCGGTTTTTTATGTCAATGATTACCATTCCTTAATTTCATTGAAATTTATTGGTTCATTGGGCATGTGAGCTAATTTTACATCGTTTTTATAGATTTTATAACCTCGTTGGGTAGAGAGAAGGATTAGGGTTTTAAATGGCCTAAGTGATAGGTTTTGGTAATTGGAGTGGAAGTCATTTGAGAAATCCCTATTTTGGACCTGGATTTTTTAAATCTTATTATTATAATTGATTGGTTGACCAACATCAAGGTGCTAGTATACTATTATCATTTTAGGTTCTAAATACTTACTCCTGACGGGATCACTCATGTTTTTCATTGAGAGTGGGAACCATGATTATATAGGGAAGGACTAGTTGATTTAGATTTAGGGTTGATATCATGTCAATTTTCAAGGTTTTTTCTTGTTTCTATTGAATATTGTTTGGTGAGTGAGATTTTAGTGGTCTTTGAAAGGTTACCAAACTTGTTTATAGAGGTTTTTCAGGATTTATACCCTATTGAGAGGTCAAGTTCACTACAATATGCTCCTTGTGATGATCTTAATCTTATTACTATTTTATCATATGGATATAATTGAGATAAATGAGATAAAGGTTTAGTTAGAGGACCTTGAAGGTAAGGGTTTTATCCATTCCAGTGTGTCACCATGGGCTTCACCAATACTATTCACAAATAAGGAAGATGAGATCCTCTAACGTTGAATAGACTATCATGAGCTTAATAAGGTGACTGTGAAGAATAAATACTCATTGAATATAATTAATGAAATTTTTTATCATCTCAGGGAAGGAAGTTGGTTTTAAAATATCATTCAGATGTTTGGGTACCACCAATTGAGGGTCTGGGAAGAGGATGTTCTAAATACTACCTTTTGAAGTTGGTATGGACATTTTGAGTATTTGGTTACACTTTTTGGTATTACCAACGCTATAGAAATCTTCATGGAGTTGATGAACTGGATATTCCACCACTTTTTAGACTCCTTCATGGTCATGTTTTTAGAATACATTTTTGTGTATTCCAAGATGAAGGGGGAGCATGATAACCAACTAAAAGTTATTTTTAGTGTTTTAATAGAGAACTGTATATAGTCAAAATTTTATAAGTTCCAATTTTTGGATTCAAGAAGTGAATTTTTTGGCCACATGATACATTAATCACGAGTTTTAGTGGATATAGAGAATGTTTAAGCATTCATGTTTTAGGAGCTACCAAAGAATATGTTCTAAATCTACACTTTTCTACACTTTGATAGGTATTATATATGTTTCATTTGGGACTTTTCTTATATATCTTATCTTGTGATGTATTTGGCAAGAAAATAGATGAAGTTTGAGTGGGATGAGAAGTTCCATAGTAATTTTTAGAATATTAAGGCCTGTTTTTCATCCATAGTCATTTTCATTCTTCCCAAGACTGGAATATCTTAAGCTGTGTATTGTGGTAGTTCTACTATAGTTTGGTATGTTTGATGATGTAGGATGAACATGTGGTGTCCTATAGCTTGTAGAAGCTAATCCCACGTGAGAAGATTTATCCCACCCATGACCTGGAATTGGATACCATAATGCATGTGTTGAAGATGTGGTAGTATTACCTCTTCAATAAGCATTTTACAGTGTGTTATAATCATAAAATATTGAATTATATTTTCAACTAGAGGGAACTAAACCTTATATAGAGATTATGGGTTGAATATCTCAAGTCTTTTGATATCATAATTTCATATACACCCGATAAGGAGAATGTTGTCACTGAGGCATTGAGTAGGAAGCTTCCAGTGGGAGTTAGCAGATGAGTGGGGTATGATGAGTGTTTTTTACTGTTCTGAGGTTGGATTTAGAAAAGGATAGGGTGAAGGTATTCTTGGATAGTGTGTAGGTTACACCATCTTTTAGTGATTAGGTTAAGAGTGAGTAGTTATCCAAACCAGAGTGACAATAGATTAGCAGTGATTTAAAGGGTGGGGAGACCTCGAGTGATTGGTCTCAATATCCTATTGGTTCTCTCATCTTGAGAGAGTAGATAGTGATTACTTTGAGCTTGTATGAGGCATTTCATTCGACTTGGGTGATTCAAAATGAAGAAACCAAGATGTTCTACACCTTGATAGGCTGGTATTGGTGACTCCGGATGATATGTGGAGTGGTAGACTCTGTTTATAGATGGATAACCTACTAAAGGATCAAAGAATAACATTAATGGACATCTGGGCTGTTGTAGACACTTCCCATTCCACTATAGAAGTTGGATGATATCTCTATGGTTTTCATTATGAGGCTAATTCAAAATCAGAGCGGGAAAGATTCCATATGGTTGATTATTGATGGTCTAATGAAATCATCCCATATTTTACCATTAGGGGTTTGATTAAGGTGGAGTACCTCAGACGCTTTTATGTTCAAGAGGTTTTATGGCGTCATATAGTTCCCTCAAAAATAGTATTAGTCTGGGATTTCAATTTCACATATTGAATTTAGGAGGATCATCAAGAGTCATTTGAAACCCAACTGAAATTGATCATCACATATCATCTATAGACAAATAGTTAGTATGATCAAACCATCTAGACTCTTGAGGATATGTTTTGAGAATGTATAATTTTTTTTGAGGGTTCATGGGAAAGGAACCGACCATTGTTTGATTTTTACTATAACAAAATCTATTTATCATTGATCAGTATGGCCCTATTTGAGGCATTGTATGGATATTTGTTCCAATCTACATTTTATTGGGCTAAGGTGGGAGAGTATTCCTTGGTGTGATTGAGTCTCATCTAGGAGATAATCGAGATAGAGTGGATGATTCCAAAATAGTTAGTGAAATCTCATATTCACCAAAAGTCATATGATGACCATCGTTGTTTCCCATTAGAGTTTTAAATTGGTGAGGAGGTGTTTCTCTAGGTATCAGTTTGATTGGGTCATCGTCTCTTGGGATAGTATGTGAAGATGATTTCGTGTTATATAGGTACATTATATGTTGAAGAGAATCTTGGAAAAGTATCCTATCATTTGGTATTTTCACCATAGTTGATCCCAATCCATGACATATTCCATGCCTTCTTGTTGAAGAGATACCACCCAGACCCATCTCATGTATTCCAGTGAGAGGACTAGAGCTTGAGCTTGATGCCACTATTTTGGTCTATCATGTTCATATCATGGAATTTCAGGACAAGGTGCTCCATGGAATGTCGATCCCATTGGTATGTGTTCTTTGGATGTGTGGTGGTGATAGTAATGATACATGGTATTGAGAATCTATAGTGGGGGATACATAGCCTCACCTATTTTCTTCTTTGGATACTTGGGGACATTCTGAAGGTATAAAATGCCATGGTGGGGACTTTATGGCACTATTTGTGTCATTGGTACACATAATTTTAGTTTTATTTACCTTATTGGTTCTTTCTTGGAGTTCCCAGGTGATGAGGGTTGAAAATAGAGATTTTTGGGGATACATACCAAGGCGTATGATTAGCACACTATTTATCTAACCATGTGGCTAACCATGTGAGATAGATGCATGTGGTTACAACGCAGTTTCTCATAGTTTAGGAACATTTTTAAAAATTATGTGACACTAATTATTAACAATGTGACCCATTTGGGGGAAATATTACCCCCACATGGTTGACATATAGTTTTTTAAACCATGCTAACAAACTGAATACCCTGTCTAGGTCACTTAAAAAGTAGTAATTTACCATTTTTCCCTATTTATTTTACAACCCTTATCACTCATTTTTTCCCCTGTCATGTGAGTATCTTCTTCCTTGTCCTTAAATCTCTCCATATCCCTTTTTAGTGTTTTCTCTTGAGTTCTTGGTGATTTTTATTGATGTAATTCCAAATCCTCTAGGTTTTCTTCTTATTTCTCCCTTATTCTTGCTTGTTCTTTGATTTTTGTGGAAATGTTGATCCCTAGGGGTGATGTTGGAAATATATAGGGTATTTAATGTGGGTTTTGGTTTATTTTCTTTTATCTTAGGTGTGAAATTATATTTTCTACCTCTTCTGGGTGTTTCGATTTATATTGTTTAGATTTCAATTTTTTGATTTATGGTTGATTTTTATCCTATTTTTTGTGATTTATGGATTGATTTTACAATTTTATGGTTTAAAGTGGGTTTTCCAAAGGGTGTGTATTGTGTTCACATCAAGTGTTTGATAAAGTGGATCAAAAGGGATTTTATGGATCTAAATGGATTTCTAAAATGGTTTTGGAAATAGTTTTACCTTGTTGGAGGTGTTTTGATTAAATTGAAATGTTTGATTATGAACATGGATTATGATGTGGCTTTGTTTAATGAAGAACATATTTTTTTATTGTGTTTCATGGATTAGCTCATGGGTTAACTAGGTTTTGAATGAGGGATTGTTTGAGGAACCATGTGATCCTTTGGAGGGAAGACTGTGGAAGCTTCTATTTTGGTTTCCAAGGGACCGTGAGAGCCTTTGGGTTGGAATACCATAATAGCTTCCATGATTAGTTGTTGATAGACCATGTGAGCTCTTGGAGTTAGGCCCAAGGAAGACCATGAGAGATTCCTTTGTTGCTTAACCAGATAGAAAAATTATTAGAATCACTCATGATAGACCAGATGGTTATATTACTAGGTGTACACTACTTATATTGGGTTAGTTTATATGCTTTATGAATTTGATTAGTGCCATTTGATGTGATGAGATGTATGATTCCAATTCCAATTTATATGGTTATTTTATGATGATATTATGCTTTCCCATACTTGTCGGGTATTTTGAGCATATTTTGCCTTGTTTACTTGTTCATTTTTTTGATCCATATTGAGAAATGCTTTGGAAAACATGTTTTATTTGAAATTGATAACCAAATTAATTTCAAAGGTTTATTTTAAAGTATTATGTTTTCAAATTGGTTTAGTTTTAAATTTTTTTTTCAAACTATTTTATTGGTTTTCATGGGTAAAAGCCTTAAATAGATTCATGGTGGTATCCTACTGGTTTATGTGGCTCACAACCTCTATGGTTCTTTGGGTGTGTGTAGAATTTTTTTTCTAGGACATAGGTAAGGGTAAGAGAACTATTTACTTGGGGTCTCTTATTGATTACCATAATTCAAGTTTTGTAGATGAGACATGGTCTCATAGGAATTGTCTCATGTGGATATGTTTTTGGTATTTGTATCTGTTGGAATGTATGTATAAGCCTTGTTTGGTATTGTTACTCTTTATTTTGAGTTTTGGGCTTTGACCTGAGATGCCATGTATATTTCTTGTTATAGAATGTTTTGTATATTATGTGTGATATTGCTTATAGTATATTATTAGTATTTATTGCATACTCTGGACGTTCCTTTTTATGTTGTTGACTCAATTGATATTGGTGTGGCTAACCCATTTTATAGATTGGTCACATTTTTTACCAATGGTGAAACTGTTCCAAAGAGATAGTTGGTTATGCCTAGTATTTATTATTAGCCCATGGTGATCGAGAATTCACTTTGGACTATGAAGCAGGTTGGATCGGTTGATGGGTCTGGTCGACCCAGGTAAGTACATTATAACCAAACACTATTGAAGTAGATATTATAGATATATACCCACTAAATGATCATATAACTAAATAAAAACTCTAAATTATAGAAGGTGAAGTATCATGGTATGATAAGATAGTGAATTATATGGTCTTGTCTAAAGTACCTTCTCATCCTAACTCCCATAAATAGCACAAACTCAAGTCTGAATCTAGATTATATATTTTTGAGGATCCATTTATTTGAAAAAAAATTAATGACCAAGCCATAATAAGGTGATTGATAGTAAGTGAAATTGAATCTATTTTTGAATTTTATCACACACTTACTTATAAAGGCCACTTTATAACTTAATGAGTGATAATTTTTTTTAATATGTAATATATTCACCCAATTTGTTTAATTATTCTCATCAGTATTGTTAGAAGTATGAAAAATTTCATTTTTCTAGAAACATTTCAAAAAGAAAATAATTTAAAAAAACCATAATTTTTTTGTGAAATATCTTAATTATGGGGCATTAATATTATGGGAACCTTTACAATTTATTTTTTGAATTGTTACATTATTCTTTCTGTGGATTAGGTCTCAAAATGGGTGGAAGAAAAGGCCACCAAAACTAATGATTCAAATTTTTTTGTGTGATTTTTTAGGTATAATATTTTTTATAGGTTTTGAGTGCCAAGATCCATCATCAAAAACCAAGGGACTCACTTTTTAAATATAAGAATATAGGATATTCTTAAAATGTATGGGGGGAATCCCAAGACATTTATACCTTGCAATCCTCAAAAAATGGCCAAGTTGAAGTGTCCAACCAAAAAATTAAAAGTATTTTAGAGAAAATAGTTAAAACTAATAGAATTATTGTAGAAAAATATTAGAATACACCTTATTAGAATACTATAAAGCCTATAATATACTTATAGGTTTTATCCCATACCATTTGATTTATGTAAAAATAGTTCATCTATTAATGGAGTTGGATCACCAATCATAATGGGATATAACAGAGATAAATTTTGATTTGGAGAGTGTTAGAAAAGATAAGAAAATTTAGTTATAATAATTGGAAGAAATTAGAAGATTATATTTTTAAAATTACATAATTTACAAATATAGATCCCACACATAGACTTTTGCTTTACTTGACTAATCCAGGAAATGTGAGTTTCTTAGGAATACTTTGATTCCATGTTTTATATTTCAATGATAATGATATTAAATGATTAATATGGAAAATTTAATTATTGGAGTGAATCATGGATGTTAATTTGATGAATCATTATTTGAGGGAGTTAATTGATTCATGTAAACGAAATTTTCCTACCATTTTTCATTTTTAAATTTCTAAAAATCATGTGGTTTGATTTTTTTATTATTTCATTCCATTATTGATTGTCCAAAATTTTATGTTTCATTTCTTTGATAATTTATAGACCCAATTTTTCCAATTCAATATTGATAAATTTTTTTAGAGATCTTAGGTCATGCCACCTACTAGAACTTACATCGGGACATGTCAAATCTATGACTATACAAAGTCACATTTAATGTTATTTATGCATTTTTAATTATTTATCATTTAAAATTGAGTCCACCTTTTATATTAATCCATTTTTATCCCATAAAAACTGTAACAGCCCAAGATTTTATGAAAAATATTCTTTTTAATTTCACTAATGTCTTGTGTTGTACGCTACACCAAAAGGAGCTTGCACAACACGCATCCTTGACTTGCCTTGCATTACACGCAATCACGACCTTCCTCGATATCGTGTGTAGTACGCAATAACGAGTTTCACTAAACAACAATATGCTATTAAAATATTATTAAAACTAGCCATTATGAATAGTAATAACCACTTTTTGAAATTTTTTAAATTTTATTTTTCAAAATGGAATTCATTTTTGGATTCGTAATATCGAAATTAGCTTAGGGTAAAGTTTTGGTGATTTTCGGATAACTTTCATATTTTGATGAATAATGAAAAGTACTAAATTTTAATTAAAAACAACTTTTTCAATCGAAATAATTAATAGTGATAAATTATTAATTTTAGTGGTTTTAAAGTATATTTAGAATATATTTTTACAATTTAATACAATGATGGTCATTGGATGTAATTTCACATTTAAACCAGTTATAAACAAATTTCAATCTTTTGATAGTTATTATCTCTTAAAAACACACTATTTGTTTTGATGACGGGAATTAATTTTTAAATTAGTTAATGCAACTGATATGTTTTGAATTTGGTAAAATAAACATCATTTTTGAGTTCATAATATCAAATATATCTTAGGCCTAATTTTTGGTATTTTTATGAAAACTTTCAATTTTTGATGAATAGTGAAACCACTAAGTGGTAGTTAAAAAAACTGAATTGTTCATAAAACTTAATTTTACCGCTTCTGTGAGAGGAATTTCGAAAATCCGAGAGACATGGTTAATATCAGGGACTAAAATGTGGTTCAATGAGATGAAAATAATTTTTGGTGAATAGTAACTTTTTACCTTTTTTTACCACGGTTAAAAGTAAATAGGGTAATTAAGGGTAAAGATGATATTATTATTACCCTAACACATGTCCTAATTCTATTGGATAAGTGTAATTCGACCAAAAACAAACTTAGGAATAAAATATGACCATTTAGGCCCACTTGGATTAGATTAGGACATTTATTATTAATTTATTTAAAGAAGGGTTAAAAGAGTTAAAATCAAAGTTTATTTACTAAAACATTTTTAATATGGGGTTATACATAAGATAAATTCGACTATAAATATTAATTAGAAAGATAAAAAGATTTCCTACATAATGGTACTTTATTTGTAATTTTTAGACATTAAATAATTTAATTTATTTATGACACAATGATGATTCAGTAATTATCTTATTAATGAAATATTGACATAATTGATGTTATAAACACAAAAATAAATGTAATTTGAGACTTTTTATGAATTCCAATAATTTTCTAGGTTACTATGATATATTAGTGTTGATTTAATCAACTTGGTTCGAACATATAATTCTGTTATGACTTTCACAAAAATCATATATCAAATAGTGTCAAAATTGACACAAAATAGTTTTTAAATAAAATAAAATATTATTAATTGTTATTTTATTCCTAAAAATCTAAGGTTCGGCCAAATGACTTAGATAAGGATATATATATTAATAATAAACAACTTGGGGTTCGTTTGGCATGTTATAGTAAGTGTATTAATCATATAGTGTAAGAAAACAAAAAGTCACGGTAAAAGTTAAATTATTTAACTTAGAGATAAATCTAATTGATAAGGTTAAAATAATACCCTAAACTTGTCTAAATCCTATTGGATGATAGGATTTCGACCCATCCCCACTTTAGCTTCGAAATAAGACCCTTTGGAACCATTATAAACCGATTTTGACTTTAATATAAAATAATATTTTGAGATATTCCTAAGGTGCCCCTCTCCTCCCTTATAAAAGGACACCTCCTCCCCCTCCTCCTCACACCAATTTGAGCACTCAAGCTCGGCCAAACCCTGCCAAAATCTCTTCTCCACTTCCCTAGAAACATCCTAGAGGTTCTGGTCTTCCTCAAAGACCAATTTTAGTGCCCTAAGAGGAGGTCTCAAAGAGGCGCTTCAAAGAAGAGGTAATTACCGTTACCAATTCTTTCATCTTTATTTCTTCTTCCACTTCTTCTTCTTAGGTTGTTTCATTATGAAGTAATAACATCAGTATCACTCATATACTGATATGTTATTATAAGTATGAAACAACCCTATTTCACCATCTATCCATCCTACGGAAAAATAAATCACCGCGCGTGCGTACGTACGGAATACCGTCTCCACGCCGTGGTGTAATCTATTTTCCACCACCACCTTACATGGATGGGTATAATGGTGTAAAGAATAACTATACATAGTTATTACAACATAATATTGATTCTGATATATTGTATAATCCACTCCAATTCAATTCAATATTTATGGAAATGATATCATCGCTCGTGCGTACGTACAGACTACCGTCTCCACGACGCGATGAGATTCATTCTCCATGTTAACCATTTAAGAATGATTATAAAGTATATATAAGAAATAATAATGAAATATATGACATTATAAAGCTACTGGATATATGTATATATATATATATGTATGTCATCTACTTACTTCCATTCAAGACAATAAGGAAAGGAAAACAGCGTTCATGCGTACGTACGGACTACCATCTCCATGAACGGTGTTTTTCATTTAATTTATCTATCTATTATATATATATATATACTGAATATATATGATATATAAATCATATTTTATATTCTGGAAGTAAGTAAATCATGATATAAGTAATAATAATGTCAAGAACAATAAGTCAAATCACCTACGATAAATGAAATGATTTTACCCAAAACGCTTCTTTAACATGGAATTTACAAAAGAACGGGTAATATAAAGTCATAAGTGAACCATATATGATATCATAACAATGAATATGATTCTGTAATAAGTCAATGACATTATTTAAATCATTATACAGTGTAGGATCGAAATATAATATGAGATGCTCAATATACAAGAGGGGGGGTGAATTGTATACTTTAAAAATTCCTTTGGAACCTTTAAAGTTAGTTATGAATAACTAAAGTTTCCTTAAGAAAAGGAAAGGGCTAAGTTTAACAAAGTTAAACTAAGTAAATTCACAACACCTCTAACACCGAACTAAACTTAGAAAAGTAGGTTCCGGAAATATGGTTCCGGAGATTGAAACTTAACTAACAATTACAATATGAGATTCTACCTTAAAGCGTATAGAATCTTAATGAATCAGAGTAAGTAAGGAAGTATGAGAAAGTTATACTTTCCTTAAGATACAAATTACAGCGGAATACAAACAAGTAGTAAAACTACTAGTAACAAGATATAAGTCTTTTAACCCAAAGAGAAGGGTATCCAACAACCTTGGATAAAGGTCCCTTGATTTATACTTTCAAGCAAGTCTGTCTTACCCACACCAGGGTAAGCCCTCGATACGAAGATCGGAGTCTCTGTCTTGATATCCCCGCAAGCCCTCAACTTCAAGGTAGTTGGAAACCTCTGTCTTCCTCAGCAAGGAAGTCCTCGATCTTTAAGGTAGTCGGCACCTCTGTCTTCCTATCCCCGGAAGCCCTCGAATGTAATCACCAACATTCGGAGTCGCACGAAGCTTTGAGAGTTAATAAGAGCCTCTCTATCTAGAATTCACTTCAACAGCATGTAGGCACAAAACTCAGTCGTTTTTCCAACAGCACCGAGCTCTTTCAAATGAGCTCCTATTTATAGGTAAGGTCGGCTCCTTCTCCAACGGTCATATTTTCCTTAAAGTTCGGAGGGACCTGTACACGTGTCACTTAGACAACGGTTAGTTTATAACAAAACAGACGACATCGTTTTATAACAAAACAAGTTTAACAGAAAGTACGACATCGTTTTAAACTCTAACATAAAAGTTCGGAATAGAAACTTCGGAGTGAAGGTTCGGAGTGTATAAAATCAGAGTGTATAAAACAAAGATAATCAGATTCTGTTTAATAGGTGAATTCGGAATGAGAATTCGGAATAAGAATTCGTCATCAGAAATCGTAATGAGAATTCATCATCAGAATTCATAATGAGAATTCGTCATCAGAATTCGTAATGAGAATTCGTCATCAGAATTCGTAATGAGAATTCGTCATCAGAATTCGTAATGAGAATTCATCATCAGAATTCGTAATGAGAATTCGTCATCAGAATTCGTAATGAGAATTCTTCATCAGAATTCATAATGGGAATTTGGAATGAGATTTCTTCATTAGAATTCGTAATGAGAATTCTTCTTCAGAATTCGTAATGAGAATTCGGAATGGGATTTCTTCATTAGAATTTGTAATGAGAATTCTTCTTCAGAATTCGTATCCTGAATCTGGAATAGAACTTAGTCAGAATTCATATCTGGAATTCGGAATGAAACTTCCTTATAGTTCTTATCTAGAATCCGAATCCTAATACAGAATGCTTTAAATAAAAGTTTCAACGATTCCGAGAAAATGAATCCGAATCTCATACTTAAGAAAAATATGGATGAAAATATGATAAGGATAATTTTTCTTATAAAAGCGATTTTCCTTAAGAAAGAAATTTTCCTTATAAAAGCAATTTTCCTTAAGAAAGCAATTTTCCTTATAAAAGCAATTTTCCTTAAGAAAGCAATTTTCCTTAAAGATAAGGTGTTTGTGATTTTCAAAACAAGAAGGAATGGAAAAGTCATAAGGAAAACCTTATTGACTCAACAATCTCCCCCTTTTTGGAAAGCACAAACATCCTTACTAAAAAGCTATTCTAAGAAGAAAGAAACATATTAAAGCTTATCTCCCTTGGTTTAAGGATATATATAAACACGACTAACTCCCCCTTAGGCTTTGAAACTCTAAGGATCGTATTCATATTTCCAGAGTGATGTTTCATAAGAAGGTCTTCTTTAGAAAAAACTCCCCCTTAAACAAACTCTTATTAGAGTTCTTTTTTCCTTGGGTATTTTTTCTTTCTCCCCCTTTGATAAACTCTTATTAGAGTTCCTCTTTTTCTTAAGGATCTTTTCCTTCTCCCCCTTTGTGATTTTCAAAAAGAATTGGAGGGAATGGAAAAAAAAAATAACAAAGTACCTGAAATATTAGTAATGATAACAAAAGAGACAACAAGCACAACTTTCATTAAATTTTGTAATCTCAGCAACAACAAACAAATTACAACAAAAATATCGGATTAGATTATTTCGGATCTTTCTCCTTCAACATGATCCCCTTAAGAATAATTTTGATCTTCTTGAGATCTTTATGATCTTCTTCGGCTTGCTTCTCTAAGATCACTATTCTTGCAGATTGGGCTTCAATTATTTCTTCTTGAGCCTTCAACTTTTCTTCCTGAGCTTTCATTTTCTCTTCCTGAGCCTTCATCCTTACTTCAAAATCGATCTGATGATGCCTTTCAAATTTCCAATTATGAGAAACAGAATTCAACTTCCCATTCAGATCCCTGACTTCTTGGATCCAGAAGTTCTTTTCCTCTGTCAACTTTTCTTCAAAGGATGCATTCAGCTCATTAAACTTCTTGTCCTCGGTTTCAAAGTAATCCTTAACATTATCTTGAAACTCATCAAAAAGCCTCATCTCTTCCATAGTTTTCTTAGACCAGCTTGTCATCCTCTTGCAAGATCTTTTATGAGCTTCGTAACCAATAAAGAAGTTTTTGAACTGGGCTTCAATCTCAACACACTTATCCATAACCATGGATACTGAGTCTGTTTTCAGATTCAACGCATGTTGGAGCATCTGGCATCGTGAATCAATACTTGAGAAGGTCGGAATGGTTCCCACCAACTTCTTCAAAGACTGGACAACAAAATCATGCCCCAACGAAGATGACTCCGAATCTGAAATCTTGCTCGGAGAGTTTTCTTCCTCAATAAGCTCCAACTTTTTTTTCGAAGAACTACCAGCTTCCTTCCTCTTTCTTACTTCTGAGCTCGGAGTCTCGGTAAGAATTTTCTTTCCCTTATCTTTTTCCGGAATTGAAACCTGTTCCGGAGATCTCTTCTCACTATCAGATACTTGAACAATATTATCTTCCTCATCAGCAACTTCTATATTTTCCTTCTGAGCATCATCAAGTAAAAGATGTTCTTCTTCTCTCAGATAAGAAACTTCTTCTTCACCTTTCTCTTCTTCCATTGTCGGAGTAACAAGCTTCGAAGATTGAGCTTCAGAAGTTCGGAGCGACAAGTGTTCCGAAGGAGTTCCCTTGTATTCATCTACTTGTTTTAGCACATCTCCTGTCTCACCACTACCTTCAGCAGCCTCTTCAACTTGTTCCACTTGCTCTACTTCCTCAGAATTCTTAGCAACATTCTCTTCTGGAGCAACAAGATTTCTTCCTGGAGTCTCAGGTAGAGATTCCAGAGAGAAAGATCTCGGAACTGGAATTGTTGCTGAAACCATTTCGTTGAACTTCAACAACGCTTGGACTGCCTCAGCTTCTGACATTTTCTTCTTAAGTTTCTTTTCCTTAGCTTTTTTCTCAAGCTCATCAGCAGTTTTCTCCTTCAAAGCTTTAGCCTCTGCAGGATCCAATCCGAACTGCGGATCCCCTTCTTTCCTTGTTTCTTTATCTGCTCTCCACTTTGCAACAACCTCATCAGGATAGGTTTTCTTCTTCTTAGGCTTTGGAGGTGCGGAATGGTCTTCCTTGGACTTGGGTTCCTCGGCTTCGACTACCACTTCTTTTAGCTTTCTCTTCCTTACTGGCTTAGATGATTCCGGATCAGCAAATTTCGGAGCCACTTCTTCTTGAGGAGGTAGATCAATAAACATACCAGACTTCTTTTCAAAAGCTACATTCATTCTTTTAAGAGTGCCATCGCTGACCAGCATGATCTTACACACCCTTGGTTTAGAACTGCAAGCTACCTTGAAAGATTCTAGGCACCGAACTATGAGCTTTGATAATATTGCTGGGTACATTAAGATCTGAGCTCTGAGATTTCCCTTCTTCAAATTTTCATTATTAAGAAGAATATGCTTCATCAAGTTAAACTTTCTTAGATTTATTAGGAAATCTAAGATATATATCTCACTCTTCTTCAGGCTATCCTTATCACCTTTTCTCGGTACGATAAGCCCTTGCACCCATAACTCCAGAATCCGGAAGTTTGTAGATAGGCTTGCAATCTTCGGAGCCTTGTCATCATCCAATCCGAGAGTTTCTAAGGCCTTTTCCTTGTTGAAACTACCCATAGAGTCTGGAAATACGTGCGAAATAAACTCGGCTTCTCCTTCATAGGATAGCCCTACCAAGCTTGCAGCCTTGGTGTGAGAAAGTTTGTAAGTCTTACCATAAGACTTAAAAGAGAACTTCTCCCTATTATCTTCCTTGAAGAAAGCAACTGACTCATAAAACTCAACAAGCAAATCTGAGTACACTTCATATTGGTTCCCGGTTTTTGATACCGCAACGTCTTCCCAGCCATTCAACTTGATATTCTTTGAAATGATAGAATCGTAGTTGCTGAAAAAAGTCGGATGGACTAACCTTTCTCTGTAAACTAACCACTGAGAAATAGGCTTGGTTGAAGACATTTCTTGAGAAGCTAACTCCACATACATTCGGATCTGAAGTCTTCTGAGATATTCGGAACGGAGAAGACTGAAGTTCGGAATGGCCTTAAATCAGAGAGTCAGAGCTTCAGCACGCGAAAGCTTGAAACCGACGTGGGACTAGAATTTAGGTCCCCTTTATATAGGAAACAGGATGACGGTTCAAATTCCTCGGTTGATCTAATGGTTTAGAATGATCTGAGATCAAATCTGACGGTTGGGAGCTTGAATCCGATCTTTTTGAGGTTTTTATTAAAGTAAAGAATTAAGAAATCCAAAAACCGAAAACAAAATATAAGAAACTGCCAGCAAGTAAAATATGATTACGAAAACTTCAGTAAGGAAATCATACCTTTCAGATTAGCTTAGGAAAGTTATTCGTAATGGGTAATATAAAGACGACTACGAAAAAACTCAATACGGAAAACTAAATACGAAAAACTCAATACGAAAAAAAAACTTGGTACGAAAATCTGGTTATGAAAGAACCAGTACGAAAGTTGTCCATTCCGGAAATTTTCAATACGAATACTTTCATTCCAGAAGTATTCTGTACGAAAATATCCCTTCTGGAAAATGGTAGTTCCGGAAGTTCCATTCCGGAAATATTCGTTCCGAAAAGTTTGAAAACAAATTTTGAAAAACTTTGTTAAACAAACAATCAAATGTACTCCCCCTATGAAAAGGAGTTTATTACTGTAAGAAGATTTTTTTTTCAACAGAAAGTTAATTAAGAAAGATTACCTTACGGTTATCATTCCTAACTTCTGTTTGATATATTCAAATCTATCAGAAGGCAAAGATTTTGTGAAAATATCAGCAAGTTGATCTTGCGTTCCGATGAACTGAAGAATAATATCTCCTTTAAGTGTGTGATCCCTAAGAAAGTGATGCCTAATATCTATGTGTTTTGCACGGGAGTGATGTGCAGGGTTTTTACTTAGGGAAATGGCACTTGTGTTATCACACAAAATTTGAGTTTTGGTAAAACTCAAGCCATAGTCTGTGAGTGTGTGTTGCATCCACAACACTTGTGCACAACAACTTCCACCTACTACATATTCAGCTTCAGCAGTGGAGAGTGCTACAGAATGTTGTTTCTTGCAGGACCAAGAAACTAGAGAATCTCCTAAGAAATGACAAGTTCCAGATGTGCTTTTCCTATCCATTCTACATCCACCAAAGTCAGCATCAGAAAAACTTTTTAGAATAAAATCATTTCCAGAAGTATAAAATAATCCTAGATCCATGGTTCCCTTAAGGTAGCGAAAAATTCTTTTTACTGCCTTTAAGTGAGATTCCTTAGGATTGGATTGATATCTTGCACATAAGCATACTGAAAACATTAAGTCTGGTCGACTAGCTGTTAAGTAAAGTAGACTTCCAATCATACCTCTAAAAGATGTTTGATCTACTGGTTTCCCAGCTTCATCAAGATCTAAAGAGTTTGAGGTTCCAATGGGAGTACTTATACTTTTAGTGTTGTCATAACCATACTTTTTCAGAAGATCTTTAATATACTTATGTTGAGATATGTAGGTTCCTTCTGGTTTTTGAGAAATTTGAAAACCAAGGAAAAATGTTAACTCACCCATCATACTCATTTCAAACTCAGATTTCATTAGACTTGCAAAAGAGTCAGTCAAAGATTGCTGAGTTGAACCAAATATAATTTCATCAACATAAATTTGAACAATCAAAACATTTTTCTTATCTTTCTTTATAAAAAGAGTTGGATCTGCATTTCCCTTAATATAGTTATTTTGAAGCAAAAATCCAGTGAGTCTATCATACCATGCTCGTGGGGCTTGTTTAAGGCCATATAAAGATTTGGTAAGTCTAAAAACATGATCTGGATGTTTTGTATCTTCAAATCCAGGAGGTTTTTCAACAAAAACTTCCTCTTGAACATAACCGTTAAGAAAATCACATTTCACATCCATTTGATATAGTTTGAAATTAAAGAATACTGCAAAGGCAAGTAGAATACGGATAAATTCAAGTCTAGCTACTGGAGCATAGGTTTCTTCATAGTCTATTCCTTCTTGCTGATTATAGCCTTTAGCAACTAGTCTAGCTTTATTTCTAATAATGACTCCATTTTCATCACATTTATTTCTGAAAACCCATTTTACTCCAATAACAGAAGTTTCCTTAGGTCTTTCAACCAAGGTCCAGACTTTATTCCTTTCGAATTCATTTAGTTCATCTTGCATTGCTTTGATCCAATCATCATCACCTAAAGCTTCGTCAGTGCTTTTAGGCTCTAATTGGGAAAGAAATGCTCGATGTTCTACTTCATTTCTTAAGGAACATCTAGTCCTTACGGGTTGATTTACATCACCAATGATACTATCACTGGGATGATTCTTAAGAAACACCTGATTTGGGTTTTGTAAAACCTGTTCATCAACATAGGGTAGAAAGTCTTCTGGGGTAAATGTCTCAGAAGTATCTTCTAGAACAATTTCCTTATCAGAAGGTTCTTCTATCAAAGGTTGACAATCAGTTTTTGAAAACACATCCGAAGATGTAAGTTGAGATGGTTTAAAAACAAAAGGGTCTGATTCATCAAATTTTACATGTACTGTTTCTTCAACAGTACAATTATTTTTATTAAAAACTCTATAAGCCTTAGAGGTTGTGGAATAACCTAAGAAAATTCCTTCATCAGACTTTGGTGCGAATTTATGTAAGTTATCTTTAGTATTCAAAATGAATACTTTGCAACCAAAAACCTTGAAGTAGGAAAGTCTCGGTTTTCTATCATTCCATAACTCATAAAGAGTTTTATTAAGAAAAGGTCTAATCAAAACTCGATTTATAGTATAACAAGCAGTACTTACAGCTTCAACCCAGAAATGTCTAGCAATAGAATATTCACTCAACATGGTTCTAGTTATCTCTTGAAGAATTCTATTTCTTCTTTCAACTACACCATTCTGTTGAGGAGTTCTAGGTGCTGAAAAATTGTGAGTAATACCTTTCTTACTACAAAAAGTTTCAAAATCTGAATTTTGAAATTCTCCTCCATGATCACTATGAATAGTTTTCAATGGAAGGTTTTTCTCATTTTTAACTTGAGATCTAAAACTTTTGAAATAGGAAAAAGCTTCAGATTTCCTTGCTAGAAAATAGACCCAAGTAAATCTAGTGTAATCATCAACTAGAACAAACACATAGGATTTGCCTCCAATGCTTCCAGTTTGTGTTGGACCAAAAAGATCCATGTGCACTAACTGTAATGCAACGGTTGTTGAGACTTCACCGATTAACTTAAAACTAGATTTATGTTGCTTTCCATATTGACAAGGATCACAAACTTTAGAAGAATCAAATCTAAGCTCCGGTAGATCCTTAACTAGTTTCTTCTTAGAGAGTTTACATAGGTTTCTAAGATTACAGTGTCCTAATCTTCTATGCCATAACCAAGAATGATCTTCCATTGCACTTAGGCAAGGTAAATCTTGGCTTCTTAGGTCTTCCAAGTTTAAGGTGTAAACATTCTCTTGCCTATTGGCTGAGAGAATAAATTCTTCCTTGGAATTGTGAACTAAGCATTTATCATTCCTAAAATTCACAAGGTAAACTTCATCACATAACTGACTTATGATAATGAGGTTGTGCTTAAAACCTTTAACAAAAAGAACATTTGAAATCAAAGTTTTACCTAAAAGAACTATATTACCAATACCAACAATCTCTCCCTTAGCATTGTCTCCGAAAGTTACCTTTCCTCCTTTCGTTTTGATAATCTTTTCAAAGAAGCTTTTGTTACCAGTCATGTGCCGGGAACATCCACTATCCATGTACCATATATTGTTGCTGGTACTTTCTTTATTATCCTGAAATTAAGAACAAAGTTAGATTTTCAGAATCCAAACTTGTTTGGATCCGAGATTTCCAGACAATAAAATTTTAGGAACCCACATCTTTTTAGAAAAGTAAGCTTTGTGAAATCCTAGAGATTGGGTTTTGTTTAAGGAACAACTTTTTGCCCAGTGACCACCACATTGACACTTGGTACAAAATGGGGCACTTTGAGGAACAAAATAATTGTTACTGAAAACAGGTTTTGCATGGGTATAACCAAATCCGGATATATTTCTTAAAGGTCGTATTTGGGAATACATCTTATCAAAATTTTCTTTACCATGAGTAAAGTTTGATAAACACTTCTTTAAGGAAAAAATTTCGGACTTGAGTTTTACAACCAAGTTTTTATCCTCAAAATCATTAGTTTTGGAACTAGAGTTAGGCTCGAAAACATTTTTCTTAGAAATTGCTTTTTCTAATTCTTTAGAAAGTTTTTTCTTCTCAGAACTTACTTCCTCAAGATTTTTTGAAATATTTTCAAAATTAGCATTTTTCTTATCAAGATCTTTAGAAAGATCTGATATCTCTTTAGTAAGAATAGAATTCCTAGAATTTGCTTTATCAAGTTTCTTATTGAGTTTGGAATTCTCAATTTCAAGAAGTTCAGCAAACCTAGAGACTTCTTCAAAAGTAGGTAAAGTATTTTCCTCATCAGAAGATGATTCTTCATCAGAAGAGTTATAATACTTACTATCATTAGAATTTAAAGAAACATTGGTCAATGATTCAGCATTTCGTACCTTAGCCATAAGACAATGATTATCAATAGGTAATCTGGCTATGAGACCAAGATTCTTCTGTCCTGAAGATTCATAATCAGAAGATTCATCTGAAGAGTCACCACCACTGGCACTCCAGGTGTCATTAGCTTTCAGAACTTTCTTAGCTTTGGCTTTATAATACTTCTTTCTGTTCCTGTCTGAATGTCTTTCTTTTCTTTCTTTCTTTTTGAGCATAGGGCAATCTGGTCTAATATGTCCAGCTCTTTTACATTCATAACAAGTAACTTCTCCATCTTTCTTGTATTTCCTATCCTTCTTCTTATACTTGGATTGAAAGTTTCTCTGTCCAGCTATCTTGTTCATCCTTCGAGCAAGATTGGGTAATTCATTTTCTGAAACTTCACTCTCACTAGATTCGGATTGGAAAATGACTTTCTTCGATTTGGATCTAGTAACCCTCTCAGGAGTCTTAGCTTTCATCTGATTTGAAGTTGTAGTAAAAGCAACAATACCATTTCCATTCTTCTTCTTGATGTTGTCATCATCTCTCTTCATTCTTGTTTCATGTTGTAGAAGAGTTCCAAATAATTCATCAAGAGTAATTTGAGTAACCTTCCTGTTCTCATCTATTGCTGTTCTCTTGGATTCCCACTGATTGGACATAATGTCAATTATCTTGTCCACAAGAGCTTCATCATCTAAACCTTTTTCTCCCATAGATTGTAGACTGTTGACAATAGTCATAAATCTTTGTTGAACTTTACAGATAGGTTCTCCATAAGGAAAATTGAAGCCATGATATTCAGCTCTAAGCATTGCTCTTCTAGTCTCAATTACTTTAGAAGTCCCGAAGTGTGTAACCTCTAACTTCTTCCATATACAGTTAGCTGCTTCACAAGAAGAAATTTGGATATATATATTTCTAGTCATTGAACATAGTAAAGTATTGCGTACCTTATAGTTGAGTTGATATTCTTGCTTTTCCTGGTTAGTAAAGGTTCTGACTTCCTTGTCAGGAATTTTATAATCACCAGTAAGCATGACAAAGTTGTCTACACCAGTATTGATAACAAAAGTCTTCATACGATCTCTCCAGTATTCATAATCATTACCATCAAAGATAGGTGGTCTTGTAGGATTCAGATTGTCAATAGATCCAACATTAATTCCTGCCATACTAAAAATAACTTTGCACACAAACTTGTTAGTAGCAAAAGATTCGTAATAACAAAGTTCGGAATGAGAAAGTCCGGAATGAAAAAGTTCGGAAGGATAAAGTTGAGCAAGAAAAACTTGTATGTGAGTACAAGTATTTCAGTAACCGGCTCTGATACCAAATGTAAGATTGGTATAGAGTAAGAGGTTTCCAACCTTTGATACCAATTGTAGGATCGAAATATAATATGAGATGCTCAATATACAAGAGGGGGGTGAATTGTATACTTTAAAAATTCATTTGGAACCTTTAAATTTAGTTATGAATAACTAAAGTTTCCTTAAGAAAAGGAAAGGGCTAAGTTTAACAAAGTTAAACTAAGTAAATTCACAACACCTCTAACACCGAACTAAACTTAGAAAAGTAGGTTCCGGAAATATGGTTCCGGAGATTGAAACTTAACTAACAATTACAATATGAGATTCTACCTTAAAACGTATAGAATCTTAATGAATCAGAGTAAGTAAGGAAGTATGATAAAGTTATACTTTCCTTAAGATACAAATTGCAGCGGAATACAAACAAGTAGTAAAACTACTAGTAACAAGATATAAGTCTTTTAACCCAAAGAGAAGGGTATCCAACAACCTTGGATAAAGGTCCCTTGATTTATACTTTCAAGCAAGTATGTCTTACCCACACCAGGGTAAGCCCTCGATACGAAGATCGGAGTCTCTGTCTTTCTATCCCCGCAAGCCCTCAACTTCAAGGTAGTTGGCAACCTCTGTCTTCCTCAGCAAGGAAGTCGTCGATCTTTAAGGTAGTCGGCACCTCTGTCTTCCTATCCCCAGAAGCCCTTGAATGTAATCACCAACATTCGGAGTCGCACGAAGCTTTGAGAGTTAATAAGAGCCTCTCTCTCTAGAATTCACTTCAACAGCATGTAGGCACAAAACTCAGTCGTTTTTCCAACAGCACCGAGCTCTTTCAAATGAGCTCCTATTTATAGGTAAGGTCGACTCCTTCTCCAATGGTCATATTTTACTTAAAGTTCAGAGGGACCTGTACACGTGTCACTTAGACAACGGTTAGTTTATAACAAAACAGACGACATCGTTTTATAACAAAACAAGTTTAACAGAAAGTACGACATCGTTTTAAACTCTAACATAAAAGTTCGGAATAGAAACTTCGGAGTGAAGGTTCGGAGTGTATAAAATCAGAGTGTATAAAACAAAGATAATCAGATTCTGTTTAATAGGTGAATTCGGAATGAGAATTCGGAATAGGAATTCGTCATCAGAAATCGTAATGAGAATTCATCATCAGAATTCATAATGAGAATTCGTCATCAGAATTCGTAATGAGAATTCGTCATCAGAATTCGTAATGAGAATTCGTCATCAGAATTCGTAATGAGAATTCATCATCAGAATTCGTAATGAGAATTCGTCATCAGAATTCGTAATGAGAATTCTTCATCAGAATTCATAATGGGAATTCGGAATGAGATTTCTTCATTAGAATTCGTAATGAGAATTCTTCTTCAGAATTCGTAATGAGAATTCGGAATGGGATTTCTTCATTAGAATTCGTAATGAGAATTCTTCTTCAGAATTTGTATCCTGAATCTGGAATAGAGCTTAGTCAGAATTCATATCCGGAATTCGGAATGAAACTTCCTTATAGTTCTTATCCAGAATCCGAATCCTAAAACAGAATGCTTTAAATCAAAGTTTCAACGATTTCGAGAAAATGAATCCGAATCTCATACTTAAGAAAAATATGGATGAAAATATGATAAGGATAATTTTTCTTATAAAAGCGATTTTCCTTAAGAAAGAAATTTTCCTTATAAAAGCAATTTTCCTTAAGAAAGAAATTTTCCTTATAAAAGCAATTTTCCTTAAGAAAGCAATTTTCCTTAAAGATAAGGTGTTTTTGATTTTAAAAACAATAAGGAATGGAAAAGTCATAAGGAAAACCTTATTGACTCAACATACAGGAGGTTCGGACACATACGAAGCTAATCAGACCTAAGGTAAGGGAAAATATCACAATCTCATTTTTATCCGAGATTTACTTTGGCATTTACTAGGGTGTATTTTATCATCCAAATACATGTTTCCTCAATATGTAATATTATTTCCATTCACCTAAAATTGTTTAAATCTTATTTTACCCTTTTGTGAGTTTTTAGAAAAAGATATGAAATGAATCTTTTGTCGTTTTTTTTGTACGAGGTACTTTTTGACTTTTCCGACAAAAGTACGAAGAATGTTTTTTTAACTTATACGGCATGAATGGATTTTTAAAACATTATTGCCAAGAAACTTCCTTTACAAGTTTTCAAGTTTATTTTTAATCAACTTCTTTTATTTTAAAGTCGTATGACATGTTATGAAAGGAAAAATGTTTTTGAAGTAGAAAGGATATTTTCCTCAAGAATGGAGTTAAAGTATTTTATCAAAATTATTTTCCATCTAAGATAATAAAAGGGTTCGGTTTTTATCCCTATTATTACATTGGTTTGATTATGTTGTGATGGAAATATTTTTATGAATTCCTTTATCTTATATGAATTGTTTTATGATGTCATGATGTTTCATGAATCCCATTTTTGTTACATGTGTTATGCGATGATGTATGATTTATTATTATGTGGCACACATAAGAAAGGATTCATTATAAGATGGGTGGGACCTATATCTCCCTATAATGCATTGGGTAAAGATTTTATATCTCATGAGATAGACATGGATGGAATGGTAGGTTATACCGGTTCAGTGAAACAGGACTGAAACGAGGGTTACTCGATTCAGAAAGGGAGTTTGTCCGCTAAGATAGTCTTGGGAATGAGTCTTGACTAACAAGAAATGATTCTCTATGATTATGTGTTAATGCCACAAAGTTTCATGTTTTAAGTTATGATTATTTTGATTACATTTCACTACTATGATTTATCCCATGTTATGAAATTATGCTCTCTTTTGCAGGTTAAGATTTCCAAAAGTTATGTTCTTATGAATATGATGTGATTGATTTTTCTTTTGTATACCCTTACTGAGCATTTGAGCTCACCCTTTTATATTTTATTTTCCCCAGGATATAAAGAAAGGTTTTAGGTAAAAAAAAGGGGAAGATCTTTATGGGAGATATTGAAGATCTTTCACCACGATTAGAAGATTACGTTCCGAGTTTCCAAAGACACTAAACTATTACGATCCTTGTGTGTGTGTTTTTGTTATGTACTATGTATTCCGCAAATGTAATGTAATGTCCATGTACGTCAAGATACGGGTCTCTACAGTTGGTATCAGAGGAAAGGTTTATTCAACCTTTGGAAACTAGGACGCGAAAACGTTAGTTAGATCCCTAGAGATATTTCTAAGGTATATCTAGGGATGTATCTAAGGATAAGTATACGTATAGGATATAGTCCTAGTGTTGGGCGGAGAGTGATGGCAAGAGGGGGGGGGGGTGAATTGCCTTTTAAAAATAATTAAGAATTTAAAATCAAAGTTAAAAGTGCAGCGGAAATAAAAGAGGCAACACACAAAACTTGATAACGGAGTTCGGCTTATACCAAAGCCTACGTCTCCGCTCCCAACTCAACCGTTGAGAGATTTACTACCGCTTTCTTTTTAATGGTTTTAGCAAGAAACCCACTAGACTTTAATGTAGTCTAGAACCTATTACAGCTTGCTTTTAATGGTTGAGCAAGAACCCACTAGCCTTCTTACTGGTGAAGGCTAGATCACCTATGACTCAAGCCTTTTAAAGGGAAGGCTTGACTAACCTCTTCACACCTTGAAGGTGGTGTGAAAACCCAAGCAAAGATAAGATAAAAGAGATGGGGGTTTGTAGGAACAAACCCAAATTGATTCTCAAAAAGATAAATAATGAAAAACCGTAAAGTGGAGGAGTCTTGGGCGCCAATGGATTTATTGGAGTTGATGAAGGGCGCTCCCAAGCTTCTATGGTGGTGCTCCTTGATGGTGGAATTGAGTTGGAGCAAATAGGGATCCTTGAAGGAATGCACCGGAGGTTCGCCAAATGATGGAGAAATGTTCCCGTGGGCTTCCGTACATTTCCGGGGCTTCCTAGTCCTTTATTTGTAGAGGGGGAACCCTCATATGGCCTTTGGAGGTCTTCGGAGCCATTGGAGAGGCCTTCGGAGCCGTTGAGAGTCAAGTGGACAAGTCTGGTCAAAGCCCAACGGCTAGTTTGACTGGCTCCACCGGCTGACCGGTGCAGTGCCACCGGTTGGCCGGTGCTTTGAAAAAGGAGAGGCCTTCGGGCTCAGGCACCACCGGCTGGCCGGTGAGGAGGCCACCGGTTGTCCGGTGCTGAGACAGTAGTTATCCCTTCTGTCTGAGTTCCACCGGCTGGCCGGTGATGGGACACCGGTTGGCCAGTGGTCTGGACAGAGGGGATGCCTTCTGTCCAAGATCCATCGGCTGGCCGGTGGTCATCCACCGGTTGGCCGGTGGACTGAAAATCAATCCACTTTTTGTCCTTCTTGGCCCAATTCCTTTGCAACCTTTTGCCTATCAACACAAACACTTAAAACACGATTAGATAAATAAGAGAGTGATTGTGATCATGAAAATTAAACCACGAGGGGTACGAGAGGTACAACAATCTCCCCCTATTTTGATGATCACAATCACTAAAACAAGCAATGTAAAAGATTGAAATTAAAGGCATGATTTAAAGGATAAATTGAAAAGTAAAGCAAAGCATGAGAGAAATATTTCTCCCCCAATCAACCAAGAATTTCTCCCCCTTTGTGATTATCAAAATAGCACGGGGCATAAAACTTGATTGAGGGAAAGTTTTGAAAAACAAGAAAGCGTTTTTTAAACCAATTGAAATTTTTGAAATTTGAATTGAAAGTTTTGAATTGAAAGTTTTGAATTGAAGGTTTTGAAATTGAAAAAATTGAAAATTTTGAATTGAAAAACTCAAAAAGGTTAAAACGATCCTAACTCCCCCTAAATAAAAACAACAAATCACCGGGGAGAGGTTTTTGAAACCGAGACAAATTTTGGTCCGGTGAGACTCGCTAAAAGGTATTTTTCAATCCATACTTGTCTAGTGGTGGGTCTTCTCCTATGAAATTCATCATTAAATAAAATAGTTTTGGGCCTTCCATACCGGGCATTTTTGCAATTGCACTCATAAATTAAGTGCCCGGGTTTTTTGCAATAATTACAAAATTTAAATTGGGAGCTCCCCCTTACAAAAATAGTTGGAGCATGGGAAGAGGAAGCTTGCTTGGAATATCCAAGCCCTTCGGTGGTTCTAGATATGCGTTGGGAACCAAGTAATTTGGTCAAATTTTTTTCACCTTGGGTGAATTTGGCAAGGGATTCCTTTAAATCCTTGATTGTTGATTCCATAGAATCAACATCGGGAAGGTTTTGGACCTTGAGGGACAACTCTTCCTTCTCTTTGAGAAGTTGTTCCTTTTCGAAAGAAAGTTTTTTGAAATTCTTTTTTAAAGCAATAAATTTGGAAGAAAGTTCGTGAAAACCTTCCTCCAATTGATCTCTAGCATGTTGGAGATCCTCATAAGATAAATGATTAAAAGAATTTGAAGAACTAGAGGAAGAGGAGTCAGAAAAGGTTACCTCATGGAATGCCATTAGGCATTTTTTACCATTGTCACTTGAGGAGGAGGAGGATGAGGATGTGGAGCTATCACTCCATGTGGCCTTGAATGCCTTCTTCTTTTCCTTTTGCTTGGCCTTTTTCTTGTTGAGTGGACAATCGGGCTTGTAATGGCCTTTCTTGCCACACCCATAACATGTTACCTCGGGCTCGGATTTTTCGTTGGGTTGAGCCTTGCGGGATTTCTTCTTCTTGTGCTTCTTCATGAATTTGTGTATTTTGCGGGCAAGATTCTCCATTTCGGAATCGCCGCTTGAAGAGGAAGAAGACGAGGAGGATGAGCTTTCTTCTTTTTGAACTTTGAAGGTGATGTTCTTTGGAATTTTGATCGGTTTGCCTTCCTTTTCAGCTTGCCTCCTCATGGTGATCTCGTAGGTCATGAGGGATCCGATGAGCTCTTCGACCGGCATGTTCCTGATGTCTTTTGCTTCTTGGATTGCCGTGACTTTCGGTGCCCATGAGCTTGGTAAGATCCAAAGGATCTTCTTGACCATCATTTCTGCAGAAACATCATCTCCAAGAGATTTTCTACCATTGCAAACGTCAGTAAAATGAGTAAACATTTCAGAAATAGATTCGGATGGATGCATGGTAAAAGTCTCAAAATCTTGGCGATACATATCCAATCGAGTATCCTTGACTTTGTTGGTCCCCTCATGGGTAACTTCCAAAAGTTTCCCGATTTCATGAGATGAAGTGCATGTGGAAACTCGATTGAATTCATTACGATCAAGGCCGCAATGAAGAGCGTTCATGGCTTTGCCATCAAGCTCGAAATTTTTAATATCGGCTTGAGTCCATTTGGTTTCATCGGGAGAAGAGAGAGAGTAACCATGCATGACAATTTTATAAATAGGATAACCTATACTTCTAAGAAAAGTGGTCATGCGGGTTTTCCAATAGGTATAGTCGGTTCCATCAAAGAATGGAGCACGACCCAAAGAATAGCCTTCGGGGGCGAAAGAAGTTGAGGCCATCACAAAGGATCTTGAACTTGAAACCGGTGAAGGTATTACTCAAATTTTGCCTCTGATACCAATTGTTGGGCGGAGAGTGATGGCAAGAGGGGGGGGGGAATTGCCTTTTAAAAATAATTAAGAATTTAAAATCAAAGTTAAAAGTGCAGCGAAAATAAAAGAGGCAACACACAAAACTTGATAACGGAGTTCGGCTTATACCAAAGCCTACGTCTCCGCTCCCAACTCAACCGTTGAGAGATTTACTACCGCTTGCTTTTTAATGGTTTTAGCAAGAAACCCACTAGACTTTAAGGTAGTCTAGAACCTATTACAGCTTGCTTTTAATGGTTGAGCAAGAACCCACTAGCCTTCTTACAGGTGAAGGCTAGCTCACCTATGACTCAAGCCTTTTAAAGGGAAGGCTTGACTAACCTCTTCACACCTTGAAGGTGGTGTGAAAACCCAAGCAAAGAGAAGATAAAAGAGATGGGGGTTTGTAGGCACAAACCCAAATTGATGCTCAAAAAGATAAATAATGAAAAACCGTAAAGTGGAGAAGTCTTGGGCGCCAATGGATTGATTGGAGTTGATGAAGGGCGCTCCCAAGCTTCTATGGTGGTGCTCCTTGATGGTGGAATTGAGTTGGAGCAAATGGGGATCCTTGAAGGAATGCGCCGGAGGTTCGCCAAATGATGGAGAAATGTTCCCGTGGGCTTCCGTACATTTCCGGGGCTTCCTAGTCCTTTATTTATAGAGGGGGAACCCTCATATGGCCTTTGGAGGTCTTCGGAGCCGTTGGAGAGGCCTTCGGGGCCGTTGGGAGTCAAGTGGACAAGTCTGGTCAAAGCCCAACGGCTAGTTTGACTGGCTCCACCGGCTGACCGGTGCAGTGCCACCGGTTGGCCGGTGCTTTGAAAAAGGAGAGGCCTTCGGGCTCAGGCACCACCGGCTGGCCGGTGAGGAGGCCACCAGTTGGCCGGTGCTGAGACAGTAGCTATCCCTTGTCTGAGTTCCACCGGCTGGCCGGTGATGGGACACCGGTTGGCCGGTGGTCTGGACAGAGGGGATGCCTTCTGTCCAGGATCCATCGGCTGGCCGGTGGTCATCCACCGGTTGGCCGGTGGACTGAAAATCAGTCCACTTTTCGTCCTTCTTGGCCCAATTCCTTGGAAACCTTTTGCCTATCAACACAAACACTTAAAACACGATTAGATAAATAAGAGAGTGATTGTGATCATGAAAATTAAACCACGAGGGGTACGAGAGGTACAACACCTAGAACTATGGTAACGATATTAGATTAAACCAAAAATGTTAGATATTGATGTTACTCCCCCTTTATTATGATTTTTTCCTCTCACACTATTCTTTTTGGGTTTTAGAAAATGGCTGGAAACAAGATGATTCACGATAATGGAGGATATGATGGACAATGGAATGATATTCTTCATGAGCAACCAAATGAAATGGGATTTGGAAGTCCAAATATCATTATTATGCCGAATCAGCAATCTCACAATATGATCAATAAAGTAAAATTTGGTAAGTTTCCTGACTTGGCTAATAAGAGAAAGATGGAGTTTCATGATGATCATAGAGGAAAGAAAGTTCAATTTCTGAAATGTAAATCATGTGGAAAGAGGCATCAAGGAGAATGTTTCAAAGGAACTGGAAGATGCTTTGGGTGCGGAAAAGAAGGACACAAAGCCAGTAAGTGCAAAGGAAAAGGTTCAGTTAACACCAGGGATGAGGATAATGGTATTGCTACGACATCAACAATGGTTAAATGTTTTAAATGTGGAATGTACGGGCATTATGCAAACCAATTCCCTAAGGGAAAGTCTCATGAAGAGAATCAGTATGGTCGTATGGGTAGTATTTATGTTGATGATGATGAAGAGACTACAAATGATATGTGAGATGAAAGAATTGTTGAAGCTCGGTCAATGGTTTAAGAAGGTAGTGGAATGATTACATGTTTATCAAGTGTAATGTTGTATAAAGAATCTCATGGTACTATGGAATAAAGAGACATCTAAGGATTGATACATTTTTGTCTTTCCTTGAGTTTTGAAAGTGTGTGATTAATGCTACCAGTATCCATGAAAGGTTATTCAGATATTTTTGGAAATAAGATGATATGCGCATAATGAAGGGAAAACGAGAAAACGAAATGTTTAACAGTATTCATGAGCTCATGATTGATATAAGGACTAAGTGATATCATGGTTTGATTATAAAGAATTTTGAGGATTTTGGTATGTGGAAAGTGTTAACGTTTAACTGCATTCATGTTTTCACTAAGGTTCAATGGGTATTCGAGAGAATATATGATTAAGGACTTTGAATGTTTAGAATGTGACCAACAAGACATATCTTATGATATATGGGGATCAATGATGGTATTAAATCTCTGGTAATTGTTTTCACTATATTATGAGAGTGGACTGCAGTATTATGGGTAAGCCTAAAGATTGGAATGGATTATGTTGGACATAAGTTAGTATTGTTTAAGGATAGAAGTTTTTTTTCGATATTATTGATGGGATGTTATAGTAATATAGTTTTAGAAAAAGGACAACCTGCAGGACGGGAGACAGCCCATCGCGTCGGACAAGGCTGTGGGAATCGAACCCACAACCGAAATGCGACTGGCCTTTATCGCCTACCACTGGCCTACAGGAAGTCCCTGTTTAGTAGAAACTAGTTTTATTATATTAAGCAGTATGATATATGAAGTATAAGTCCATTTTAGGAACCATATATGATTAATCTCACTATAGAATGACTTATGTATATTTAATAACTTTTGCAAACCATTTGTTAAAGACAGATGGAATGACCCGTCATTCTATCACATGATCTGCTAACACTTCACGAATAACAAATTCAACTTCATTTATTTAAGAGATGAAGTGGAAATTGTTCAAGGCACGAACAACAGTGAGATTGTACCAAAATAAAGTAAGTATTTATTCTAATTCAAATTCTTCAACTTTAGGGAAACGATCTTGAAAACCAAAAATGTTGTCATAGTGCTCTTATATCTGATTAATCAGATGGTACCTTAGATCGTCACAAATTTATGGATTTGTGATTGTTGGCTTTTCCATAGCCATGTTCTCTACCACTCTCTATCAGAACATGATGGTTAGATTTTTCTTCCATATCCATATTTTCACCTATGTGGAAACCCAGTGATTAGTTTATTTGGGTAACCGTTACGTTTCATACTTTAGTTTTTAAAGATTGATTTTGGTATTCCTTTTTACGATGTGGGTTTCAATTAAAGAAACTTTTGAATAGTAAACCATTTATAACCCCGATGAATTTCGAGGGCGAAATTCATTTTAAGGGGGGTAGAATGTAACAGCCCAAGATTTTATGAAAAATATTCTTTTTAATTTCACTAATGTCTTGTGTTGTATGCTACACCAAAAGGAGCTTGCACAACACGCATCCTTGACTTGCCTTGCATTACACGCAATCACGACCTTCCTCGATATCGTGTGTAGTACGCAATAACGAGTTTCACTAAACAACAATATGCTATTAAAATATTATTAAAACTAGCCATTATGAATAGTAATAACCACTTTTTGAAATTTTGTAAATTTTATTTTTCAAAATGGAATTCATTTTTGGATTCGTAATATCGAAATTAGCTTAGGGTAAAATTTTGGTGATTTTCAGATAACTTTCATATTTTGATGAATAATGAAAAGTACTAAATTTTAATTAAAAACAACTTTTTCAATCGAAATAATTAATAGTGATAAATTATTAATTTTAGTGGTTTTAAAGTATATTTAGAATATATTTTTACAATTTAATACAATGATGGTCATTGGATGTAATTTCACTTTTAAACCAGTTATAAACAAGTTTCAATCTTTTGATAGTTATTATCTCTTAAAAACACGCTATTTGTTTTGATGACGGGAATTAATTTTTAAATTAGTTAATTCAACTGATATGTTTTGAATTTGGTAAAATAGACATCATTTTTGAGTTCATAATATCAAATATATCTTAGGCCTAATTTTTGGTATTTTTCTGAAAACTTTCAATTTTCGATGAATAGTGAAACCACTAAGTGGTAGTTAAAAAAACTGAATTGTTCATAAAACTTAATTTTACCGCTTCTGTGAGTGGAATTTCGAAAATCCGAGAGACACGGTTAATATCAAGGACTAAAATGTGGTTCAATGAGATGAAAATAATTTTTGGTGAATAGTAACTTTTTACTTTTTTTTACCACGGTTAAAAGTAAATAGGGTAATTAAGGGTAAAGATGATATTATTATTACCCTAACACATGTCCTAATTCTATTGGATAAGTGTAATTCGACCAAAAACAAACTTAGGAATAAAATATGACCATTTAGGCCCACTTGGATTAGATTAGGACATTTATTATTAATTTATTTAAAGAAGGGTTAAAAGTGTTAAAATCAAAGTCTATTTACTAAAACATTTTTAATATGGGGTTATACATAAGATAAATTAGACTATAAATATTCATTAGAAAGATAAAAAGATTTCCTACATAATGGTATTTTATTTTTAATTTTTATACATTAAATAATTTAATTTATTTATGACACAATGATGATGCAGTAATTATCTTATTAATGAAATATTGACATAATTGATGTTATAAACACAAAAATAAATGTAATTTGAGACTTTTTATGAATTCCACTAATTTTCTAGGTTACTATGATATATGATTGTTGATTTAATCAACTTGGTTTGAACATATAATTCTGTTATGACTTTCACAAAAATCATATATCAAATAGTGTCAAAATTGACACAAAATAGTTTTTAAATCAAATATTATATTATTAATTGTTATTTTATTCCTAAAAATCTAAGGTTCGGCCAAATGACTTATATAAGGATATATATATTAATAATAAACAACTTGGGGTTCTTTTGGCATGTTATAGTAAGTGTATTAATCATATAGTGTAAGAAAACAAAAAGTCACGGTAAAAGTTAAATTATTTAACTTAGAGTTAAATCTAATTGATAAGGTTAAAATAATACCCTAAACTTGTCTAAATCCTATTGGATGATATGATTTCGACCCATACCCACTTTAGATTCGAAATAAGACCCTTTGGAACCATTATATACCGATTTTGACTTTAATATAAAATAATATTTTGAGATATTCCTAAGGTGCCCCTCTCCTCCCTTATAAAAGGACACCTCCTCCCCCTCCTCCTCACACCAATTTGAGCACTCAAGCTCGGCCAACCCCTGCCAAAATCTCTTCTCCACTTCCCTAGAAACATCCTAGAGGTTCTGGTCTTCCTCAAAGACCAATTTTAGTTCCCTAAGAGGAGGTCTCAAAGAGGCGCTTCAAAGAAGAGGTAATTACCGTTACCAATTCTTTCATCTTTATTTCTTCTTCCAATTCTTCTTCTTAGGTTGTTTCATTATGAAGTAACAACATAAGTATCACTCATATACTGATATGTTATTATAAGTATGAAACAACCCTATTTCACCATCTATCCATCCTACGGAAAAAGAAATCACCGCGCGTGCGTACGTACGGAATACCGTCTCCACGCCGTGGTGTAATCTATTTTCCACCACCACCTTACATGGATGGGTATAATGGTGTAAAGAATAACTATAAATAGTTATTAAAACATAATATTGATTCTGATATATTGTATAATCCACTCCAATTCAATTCAATATTTATGGAAATGATATCATCGCTCGTGCGTACGTTCGGACTACCGTCTCCACGACGCGATGAGATTCATTCTCCATGTTAACCATTTAAGAATGATTATAAAGTATATATAAGAAATAATAATGAAATATATGACATTATAAAGCTACTGGATTTATGTATATATATATATGTATGTCATCTACTTACTTCCATTCAAGACAATAAGGAAAGGAAAACAGCGTTCATGCGTACGTACGGACTACCGTCTCCATGAACGGTGTTTTTCATTTCATTTATCTATCTATTATACATATATATACTGAATATATATGATATATAAATCATATTTTATATTCTGGAAGTAAGTAAATCATGATATAAGTAATAATAATGTCAAGAACAACAAGTCAAAACACCTACGATAAATGAAACGATTTGACCCAAAACGCTTCTTTAACATGGAATTTACAAAAGAACGGGTAATATAAAGTCATAAGTGAACCATATATGATATAATAACAATGAATATGATTCTGTAATAAGTCAATGACATTATTTAAATCATTATACAGGAGGTTCAGACACATACAAAACTAATCGGACCTAAGGTAAAGGAAAATATCACAATCTCATTTTTATCCGAGATTGTTTATACTTTGGCATTTACTGGGGTGTATTTTATCATCCAAATACATGTTTCCTAAATATTTAATATTATTTCCATTCACCTAAAATTGTTTAAATCTTATTTTACCCTTTGGTGAGTTTTTAGAAAAAGATATGAAAGGAATCTTTTGTCGTTTTTTTGTACGAGGTACTTTTTGACTTTTCCGACAAAAGTATGAAGAATGTTTTTTTAACTTATACGGCATGAATGGATTTTTAAAACATTATTTCCAAGAAACTTCCTTTAAAAGTTTTCAAGTTTATTTTTAATCAACTTCTTTTATTTTAAAGTCGTATGACATGTTATGAAAGGAAAAATGTTTTTGAAGTAGAAAGGATATTTTCCTCAAGAATGGAGTTAAAGTATTTTATCAAAATTATTTTCCATCTAAGATAATAAAAGGGTTCTGTTTTTATCCCTATTATTACATTGGTTTGATTATGTTGTGATGGAAATATTTTTATGAATTCCTTTATCTTATATGAATTGTTTTATGATGTCATGATGTTTCAAGAATCCCATTTTTGTTACATGTGTTATGCGATGATGTATGATTTATTATTATGTGGCACACATAAGAAAGGATTCATTATAAGATGGGTGGGACCTATATCTCCCTCCAATGCATTGGGTAAAGATTTTATATCTCATGATATAGACATGGCTGGAATGGTAGGTTATACCGGTTCAGTGAAACAGGACTGAAACGAGGGTTACTCGATTCAGAAAGGGAGTTTGTCCACTAAGATAGTCTTGGGAATGAGTCTTGACTAACAAGAAATGATTCTCTATGATTATGTGTGAATGCCACAAAGTTTCATGTTTTAAGTTATGATTATTTTGATTACATTTCACTACTATGATTTATCCCATGTTATGAAATTATGCTCTCTTTTGCAGGTTAAGATTTCCAAAAGTTATGTTCTTATGAATATGATGTGATTGATTTTTCTTTTGTATACCCTTACTGAGCATTTGAGCTCACCCTTTTATGTTTTATTTTCCCCAGGATATAAAGAAAGGTTTTAGGTAAAAAAAAAGGGGAAGATCTTTATGGGAGATATTGAAGATCTTTCACCACGATTAGAAGATTACGTTCCGAGTTTCCAAAGACACTAAACTATTACAATCCTTGTGTGTGTGTTTTTGTTATGTACTAAGTATTCCGCAAATTTAATGTAATGTCCATGGACGTCAAGATAAGGGTCTCTACAAAAGCCATGAATTTTTTTATTAGAAATAAGACACATTACATGCCAATTATATCTATTCCAACCCTCTTCTTAGTGTTTTTACTGATATTTTAAAGATAAATTATGGGGGTGAGGGAATTTATTTTTAATGTATTCACTACATTGTGAGGAATAAGCATGGGAGTGATTTTTTTTGGTATTGGAAAAAATTCATGCTTGTTCATTGTATCACATTCCTACCCCTCTTGAAAAAATAAAAAAGGAGAAAAAAGAAAAAATGGACCATAACTTGGGATAATCCAAAATAACCATTACTATATCTATGATTTTATCATATGGGGTTAGGTGGTTTATGTGATGTTAATTAAAAGAATATATTTCAAAAAAAGTAAAAAAAATCTATGAAAAAATTTGTTTTAAAAATATAAAAAATAAAGAAAATTTCATATGGTGAAAATCTTTCATTATACTTTCATTTTTCATAACCTTTACTTTTAGAATGGTAAGTGGTGTTGTCTCTTTTTTAAGAGAAAATGTTAATTTAACTTTTCTTTTGATATAATTATTTATGATTTAGAGATAAACCTCATATTTAAAACTTATTGTTTTGAACATAAATTCTTACCAACCTTAAGCCTCAGAGCTTTTAGTACCTTCATTGTAAAGTCCTCATGATTTAATGTGATTTTTTATTTAAAAATTGGATAATATAGAAACATTATAATATTATGTAAAGGTAAATGTCTTAAAGTTATGATAATAACTATAGTTTAAATGTTACCTTGAGTTATTGAAGAAAGAAATTAATTGAGTGGTAGATCATAATGTGGCATATATAATAATAAAAAAATGAAGAATCTTGAATATATAGAAGGAGAAGAATTATCATGTTACAGTGGGAAAAAGTAAAATACTTAGGTTTGATTAGACTCTTTAAAAATGTGATGTTTCTTTGATGTTTAATTTGTATCTTGAAATTTTAGTTTCCCATTGATAATCATTTTTTTCTTTGAAATTTAAATATTGTTAAGATTTTATTCCTCTTTAATTTATTGTTGAGATTCAATTCTTGAGTAAAATCACAATTCAAGTGTGGGGGTATTTGATTAAATTATTATTCATGAAAAATTTATAACATTCTTATAATGAATTTCAATTTTTTTAATTGTTTTTCCCATTTAAATAATCATTTTATTAAAATGTGGGTGATTTATATTTTATGATTAATTTTGGGAAAAATATGTGAAAATGTTGAATTTGGAAGATTTATTTGGTATTTTTTTATTACCCTTAAACATGGCCTATGAGATTCATAAGGGTAAAACTTTATCTACCTTTATATATAATATTTTTTCAGGAATTGTATATGGGTAACTAGTGGATTTTAAAAGATAGGAAAGGGTGAACCACAAATTTCAAGAACTGTGTAAAGGTAAGAAACATTGTGTAATGGTAATAGTTCTATTTTAGGTGATTCATAAAGGTAAGGTTTCCACTATGTAAAGGTAAGATAAGGCTATATAAGGGTAACCCATTTCTTTTATGTGTTGCATAAAGGTACCCTCGGTTTTTCAAGCACCGTGTAAAGGTAATAGGAGCATTACATAAAGGTAATAGGAGCAATGCATAAGGGTAACTCCATATTTCTATAGGTTACTTAAAGGTATAAACTCATTGCATAAAGGAAATATAATATTTTCATAAAGGAAATATAGTACTTCATAAAGGAACCCTAGGTTCTTCAAGTGATACATAAAGGTAGCATTGTTTTTCTTATGGTTATGTAAGGGTAAGATAGGTTCTACATAAGGGTCTCCAAACCACCACTTATACTTAATTTATGCCACTACTATGTCATATTCATTCCATAGATGAATAAAGGAGAGCTCAAAGCCACTGAAATTTTAATCTCATCTATGTCTCATGCCATCATTACATCATGTAATCCACTGAAGGTCGAACCAGAGATGGAGGATGTGTTGTGGGATAAGTTTCTATACTGTGATTTATAGTGTCATGAGTTTTAAGGAGATTTATGTTTTGATGTAGGGTTTTCACTAAACATTGTAGGTACCAAAAATAATAGTGGTGTGTTTTTTGAGGATGAAGAATATGTATTTGTGGAGGATATGACTACACCGTAGCCTTATAAAGGCCATGCAAAGGAGGAAATTATGTTCCACAAAGTTCCAAAACACACTATTGGGTTTTATCCAATAAAATTTTAAAAGATAGATGTCATCAAAAAATCCATGCAATAAAAAAGATATATTTAATAGAGAATTATCCATGTGGATACACATAGAAATTCAAAACTAGGATTGGGAGATCTAAATCAGAAGATAAAAGATATGACTTTGACTAGATTCAAAAAAATGAAACTTCAACAGACGATCAAGTAGATAGGATAGATTTCTACCTCTATAAATAGAAGGATACTTGGATAGAAACACACATAGGAAAGGGTTAGAGAAGGATTAGCTATAGTATTAACTTACTAATCTTTATTTTTACCCCCTTTTAATGTATTTTTATTTTAATATGTCTTCTACTTCTAAAGACTCCATTTTTTTCTTCGTTAATAGAGGGTATAAACATATAGTGATTAAAGAAGGGGAGGTGATACATTTTTGATACTTGAGTCTAGGAGTTTGATTTGTAATAATTTACCTACTTTTACTGTTAATGGTTTTCAATATTTTATTTCATAATTTGATATGAAAGTGAATGCGCTTTTGATTAAATCTAATTAATAATTATTTCATTGATTAAAAAATTATTTCATCCCTATGAATGGTTTTGGATCATATCAATTTATTGGTATAGAGTTAAGTGGGGAGTTTTTATTGATTACTAAACTCATGTAGAAGAGGTTGTGATCAAACTTGGTTGCTTGGAAATAACAATACTTGATTGGGTATTGCCTAAGTAAATCAATGGAGATTCATTATGGATTTTTCACATAGGAAGGAGAGTAGTGAAAAAAATGAAATTATTAATAATATTCTCATCATCATTAAACTTGATCAAGGGTGAGAATTGTAAGTGATTTTTAAACCTTTCATTAAATCAATTAATAAGGGAAATATATTTGTTTTAAAAATACTATGATAGAATTATGAATGGGAATCCAAACCTAAACCTGGCCATTTGTATCTCATATTTCTTTTTTAGAGTCCTTGTTTCATTATTAGCAAGTCCTAGAAATATTAATCTAATTTATTTATTTTTTCACCTGTGATAACTATATTAGAGAACTATTACTTTGAGATATCTTAGTTTACTACTACTACTACACCACTTAGGGGACTAATTTTATTTTTTTCACACCCCATGATAAGTATGCATCACATTATGACTTATACAAAACTAAATACCATTACAAAAAACTCCTAACATGATAATTTACTATATTTCTAAATATATAGAAAATAAAATTCTCAAAATGACCACATCCATAGAATGGTGTTCTCCTACTGGCTATTTTACATAAGGATGTTATAATCCCATTATGCCTTCCACTACACTTTTTTTGGGCCTCCCATGTTACATAAGTAATCTACCAAGTCAAAACACACTTTAATTTAGTTTGGATTACATCACTTCCTTGTTTCACTGTAAACATCAAACCACGACCACCTTAACCCCAAGTGAAATGACTTGCGTGAAACATCCACACTTTTGAGACTTCTACGATTTCAAATAAAAACAAAAACCTTTATAACTTCCTCCATGACATTAGTAGATTGACCATTTATCACAAGTATAATTATCCATTGAAATACCTTTGACCATGATTTAGTCAATATTTTCTCCCCATTTTTGAAACTCTATGCAATCTCAATCTCCATATAAGAAAACACTATATAGACCACGAAATGTACAATCATGGCTATTTCCAAAATTATGAATACTAAATTGAAACACCCACCAAAATTCCCATTGCATCTTTACAATGGTCATTTCTATATTCTCTAAGGAAAAACCAATATTCACAATGGGTAGCATGAAGTTTCAGTTAATGGAATGATGATCCTTTATTTACCAAAATTATTTTATTTATATACAAACAATTCAATCAACCTTTCAAATATTTATAAATTCAAAATTATACAAAAAATATGGCATACTTAAGAAAAAATTTCCATTGTTCATGTTTTCTCACAAATTAATACTTCTTCATTAGACCTACAATATTCATAAAATCTTATTATATTTTATTAATACTCCATACACATTCTTTGTTACTTATCTTGATAACTATCACCAAATCTATCAATAAAAATCCATTATCTTCAATTTCAATGAATGTTAATGATTATATGAATCTCTTTATATAATCATCCTTTAACATCCTCTAATGATTTTAAACTAATACAAATGAATTGTAACACAAAAACTTCATCGTCTAATTTCAAAATCCAACAATCTCAGTTATTGTCCAAAAATTCAACATACAAACCACCAATTGTAAAAGTTATTATGGTTGTATACCATCTAAAAGGAAATCATGATCAATGGTGGTATTTGATTCAAAATTATAAGAAGGAATATTAAATATAAAATATTGAATAGAAGTAATTTATGATTATATTATTTAATAAATAATTTACTAATGATAAAAAAATATGACATGGAAAGATAATTATTTAATTAAAGAAAAAATGAAGAGTAATATGTTGCAGAGTATGAGGATAACTTTAAAAGATTAGAAAGACATGTTGTAAAAAATGTACATAATCCATAAAGAAATATTGATATAATCTTTTATGGGTTTATGCTAATAATTTTATGGGTATTATTCTCTCAAACATTTTCTTGTTATGAGGAGATAATGACTCGTGCTAATAAGATAGAGAAGGAGTTACCTAAATTGTTTACATTCAAAGTGAAGCAAGAGAAAAACTAGGTAGATGAGTACCAATTTGGAAAGAATTTGGAAAAGGAGGAGGGAAGGGTATAATTTCCTACAAGAAATTATCATGGTATGAAAAAACTTAGGGTTTTCTTAAAGGGAATTTGATTTTTTATGAGTTTGGATATAAGGTATATCAAGCCCATGACTGCAAGAGAGGGAAAGAAGCCAAAAATATATAATACTTCAATTGCAATGATATGAGACGCTATTCCTATAAATGCCCAAAATATTATGGAAAACTACCCTAGAAGAAACTAAGGGAGAAATACCAAGTCTATTCTATCACCACAACAAGAGTTGAGTGTAACATTATAATATTTTACGATATATTTTCCTTGAATAAATATTGTGTTTGAGAGATTACTTCACATGAAACACTGAATTAAAATGAACTAAAAAAATTTACATAACTTTTGAATTGGAGGGTAAATATAGAGGTAACTAAATTATTAAATATAAGGATAAATAAAAGTAAATGTCATTTTTTAATACAAATGCATCAATAAAATTCAATTAGTATTGCTAAATAAAAAATAAAATCATTTTATGCATAAAATATATTTTCTTAAAAAACTCACCTTTAATGTGATATGAATTTTATTATATTATAGTAGTATAATGGGTTAAAAATAAAGTATTACTAATATATACAATAAAATAAGTTAATATACATCTAATAGTTATTACTAGGAAAGTATCTTAGAAGATACATGTTTCATAATTTTTTTGAACTTATATTAAAATTTATTTTTATCACTTTTAGAAATTGAAATGTATAAAATGATTTGAATATTTTTAATCATCATTTTAAAATTAGGTAATGAGATCAATTTTATTTCTAGTCATAAAATTAAGTTACCAAGATAAATATTAGTTACCATGATAAAATATTTATTTTTCAAGTAATAATAATTTTCTAAATATTTTTATTTTAAATTTAATTGAGTTATTTTAAAATAAATACTCTAATATAATTTGTAAACATATATAAAAATAAATTAACACTAATTTAATTGATAATTAATATTAAATAATATTAAGAACAATTAATGGTTAAAATGAATTTTTATACAAAAATAATTTTTCAACACATTATATGTTTTAATTTAAAAGTTAATTTTATAATTTTTAGAAATTGTGTTATATTAAATGGATTCCAAATTAAAATTAAGTACATCAAAATTTGATAAGAATGGTTATCTTATATTTTTAGTGATAAAATAATTACCGTGTATAGATTTTAATCAAGACTAAGAAGTGTTAAAATGGAAAATATAATGCAACACAAATTTTACTAAATGAATTTGACACTTACACATTATATAATACATTTTTTAGGTTTTAAATTCATACCTATAAGTATCTCCAACATTTATACACAAAACTCACCTAACTCTCATGCAATTCCAGTCTTACCCCTTACCTAACATTCTTTTCCAAATATTAGTCCCTCTTTTTCACTGATAAAAGGAGATCATTTCTACCCTTTTCAATACACACCCCTCATTAAAATTAAAATGAAACTATTCCCAATTTACTTCTTCTATGTACCCTATACAATTTTGGTATCCCCCATCCAGAAAAGATCCTCAATTCCTTCATTTACGAAGGATACTTCAAGAGAAGAACCAAATTCTCAATATAATTATTACTTACCCTTTAACTTCCTTTATTTATACTTATCATCCATTATCCTCCAAAACTATTCTAACCATATGTATAAAAATAAATTATTTCAAATAATATACTAAAATGTTATTATATTTATGGTCTAACCATTATATATTCCCCTCTCATTCAATAAAAAAATCAAAACATTGCTTATTGGCGTGTGCGGACTACGACCACCATGAACAACATGTTTCATTTTTTATCACCAACATAAAATCATGGTTCTATAAATTCATAAATTGAATTAAAAATTTAATTATTTCCTAATTTATATTTTGGAAATATAAATTGGGCATTCTATAAGTAATATTAACAATAAACGATCATTATAAAACTAACTGCATAAAACTAATGTACCAAGAGAAAAAATGTATCACCACAATACTTTACCATATTTTTCTTTAATAATAAATATTTTTTGATAGATTAGAAAACACACAATACTAAGTTATTTTGCAATGCACGCATCACCAGATTTAACCAAAACACAATTTAGTCACATTTTTCACAGTCAATTGAATTCTAACAATTAAAGAGAATTTATATAGTAAATTTATATGTTATATATAAAATAATTTTTTTACATTAATACTATATATTTTATAGTCATAATATAAGAACAAACCCATTATTACACATAAAAGCTATATTTTTATAAAGGCCTTTTTACCGCCTTTTAATAGAGAACTTATTTTAAATCCAAATTTTGGAACTTTGATAAATTTTATATGTAAAAGTAAACTTTATTTTTTAAAATTAGAACATAAACATTAGTTTATGGTTATTTTTGGTATTTTTATGAGAAGTTTAATTTTTTTAATGAATAGTGAAAAATATTGAATTTTAATTCAAAAATGATTTTTTTCTAATTAAATTATAAGGTTAAATTAAATGTTTTATTGGTTTTAAATATTAATTATATAAATTATACATATATTAATCCAATTTAGTTCATTTTAATCACTTTCACTTTGAAATTGGATATAATAACTTAGCAAAATTTTGAACGTTTTTTCTTTAAAACATTCATTATCATCTCGTCTGCGGGATTATATTAAAATTAATTTCTGCATATTCTATGATTTGAATTTTTAAAAATGTATTAAATATTTGTAATTATAATAATTTATAAATTATAATAATGTAAACTTAGTTTTTGACCAAAAATATTAGAAAAATTGATTAAAATTAATTAAAGTGTTTAAGAGGAAAATTAGCTTAATAAGGGACTAAACCTTAAACATAAGATCCAAAATGACCTAGAAACTTTTAAAAAAGAAATTTTATGGACATTTTTATACCCTATACTCCATTTTATTGGATTTGGAACATTATTGGAGACAATTTTCATAGAAAAAACATGGGTGGAATCTCCTTTTCAAAAATGTACAGGAATGCCACTCCTCCTCCACTATAAAAATGAAATCATCCCTCCCACTTAATCACAACTCTAAAGACATTTGAATAATAAATAATCTACTAAAATAATATTTCAACATCCCTAAACTCATCTTGTAAGCCCATTTTTGAGTATAAATCCATCCAATGAATCCATTTGGTGCAAACCAAAAGGAGTTACCAAAAAAAGAGGTAACATCCTTCCTCAAGCTCTTTTATTTTAATTTCCTTATCCACCCATTAAAATATTTTTATTCCATTATTATATAAAAAAATTATTATTCTAAATATATTTATATGTTTTTAGGTTAAGGGTGTTACCTACACTTATACACACTTCCATGTAATGGGTAACAAACTTAACGTTTATATATATGACGAACTACCGCCTCACGAAACGATGTCATTCATTTTTCATTTACCACCTATAATGGTTGAGAATTAGGATTTAAAACATGTTTATATATGATATACGTGATATTTATGTTGTATTAATATTTAGATAATTTTTATATGACACATACCTTAATGCTTCCCATTTTGTATAAATACGATAACATAATTTGTGTAAGCGTGGAATACCACCTCTTCAAAGTGGTTTGATTCGTTCACACTATACATGGAACATATAAAGGATGGTTTTAATAAACACATGTGACATATATGAACTATATATGATACTATAATTATAATATACATATATATCAGTTAATTTTATTCTTTTATTACGAAAAATAAATGAAAGTAGCATTCATTCTTACGTACGACCTACCGTCACCATGAACAATGCATTTCATTTCCTATCTCCAAATTTTATGGATTATTATAAATATATATATAATAAATATATATGATATTTAAATCATGTATTAAATTATTTATATTACGAAATAATCATCTAATTAATAGTAATAACAAATAAAAAGTCAAAAAATACTCGAGAAACTAGGCCATTAACACCCGAAATAGTGAAAATAATGAAAGATTACTGAAAAACTTGTAATAAGAAATTATAATAATATAATATATGATATAATAAATATTATTATGGTAATATTATAAGTTATTAACAGGTTTTAAACCACTATACATGAGTTAAAATTCCACACAAAAAAGGGAAGTATAAGGTAAGGGATTTTCAACTCACTTTTTGTTTTTATGAGAAAAATGTCATATTAACCACTTAATTATTTTGTGTGGTGTATCTAATACCTATTTTTATATATTATATCATTATTACTTTTATATTTTTTTTATTTAATTTTTTTTACTTTGAACTATCTCATCTAATGGGTTTTGACTTGAAAATTACCCAGTGATAAAAGTTATCTTTGCAGTATCACTTTATTTTATGATTTTTAACCTTATCTTGAAATATTATGATAATTTTATATTAAATGTAAAAATTATCATGAAATATATATTATTATTTCCTAAACCATATATTATTTTTACATATGGTTTTCACTTTGATAATTATTTGATTAGCTGAGGAATTATTGATAAATTTGTATCTTTTATTCAATATAGATATTTGATAAGGAACATTTTTCATGAATTAAATAGATTATTAAATATATGAGGAATTCTTGTGATTTTTAAAACACAGGTGGGAAATGGTTATAGATATCCCCTTGATGCATCGGTAGGCTCATGAGAGGAAACTGTTGGCAAAATTAGATGGGTTTTTACTCGATATGCTAAACCATTTTGTGAAAGGTCTTAACAGTAAAGGTACCATGTACCTAGGAAACATGAAGTAAAATAATTAATAATTTAACTAATTCATATTTAGTTATCATTTATCCATGAGATAATTTCTTTGACATTTTCTATGGATGTAGTTCATTCTTAGTTTATTGTTTAAATGACATATGTTTGAGTTATCTATCGTGCCATATTGATTATGCCTTATCAAGAAATTTATATAGAATGTGTACTCAATTATATACCTTTCCATGATATGTTTTCTCATTTATTAATTATTTCTTCTATTTTTTTAACACCCCAATCTTCCACGGTATGGTTCCTTTTTAAATAATTCAATAGCGTGCGATGTACGCAACACCGAGTTCAAGCACACCACAACCTATCAAACTAACCGTTTAAAAAGTGGTTATGAATAGTATTAATCAAATTTTAAATTTTATATACCCAATATAATTTTAACATTCATCATTTGTGTTTCTTATACATAATATAAGGACAAATTCAAATTTTTCAGATAAAAGAAGTATTTTTAAAAAAATGCAGTTTTCCGCCATTTAATGGAAAACCCTTTTTAAATATAATATTTGACACTTTTATATATTCAATTTGATGAAATTAAATTCTTATTTAGAATCAGGACATACAAATTTATTTTTAATTATTTTTTGGCACTTTTTTGATAACTTTCACATTTTGATGAATAGTGAAAAATAATAATTTTTAATTGAAAACAACATTTTTAATCGAAATAATTTATAGTGTTAAATTTTAAATTTAATAGGTTTTAAAGTATAATTAGATTATTTTTTATCATTTAATATAATTTAGATCATTGAAAGTAATTTCACATTTAAATTTAACATAAACACATGTCAATCTTTTGATAGTTTTTACTTCTTAAAAACTCACTTTCTAGTTTTGACAACGAGAATTAATTTTAAATTAATTACTGAAAATTATATGTTTTTAATTTGGAAAAATTTATTCCATATTTGAAATCATAAGGTCAAAATTGTGTAAATAGTGACCTTTTATTTTTTAACATTATGAATAGTAACTTCAGTAATTATTTTTATTTACCATGGTTAAAGGGTAAATCTGGTAAATAAGGGTAAAAAATAATTTTATAATAATATAAAACTACCCTAACATGTATCTTAATCCTATTGGATGATATATTTCTGACCATAGGTATCCTTGGTTTGATTTTGGGACCCCATGGAGCCACTTGGTTGTGATAATGACATGTTATAAGAATTAATTTAAAGTAAAGAGAAATATATCACAAACGTGTATCTTTTAATAAATAAATTTTAATATAAGGTTATATAACTGATCTATATGACTATAAATAGTAATTTGAAAGATAAAATTATTTCCTACATCATGGTAGTTTATTTATAATTTTTATACATTATATAAATATATTTATTTATGACACAATGATGATGTAGTGATTACCTTATTAATGAATTATTCAAATAAATGAATTTATAAATATTAACATAAATGTAATTTGAACATTTTGTTTCCATACACTAATTTTATGGATGAAATTGAAATATTAGGGATTATTTAATTCTAATGGTTTTAATGAATAAAGTTTCTATGACTTTAACAAAAATCAATTACTAAATAGTGTCAAAATTGACATAAATGAGTTTTAAAAAATATATTATTTTATTAAATTATATAAAAATACTAAAAATATAATATTAGGCCAAATGACATATATAATGTTAAAAATTTAATTAATTATCCACTTGAGGCTCTCTTTACATTTTATAGTAACTAAATTAACCCTATTGTATAAAAATACAAGAAGACACAGTAAGAGTTAAACATTTTAACTAAGGGTTAATTCCAAAAGATAAGGTTAATTTTATAACCTAAAATTGTCTAAAAATAATTTTTTGAGATTATTTAAACCCATACTCATCTTATCCTAGAAATAAATTACTTTGGATCTATTATAAACCTACAATAAATTTATAATAAATTAATATTGTAAGGTTTTCTTAAAGTGGACCTCACCTATCTTATAAAAGGTCACTTCTCCTTATCTTTAATTCATACCTCAAAATACTTTATTCTCTGCCAAAACCTGACCATTTAATCTCCCAACATCCCTCATATCATTATAGTGGCTAAAATTTGGGTATAAATCCATTCTAAGGAGTCCTTTTGTGCAAATAAAAAGGAGCCACCCAAAAAAAGGTAATTGTTTTACCACCTCTTTCAAAGTTCTTTTCTTCTTATAATTCCAATTTATCTATTGTTTCCATAGTAAAATAATAAATATAGTACCTTCATCATGATTAAATTTTATTATAATTATAGTATAACCATATTCCTCCTTTTACCCATCCTATGAAAAACAATATCACCATGCGTGCATACGTACGACTTACCATCTCCATGATGTGGTGTAAATTGTTTTTCATGTACACTTTACTTATATGGGTATAAAGATGAATATAATGAATGTAAATAATAAATATAACATGATATTTTTTTTATAAAGAATTCATATTTCATCCAATTCCATACTATTTAACCATTAAGTAAATGATATCGTCACTCGTGCGTACGTACGTCTTACCATCTCCACGACGCGATGAGACTCATCTTCCAATTTCAACATCCAAGAATGATTATAATAATAAATATTTTTAATAAGTATGAAATATATGACATAATAATTCTAATGTTATTAAAATATATATATATATATATATATATATATGTCATTCACTTCCATTCAATACGATAAGAAAACAGAAACAACGTTCATGCATATCTATGACCTACCGTCTCCATGAATAGTGTGTTCCATTTTATTTATCTATATATTATATATATTTATATACATAATTTATATGATATGTAAATCATATTTTAAATTATTCAAGAAAGTAAAGTATGATCTAAGTAATATGATTAAGAATAACAAGTCAAAACACGTACGATAAACAAATCCATTATTACCCAAAATGTTGCATTAACTTGGAATTGTTAATAAAGAGTTAATATAAAGTCATAATAGAATAATATATGATATAATAAATATTTTTTTTATTTTTATTTAAGTTAATAATATGATTAAAATATTATACAAGAGTTTTGGACACGTACGGAGAGTACCAAACCTAAGGTAAGGGTTAATTCATCAATCTCATTATTATCCGAGATTGTTTATGTGTAAGTATTTATTGGGAAATATTTATTATCCATGTCCATGTTTCATAAAAATGTTTTCAAAAAGAATATTTTAAGGTTTTATGGAAGGTTCTCTTTAACTAGATCATCATTTTAAATCTTTAAAAGATTTATTTTTCTAAATATTTTTAATTAATGTCCATGTTTTCAAAATGAGTTTAAGGTTTTTTTATACGGAAATGATTGTTTTAAAATGTTAATTTATTTCAAAAGTTTCAAAGTGTTATGGGATACTTTGATTCAAAAATCTCTTTTAAATGATTTCTTTTATAAATTGTGTGACTTTTACATTATTTCAAGAAAAAAGGGATATTTCTCTCAAAGAGTTTTACTGATTATTTTCATCTATGTCAACATTTTATATTAGATATTATTATTGATTGAGGTTGAATTATTATAATAAAAACTTATATATTTTATTGAATGAGTTATGATATGTTTTACTTTGGATGTGCTATTTTTATACAATTCATGGTTTATGGTTAAAGCATTGATATTTTGTATGCTAGTTTTAATATGAATGATTATGTTATGTTTCACCCTTTTCATATGAGGAATGCATTGAACTCAGTAAGTGATGGGCGGGGCCTGCTATATCCCATCGATGCATCATTAGGTCTCATGAGACAAACTAGTGTCTTGGCACAAGGCATTGACATAATATTTGTGAATTGTCTTGGCACAAGGCCTTGACGTAGTGGTTATGATGTCTGACATTATGCATTACCTCGTTATGATATTATTTATTGATTTTACATGTGATTATTCGACTAGTAAAATATACATGTGAATGTTTAAATGGAATTATTTGATTTATTATTACCACATTATTATGAAGATAATGTTTTAAAAGTCTTGTGTTTTAGTTTTGTACGTGGCCTTAAAATTTTATGCTTAATTGTGATAGCTTCCGCTATATTTTTTATCCTTTCTGAGCATTTGAGATCACCTCTTTCTTATGTTTTATTTTCCAATGATTCAAAGAAGAATTTTATGATTGATATGTTGTGTTATACTTGGAAAATAATGTAATTATAAAAGGATTATCTATGATATGTTTTATATTATAAATTGTAATGTAAAGTTCTTGTATGTAATCTATTTTCCAATACTGCTAAACTGGTCAGTCCTTCCGGACTTGATTCCTTGTAATCATGAAAATGTATTAAAATAATACACTGGATCTGGGCTTCTAGGGTCAGGGAATTATATTTGGTATTATAGAAATTTTAGAAACAACCTTGGAAATATATTTGGAAAATTTAGATTATGGATCACAATCCTAAGATATAATTTGAGGATAAGTATAAAAGAACCCCCTATAATTTTGGTAAAGATCATGGATAACCTAGTATTAAACCTAAGATGTTATAGATTGAAAGTACCTTCCCTTGATTATGTGGTTTTATTCAATGAGATATGTTTCTCACCCCATGCTTTTTGGTCTTAGTTAATGGAGTAAACCATAATTAATTGGATTAACATTGAGTTTGATTGAAAATATGGTTATTTTGAGCAAAAAAATTAGCTAATGATTGGAGAGAAATATATTATGATTATGGAGAATCAGTTATCACAATATATGATTAACAATGTGATCTTTTATGGCTTTCCTAACACATTGCCTTAGAGGAAGATGAACATTTATGAATTTTCAAATTTGAAGAAGCATAGAGGAAAGAATATTCAGCTTCCTACATGTCAAGAGGAGGGGAAAAACCTTGATTAATACCCCAAATGGAGGGGAAGATGTTATCTTAGTAGGAAAAGGGTTCATAGAGTTACCAATTGTTATGGGGTTCAATTTCTAATCTGTGTAAATCATGGGCATTACCCTACTCAATGCCCATACATAATAATCTATATCTAAACCAAGGAAGGACTTATTCCATGCCAACCATTAAATAGGAAGGATTTATGTATTTATGTATTTGGATCCAAGAATTATGAATAAGAAGATTATATAAGTATTATTCAGTTTATGTTTTTCACTAAGGAATTTCAAGAATATTTTGAATAGTTACAATGGACAATAAAATTTATTTAAGGGTAAGATTATATTTTGAGAACATATGATTAAGGTAAATATAACCCTTAATATGTTCCTTATGTTAAGATAATATTGTTTGGATAAAGATATTTTGGATTTGAATAAGTAAATTGGATGATTCTAGTTTCTTGAGAACTAATTTTATATTTTCGACAAGAGGGTTATGTTATCATGGATGAAGTGAAAAAAAAATCAGGACATAAAGAATAATCCACTATGTTTTAGAACAAGGAAACATGAATGTTTTCAATAAGGATATTTGATGATTTATGTTATTACTGTGACTCAAGAGAATACATGATGAAGGGGTTCACATGTTTGGAATGTGACAACCAAGAACTGCCCTATGAGATATGGGAGATAAATGCTATGCCGATCTGGTTCACATCTTTCTAAAGTTGTAGATTTTTAGTTTTTGGAAGGATTGTAAGGTTCCATTTATGGATAATATAATTTATACTCCAGCTGACGTTTTTTTTATTAATGTATTATCTCACTATAGGTGGACTTATGTATATGTGATAACCCATGCTAACTTTTTTTTGAGATAGATGGAATCACCTATCATTATATTTATGAATTTCATGATCATCCAACACTTCATAAATGACAAATTCAACTTCATTTCCATGAATAAGAGATGAAGTGGAAATTGTTCAAGGCATGACCAATTATGAGATTCTATTGAAATAAAGTAATAATTTCTTATAATGTTCTTCAACTTTAGGTAAAGGATCTTGAAAACCAAAAATGTTTCCCTAGTACTTTCTTTTGTGATGAATCAAATTGCCCCTTGGATTATCCCAGATATATGCCTTTCAGATTGTTAAATTTCTCCTAATAATATTCTCTATCACTATCCATTATAACTTTATTGTTATATTTTTCTTTCATATCCATGTTTTCTTATATAGAACACTAGTATGTGTTATATCTAGTAACCTTCATACATACCTTCCTTTATTTTAAAATAGTGGCTTCATTAATCCATTTTTCAATGTGGTGTTTCAACTACGTTATTTTAAAATGTCAGACCCCTAGTTTTTAATCCTGGGCTTAAATTTAGAGGACACAATTTTTTGAAGTAGGGGATAATATAACACCCCAATCTTCTACAGTACACTTCATTTTTAAATAATTCAATAGCATGCGATGTACGCAACACAGAGTTCAAGTGCACCATGACCTATCAAACTAGTTATTTAAAAATCGGTTATGGATAGTATTAGTCAAATTTTTTATTTTATATATCCTATATAATTTTAACATTCATATTTTTTATTTCATAGACATAATATAAGGACAAATTAAATTTTTCATATAAAAGAAGTATTTTTTTAAATGTTGTTTTTCCGCCTTTTAATGGAGAAACCTTTTTAAATCCAATATTTGAAATTTTATATATTCAATTTTATGAAATGAAATTATTCTTTATAACCTAGGCATATTTATTTTGGATGAAGTTTTGGTACTTTTCTGATAACTTTCATATTTTGATGAATAGTGAAAATACTAAATTTTAATTGAAAAAAACTTTTTACGTGAAATAATTTATATTGTTAAATTATAAATTTGAGTAATTTTAAAGTAAAATTAGATTATATTTTTATCATTTAATATAATTTAGGTCATTTTAAGTAATTACATATTAAAATTGAACATAAACACTTGTCATTTTTTTGATATTTTTTACTTCCTAAAAACCCGCTTTCTGGTTTTGACAATGGGAATTAATTTTAAATTAATTACTAAAATTATATGTTTTGAATTTGAAAAAATGGATTCAATACTTATAATCATATGGTTCAAATAGTGTAAATATGTATCTTTTATTTTTGGATATTATGATAGTAACTAGTAATTATTTTTATTTACAATGGTTAAAGGGTAAATCATGTAAAGAAGGGTAAAAAATAATATTATAATAATATAAAACTACAGTAACACATGTCCTAATCCCATTGGATGATATATTTATGACCATTGGAATCCTTGGGTATATTTTGGGACCCCATGGAGCCACTTGGGTGTGATAATGACATGTTATAAGAATTAATTTAAATTAAAGAGAAATATAACATAAACATGTATCTTTTAATAAATCAATTTTAATATAGGGTTATATAACTGATATATATGACTATAAATATTAATTTTAAATATAAAATGATTTAAAACATCATGGTAGTTTATTTTTAATTTTTATACATTAGTTAAATATATTTATTTATGACACAATGATGATGCAATGATTACCTTATTAATGAATTATCCAAATAAATGAATTTATAAATTTTAAAATAAATGTAATTTGAACATTTTGAGGCCATCCAATAATTTTATGGATGAAATTGATATACTATGGATGAATTAATTCATTTTTTAAAAGGAATCAAGTTGTTATGACTTTATCAAAAATCAATTACTAAATAGTGTCAAAATGGACATAAATGAGTTTTTAAAACAAATATTATTTTATTAAATGATATAAAAATAATAAAAATCTAATATTTAGAAAAATGAATTATATAATGTTACTAATATCATTAATTAACCACTTTATATTCTATTAGAATTTTATAGTAACTAAATTAACCCTATATTATAAAAATACAAGAAGACATGGTAAGATTTAAACTGTTTAACTAAGGGTTAATCCCAAATGATAAGGTTAATTTAATAAACTAAACTTATCTAAAAATCATTGGATGAGAGGATTTATACCCATAATCATATTATTCACTAAATAAATTACTTTATAGCTATTATAAACTGAAAATAAATTTATAATAAATTAATATTTAAAGCTTTTCCTAAAGTTCCCCTCACCTCTCTTATATAAGGGCACTTCTCCTTCTCTTTAATTCACACATCCAAATCCATTTTGATCGGAAATATCCTACCCATTTCCTCTCCTAAAATACCTCTTATAATTATAGAGGCTAAAACTTGGTTATAAATCCATCATAAGGAGTCCTTTTGTGAAAATTAAAAGGAGACACCCAAAAAGAGGTAAGTGTTTTATCACCTCTTTCAAAGTTCTTTTCTTCTTATACTTCCTCTTTATCTATTATTAACATACTAGAATAATAAATCCAGTACCTTACACATACTTATATGTTATTAGAATTATGGGACACCCATATTCCTATTTTTACCCATCTAATGAAAAACAATATCACCATGCGTGCCTACGCATGACTTACTATCTCCATGTTGTGGTGTAAATTGTTTTTCATGTACACTTTATTTATCTAGGTATAACGATGAATATAATGGATTTAAATAAAAAATATAACATGATATTTTTCTGAAAAATTCATATTCCATCAAATTCCATACCATTTAACCATTAAGGAAATGATATCGTCCCTCGTGCGTACTTACGGCTTACCATCTCCATGATGCGATGAGACTCATCTTCCACGTTCACCATCCAAGAATGATTATAATAATAAATATTATTAATAATTATGAAATATATGACATAATAATTCTACCGGTATGATATATATATATATATATATATATATATCATTCACTTACTTCCATTCAATACGATAAGAAAATGAAAACAGCGTTCATGCGTATGTACGACCTACCATATCCATGAATGGTGTGTTCCATTTTATGACAAATAACCTTGATTTAATAGAGAAACTTATTACGCATAGATAATATCCTATGTCTTATCTCTTTATAGAAAATAATCCCCCATATTTTAGTGGGACTACTAATAAAATTGTAGTTGAGCAATGCATTAAGTATCTGGATATGATATTTGTGGCCTTTAGTTATAGTTAAGTGGAAAAGGTTAAAATTGTGGTATATTGCCTCCAGAGTGATGCTGATAAATGGTGGAACTTGATCCAGACTATTAGAGAGGAAGAATAAATATAACTAATTGAATGAATAAATTTTAAGGAGAAATTATTCAATAAATACTTCCCTCGTGATCAACAAATTCAGATGAAGAGAGACTCCATTTTATTAAAGAAAAAGAAAGAATAAAATATTGTGGATTATGAATCCACCTTTACAAGGTTAGATAGGTATGCTAAAAATTATATACACAACACAGAGTGAAATATTGACCACTTATTTTAATGTTTTAATACAAATCTCCAAAGGTCGCTAGTTTCTAGGACTTTTTCATCATAAAAAGAGAAAGTTTTATGTGCCATAAAAATGGAGAAGGAATTTTCTAGGTCATATATATACAAGTTAGGCTCAAGGAATAAAACGTCTAAAGAGAACTAATACAAAGGGAATGCATCAGAAAATAATATGAAGATGAAAAAATTACCATCATGTGAGAATTGTGGAAATATTCACCCTAGGAAATTCCTAAAGTGAATGAATGTTTGTTACAAGTGTGGAGAAATGGGTCACCATGCTAATTAATGAAATGAGAAGAAGGAAAAAACTACTATTCAGTGTTACAACTACGAGGATATAGGGAACTATGTAAGATAATTCCCTAGGTATCAATAGAATATAGCATAGAAGAGACCAGTGGCTGATGTCCAAGCTTATAAAATCACGACAAATAAGGTAGAAGTTCCCAATGACGTGGTGGTGGGTACATTAATTCTATCTTCAAATTTAGCCAATGTATTATTTGATTCTATATCATCACACTCTATTATATCTACCCAGTTTTCCAAGAAAATTAGACAATTTCCTTTATATTTAATAAGTGAGTTGTTAGTAAAAAATCATAAGGGAAGTATCATTACAAAAAATATGTGTCATTTAGTCACAATTATGACACATAAATGTGATTTACTTGTTTATAGTGTCATTATAACTATGGTTTAATTTGATATAATCCTTAGTATAGAATGGATCGAAAAATATGATGCAAAAATTTATTGAAAGAGGAAGAAAATTACAATTTGTGAGGAAGATATATAATCCCTCATCTTTAAAGAATAGTATTCCTCACCTAATTCATAACTAGATCCACCCCAAGTAGCTCTATTTAATGAAATTTCTGGGGAAGAATAGAAAACAACATCAAGAGATGAAGAGGTTAGTCTTCAAATTGAGGATATAACTATTATTAAAGAATACATTAATGTATTTATTGAGGAATTAACTGGAAATCCCCCAAAGCGTGAAGTTAAATTTGCATTGATTTAATCACCAATGAAAGTCTAGTATCAAATACTCCTAATAGAATGACCACTGCAGAATTAGTGGAGATAAAGAAACAACTAGAGGTTTTGGGTAATAAAGAATGTATTCACCCTAGTGTTTCACCATGGGGTGACCCTATTCTCTTCATTAAGAAAAAATATGGATCCCTGAGGTTTTACATTAATTATAGGAAAATTGATGCTATTACAGTAAAAAAAAGTATCATCTACCTCACATTGATGACCTTTTTGATCAACATTACAGAGCCCAATATTTTTCAAAGATTTATCTTTTCTCTAGGTATCACTAATTGAAAGTGAATAAGGATTAAATTTAGATGATAGATTTCCAAATGAGGTATGGAAATTAGGAGTTTACATTAATGAAATTTGAATTGACTAATGAACCCTCTTTTTTTATGGATCTAACTAATTGAGTATTCAAGGAATATCTTGATGATTTTTATGGTATTTGTGGATGATGTTACGGTGTATTCTAAAACCTATGAGGACCATGAGAATTGCTAGAAGTTCATTCTTAAGACTCTTGTAAGGGAAGAGTTTTATGAGAAATTTTGTAATTGCAATTTATGGATTCAAGAAGTTTCTTTTCTTGGCCATATTGACTCCAAGGATGGAATATTTATTGATCTTGAAAAGAAAAAGGTACAGATAGAATGTCCTACACCAAAAATAATAATTGAGGTATGTATTTTCATTGGTTTGGAAGGTTACTATTAATGATTAATTCATAATTCTTCCTTATTGGATAACCCATTGACCAAGCTTACACATAAAGGGGATAAGTTTATTTAGAAAAACAATTTCGAAGAATGTTTTGATGAACTAAATAGAAGATTAGAAAATGCTCCAATTTTGACTATACCATCTAGAAGTGATGAGTTTTTTCATATATAGTGATGTATCGAAGAAGAGATTTTGTTGTGTACCAATGTAAAATAAGTTATTTCATATTCATCAAGGTAATTGAAGACTCGCAAATAAAACTATCCAACCCATGATCTTGAGTTGGAGGCTGTAATCTTCGCTTTGAAAATATGAAGAAATTATCTATATGGTGAAAGATGTGATATATACATAGATCACAAAATCCTAAAATACATATTCTCATAGAAAGATATTAATATGATTCAAATTTGATTACTCGAGCTACACAAGGATTATGATTACTCAATACACTACCACCCAGGTAAATAAAATAAGTTAACAGATGCATTCAGCAGAAAGGATCATGGATTTACAACCCAAATAAAAATTTAGAATGATCTTATGTTCATGGATCTAGTAAATATGGATATGTGAATTTATATAGATGGAGAGACATAAATAATTTTTGAAATTATTGGAAAACTATCTTTATTAGAGAAGATAAATAATTCTCAATCTAATGATGATAACTTTCAAAAAAAATTAAAGTTATGAATGATGGAAAATTAGAAGACTTTGTTTGTGAATATGGTATAATAAAATTTGGAAAGAGATTATGTGTTCTGTCTATACCTGAGATAAAAAGGGAATTGTTGGATGATTCTCATAGATCAAATTTCTTTATACAACCTGGTATCTCAAATGTGTATAGGGAATTGAAGGAATATTTTTGGTGGGATAACATGAAGTGTGAAATTTCTAATTATGTGTCCAAATGTTTGGTTTGTGAATAAGTGAAAGTTGTGAGGCAACATATTAAAGGAGTCTTGTATCCTATTCATATTACTATGTGGAAATGGGATGAAATTACTATGAATTCTATCATTAGACTTCCAAAGACCCTTATAAGGAATGATGAAATATGGTTTATCGTTGATCGCCTAACCAAATATTCACATTTCCTTATGATAAGAGAATACCAACCACTTAATAACCTTATAAGACTCTATATTAATGAAGTTTTAAGACTTCATAGGGCACCTCTATCAATTTTTTTTCAAGATCCCCTATTTACCACAAAATTCTAAAAAAGTCTTCAGATGGATCTTGACCCTGAGATTCATTTGAGCACTTCCTATGATCCTCAAATTGATGGTCATTTTGAATGAAAAATTCAAAAAATGGAGGACATATTGAATTCATGCTCACTCGACTTTCTAGGTATGTGGTATCAGAACTTAAATTTGGTAGAGTTTTCCTATAATAATAGTTTCCATTCAAGTACTCAAATGGCATTGTATGAAGCATTATATGAAAAGAGATGTCATACTGTAACATTTTCAGATAAATTTGGTGAAAGGAAACTCACAGGGCCAGAACTTGTTGAAGAGATGCTGATAAAATCTATTTAGGCTTATATTAAAGCATCTCAATGTAGAAAAAGAAGTTATGTTGATAATCAGAGGAAAGATTTAGAGTTCCAATTAAGAGATCATGTTTTATTGAAATTATCTCCATGTAAGGGTGTTATATGGTTTAGTAATAAAGGGAAAATGAGTCCCAAGTACATCATAACCTTCAGAATTGTTGAAAGAGTTAGAGTTATTTCTTATCATTTTCGTATGCCCCTAAATCTCTCAAAAGTACATGATGTGTTCTATATATGTCTGTTAAGGAAGTACATGCCTGAACCAACACATGTTCTCACCTTTGATGAAATAAAGTTGAAACATGACCTTTTATATTATGAAAAACCCATCCATATTCATGATAAAAGAGAGAAAGTATTGAGTAATAAGATAAATTTTATCATAAAGGTACTCCATAGAAATCACAAAATATAAGAAGCAACATGTGAACTAGATGATTATATGAATAAGAACTACCCACATCTTTTTAGAAGGTAATACTCTTAAAAAATTTGTGGAAGAAATTTTTGTAGGAGTGAAGAGTGTATCACCCCAAGAATTTACCATATTTTCCTTTTAGAATAAATATTTTTTTGACATCTTTCAAAACATGAAATATCAAGTTAGTTTACCATACATGCAACACCTGATTTAAACAAAACACTATTTAGAGTTGGAACCTAAAATTTCACACTATGAATAACAAATCTATATTATTTATACTATATATAAATTATTGAGTAATCATACAACTCTTCTAGTAAATTTATTCAAGATAAATCACAAAATGGAAGAAATAGCATGGGAACCAGAGGATTTTATGAAAGAGAACTACCAACATATTTTTAGAAGGTAATACCCCTAAAATTTTGAGGAAGCAATTTTTTAGGAGGAAATAATGTATCACCCAAATAATTTACAATATTTTCCTTTTAGAATAAATATTTTGTTGATATATTTCAAAACATCCAATACCGAGTTAGTTTTTCATGCACACAACACCCAATTTAAAAAAACAATATTTAGTTATGTTTCAAGCAGTCAATTAAATTATAACACTTCTATAGAATTTATATAGTAAATTTATATTTTATATATCCAATAAAATATTTTTACATTCATTCAATATATTTGATAGGCATAAGATAATAACAAACTCGATATTACACAAAAAAATATCTTTTTAAAAAGAAACTTTTACCGCATTTTAATGGAGAATCCATTTTAAATACAATTTTTGGAACTTTTATAAATTTTATATGTCAAAATAAACTTTATTTTTAAAATTATAATATAAAAATTAGGTTAGGTTGAATATTTTGTACTTTTTTTAGAAGCCTCAATTTTTAAAGAATAGTGAAAAATACCAAATTTTAATTCAAAACCGTTTTTTCATCTAATTTATTTATAAGGTTAAATTAAAATTTTTATTATTTTTAAATATTAACTAGATAAATTTTACAACTATTAATACAATTTATTCCATTATAATAAATTTCAATTTGAAATTGGATATAATAACTAACTTTTGAACATTTTTACTTTAAAATCCGTATTGTTGTCCCGTCCGTGAGATTATATTTAAATTAATTTCTACCACATATGTTATTAGAATTTATAAAATTGGATTTAATATTTGTAATAATAATAATTTCTAATTTCTAAAAAAATTAAACTTAGTTTTTTTATCAAAAATATTGGTAAAAGTGATTAAAATTAATTACAAGGATTAAGAGGAAAATTAGCTTAATAAGGGACTAAACCTTAAACTTAAGATCCAAAATGACCTAGAAACTTGTCCAAAATATATTAAATGGCCATATTTTGACCCTATACTAACTTTTATTAAGTTATTTCCATTATTGGAGCTGATTTTCATTGGAAAACATGGGTGAAATTCTCGTTTCAAAAATTTATAGGAATGCCACTCCTCCTCCACTACAAAAGGAACTCACATCTCCCACTTCTTAAGACATATCAAGCCATTTGGATAGAAAAAAATGCTCAAATAGGCTCCCAAAGTACCTAAAATCATTCTAAAATCCTACCTTTTAGTATAAATACATCCAAGTAATACTTTTGATGGGCACCAAAAGGAGTTACCTAAAGAAGAGGTGACATCCTTCCTCAAGCTCTTTTGTTTTATTTTCATTTTACACCCATTACACTCTTATTATTTCATGATTATATAATAAAATCATTATAATAAATATAATTTTTTGTTTTTATGTTAATTGTTTGACCTGAACTTACACACACTTCCATCTAATGGGTAACGAACTTACCGTTTATGTGTACGGTGAACTACTGCCTCACGAAATGATGTCGTTCGTTTTTCCTTTACCTATAATGGTTGGAAATTATGATGGAAAAAATATTTATATATTATATATATATGATATTTATTTTTTCTTCATACTTGTATAATTTTTATATAACATGTAATTTAATGCTTTCTATTTTTTATAAATACAATAATATTATTTGTAGAAGTGTGGACTACTGCATCATCAAAGTGATGTGATTCGTTCACACTATAAATTGAACATATAAAGGATAGTTTTAATAAAAACATGTGAAATATATGACATATATATGATACTGTAATTATAATATAAAAATATATCATTTACTTCTCATTCATTTAATATTGAAAAAAATAAAAGTAGCTTTCATGCATACGTACGACCTACCATCTCCATGAATGATGCATTTCATTTACAATCTCAAAATTTTATGGATTATTATATATATATATATATACTGAATATATATGATATTTAAATCAAGTTTTACATTCTTTAGATGATGAAATCATGATCTAACTAATATGAACGACAAATGACAAGTCAAAACATACTCGAGAGACTAGGAAATTAACACCCAAAATAGTAAAAATAATGAAAGATTACTAACAAAACGATAATGAGATACTATAAGAAGATTGTATATTATACCATAAATATTATTATGGTTCTTTATAAGTTTTTAACATGTTTTAAACTACTATAATGGAGGTTAAATATCAAAAAACAAAAAGGAAGGACAAGTTAAGGGATTTTCACCTCACTTTTTTACATCTGGGAGATAAATGTAATATTAAACACTTACTTATTTTTTGTGGTGTATATACTGACCCTTTTGATATATTATATAATGAATACTTTTATATTCATGGTATTTAATGTTTTATTTTTAACTATCTCATACAAGGGGGTTGAATTGAAAATTACCCAGTGGTAAAAGTTATCTTTATAGTATCACTTTCTTTTGTGATTATCAAATTTATATAGAAATAATTACTTACTTGTGATATTTTAATCTTAAATTTCCATATTATCATTAAATTTATATTATTATTTACTAAACCATATACCATTTTTACATATGGTGTTCACTTTTACAATTATTCGATTAACTGGGGGATTATTGATAAAGTAGTATCTTTTATTCAATATGGATATTTGATAAGACACATTATTCATGAATTAAATAAATTATTCAATATATGATGAATGATTTGGATAGGTATGACAAGGGTGGGGTTGGGTTATAGATATCTCTTTGATGCATTTATAGTTTCATGATATGAATCAGTTGGCCAAATTAGATGGGTTTCTACCTGATATGCTAAATCATCTTGTGAATTTTCTTGATGGTAAAAGATACATATATCTAGGAAAAATGACATCCAATAATTAATAATTTCCCTCATTTATATTTAGCTATAATTTATCCATGAGATTATTGATTTGAAATTTTATATGAATGTAATTCATTCTCAGTTTATTATTTAAATGGAATGTTTTTGAGAACTTTTCAAGGTTCTATATTAATGAAGTTTTAAGACTTCACAATGCACCTCTATAAATTATTTTTGATCGAGATCCCCACTTTACCTTGAAATTTTAAAAAATTATTCAGAAGGCTGTTGACACTAAGCTTCAATTGAGCACTACCTACTATCCTCAAATAAATAGTCAGTATGAAATAAAAATTCAAGAAATGGAGAAAATACTGAGGTCATGCTCAGTTGACTTTATAGGTATGTGGGATTAATACTTAAATTTGGTAGATTTTGACTATAATTATATTTTCCATTCAAGTATTAAAAATGGAACCATATGAAGCATTATATGGAATGAGATTTCACACTACAACTTCTTGGGATGAAGTTGGTGAAGGGAAACTCATAGGCCCAAAACTTGTTAAAGAGATGATGATAAAGGTAAAATCTATCCAAGCTTATATTAAAGTAGCTCAAAGTAGGAAAAATGTTACACCAATAATCGAAGTAAATATTTAGAGTTCCAATTAGAAGATCATGTTTTCTTGAAATTATATCTATGGAAGGGTATTATAAGGTTTAGTAATAAAGGGAAACTGAGTCCTAGGTATTTCATAACCTTCTAGATTCTTGAAAGAGTTGAAGTTTTTTCTTATTGTTTGGTTGTGAAGCTAAATCTCTCAAAATTACATGATGTGTTCCATATGTGTCTGCTAAGTAAGTACATGACCGATCCAACACATGTGATCACCTATGATGAAATAGAGTTAGAACCTTACCTTTTATATTGTGAGGAACCCATCCATATTATTGATATTAGAGATAAAGTATTGAGTAATCCGAAAACTCATTTGGTAAAGGTACTTCGAAGAAATAAAAAAATGGATGAAGCAACATGGGAACCAAATGATTCTATAAAGGAGAAATACCCACATATTTTTAGAAGTTAATACTAATAAAAATTTGAGGAATAAATTTTTTAGGAGGGAAGAGTGTATAACCCCAAGACTTTACCATATTTTTCTTTCAGAATTAATATTTTTTGACAGCTTTCAAAACATGAAATACCGAGTTAGTTTTCAGTGCACACAACACCCCCAACACCATCATAATATATATAAATTTTTTTGAAAAAGAAAGAAAATAAAATGTACAAGGACCATAGATATGGGAAAGGTAAACATATTACAAAGTTATAAAATGATGGAGAGCTATAGAGTCACCTCTCAGGATGTTAATACCTATTGAATTCAGACTCTGGAAGTTATGATAGAATAAGTTCTCCATTCCAGGAAAGTCAAGTGAGGCCAAGTAGTCCTCTACCTTATTACCTTCCTGCTAGGTATGGGACACTTTGTTGTGGGTGATGAGAATATCACGACACTTACGGGAGATATATTCAATCAACCAGGGAGTAGCTCCAAGACCTTGGATTGAATTTTGGAACTCTACTGAGTCTGTTTCAGCATCAATGAGTTCTAAACCTCTCTGTTGGCAAACTGAGAGACATGTGATCATGGCCTTAGATTCAGCCAAAAGTGAGGTACCACACCCTATCCGAATATAGAACGCCAATATGACCGAGGTGGTATAATCACAGACAAGACCTCCTCCACTCATGACTCCAAAAATGCAAGAACGATCAGTATTAAGCTTTAACCTAGGAGGAGGAGGGTACCAAATTACCCATTTACCAGTAGAAATTCAAGTAGTGGAAGGAACGTCATGAGGGTTGAGGTTGAGACACTACAAAGTAGGGTCCTCCATATAGATGATGAGAACCCTATCCATGTCAAGAACCAAAGCTTTTATTATGGAAATGATCACTTGACCAGACAAAACCACCCCATCATGCATTTATTTGTTCTACGATTGCCATAGACACCAACATATTACCTGAAGAACAAGGGTTCATGACTTTCTCTCCAAGCCCACATCACCTGATCCATGGAACCAACGAACCATGAAGGGATCCTCTGCCATGTGTGGGATGGAGATTGTAGTAAAATCACTGAATAATGTTCATACCACTTGTGCCCATTATCTCTCGAATAATAGGTGAACTGAAGTCTCCTCCTACTTCCTCCTATAACAGATGCATCTGGAGTCCATATGCACACCACATCTTATCACATTTTCATCAGTGGGAAGCGCTCTGTTATGGACTCTCCATACAAGAAAGTTATATTTAGTGGGGATGATTCTGTACCATAGAAACTCATTCCATGTGTCTCCTCTGAGCTGTAGGGGAAGGACATGGTGGTAGTATTTGGTGGAGAACGATCCTGATGAGGATGTGGTGAACACACATTTATCAGGGGCAGTAAAAATCTTGATGAGATGGAAAAACTCCAATGGGTTCCTGTCTAGAACTACATTGATGAATGGAGAATAGTGGCAGGTCTCCTTGAAAGAGATATCAGTAACAGGGAAACCAGTGTAGCCAATGCCTCACCACACCCGTTGTCATTCCAGAAGGAGATATCACTCGCACCAATGATCCAACAGATATGTGGTTTTATTGAGATAACCCACTAAGAAATCACTTTCCAAAAAGAGAAATTTTGTCTAGCAGAATCAGACCCGTACTCAACATAGCATGCATTCATTGAATGTTCCCACCACATGCACTGCTCCAACACTTCCCAATCCAATTCTGCATGCATGCATGCAATGGTATCATGAAGATTGCAGATGTTAATACCCCTTCATTTATTTACCTCGTCATTTTAGACCAAGATTCCCAATGTCTTTTTCCCTCAAATAGGGGATCCCATATAAAACATGCAAGAAACCTGTCTAAATTTTTGATGATTCCCTTGGGGATTTTAATGGCATAAAGATCATGGATCGGGGTAGTGAGGAGAATACTATTAACCAGCATGATCCTTCCCATGAAAGATAAGTACCAGTTCTTTCAGTTGAGTATCCTCTCTTTGAATCTACTAATAAGGTGTTCAAAGTCTCAAATCCACAGGTTTTTAGAAGATATGGGAGCTCTGAGATACACCATATGAAGGTCGAACTTTTGAATACCCAGATAGTTACTCACTGAAAGGATACAAGTATCTAAACATCTATTTTATATGAAGAAGATACTATTATTCTTGTTGATGAATTTCCTGATCCAATGGTAGTAGGCCTCTAGGACCCAGTTTAAACCCCTCACCGACCTACTCGATGCATTGATGAAGATAATGGAATTGTTTGTGAACATGAGGTGAAACATATAATGAAGACACATTCTTCTTTGGAATGAAGTAATCTCACTACTACTGATGCTCTGATGTATGAATCATCTAAGAACTTCATGGGTGATGATAAAGATGGTTGGAAAGATGGGGTCTCCCTAAAGAATACCATGTGATTCCTTGAAGAAACCAAAGGCTTTTACCATGAATATAATCGACATCTAGGATGATCTGAAACAATAAAAAATAATATCGATATTCTACATATATAGAACCATACCTACGAGAATTTTTTTGATGAAGCCTCATTAGACATGATCATAATACTTTATAATATTGAGCTTATTTCCATGTTAGAGCCTTGATATTTGAGATTAATATCTCTGATCATTTTCTAGGCCAGAGCTATCTCCCCTGGATAGAATATCCCCTAAAAATTTCATGTTGTTCCAACAAAATATAGTTGTAATGATAAAGGTCCAGCCGAGCGTTCAGGATGTTGGAGAGGATGTTATAGAGAACATTTCACATGATTATTGGGAGGAAATTATCAATATAATAGGGGGTCCTAGACTTAGGGATGAGTACAATAGAGGTAGAACATGTGACGTGAGGTAGCGGACCACCACAAAAGAATCCCTGAATCACCTCAATGAGATCACCTTTCACTATCTCCTGCGAATCTCTATAAAAATCTCTAGATAATCCATCTGAACCAGTCACACTATCAGGATCCAGGTTCTTCATGGAATCACAATTTTTTTCTATTCAGGAATAGCACTTGGGGCTGCATTGTCACGAGCAGTGAAAATGGATTGAACAAAATCAAAGAAACCAAGAGTATCCTCCAAGTACCCATTAGATAGGTGGGTGCAAGGGCTAGAAAGCAGGCTTGGAAATGAGAGTATGATAGCTCCCATATCACCTCCCTGTCATCAGAAAAGATCTATCTTCTAGATCGATTCTCAAAAAGGCCTACCTCTTACTTTCCTTGATACACACATAGAAGTACACAGAGTTCTTATCTCCCTCTTCAAGGCACTTGATTCATACATCCTCTCTTTCCTAATGTTCCTGTATCATAATTATACCCATCAAATACTCTTTTCTATTGGAACAAACTTTGAAGATCCATTCTTCCCAATCCTCTTCAAATTTACTTTCAATCCGATCGACTTCCTGAATGGATAGGTCCATAGAGTTATCAGGTAGGAGGTTATCCTTCGACCACACCAAGAGATTTTCTTTAAGCTGATGGATTTTGAAGTGAAAAGTAGACTATGTGTTCCCATGTATAAGATCATTTTAGGAGGTTATTTTCAAGTCTTTATAACTAGGGAGGCTTGCCCAGTGTGGATAGAATTAAAAACGAGCAAGATTTTCGTGCCCGGAAGAAAGAGAAAGTAAAAGCGGGGAGTGATCTGAGACCCCTCCCACCAAATTCATCACCCGGATATTAGGATACACAGATATGGAATGAACATTTTTCAAGATTTGGTCCAAGAGACTACATGACCTCCGGTTCCCCTATTGGTCATTACACCACATGAAATGGTCACCTACAAACTCAAGGTCCATAATCCGTCAGCCTGCCAAGAACTGGGAGAAAACAAGGGTTTCTTGCCTATTGAAAGGCCCATGACCCTTCTTATCCCATGTATCCACAACAATGTTGAAGTCCCCCACAACAAACCAAGAGATTTTTCTAGGATCAAAGGCATTAATATATCCTCAGGGAGATTCCCTTTGATGAGAGTCACATCTTGCATAAATAAAGAAAACAAAGAAAGAGTGAGGCCCTTGAGAAACCTCCACCATAATGAATTGATCCCCCACCTATGAGATAGAAACATAAGAACTTTGATTCCAAATGATTTATATGTTCTTGTTAGTCGGTTCGGCATGCATGCAACCATTCAAGTTAATCTTCCTAGATAACTCAATGATTTTACCTAATAGTTTATTGTGCTTGAGAATGACAACGATAGAGACCTTGTGTTTAGAAATCTCTGAGGTCACGAAGTCTGATTTAATGTGAGATCCAAAGCCTTGGGCATTCCAAATGAGCATAGAATTCATTGAGAGAAGAGGAATCTGGGATTGGCCCCAGATTTCATGGCCTTATCAAATTGTGAGGATACCCACCCTTTTAGATTCTTCGATTGAGATCGAGTACACACGCCTGTGCTGTTAGGATTGGGAACGCTAGAAGGGCTTCCAAAGGCATGTAGCATGGACTGAACTGTGTTTTTAATACTTAGGAGAGATTGAGTCACCCTCAACTAACTATCATCCTTCCTTTTGATATCTCCCTCTGTAGGATCCAAGAAGTGATGTGATTCAGAAATAGGAGAAGATCCCTCAAAATAGAAGCCCAAATTCACTATTTCTAGATACAGTTCAGCTAAACCAAGACCACTTCGGGACAACACTAGATCCTTTGGGTGGAAGGGGAGAAGAGATGGCGTACCAAAGAAAAGTATAATATAGGACAAGAGGGTACCAAACTGTTGAGATAGACCCCTCGGCACAAAGGGCACCAAGTCCCTACATGACACTTTGGCAACGTCCGGCTTTGGATCGAAAGGAAGCACTAGATATAAGACCTCCTAGGAAGCCTCTGAACCATCACCAAGAGCTGAAAATACATCATGATTTCTTCCTAAAGGGTCCATGGCAGGAGGGGATACCCAAACACCCAAGGTTTTTGCAATTAGAGTCGATTGACAACAACCACCCTTCCAAAGGCGGCAACCCACTTGTACAGAATTCCCCTAAAGGAGGCAGTGGTAAAAAAATCTTGGGAAAATAGGGAATAAGATGTCTTGTGTCTAGAAGATAGATTCCTCCACCCAAAGATCAATATTATCCAGAATTGGTAGAAAGAGATCCATTTCCACGTAGATACGGGCCACAACTATAACGACCCATACTTTACATACATTGTTATTACTTCAGAATTGAAGCACACTTATTACAACATATAACAAAACCAAGAAAGTACCGTATAGGTATAGTGTCTTTAGAAACTGGGGAACATAAACAACTGGTTCATAAAGCATCTACTTTGCCTCTCATTTATTTCATCATATCTAGAGTCCCTTTTTGGCATATTCTACTTAATAACCTCCTTCCTGACCTGGGGAAATAAAGCATACAAAAGGGTGAGCTCAAATGCTCAGTAAGGGTAAACAAAAGAAATATCAATCACATCATATACATAAGAACATAACTTTTGGAAATCTTAACCTGCAAAAGAGATCATAATATCATAACATGGGATAAATCATAGAAGTGAGATGTAATCCCAATATTCATAACTTAAAACATGAAACTTTGTGGCATACACACATAATCATAGAGAATCATTTCTTATTAGTCAAGACTCATTTCCAAGACTATCTTAGTGGACAAAGTCCATTTCTGAACTGAGTCACCCTCGTTTCAGTCCTGTTTCACTGAACCGGTATAACCTACCATTCCAGCCATGTCTATCTCATGAGATATAAAATCTTTACCCAATGCATTGGAGGGAGATATAGGTCCCACCCATATCATAATGATACCATTCTTATGTGTGCCACAAAATCATAAATCATACATCATTTCATAACCCATGTAATAAAAATGGGAATCTTAAACATCATGACATCCTAAAAAAATTCATATAAGATAAAGGAATTCATAAAAATATTTCCATCACAACATAAATAAGTAAATGTAATAATAGGGATAGAAACAGAACCCTATATTATCTTAGATGGAAAATAATTTTGATAAAACACTTGAACTCAATTCTTGAGGAAAATATCCTTTCTACTTCAAAAACATTTTCATTTCTTAACATGTCATACAATTTTAAACTAAAAGAAGTTGATTAAAAATAAACTTGAAAACTTGTAAAGTAAGCTTCTTGAAAATAATGTTTTAAAAATCCATTCATGCTGTATAAGTTAAAAAACATTCTTCGTACTTTTGTCGGAAAAGTCAAAAAGCACCTCGTACGAAAAACGGCAAAATATTCCTTTCATATCTTTTACTAAAAACTCACCGAAGGGTAAAATTGGATTTAAATAATTTTAGGTGGATGTAAATAATATTACATATTGAGGAAACATGGATGTGGATGAAAAAATACACCCCAGTAAATTCCAAAGTAAAAACAATCTTGGATAAAAATGAGATTGTGATATTTCCCTTACCTTTGGTCCAATATGCTTTGTACGTGTCCGAACCTCCTGTATAATGATTTCAATAATGTTATTGACTTATTAAAGAATCATAATTATTTTTATGATATCATATATGGTCATATTCTTAGATTATTATTAGTAATATTTCATTACTACTTGATATTTGGGTGTTTATTACTTTTTGTTCTTATGCGTGTTTTGTCGAATAAATTCTTATTCTTATCTTTAGGTTATAGATACCTCATTTCCAGAATGTTATTAGTGTAATATATATAACATTCATTCATTCAATTCATTTATATAATCATTATGAAATGAAGATCATGTAGAACGAGTCGCATCACATCGTGGAGACGGTATTCCGTACGTATGCACGAGTGATGATATCATTCCTATGATTGTGGAATTGTATTGGAGTGTATGTATACTATTTCAGAATCAATATCACTTTATAATAGTCATATATAGTCATTATTTACACCATTATACCCATCCAAGTAAGGTGGTGGTGGAAAATAGATTACACCACGGCGTGGAGACGGTATTCCGTACGTACACACGCGCGGTGATTTATTTTTCCGTAGGATGGATAGATGGTGAAATAGGGTTGTTTCATACTTATAATAAAATATCAGTATATGAGTGATACTGATGTTATTACTTAATAATGAAACAACTAAAGAAGAAGAAGTGGAAGAAGAAATAAAGATGAAATAATCGGTAACGGACATTACCTCTTCTTTGAAGTGCTTCTTTGAGACCTCCTTTTAGGGCACTAAAATAGGTCTTTGAAGAAGAACAGAACCTCTAGGATGTCTCTAGGGATGTGGAGAGGAGAAAGTGGTAGGGTTTGGCCGAGCTTGAAGGCTCAAAGTGGTGTGAGGAAGAGGGAGAGGAGGTGCCCTTTTATAAGGGAGGAGAGGGGCACCTTTGGAATAACTAAAAATATTATTTTATTATAAAGTCAAATTCGGTTTTAAATAGCTCAAAATTGAGTTATTTCGAATATAATGTGGGGATGGGTCGAAATCCTCTCATACAATAGGATTTAGACAAGTTTAGGTCATTATATTAACCTTATCTTTTAGTTTTAACTCTTAGTTAATTAGATTGACATTTACCATGTCACTTTGTATTTTTATATTATATAGTTAATAAACTTACCATATACATCCAAGAGACCCCCAAGTTGTGCTTTATTAATATATATAACCTTATATAAGTCATTTGGCCGAACCTTAGATTTTTAGGAATAAAATACAATTAATAATATAATATTTGTTTTAAAAACTATTTTATGTCAATTTTGACACTATTCAATAGTTGATTTTTTTGAAACTCATAACAGAATGATTACTTCGACCAAAGTTATTAAATCAATCCCAACATGTCATATTAACCTAGAAAATTAGTTTAATTCATAAGAAGTCTCAAATTATACTTATTTAAATATTTATAATATCAATTATTCTAATTTTTCACTATTATGGTAATTACTGCATCATCATTGTGTCATAAATAAATTAAATTATTTAATGTCTAAAAATTACAAATAAAATACCATTATGTAGTAAATCTTTTTATATTTCTAATTAATATTTATAGTTGAATTTATCTTATGTATAACCCCATATTAAAAATGATTTACTTATTAATCTTTGATTTTAACTATTTTAACCCTTCTTTAAATAAATTAATAATAAATGTCCTAATCTAATCCAAGTGGGCCTAAATGGTCATATTTTATTCCTAAGTTTGTTTTTGGTCGAATTACACTTGTCCAATATAATTAGGACATGTGTTAGGGTAATAATAATATCATTTTTACCCTTAATTACCCTATTTACTTTTAACCGTGGTAAAAAAAAGTAAAAAGTTACTATTCACCAAAAAATTATTTTCATCTCATTGAACCACATTTTACTTACTGACATCAAACGTGTCTCTCGGATTTTTGAAATTCCACTCACAGAAGCGGTAAAATTAAGTTTTATGAAAAATTCAGTTTTTTTAACGACCACTTAGTGGTTTCACTATTCATCAAAAATTGAAAGTTTTCAGAAAAATACCAAAATTTCACCCTAGGCTAATTTCGATATTCCGAAACCAAAAATGAAGTCCATTTTGAAAAATAAAATTTATAAAATTTCAAAAAGTGGTTATTACTATTCATAATGGCTAGTTTTAATAATATTTTAATAGCATATCATTGTTTAGTGAAACTCGGTATTGCGTACGACGCAAGCTATCGAGGAAGGTCACGATTTCGTGTAAAGAAAGCCAAGAAAGTGCTGTGTGTAGAAAAAGATTCCTTTGATGATTTATATAACATAAAAGTCTCGGGTGTTACATTCTACCCCCCTTAAAATGAATTTCGCCCTCGAAATTCGTCACTTTGTAACAAACAGATGAGGATACCTGTCCCTCATCATATCCTCAAGCTCCCATGTAGCTTCTTCTAATTGGTGGTTCCTCCATAAAACTTTCATCAATCGAGTGGTCTTGCTTCGTAGGACTTTTTCGCTACGATCCAGAATCTCTATCGGTTGTTCTTCATAAGAAAGATCTTGCTCCAGCGGTACAACTTCTGAGCTGAGTACATGTGAAGGATCAGGTATGTACTTTCTCAGGAGAGATACATGGAACACATCGTGAACTTGAGAGAGATTCGGTGGAAGCGCCAATCAGTAAGCTACCTTCCCAACACGATCCAGTATTTCGAAAGGACCAATATATCTAGGGCTCAACTTCCCCTTCTTTCCAAATCTCATAACCCTCTTCCAGGGAGATATTTGTAAGAACACTTTATCACCCACTTCAAACTCTAGGTCTTTTCTTCAGTTGTCAGCATAACTTTTCTGTCGACTCTGAGCTGCTCTTATGTGTTGTTGAATAGATCTGACCTTTTCTGCCATTTCATCAACGAGATCAGGTCCTAATAGCTTTCTTTCCCCAACTTCATCCCAGCAAGTTGGAGTCCTGCATTTCTTTCCATAGAGAGCTTCATAATGAGTCATCTGAATACTGGAGTGAAAGCTATTATTATAAGAAAATTTCACCAAAGGTAGGTGTTGATCCCAACCACCTTTGAAATCCATAGAGCAAGCTCTCAACATATCTTCTAGAGTTTGAATTTTTCTCTCAGACTGACAGTCTGTCTGAGGATGATAAGCAGTGATAAAACTCAACTCTGTATCCAGAGTATGCTGAAGACTTCGCCAGAACTTCGAGTTAAATCTCGGATCCCGATCAGATATAATAGAAAGTGGTACTCCATGAAATCTTACCACTTCCTTTACATATATCCTGGCAAGCTGATCCAGAGAGAAATCCTCTCTAATATCAATGAAGTGTGCAGACTTTGTAAGACGATCAACTATGACCCAGATAGCATTATTGCCTTTAGGAAGTCCTGTGACAAAGTCCATAGTGATGTTTTCCCATTTCCATTCGGGTATGGGTAATGGTTGTAACATCCCCTTAGACTTCTGTCTCTCAGCTTTAACTTGTTGACAAACCAAGCATTGAGAGACATATTCAGCAACATCTCTTTTCATGCCATCCCACAGAAAGTACTCTTTCAGGTCCCTATACATCTTCGTGCTTCCAGGATGAATAGAGAATGAAGAACTATGAGCCTCATCCAGTAGCTCCTTCTTTAATTCGGGGATGGAAGGAACACAAACCCGATTCTTGAACTTTATTATCCCATCACAATCAAGGTTGAATTCAGGAACATTTCTCACCTTCTTTTGTAACTCGACATCTTCTTTTTGTGCCTCTTTAATCTTCACATGTATAGATGGTTGAACATTCATTTGAGAAAGATATGATTTCTCCCCTTCCATTATAATTCCAAGATCCATTCTTTACAAATCCATAAATATTGGATCTTTTGGGATCCTCATCATGGATAAACTGGCATGGTCTTGTCGACTTAATGCATCTGCCACCTTGTTTGCTTTCCCAGGGTGGTAATGGATTGAGCAGTCGTAATCCTTAATCAGCTCCAACCATCTTCTTTGGCGCATATTCAACTCCTTTTGTGTGAAAATATACTTTAAACTTTTATGATCAGTATAAATATCACACCTTTCACCATAAAGGTAATGCCTCCAAATATTTAATGCAAATATTACCGCAGCTAACTCCAAATCATGAGTTGGGTAATTTTGCTCATGTATTTTCAACTGTCGTGAGGCATAAGCTATCACCATATCATTTTGCATAAGAACACACCCCAATCCCTTCTTGGATGCATCACTGTAGATCACAAACCTTTCTCCACTACAAGGCAGTGTGAGCACAGGTGCACTGAATAACCTTCTTTTCAACTCCTTGAAATTCTCTTCACATTCCTCTGTCCAAACAAACTTAACTCCTTTCCGAGTCAACTTGGTGATTGGATTAGATAATCGTGAAAAATCTTTCACAAAACGTCGATAATATCCAGCCAAACCAAGAAAACTTCGGATCTCGGTTATTGTTGTTGGTCTCGACCATCTTTCGATAACCTCTTTTTTTGCTGGATCCACATATATCCCCTCTTTTGAGATTATGTGACCCAAAAAATGCAACTTTTTGAAGCCAAAATTCACTCTTGGTAAATTTGGCATAAATATTCTCCTTTCTCAGGGTCTTCAATATAATTCTCAAGTGATCTTTATGTTCTTCCTTGTTCTTTGAATAGACAAGAATATCGTCTATAAAGACTACCACAAACTGATCAAGATAGTCTCTAAAGACTCTATTCATCAGATCCATGAAGATAGCAGGGGCATTAGTAAGACCAAATGGCATCACTATAAATTCATAGTGTCCATACCTTGTACAGAAAGTCGTATTTGGTATATCCTCCATTTTGACCCTTAATTGATGATACCCTGAATGAAGATCAATCTTGGAAAAGTATTGAGCTCTGCGTAGTTGGTCAAATAGGTCATCAATGCATGGGAGAGGATATTTGTTCTTGATAGTGATCTTGTTAAGTTCTCGATAATCAATGCAGAGTCTCATTGATCCATCTTTCTTCTTAACAAACAGAATAGGTGCTCCCCAAGGTGATGCACTAGGGCGTATGAACCCCTTATCAAGATTCTCTTGGAGTTGCTTCTTCAATTCCTGCAACTCAATTGGGTCCATTCTATAAGGTGTCCTTGAAATAGGCAAAGCACCCGGTATGAGTTCTATTGAAAACTCAACTTCACGATTCGGTGGAAGACCTGGTAATTCCTCCGGAAAGACATCATCAAACTCCCGTACAATGGGCATATTCTTAATCGTGAGTTTCTCACCATCCATTTGAGATAAATAACCTTCATTTAGTGGAATCAATACCCATAAAATGGAAGAAATTTCCACTGTAAGGTTATGTTCATCCTTGCATCGATAGACGATCATAGATTGATCTGGAATATGAAATGTGACTTCCCTTCTTTGGAAATTGATATGAGCTCTATGTAGAGAAATCCAATACATGCCAAGAATCACATCAAATTCCACTATAGGAAGGATCACAAGATTTGTAGGAAGCACTTTCCCACAAACTTCAATCGGAGAAGAATTATAAACTTTTGATGCGACTGTTGTGCCATTAGGTGTTGTCACAGCTAACTCAACATCTAATTGTTGAGGTAATACGGTGATACCCTTAGAAATTTCTTCAGAAAAAAAGGAGTGGGTGGATCCAGAATCAAATAAAACATTTTCAACTTTAGAGTGGATGGTAAGTGTACCTTTCACCAAATCGTTATCGTACTCCACATCGCTGATAGAAATTGTATGTGACTTTCCTTTGTATTTAGCCTTAAGAGTTTTTTGACGTCGACCATCATCATCAACCCTTGGATTAGGGAATTTATTGGCATAATGTCCCATCTCCTTGCACTTTAAACATTGAAGTGTAGTAGGTTCATTCTGTGTATCCCTTCCTTTGTTTGCATCATTAGACATCTTCTTCCCATCATCGCGGAATTCAAATATCCGATGACCTTCCTTTCCACATTTGAAACATTTACTTGTCCCTTTAAGACAACTCCCTCCATGTTTCTTTCCACACTTTGTGCATAAGGGAAAGCTCATCTTCTTTTTAGTGTTCTCTTTAGATTTTCCTTTGAATTCCATTTTCCTCTTCTTATCAAACCCATATGACTGATGGGTTACTCCAATCTCTATCTCAACTTTGAGAGCACATCGAACGATTTCCTCGTAGCTATTGAAGTCCCTTATTGATAAGGCCCTTCGAAGACTTGGTTTTAAGCCACTAAAGAATCGATCGATCCTACTCTCAGGTTGGATAATAATACCAGAAGCATACCTTGCAAGTCTTGTAAAATTTGCCTCATAGGTACCAACAGATTCATCATCCTTTTTCTTCACTTCAAGAAACTCTTTCTCCATCTTTGTTCGGAGAATACGAGGGAAGTAATTATTGAAAAATAAGTTCTTGAACTCGTCCCATTCCATGGACTCAATTTCATCCCTTTGCCTCATATTCTTAATAACATTCCACTATTTATCAGCATCACCTTCCAAACGATACACTGCTAAGATGACTTTATCATGCTCAGAACATTGAAGAACTGAAAATATCTTTTCAGTAGTACTAATCCATTGTTCAACAACTAATGGATCAGTAGACCCGCTGAATGAAGGTGGACGCTGTCTCATGAAAGATTCAACAGAATGTTTCTCCTTCCTTTGCTCGTTTGGAAGTCCTGCATGATTCATAGCTTGAGAAAGTTGTGTGAGGATGGCTACAAGATTTTGCATTCCAGCTCCCATAACTTTTGGTTGCTCAGGGGGACAATCATTGCATTGCTCGTCGCATTCCGCATTAACACGATTCCTTCGGGTTCCAGCCATTGACTAAAACTAAGAAGAATAGTGTGAGAAACACTAATTATAATAGGAAAACCACATAATCAAGAATAAAATTTCACACTTAAGGTCTTATCCTAGGTTATTCATGGCCATTTCTAAAACACTATGATTTTGTTCTATGCTTAGACTTATCCTTAGGGTTCTTACTAAGGCTTTCACATCCTAGTTTCCAAAGGTTGACTATACCTTTCCTCTGATACCAACTATAACGACCCATACTTTATATACATTGTTATTACTTCAGAATTGAATCACACTTATTACAACATATAACAAAACCAAGAAAGGACCGTAAAGGTATAGTGTCTATAGAAACTGGGGAACATAAACAACTGGTTCATAAAGCATCTACTTTGCCTCCCATTTATTTCATCATATCTAGAGTCCCTTTTTGGCATATTCTACTTAATAACCTCCTTCCTGACCTGGGGAAATAAAACATACAAAAGGGTGAGATCAAATGCTCAGTAAGGGTAAACAAAAGAAATATCAATCACATCATATACATAAGAACATAACTTTTGGAAATCTTAACCTGCAAAAGAGATCATAATATCATAACATGGGATAAATCATAGAATTAAAATGTAATCCCAATAATCATAACTTAAAACATGAAACTTTGTGGCATACACACATAATCATAGAGAATCATTTCTTATTAGTCAAGACTCATTGCCAAGACTATCTTAGTGGACAAAGTCCATTTCTGAACCGAGTCACCCTCGTTTCAGTCCTGTTTCACTGAACCGGTATAACCTACCATTCCAGCCATGTCTATCTCATGAGATATAAAATCTTTACCCAATGAATTGGAGGGAGATATAGGTCCCACCCATCTCATAATGATTCCATTCTCATGTGTGCCACAAAATCATAAATCACACATCATTGCATAACCCATGTAATAAAAATGGGAATCTTAAACATCATGACATCCTAAAACAATTCATATAAGATAAAGGAATTCATAAAAATATTTCCATCACAACATAATAAAGTAAATTTAATAATAGGAATAGAAATAGAACCCTATATTATCTTAGATGGAAAATAATTTTGATAAAATACTTGAACTCCATTCTTGAGGAAAATATCCTTTCTACTTCAAAAACATTTTCCTTTCTTAACATGTCATACAATTTTAAACTAAAAGAAGTTGATTAAAAATAAACTTGAAAACTTTTAAAGGAAGTTTCTTGAAAATAATGTTTTAAAAATCCATTCATGCCGTATAAGTTAAAAAAACATTCTTCATACTTTTTTCGGAAAAGTCAAAAAGTACCTCGTACGAAAAATGACAAAAGATTCCTTTCATATATTTTACTAAAAACTCACCAAAGGGTAAAATTGGATTTAAATAATTGTAGGTGGATGGAAATAATATTACATATTTAGGAAACATATATGTGGATGATAAAATACACCCTAGTAAATGCCAAAGTAAAAACAATCTCGGATAAAAATGAGATTGTGATATTTCCCTTACATTTGGTCCAATATGCTTTGTACGTGTCCGAACCTCCTGTATAATGATTTAAATAATGTTATTGACTTATTACAGAATCATACTTATTTTTATGATATCATATATGGTCATATTATTAGCTTATTATTAGTAATATTTCATTACTACTTGTTATTCGGGTGTTTATTACTTTTTGTTCTTATGCGTGTTTTGTCGAATAAATTCTTATTCTTCTCTTTAGGTTATAGATAACTCATTTCTAGAATGGTATTAGTGTAATATATATCCTATTAATTCATTCAATTCATTTATATAATCATTATGAAATGAAGATCATGTAGAATGAGTCGCATCACATCATGGAGACGGTATTCCGTACGTACGCACGAGTGATGATATCGTTCCTATGATCGTGGAATTGTATTGGAGTGTATGTATACTATTTCAGAATCTATATCACTTTATAATAGTCATATATATTCATTATTTACACCATTATACCCATCCAAGTAAGGTGGTGGTGGAAAATAGATTACACCACGGCGTGGAGACGGTATTCCGTACGTACGCACGCGCGGTGATTTCTTTTTCCGTAGGATGGATAAATGGTGAAATATGGTTGTTTCATACTTATAATAAAATATCAGTATATGAGTGATACTGATGTTATTACTTAATAATGAAACAACTAAAGAAGAAGAAGTGGAAGAAGAAATAAAGATGAAAGAATCGGTAACAGACATTACCTCTTCTTTGAAGTGCTTCTTGGAGACCTCCTTTTAGGGCACTAAAATAGGTCTTTGAAGAAGACCAGAACCTCTAGGATGTCTCTAGGGAAGTGGATAGGAGAATGTGGCAGGGTTTGGCTGATCTTTAAGGCTCAAAGTGGTGTGAGGAAGAGGGGGAGGAGGTGCCCTTTTATAAGGGAGGAGAGGGGCACCTTTCGAATAACTAAAAATATTATTTTATTATAAAGTCAAGTTCAGTTTTAAATAGCTCCAAATTGAGTTATTTCGAAGATAATGTGGGGATGGGTCTAAATACTCTCATCCAATAGGATTTAGACAAGTTTAGGTCATTATATTAACCTTATCTTTTAGTTTTAACTTTTAGTTAATTAGATTGACATTTACCATGTCACTTTGTATTTTTATATTATATAGTTAATAAACTTACCATATACATCCAAGCAACCCCCAAGTTGTGTTTTATTAATATATATAACCTTATCTAAGTCATTTGGCTGAACCTTAGATTTTTAGGAATAAAATAACAATTAATAATATAATATTTGTTTTAAAAACTATTTTATATCAATTTTGACACTATTCAATAGTTGATTTTTTTGAAACTCATAACAGAATGATTACTTCGACCAAAGTTAATTAAATCAATCCCAACATGTCATAGTAACCTAGAAAATTAGTTTAATTCATAAAAAGTCTCAAATTATACTTATTTATGTATTTATAATATCAATTATTCTAATTTTTCACTATTATGGTAATTACTGCATCATCATTGTGTCATAAATAAATTAAATTATTTAATGTCTAAAAATTACAAATAAAATACCATTATGTAGGAAATATTTTTAGATTTATAATTAATATTTATAGTCGAATTTATCTTATGTATAACCCCATATTAAAAATGATTTACTTATTAATCTTTGATTTTAACTATTTTAACCCTTCTTCAAATAAATTAATAATAAATGTCCTAATCTAATCCAAGTGGGCCTAAATGGTCATATTTTATTCCTAAGATTGTTTTTGGTCGAATTACACTTGTCCAATATAATTAGGACATGTGTTAGGGTAATAATAATATCATTTTTACCCTTAATTACCCTATTTACTTTTAACCGTGGTAAAAAAAAGTAAAAAGTTACTATTCACCAAAAAATTATTTTCATCTCATTGAACCAAATTTTACTTACTGAAATCAACCGTGTCTCTCGGATTTTCAAAATTCCACTCACAGAAGCGGTAAAATTTAGTTTTATGAAAAATTCAGTTTTTTTAACGACCACTTAGTGGTTTCACTATTCATCAAAAATTGAAAGTTTTCAGAAAAATACCAAAATTTCACCCTAGGCTAATTTCGATATTCCAAAACCAAAAATGAAGTCCATTTTGAAAAATAAAATTTATAAAATTTCAAAAAGTGGTTATTACTATTCATAACGACTAGTTTTAATAATATTTTAATAGCATATCATTGTTTACTGAAACTCGGTATTGTGTATGACGCAAGCTATCGAGGAAGGTCGCGATTTCGTGTAAAGCAAGCCAAGCAAGTGATGTGTGTAGAAAAAGATTCCTTTGATGATTTATATAACATAAAAGTCTCGGGTGTTACAACAACAACCTTTTCGCAACATCTGATGCGAATATTCAAACATAGGAAGCCACCTAAAGAGTCTTCAATGGATATGAGAAGGCCTTCATTTTGAAAGGGAAGAGGGATCCCTGAAAGTCTGATCCACATTGTAGCAAGGGGGACTCTCTTCCCCGGTGAGCATCTATAGACCACCTGGAAAGGTTAAAGCTCCAACAACTCTAGGAATGAAGAGCCTTACACCACGCCTAGATGAAATCCTCTTGCAATCCTAGGACGATACAGAAGGAGTGAATATGAAGCATGGATATCTGTACCGGAAGGAGAAGACCCATAGAACCCATGAAATGCTAAAAAGACACTAGAGAGGGCTCCGCTGCTCCAAAACAGTCTATCAGGGTGAGATGCAGGCAAGCTGATGCCTCCGCAAATGCCACAATAGGGACTTATAGGCTGATCATAGGAGACCACCGGAAAGAAGGGGTGACCTCTAGACGAACCACATAGAGAATCCCAAAATGAGGGACAAACACCAGGGCCATGGGAGGGAGCGTAGGGGGGAGTAGAGGGTGTCTGCACCAGATTCGAATACGCGACCACCATGGCAGAGGAAAAGGGAACTAGTGAAGAGGGGCCATAAGAAGATCCAGGATCAAAGGGAAGCGCTGTCGAGAGGGGTGACACCGACCAAGAAGAAGAATCCGCAATGATTGATTTTTTTTTTGAAAAACTAGTGACACATGCATCCTATGCATTTCTCCTACATATAACAACCATTAAATTTTCACACAACACCCGATAAAAAAACAATATTTAGAGTTGGAACCTAACAATTCATACGATGAAGAACCCCTCCATATTATTGATACTAGAGAGAAAGTATTGAGTAATCATACAACTCTTCTAGTAAAGGTACTCAAGAGAAATCACAAAATTGAATAAGCAACATGGGAACCATATGATTCTATGAAGGCGAACTACCCAATTCTTTTTAGAAGGTAATACCCCAAATATTTCGAGGAAGATTTTTTTGTAGGAGGGAAGAATTTTGAACCCCAATACTTTATAATATTTTCTTTTTAGAATAAATATTGTGTTGATATCATGCAAAACATGTCATAATGATTTAGTTTTTCATGCACACAACACCCGATTTAAATAAAACACTATTTAGTTATGTTTTGAATAGTCAAATAAATGATAACACTTATATATAATTTATCTAGTAAATTTATATGTTATATATCCAATCAAATATTTTTACATTCATATAATGTATTTTTTAGGCATAAGATAAAACCAAACCTACTATTACACAAAAATATATATTTTTATAAAGACACTTTTATAACCTTTTAATAGAGAATCCATTTTAAATACAATTTTTTGGAACATTTATAAATTTTATATGTCACAATAAATTTCATTTATTTAAATTAGAACATAAAAATTAGTTTAGGGTAAATTTTTGGTATTTTTATGAGAAGTCTCGTTTTTTTTAACGAATAGTGAAAATACCGAATTTTAATTCAAAACTTATTTTTTATCTAATTTATTTATAAGGTTAAATTAAATTTTTTATTGGTTTTAAATGTTAATTAGATCAATTTTTAAACTATTAATTCAATTTAGGTCATTATAATCAATTTCAAATTCAAATTGGACATAATAACTTAGCAAACTTTTGAACATGTATTACTGTAAAACTTGCATTGTTGTCCCGTCCGCGAGATTATATTTAAATTAATTTCTACCACTTAGGTTATTGGAATTTGGTAAAAATGATTTAAATATTTGGAATAATAATAAATTATAATTTATAATAAAGAAAACTTATTTTTTACCTAAAATATTAGTAAAAGTGATTAAAATTAATTACAACGATTAAGAAGAAAATTAGCTTAATAAGGGACTAAACATTAAACTTAAGGTCCAAAATGACCTATAAACTTGTCCAAAAGATATTATATGGAAATATTTAGACTATATAATCCCCTTTATTATATAATTACAATTATTGGACCCACATTTTATAGTAAAACATGTCTGTGATTCTCTTTTCAAAAATTTACAATAATGCCACTCCTCCTCCACTATAAAAAGGTACTCACCCCTCCCACTTATTCACACATATAAATCCATTTTGGATTAAACAAATATTCTAATATAGGCTATAAACATCCCTAATATCATCCTATTATCCACCATTTGACTATTAATCCATCCAATGAAGCTCTTTGGTGAAAACCAAAAAGAGTTACCTAAAGAAGAGGTAATATCCTTCCTCAAGCTCTTTTGTTTTATTTTCATTTTACACCAATTAAACTCTTTTTATTCCATGATTATATAATAAAATCATTATTCTAAATATACAGATATGTTTTTATGTCATTTTTTCGGCCTACACTTTCACAATCTCTTATATAATGGGCAACGAACTTACCGTTTATGTGTACGGTGAACTGCCGCCTAATGAAACGATGTTGTTATTTTTTCTTTTACCACCTCTCATTGTTATAAATTATGATGGAAACCCTATTTATATATTATATATGTTATATTTATGTTTTCTTTATAATTATATAATTTTTATATAACACATAACTCAATTCTTTCCATGTTGTGTAAATACAATACCATCATTTGTGGAAGTGTGGACTACTACATCCTCAAAGTGATGTGATTTGTTCACACTATAAATTGAACATATCAAGGATGGTTTTAATAAAAAAAATTAAAAATATGATATAGATATGATAATAAAATTATAATATACATATATATCATTTACTTTTCATTTTTTAATATATAAAAAAATGAAAGTAGCGTCCATGCGTACGTATGACCTACCATCTCCATGAATGATGCATTTCATTTCTTATATCCAGATTTTATGAATTATTATAAATATATATTTACTGAATATATATTATACTTAAATCATTTTTATATTGTTTATATTATGAAATCATGATATAATTAATAGGAACAACAAATAACAAGTCAAAACATACTCGAGAGACTAGGCAATTAACACTCAAAATAGAGAAAACAATGAAAGATTACTAACAAAAGGGTAATAATTTACTATAATAAGATCATATATGATATCATAAATATGATTATGGTTCTATTATAAGTTTTTAACATTTTTAAACCACTATAAATGAGGTTAAAGATCATATAACAAAGGAATGATAAGTAAGGAATTTCATCTCACTTTTTACATTTGTGAGATAAATGTCATATTCACCACTTAATTATTTTTTTGTGGTGTATCTACTAAACCTTTTGATATATTATATCATGAATCCTTTTATATTCATGGTATTTAATGTTTTACTTTGAACTATCTCATCCAAGGGGTTTTGACTTGAAAATTACCCTGTGGTAAAAGTTATCTTTGGAGTATCACTTTATTTTGTGATTAAATTTATATTTAAAAAATTAATTCTTTGGGATAATTTTATATTAAATGTAAATATTATCATTCAATTTATATTATTATTTCCTAAACCATATACCATTTTTACATATGGTGTTCACTTTGATAGTTATTCGATTAACAGAGGAATTATTGATAAATCTGTATCTTTTATTCAGTATGGATATTTTATAAGGAACATTTTTCATGAATTAAATAAATTATAAAATATATGAGGAATGATTTGTATAGGTATTACATGTGTGGGACCTGGTTATATATATCCCCTTTATGCCTCAGTAGTATCATGAGATGAATCAGTAGTTCAAATTAGATGGTTTTCTACCCACTATGCTACACCGTCTTGTAAAAGTTATTGACGGTAAAGGATCCCTGTATCTAGAAAACATGAAATCCAATAATCAATAATTTACCTCATTCATATTCAGTTATAATTTATCCATAATATTATTTATTTGAAATTTTATATGGATGTATTTCATTCTAAATTTATTTTTTAAATGGCATATTTTTAGAACCTCTCAAAGATCTATATTAATGAAGTTGTAAGACTTCATAATGCAACTATATCAATTATTTTTAATTGAGATCCCTCATTTTCCTATAAATTATGAAAAATAATTCAAAAGGCTCTTGACACTGAGTTTCATTTGAGAACTACCTACCATCCTCAAACTTATGGTCAGTCTGAAAGAAAAATTCAAGAAATGGAGAAGATATTGAGGTCATTCTCATTCGACTTTATAGTTATATGGGATTCGTACTTACCTTTGGTAGAGTTTTTTTATAATAATAGTTTTCATTAAAGTATTAAAATTGGCGTCGTATGAAGCATTATATAGAAATATATGTCATACTCCAACTTGTCGGGATGAAGTTGGTGAAAGGAAACTCATATGACTAGAACTTGTTGATGATATATGAAAAAGGTATAAGAAATTTTAGCTTATATTAAAGCACCTCAAAGTAGGAAAAAATATTACGCCAATAATTGAAGGAAAGATTTAGTGTTTCAATTAGAAGATCATGTTTTCTTTAAAGTATCTCTATGTAAGGGTGTTATAAGGATTAATAAGAAATGGAAACTGAGTCCTAGGTACATCATAACCTTCTATCTTCTTTAAAGAGTTAGAGTTGTTTTTTATCATTTGGATATGCCTCTAAATCTCTAAAAATTACACAATGTTTTCCATATATCTCTGCTAGGATGTACATGCCTGACCCAACACATGTGCTAACCTTTGATGAAATAGAGTTATAACCTAAACTTTTATACTGTGAAGAACCCATCCATATTCTTGATACCATATATAAAGTATTGAGTAATCAGAAAACTCATCTGGTAAAGGTAATCTAGAGAAATCACAAAATGGAAGAAGCAACATGGGAACCAGATGATTCTATGAAGGAGAAATACCCGCATGTTTCTAGAAGTTAATACCACAAAATTTTTGAGGAAGAAATTTTTATAGGAAGGATTAGTTTATAACCCCCAAACTTTACCATATTTTTATTTTAGAATAAATATTTTTTTGATAGCTTTCAGAACATGCAATACCGAGTTAGTTTGCAATGCACACAACATCCAATTTAAACAAAACAATATTTAGAGTTGGAACCTAAAATTTCATACTATGAAACACCCATCCATATTATTGATACTATATAGAATGTATTGAGTAATTAGATAACTCGTCTAGTATAGGTACTCTAGAGAAATCACAAAATGGAAGAAGCAACATGGGAACTAGATGATTCTATGAAGGAGAACTACCCACATATTTTTAGAATGTAATAACCCTAAAATTTTGGGGAAGAAATTTTTGTATGAGGGAAAAGTTTATAACCACAAAATATTACACAATTTCCCTTTTAGAATAAATATTTTTTTTATATCTTGCAAAACATGCAATACCGAGTTGGTTTTCAATGCACACAAAACCCAATTTTAAAAAAAACTATTTAGTTATATTTTGAATAGTCAATTAAATGCTAACACTTCTATATAATTTATATAGTAAATTTATATTTTATATATCTGATAAAATATTTTGACATTAATCCAATATATTTTATAGGTATAAGATAATAACAAACCCAATATTACACAAAAAAAATATATTTTTATAAAGACACTTTTACCACCTTTTAATGGAGAATACATTTTAAATACAATTTATGGAACTTTTATAAATTTTATATGTCAAAATAAACTTCATTTTTGAAATTGGAACATAAAAATTAATATAGGGTGAATTTTTGGTATTTTTCTGAGAAGTTTTATTTTTTAATGAATAATAAAAAATACCGAATTTTAATTCAAAACCGATTTTCATGTAATTTATTGATAAGGTTAAATTAAATTTTTTATTGGTTTGAAATATTAATTACATAAATTTTACAACTATTAGTCCAATTTAGGTCATTATAATCAATTTCAATTTTAAATTGGACATATTAACTCAGCAAACTTTTGAATATTTTTACTTTAAAACCTTCATTTCCGTCCCTTCCACGGGATTATATTTAAATTATTTTTTGTCACTTCTGTGATTGGAATTTAGAAAAATTGATTATATATTTATAATAATAATAATTTTTAATTTATAATAAATTAAAAATAGTGTTTTACCAAAAATATTAGTAAAAGTGATTAAAATTAATTACAATGATTAAGAGGAAAATTAGCTTAATAAGAGACTAAACCTTAAACTTAAGGTCCAAAATGACCTAGAAACTTGTCTAAAAGATATTTTATGGCCATATTTAGACCCTTTAATCCATTTTATTTTATTTTGACTATTATTGGACCCAATTTTCATAGGAAAATGTGGTTGGAATTCCCTTTTTAAAAATTTACAAGAGTGCCACTCATCCTTTACTATAAAAAGGTACTCACCCCTCCAACTTATTCACACCTATAAAGACCTTTAGATACCAAAAAGTATTTTCAAATAGGCTCAAAATATCCCTAAACTCATTTTATAATCCTACCTTTGAGTATAAATCCATTCAAGGAATCCCTTTGGTGCAAACTAAAAGTAGTTACCTAAAGAAGAGCTAACATCCTTCCTCAAGCTCTTTTGTTTTATTTTCAATATCCACCCATTAAATTCTTATTTTTCCATGATTATATAATTAATTCATTATCCTAAATATACTGATATATTTTTATGTTAATTTTTTGACATAAACATACACACACTTCCATCTAATGGGTAATGAACTTACCCTTTATGTGTACGACGAACTATCGCCTCACGAAATGATGTCATTCATTTTTCCTTTACCAACTCTCATGGTTGGAAATTATTATTGAAACCATATTTATATATTATATATGTGTTATTTATGTTTTATTAATACCTCTATAATTTTTATATAACACATAACTCAATGCTTTCCATTTTGTGTCAATATAATAACATCGTTTGTGGAAGTGTGGACTACTACATTCTCAAAGCGATGTTATTCATTCACACTATAAATTGAACATATAAAGGATAATTTTAATAAACGAAATGTGAAATATATGAAATATATATGATAATTTAATTATTATATAAATATATATCATTTATTTTTCATTATTTTAATATAGAAAAGAAATGAATGTAGCGTTAATGCGTAAGTATGACCTACCATCTCCAGGAATGGTGCATTTCATTTCCTATATCCAAATTTTATGGATTATTATAAATATATATACTGAATATATATGATATTTAAATCTTGTTTTACATTTCTTATATTATTAAATCATGATCTAATTAATAGTAACAATAAATAAAAAGTCAAAACATACTCGAGGGACTAGGCAATTAACACCCAAAATTGTGAAAATAATGAGTGATTACTAACAAAAGGGTAATAAGATATTATAATAACATCATATATGATATCATAAATATGAGTATGGTTCTAGTATAAGTTGTTAACATGTATTAAAACACTACACTAGAGGTTCAATACTACACAAAAAAGGAAGGATAAGGTAAGATATTTTTATCTCACTTTTTAGATATATGAGATAAATGTCATATTCACCACATAATTATTTTTTGTGGAGTATCTACAGAACCTTTTGATATATTATATCATTAATAATTTTATATTCATGTTATTATAAGTTTTACTTTGAACTATCACATCCAAGGGGTTTTGAATTGAAAATTACCCAGTGGTAAAAGTTATCTTTGGAGTATCTCTTTATTTTGTGATTGTAAACTTTAGATTGAAACAATTACTTGTTTATGATAATTTTATATTAAATTTACATATTCTCATTCAATTTATATTATTATTTCTTAAACTGTATACCATTTTTACATATGGTGTTCATTTTGATAGTTATTTGATTTACTGGGGAATTATTGAAAAATCCTTATATTTTATTCAATATGGATATTTGATAAGGCATATTTTTCATGAATTAAATAAATTATTAAATATATGAGGAATTATTTGGATGGGTATGAAATGTGTGGGGCCTAGTTATATATATCCCCTTGATGCATCGGTAGTCTCATGAGATAAACTAGTTATCCAAATTAGATGGGTTTCTACCCAATATGATAAACCGTCTTGTGAATGTTCTTGATGGTAAATGATACATGTATCTTGGAAATATGAAATCCAATAATTAATCATTTCCCTCATTCAGATTCAGTTATAATTTATCCATGATATTATTGCTTTGAAATTTTCTATAAATTTAGTTCATTCTCTGTTTATTGTTTAAATGGCATGTTTTTTAGACCTATCAAGGCTCTATATTAATTAAGTTCTAAGACTTAATAGTGCAACTCTATAAATTGTTTTTTATTAAGATCCCTAATTTACCTCAAAATTATGAAAAAGTCTTCACAAGGATCTTGACACTAAGTTTTATTTGAACACTGACTACTATCCTCAAACTGATGGTTAGTCTGAAATAAAAATTCAAACAATGGAGGAGATATTGAGGTCATGATTAGTCGACTTTATAGGTATATGAGATCAGTACTTTCCTTTAGTAGAGTTTTATTATAATAATAGTTTCCATTCAAGTATTAAAATTTCCACCGCATGAAGCATTATATGGCAAGAGATTTCATATTAAAACTTGTTGGGATGAAGTTGGTGAAATGAAACTCATAGGACTAGAACTTGTTGAAGAGACAATGAAAAAGGTAAAATCTATTTAGGATTCTATTAAATTATCTCAAAGTAGGAAAGAAATTTATGCCAATAATCAGAGGAAAGATTTAGAGTTCCAATTAATAGATCATGTTTTCTTGAAAGTATATTTATGGAAGGGTATTTTAAGGTTTAGTAATAAAAGGAAACTAAGTACTAGGTAAATCATAACCTTCTAGATTCTTGAAATATTTGGAGTTGTTTCTTATCATTTTTATATGCCGCTAAATCTCTCAAAAGTACAAGTTGTGTTTCATATATCTCTGCTAAGGATGTACATGCCTTACCCAACACATGTGCTCACCTTTGATGAAATAGAGTTGGAACCCAAACTTTCATACCATGAAGAACTCATCCATATTCTTGATACCATAGATAAAGTATTGAGTAATCATACAAATCTTCTAGTAAAGGTACTCCAGATAAATCACAAAATGGAAGAAGCAGCATGGGAACTGGATGATTCTATGAAGCATAACTACCCACATATTTTTAGAAGGTAATACCCCTAAAATTGTTTGGAAGAAATCTTTTTAAGATGGAATACTGTAGAACCCCAATACATTACTATATGTTTCTTTTAGAATAAATATTTTTGTGATAGCTTTCAAAACATGCAATACTGAGTTAGTTTGAAATGCATGTAGCACCCAATTTAAACAAAAAACTATTTAGAGTTAGAACCTAAAATTTTATACTATGAAGAACCCATCCATATTATTGATATCAGAGAGAAATTATTGAGTAATTAGTCAACTTTTCTAGTAAAGGTAATCTAGAAAAATCACAAAAATGGAAGAAGCAACATGAGAACTAAAAGATTCTATGAAGGAGAACTACCCAAATCTTTTTAGAAAGTAATAAACCTAAAATTTTGAGGAAGAAAATTTTGTAGGAGGGAAGAATTTATCACCCCAATACATTATCATATTTTTATTTTAGAATAAATATGTTTTGATATCTCCCAAAACATGCAATACTGAGTTAGTTTGCAATGCACACAAAACCCTATTTAAAAAATACACTATTTAGTTACGTTTTGAATAGTAAATTAAATGCTTACACTTATATAGAATTTATATAGTAAATTTATATGTTATATATCTAATAAAATATTTTTAAATTCATCCAATATATTTAATAGGTATAAGATAATAACAAATCCCATATTACACAAAAAAAGCTATATTTTTATAAAGACACTTTTACCGCCTTTTAATGGAGAATCCATTTTAATTACAATTTTTGGAAATTTTATAAATTTTATAAATTTTATATGTCAAAATAAATTTAATTTTTGAAATTATAACCCAAAAATTAGGTTAAGTTAAATTTGTAGTATTTTTCTATGAAGATTCATTTTTTAATGAATAATGAAAAATAACGAATTTTAATTCAAAACTGATTTTTCTTCTTATTTATTGATAAGGTTAAATTAAATTTTTTATTGGTTTTAAATATTAATTAAATAAATTTTACAAATATTAATCCAATTTAGTTCATTATAATCAATTTAAATTTTAAATTGGATATAATAACTCAGCAAACATTTCAACATTTTTACTTTAAAACCCGCATTGTCGTCCCGTCCACAGGATTATATTCAAATTAATTTCTTCCCCTTATATGATTGGAATTTAGAAAAATTTATTCTATATTTGGAATAATATTATTTTATAATTTATAATAAATTCAACATAGTTTTTTACCAAAAATATTAGTAAAGGTGATTAAAATTAATTACAATTATTAAGAAGAAAATTAACCTAATAAGGGACTAAATATTAAACTTAAGGTCCAAAATGACCTATAAACTTGTCCAAAAGATATTGTATGGACATATTTAGACCCTTTACTCCCTTTTATTGTATTTTTACCATTATGGGACCCACTTTTAATCAGAAAATTCGGGTGTAATTCCCTTTTCAAAAATTTACAAGAATGACACTCCTCCTCCACTATAAAAAAGGTACTCACCCCTACCACTTATTCACAACTATTAAGCCCTTTGTATCACAAACAAATTGTTAATATAGGATTAAAAAATCGATAAAATCATCCTATAATCATCACTTTGAGTGTAAATTCATCCAAGGAATCTATTTGTTTCAAACCAAAAGGAGTTACCTAAAGAAGAGCTAACATCATTCCTCAAGCTCTTTTGTGTTTTATTTTCATTCTCCACACATGAAACTCTTATTGTTCCCTTATTATATAATAAAATCGTTATCCTATATATAATTTTATGTTTTATGGTAATTTTTCTACCTACACTTACACACACTTCCATCTAATGGGTAACAAACTTACCATTTATGTGTACGGTGAACTACCGCCTCATGAAATGATGTCATTAATTTTTCCTTTATCAACTCTCATGGTTGAAAAATATTATGGAAACCCTATTTATATATTATATATGTTTTATATATGTTTTCTTAATACTTATATAATTTTCTATAACACATAACTCAATGCTTTTAATTTTTTGTAAATATAAAAACATCGTTTGTGGAAGTGTGGACTACTACATCCACAAAGTGATGTGATTCATTCACACTATAAATTGAACATATAAAGGATGGTTTTAATAAAAAATTATTAAATATATGACATATATATGCTAATTTAATTATTATATACATATATATATCATTTAATTTTCATTCTTTTAAAATATAATGGAAATGAAAGTAGCATTCATGCGTACGTACGACATACCATCTCTAGGAATGATGCATTTCATTTCCTATCTCCAATTTTTTTGGATTATTATAAATATATATACTGAATATATATGATATTTAAATAATGTTTAACTTATTTATATGACTAAATCATGATCTAATTAATAGTAACAATAAATAACAAGTCAAAATATACTCAAGAGACTAGGCAATTAACACCCAAAATTGTTAAAATAATGAAAATTACTAAAAAATTGTAATAAGATATTATAATAAGATCATATATGATACAATAAATATGATTACGGTAATATTATAAGTTTTTAACATGTTTTAAACCACTATAATAGAGGTTAAAGACCACAAAAAATGAAGGATAAGGTAAGTGATTTTCATCTCATTGTTTACATTTGTGAGATAAATTTCGTATTCACCACATAATTATTTTTTGTGGTGTATATACTAAAACTTTTGATATAATATATCATTAATTATTTTATATTCATGGTATTTAATGTTTTACTTTTAAATATCTCATCCAAGGGGTTTTGACTTGAAAATTACTTAATGGTAAAAGTTATCATTGTAGTGTCACTTTCTTTTGTGATTGTTAACTTTATGTTTAAAAAATTACTTCCTTATGATAATTTTATCTTAAATGTACATATTATCATTCAATGTATGTTATTATTTATTAAATTGTATTCTATTTTTACATATGGTGATCAATTTGATAGTTATTCAATTAACTAAGGAATTATTGACAAATCCATATCTTTTATTCAATATAGATATTCGATAAGGCATATTTTTAATGAATTAAATAAATTATTAAATATATGAGGAATGATTTGGATAGGTATGAAATAGGTGGGGTTTGTTTATATATATATCCCCTTGATTCATCTATAGTCTCATGAGATGAATCAGTTAGCCAAATTAGATGGGTTTATGCCCGATATGTTAAACTATCTTGTGAAAGGTCTTGATGGTAAAGGATCCATGTATCTAGAAAACATGTCATCCAATAATTAATCATTTCTATGATTTAGATTTATTTATCATTTATCCAGCTGATTATTACTTTGAACTTTTCTATGGATGTAGTTCATTCTCTGTTTATTGTTTAAATGGTATATGTTTCAGTTATCTACCATGCCATAATGATTATGACATATCGAGATATTTATGTGGAATGTGTACTCAGTTATTTACCTTACCATGATTATTTTTCTCATTTATTCATTATTTATTCTACTTTACTTTCCCTTACTAAGAATTTTATCACACCCTTATTTTTTTTCCTTTCCCTAGGATATAAAGAATAAATATTTGAATGAGCTTTCAAGGATGTAGTTCATTTCATTTTTTTTAACTCAACTCCCTTCATTGATCTAAAATGATTCTTCTTGAGATTGTTTCATCAAATATTTATTTCTTCCACCATAAGTGTTAGGAACTAACCTTGATACCCTGGTACACTAATACTTTAGTTGATACTAACATGGTTCGAAGGACATTTCTGATCCCCATGGGTTGGAGAATGTCACATGGTATCAAATATGATCCATATAGAATAGTTTTTATATAAGAAAAAATCATAAATATATAAAAGTATAAGATAATTAATAAAAAATAGGTATTAAAAACACTCCTAATGGATAAAATTATACCACAAACATTAAGATAAACATCCCAAAGGAAAACATCATCCAAAATATAACACGACATCCATCATGATAGAAACTTAGAATCTATGTGAAATGAGTGGATAACAGCCCCACTAGTCACCATCATCAACTATGTTCCCATGAATCATGCAAATCCACCACCTCCAAGTGTATATTTACCTTTTCCTAGAACTATCATAACATAATATAGAAATACCTAAAGGTAATGGTATGGTGTTAAAAAAATAGCCTAGTAGGATTCCACAAAATGTTCCATAAACAGTTCTAATACAAATTAACTATATTACGATTCAATTTAAAATAGATCAATTCATGAAAAATAATTTTCATATTTATCAGTCCAAAACATTATTTTAAAACAAAAAGATTGAAAATATATCAAAATAGGGTTAAATGAAGATTTTAATGAATCAAGGACATGAATAAAAAAATTATATAATCAATGAAATGTAATAATAAAATCATAACAAATCACTATGATCATAATACCTAAGGCTAGTTAGTTCCTGGATTTAGGATCCTTTCACTACTAAGTCAATCAATACAGATAAAGTGTGTGAACATGTCCTTATGGATTAAGTGATTGGGATAAAATCAATCAACGCCTCATCTGGGGAAATCATACTGAACTTGGTTTAGTTCGACTTGTATTCATTAGATCAAATTCTTCGAATTCAGAGTCCTGGACTGATTTTCACAGTAACCCACTAACTACTCAGGCTCACATATGATTAAATAAAAAATTTAATCAATAAATATTGGTAAAATCATATCAAATCAATTCAAGTCCTTATTTATGGTTCAATTTCCCAATTTCGAGTTTCAAAATTCCATCTCAATTTAAAAACAAATTAATAGGTTTTCATCAAATTCATGCATTTAAAAATAACCTTTCATTTCAATAAATTTTATCAATAATAAACATCAAATCATTTCATTAAATTAATTTTCATTTCAAATAATCTTTCTCAAAATTCATCCAATTTATCAATCCATTGAAAAAAAGGTTTTATTTAAAAAATATCATTCATTTATAATTAATCATCAAAATTTAATCAATTTATAAGACATAAATTGAAATTGAATATCAAATAAATCATAAAAATTAAGGTTTTAATCGTATGGAAAATCTATATCTAACCACCCGCCTTTTTATCACATGATAAAATGACCAATCAACCAAAATGGGAATCATTAATAGAGAATCTGTGGTAATAAATATCAAAAAGGAATCCCTAGAATCACAATATATCAAATCAAAGATCCAATCCATAAATAAATATGAGGATTCATTACTCTAAAATGAGGTGATAATAGAGGAAATAGTAATTCCAAATCAAGGGGAAATCACTTAACATAGAGAGATCAAACATAACCACTGATGCTTTGATTTGAGAAAAAAGAGGCTGGAGGATCCAATTCACCTATTAAGAGCCTCCAAAATACTATGAATCTGAGTAGGTTTTAATTAGAGGTGTTTAGTATTAATAAGGGAGATTTGATATTTAATATTAATTTTTAAGTCATTAAAAACCTGATCACATGGTTTGCTGGGTTAGGCTGCATGGTTAGTACTAACCATGCACCTAACTCCATTCCCTCAATAGGCTTCTAGAAAGGGTGCATGGTTTGACTGAATGGTTTTTTTAACCATGCATAAACTATAAAAACTCCCATTTACCAAGTCCACATGGTTTATAGGGGTGGCTTTATGGTTTTTTCTAACCTTTCACTAACTGTGCACAACCCTCAAAACCCTTAGATGGGGTGTACAATTTTCTAGGACAAACCACAAAGTTTTCCCTAATTGTGTGGAAAATGTGCACAACCTTAAAATTTCAAAAAATCATCTAGAAGTATCTATAAATGACCTGAAATAATCCCCATACAAAAGGTGATCAAAACAAGGGTCAAGAAGTACATGAAAATGGGTGACATGATGTTAAAATATCCCCACTATAAATTCTTTCTATCCCCATTAAGCATTAAAGAAGATTTCATGTAAAAGAGATTATTCCGTTGATCTCTCATCAGTACCTCACACTCCCAAGTCTCATGTGAATAAGAATTGTGTTTCCATATCACATTAACCAAAGGGATAAAATTTCCACGAGGAACCTTCATCTTATAATCAACAATAAGAACTGGATGCCCAGTCAAGGATAAATTAGGTTCAACATCAAGGTCAATCCAACTCAAAACATGAGATGGTTCAGAGTGATACTTTCTAATACATGATACATAAAAAATATTATGAATCTAAATTAAATTAGGTGGGAAATCTAAATGGTAATACACATTTCTAATTTAGTCAACTTCCTTAAATGTTCCCACATATCTCAGTGAAATATTTACCTCTTTTCAAGACATTAGTGACCCAACTGAGGTGAAACTATTAAAAAGACTTGGTAAAAAAATAAAAATTATAATGGTAATCAATAATGATTTGTATAATATTTATTCAGGTTCTGTACCATCAATATTATCTGATGACTCAACTAAATATTATTCATTATCTCTTTGAATAAACTAGTCCAAACCAAGAAATTTTCACTAATTTTTGAGCATCACGACAAATATTTACATGGGAATACATATAAGGTCTCAAAGGGTGCAATCTTAATGGATGATTGTTAAATATTGTTATAATAAAAGTCAACTAGTTATAAGATACACCAAAATCAAGGATGCATGCATGAAAAATATCTTCAAGAATCAGTATAACTCATTATATCTGTCCATCTGTCTATGGATGATATGACATACTAAAAGTCACATGATATCTCATCACCTATTAGAGGACTCTCCAAAAAATGAGAAGTCAAATGAGTATCCCTATCAAAAACTATAATATATGGAACTCTATTCAATCTGACAATATCTTACATGTATAGACTTCCCAAGTACTCAAATTTGGTTGTGTCATGAATTAGGATAAAGTTAGACATTTTTAGCCAATAAATCACTACCCATATCACTTTCTTACATTAAGGGTTATGAGTAAACCTAACCAAAAAATTTATTGAAATATTTTCCCACTTCCAAGTCATTACTGAAAGGGGTTGAAGCAAACTCGAAGGTTTCTAGTTCTTGGACTTAACTTATTGGAAAGTATAGTAATGCGAAACAAAATAAAAAGTTATCTTCTCATACATGGCCACCATAATCATCACCGAATGTCATAGAATATCTTCATGGTATTAGGGTACACTACCGATTAGAAATTATAGAAATACACCATTATATTTTTTCTCACTAGAAAAGGTATGATGTATTGGTTTTGAAAAAATAGGATACCCTCAAAAGAGAATGAATGCTCACTTGTGGTCTCCCCACCATAAAGAGAGTATCTAAAACCACAAAATTAATCATCAAGCTTCTACTCCTAAAGAATTATCTCACAAAGAGAAGATGTTAATTGGAAACTTGTCAACACAACCTCAATCTTGTACTCCCAAACTCCCAAATCCATGTGTGAAAAGTAATCTATAAAATTATATTATTTCAATGATTATTTCATAGCCTAGGTCAAAATTTTCCTGCTCAATGAATCAATAGTAACATTACCATTTATAGGTGTGTAGAAAATGATGAAATAAAAATACTATAGGTACTCTACTGTAACGTCCCGGACCCGGGTGACACGCAACGGGTGCCCCGAATCCAGTTCACCATGTGACCTCAAGTGCATTTCCCCAAATTTTAGAGGCTGCTGACTAGCAGCAAGGGCCCATGTCTGATAGTGGGGAAACTATGCCCTCATTTGTCAAAGTGTAGCGCATTGGAATACAAAATAAAACATACAACGAACAACAGAAGCATTAAACCATACACAACTGAAATAAACAACAACAGTGGATATAACAAACAGTATATAAATGATGATGCTACATGTCTCAAGTTCTAAGAAAATAGCCAGAACATGTTATACATCAATACGATACAACCAAAAGCAGAGTACAACAAAACAAAGAAAAACAGTTGGCAGTGGAATCGCGAGCCTAGGCTCGGTCCCATGCCCTCCCATTCCTCAGCAGCAATCATGTACCTATATAGGGACTCTTGCCCCTATCTATACCTGCAGCAACATAATCTGTTTGGGCTGAAAAGGGTGACCCAAACAGGGTGTGAGAAATATATCTCAGTAGGCACCCACCAAAGGCCCGTGCCCAACTGCGTGTAAGCATGCAACAACAATGTGCAATAGTAAAATGCAACAAAGTAAGCAGTAATGAAAAGTAACTAACATAACAATTAAATTTCCATTTTATTATTCATTTAATACATTAAATTTAGTATCATTCTGTGCTCAACATCACCAAGCCCTCAGGCCAACCAGTATCTTGACCTTAGGCTAATATAGTGAACCACACCCTTAGGCTATACAGAATCCAACCCACAGGTATTTCCCTTAGGCGTAATAGAATTCTCACCCTCAAGCATACGAAGTTTCACCCTCAGGCACAAAAGTCAATCCCTCAGGCACAAAAGGTTTCCCTCAGGCGGAATAACAACAACGCTCGAGCTAAAACAGTCACGCCCTCAGGCAAATACAGTACAGTTCCTATAGGCTAATCACAACAACGCCCTCAGGCTAAACAGGTAATCGGGCCATGCCCAACAGGTAAACAAGCAGTAAACAAGAAATTCCTCTCAAGGCAATTCTACAATTACTACTTTAAAGGCATACCCTCGGGTATCCTAGCCAAACGGCTAAATAGTGGAACACACCCCCGGGGTGGTTCCGGATCCAAGCAATGATCCCAACTAGCATTTTAATATCATAATTAAATACCTAATCAATTATAGGTGTTTAATATATCAACAGCCTCATCCACACGACACCCCAACATGGGTTCGTGGCACGAAAATGCATAAAACACACAGCAGTTGGAAAACTAAACACCAAGCCACCTACCTTAAACACCAACGAACGTTATACCCGAACACCGACTCCAGAAACTCCCAAGAACGACATAGATCTGATGAAGAACAAAACCCATTCAAACATAAATAACTTCCCCTCAAGAAGGAATTGGTAAGAACAGTACCAGGAGAGGATAGGTCTTACCCATGTAATTCCAACGAGATCGTCCGAAGCCGAATCAGATTCCAGATGAACACCCGGTAGATATTCAAAGGTCCGGCCTCCTCCTTTGGCTCCAAAACAGCTCAAATGTCTCCTCTGCCAAATGAGGAGGCTACTTCCTGTTTTAAGCCGGAAAAACAAAGTACACGGCGTGTACTTCAATGTACACGGCGTGTACTCCTTTCATTTAACTGTTCACCTGGCGGCTTTCCGCTAGCGTGGAACTGTTCACATTCCGACAAAAGTACACGACATGTACTCCTGATCCGCTTGTGTACTAGCCTCAGCAAAACACGCAAGAAAACCTGATCCCCGACTACGAACTCCAAAGGTCTTCTGCGGCAATCAATATAAGACTTCTGACGAGACTGCGCGGTATCCATCTGTTTCTGAATCAACTGGACCTGCTCAGATGTCTCTTGTACGAGACGTGGTCCCAGAAAAGCTGCCTCACCTGCCTCTAACCAGAACAAGGGTGATCGGCATGACATACCATATAAAGCCTTGTATGGTGCCATCTCAATAGTTTCCTGAAAACTATTGTTATAGGAAAACTCGACTAAGCGTATATGCTTCTCCCAAGAGCCCCCAAAGTCTAGGATGCATGCACGCAGCATGTCCTCTAGCACCTGTATCGTACGCTCTGACTGGCCATCTGTTTGAGGGTGGTAAGTTGTGCTCAGAAGCACCTGTGTACCTAGCGCCCTCTGAAAACTCTTCCAGAAACAAGACATGAAATGGGCGTCCCTATTAGAAATGATAGAACGTGGGACCCCATGAAGACGTACGATCTCTCAGATATACAACCTTCCGATCTCATCAACACTGAAGGTCTCCTTGATCGGCAAGAAGTGATCTACCTTCGTGAGTCTGTCCACAACAACCCACACGGCATCGTTGCCACGAGGTGACCTCGGCAACCCAGTCACGAAATCCATCGCGACATCATCCTATTTCCAATCCGGAATGGGCAACTGCTATAATAGCCTAGCTGGTCTCTGATGCTTCGCCTTCACCTGCTGACAGGTGGAACACCTCGTAACAAAACCAACTACATCCCTCTTCATACCCGACCACCAGTATTGACATCTCAAGTCACGGTACATCTTGGTAACCCCGAGATGAACTGCCCAAGCTAAAGCATGAAACTCCCGCATCATCTCCCCGTGTATATCCCCTAGAACCCATACTTGTCCATGGAAATAAAAAACCTCATCATCGTCTATCGTCCAACCAGGAGGAGGGTCCTCACTTTCCATCAACTCCCGTAGGACTAGGCCTTCTGAATCAGATAGTTGTCTCATCCTCACTCTATCCAGGAGGGTAGAAGTCATAGCTAAAGATGAAAGATAAATCTGCCCCTGACTGTTGTGCAACTCCATATGCATCTCAGAGAACAAGGCCATAAGCTGCCACTCACCGCTAGCCTCCTACACTGCATGTATCTGAGTCTTCCTGCTCAGTGCATCAGCTACTGCATTACCTTTACCAGGTGTATAGGCAAGATCAAAATCAAAGGACTGTAGGTACTCGACCCACCTTCACTGCCTCAGATTCAGGTCATGCTGTGTAAATATGTACTTGAGGATTTTGTGGTCGGTGAAAACCACAAAATGCTCCCCCAATAGATAATGTATGCAACATCGCAATGCATGAACAACTACTGCCAACTCGAGATAATGCATTGGGTAATTCCTCTCATGTGGCCTCAACTGTTGAGACCCGTATGCAACAACTCAATCTCCATGCATCAACACTGCTCCCAACCCAATACCTGATGCATCACAGTAAACTGTATAGATTTTCCCCTACTCTGGGTGTATCAGGATCAGTGCTGATTTCAACCTTCCCTTCAGGTCCTGAAAAGCTGTCTCACAAGCTTCCGACCAAACGAACTTCACACCCTTTTTAGTCAGACCTGTCAACGGTGCTGCTAAGTGGGAGAAGTCTTGTATGAAGCGTCTGTAGTAACCAGCCAGCCCTAAGAAACTCTATATCTCAAACACGTTCTTATGATGGTACCAGGAAACTACTGCTCTCACCTTCTCTGGGTCTACTGAAACTCCTACCTCAGAGATGATATGACCCAGGAAGTGAATCTGGTCCATCCAAAAGTGGCACTTTGAGAGCTTATCGTATAGCAGATGATCTCTTATTGTAATCAATACGATCTCAAGATGGGTGGCATGGTCGTGTCGAGTGTGAGAGTACTCTAAGATGTCATCCATGAATACTACCACAAAAGAATCAAGATACAGATGGAACACATGATTCATCAGAGCCATGAAAACTGCTGGCGCGTTCGTGAGTTCGAACAGCATAACCGTATACTCGTATAGACCATACCTGCTCCTGAAAGCTGTGACAGGTATATCAGATGGTCTAATGTGCAGTTGATCATATCCAGACCTCAAATAAATCTTTGAGAATACTTGTGCTCCACAAATCTGATAAAAAAGATCATCAATCCCCATTAAGGGATATAGGTTCTTAACTGTCAACTAGTTCAGCTTCCGATAATCCACGCAATGTCTAAGGGTACCATCCGCCTTCTTCGCAAAAAGGACTGGCGAACCCCAAGGAGAAGTACTGGGTTGGATAAATCCCTTTGCCTGCAACTCCTCCTACTGCCTCTTGAGCTCCTGCAACTCAGGTGTAGCCATACTATAAGGAGGAATGGACACCGGTGCTTCTCCTGGAACAAGATCAATGGAGAAATCCACCTCTCTCTCCAGAGGTAGACCCGAAAATTCGTCCGAGAAGACATCCCTAAAACGATCAACAACAGGAGGGAAATACACCTGACATGTCCCCTGGTCATCTAGATATAAGCTCACAATCTGGGCTATGACTCCACCTCACCCACGATGCTCTGGTCCAGCTCGACTCACCTGAACATCCCATTCTCCCTTGTATAGAAACTCTCCAACCTCTGGTGATGTGAAACGCACCCTGCGACGATAGCAGTCTTCAAAGGCTCGAAAGGGAACCAACCAGTCCATCCTGAGAATTACGTTATAGCCTGTCATCTCTAGGACATAGAGGTCCCAAAGGAAGTGACACCCTCCAACCTCAAGGGGGAACTCCTTGCACTGATGCACACCAGCCGTTCTTGTCCCCAACGGAGTGTATAGTGTCCTGATAACAAAATATGAAGAATCACAGAGCCCAAGGCTCTCCACAACGGGTACAGATATGAAACTATGTGTAGCACCCGTATCGAAAAGTACTGAAGATAAGACAGAATATACTAAAATAGTACCTCTGACTGTAGAAGGTCTGGGATCCTGCTCATGCTGGGTCTGTTGCATCACATATGTCTGCCCAATGCCGCGGCCCTGCGACACAGCTTGGCTACCCTGAGTTGTCCCGCCCTATTGCCTTTGAGATCCTGGTGTCTGGCTACCATGGCCACGACCACCATCCTTGCCTACATGCCCTGACGTATTCCAGTTCCCCGAATGGTAAGAAGCCACTGGTCCTGCTCCCGCACGCGGAGTCTGCACAAAACCCCTCTCACTAGCCAATGGTAGAAATTCCCTACAGAAGCGCTGCAGATGACCCATCTTGCCGCAAGCTCAGCACTCCACTAGGTCTCGTGGACACTGCGGTCTCTTATGCCCATCTCTGCCACACTGGTAGCACCTGATCGGGCCACCTGAATAGATTGACTGGATGGTACTTCCACCCTGAGAGAAGTCCATCTGTCTCTTCCTCTTGCCGACAGAAAAAGTACAAGTAACTAGTGCTAAACCGCCCTCGTCCACACCTCTAGATTCTCGAAGGTTCTTCTATGTGATCAATGCCTGGTTCAAAATAACATGTATAGTAGGAAACCTGAAGACATTCACTAGTGCACAGATGTCATACCGTAGACCATCCTCAAAACATCTGGCTCTCAGCGTCTCATCACCCACCAGCACTGGTGCAAAGCGCTGAAGCTCCGTAAAACGAGCAGAATAGTCCATCACTGACATAGCGCCCTACTGCAGATTCATGAACTCTGGAGCTCTATCTTCCCTCAGCGTCTCGGGAAAGAAAAAGTCATAGAAGACTTCCTGAAAATCCTCCCACGCCATGTCCATGTGATGCTCTGACTTGGTGGTAACATCCCACCACCTCTTGGCAGAATCACGCAGCATGTATGTCGCGAACTTGACCCTCTACCCTGGAGGCGTCTCCAGATGCTCGAAAATAGTCTGCATCGACCCCAGCCATGACTCTACATCCTATGGTCTGCAATCCCCTGAGAATGTAGGCGGATGCTGCTGCTGGAAGATACATGTAAGCTCGGCCATAGATGTGGCAGCTTGCGGTGCTCCCTGAAGAGTCTACATGAACTGCAATAATCCTTCACGAAACTGCCCCTCCACGTCTGTGTCCGGTATAATAGCTGGTGCCGCATCTGGCTCTGCTGGAGGATCAACTGGTATCCCATGGCCCACCATCTTTGGAGTATACTCATTGCCGCTCTCCTGGCGAACAACGCGCGGTCGCCTAGGCGGCATGACACTACAAGGTCAAAATCATGCCTTAGATTCAAGATTATTAAGGCTGAAACGAAGAAACCACAAAGGGAACAAGAGGAAGAAGGCATCTCAAAATTTTAAAAACAGGATTACACGGTGTGTATACTAACTACACGGCGTGTACTTGACTTCCCTTCCCCTGCCCGGGTCCTTCGACACGACTAAGCCACACGGCTCCAGTTAAACAAAATGACACAGCGTGTACTTAATCTACATGGTGTGTATGGTGTTATTTTCTAACTGCCCGTGTCGCTTGTGACATGGCCGACTACTCGGCTTGACACTCCACAGCGTGTTACACCCGCACACGGCATGTACACCACCCCATTTCCCAACCACACGACTAAACTCACACGGTCTGTCCTCGGACAAGGCTACACGGCATGTCCCACAGGTACACGACATGTTCAGGGAGAGGTGACACCGGCCCATGTTGTTATTTACACGGCCGAGTCCCCAGTGTTGGGTCGGAAAAAAAACGAGGAAAGATGGCAAGAGGGGGGGGGGTGAATTGCCTTTTAAAATTAATTAACAATTTAAAAATCAAAGTGAAAGTGCAGCGGAAATAAAGAGGCAATCACACAAGAAATTGATAACGGAGTTCGGCCAAAACCCGGCCTACGTCTCCGCTCCCAACTCAACCGTTGAGAGATTCCTACCGCTTGCTTTTCAATGGTTTTAGTAAGAAACCCACTAGGCTTTGAGGTAGCACTAGGACCTATTACAGCTTGCTTTTGGTGGTTAAGCAAGAACCCACTTACTTTTAATGGTTTAGTAAGAACCCACTAGCCTTTTTAACGGGTGAAGGCTAGCTCACCGTGACACAAGCCTTTTAAAAGGAAAGGCTTGAAGAAACCTCTTCACACCTTAGTGGTGGTGTGAAACCCAAAAGAAAGGGGGATGAGAAAAGGGTTGGGGTTTGTAGGCACAAACCCAATTTTAAGCTCAAAATAAATAAACAAGCAAAACCGTATATGAGGAAGTCTTGGGCGCCTTTGATTGGATGGAGATGTTGAAGGCCGCTTCCAAGCTTCTTTGAAGGAGCTCCTTGGATGTGTAATTGGATGGAGCACTTGGGGTTCCCTTGGAGGAATGCACCGGAGGTTGGCCAAATGATGAGAATTGTGTACGTTGGCTTCAAAAGTGTTCCAGTAGGTGTCTGGGGCTTCCTTGGCCTTTATTTATAGGCATGGAACCCTTGGGGAGTCTTCGGAGCCGTTGGAGAGGCTAAAAGAGCCGTTGGGAGCCAAGTGGGCCAGCCTGGTCAAACTGCAACGGCTAGTTTGACTGGCTCCACCGGCTGGCCGGTACAGTCCCACCGGTTGGCCGGTGTTTGCAAAATGGCATAGGATTCCTGTCCAGGGGCCACCGGCTGACCGGTGGCAGAGCCACCGGCTGGCCGGTGGCAAGACAGTAGCTGTTCTTCTTTTCCAGGGGCCATCGGCTGACCGGTGCCAGAGCCACCGGCTGGCCGGTGGCAAGACAGTAGCAACCACTGTTTTGCTGGATGCCACCGGCTGGCCGGTGGTCAGGCCACCGGCTGACCGGTGGAGCCTGGAAGTGGGCAATGCCTCTGCCAGGTCCACCGGCTGGCCGGTGCCATCACACCGGTTGGCCGGTGGACTGAATTTCAGTCCACTTCATGTGCTTCATGGCCCATTCTCTTGGCAACCTTGTGCCTATTAACAAAAACACTTGAAACAAGGTTAAACACATATGAAAGTGATTGTGATCATGAAAATCAAAGAGTGTGGGGTACAACAATCTCCCCCTATTTTGATGATCACAATCACTTATCTAAGCAAAGTAAAAACTTAAATGAAGGCATGCTTTAAATGAAAAATTGAAAATAAATACTAAGCATGATAAAAAGGATTCTCCCCCAATCAATCAAGAAATTTCTCCCCCTTTGTGATTATCAAAATAGCACGGGGCATAAAACTTGATTGAGGGAAAATTGAAAAACAAGAGATGGGATTTGAAAATCAATTGAAATTTTGGAAATTGAAAGATTTGAATCAAAAATGGAATAACAGTTTGAATTCAAAGTTTTGAATCAAAATTGAAATGAAAATTTTGAATGAAAATTTGAAACCAAGTGTTGAAATTGAAAGATTGAAAAAAAAATTTGAAATTGAAAAGCTTAATCAATCCTAACTCCCCTAAATAAAAACAATAAATCATCGGGGAGAGGTTTTTGAAACCGAAACAAATTTAGGTCCGGTGAGACTCGCTAAGAGGGATTTTTCAATCCATACTTGTCTCATGGCGGGTCTTCTCCTATAAAACTCATCGGAAAAGAAAATAGACTTGGGTTGACTGTACCGGGCGTTTTTACAATTACATTCATAAATAAGGTGCCCGGGTTTTTTACAATAGTTACAAAATTTATAACTAGAGCTCCCCCTTACAAAAACAGTTGGAGCATGGGAGGAGGAAGCTATATTGGTATATCCTAGCCCTTGGGTGGTTCTAGATATACGTTGGGAACCAAGCAATTTTGAAAGATTTTGTTCCCCTTGGGTGAACTTAGCTAGGGTCTCCCTTAGGTCTTTGATGGTTGATTCCAAAGAATCAACATTGGGAAAATTTTGGATTTTAAGGGAGAGTTCCTCCTTCTCTTTGAGAAGTTGGTCTTTTTCGGAGGAAAGCTTTTTGAAATTCTTTTTCAAAGAAACAAATTTTGAGGAAAGTTTATGAAAACCATTTTCTAGTTGGTCTCTAGCGTGTGAGAGTTCTTCATATGACATATGATTGAAAGAATTTGAATTTGAAGAACAAGAGGAGGAGGAGTCGGAAGAGGAGGAAGATACCTCATGTTTTTCCATTAGGCATTTTTTACCTTGGTCGCTCGAGGAGAAGGAGGAGAATGAAGAGGTGGAGCTATCACTCCATGTTGCCTTTGAAGCCTTCTTCTTCACCTTTTTCTTGGCCCTTTTCTTGTGAAGTGGGCATGCGGCCACCGGCTGACCGGTGGAGCCTGGCAGTGGGCAATGCCTCTGCCAGGTCCACCGGCTGGCCGGTGCCATCACACCGGTTGGCCGGTGGACTGAATTTCAGTCCACTTCATGTGCTTCATGGCCCATTCTCTTGGAAACCTTGTGCCTATTAACAAAAACACTTGAAACAAGGTTAAACACATATGAAAGTGATTGTGATCATGAAAATCAAAGAGTGTGGGGTACAACACCCAGGTCACACTACATGATGTGTTCTCCATTGACATGGCGTGTTTTTGTACAGGAGTTCACTGACCTGTGTTGTTAGTTACACAGCAGGACTTTGGGTCACACTACACGACGTGTAAAAAAGCTACACGGCGTGTTTTACCCAAGCCTTTCCCTACCCCGTGTCGCCACCCACAAAGTTTGTGACACGGGAAGAGACTACATGGCGTGTAATCAGGGTACACGGCGTGTACTCAAAAAGTTCATTTTTCTTTCCGAATAAAAGATCATACACAGCGTGTAAAAAAATACTACACAGCGTGTATACTGGGTTTCCAGACATTATGCCTCAGAAACATCTCCGAAACCTAGAAAATACTGAAAAACAACACCTAAGTGTCAAATTCCGACACGTGGGGGCCCATACTACCCACGAATCAATGTTTGACACCTCATATGTGTTATAACCCATCAACAGTCAATGATCCACCAAATTTTGGTCAATAGGGGCCCATACTCCCCAAAAACCAAAGTTTGGCGTCCATTCGATAAACAAGCTCACACAAAAGTTACCCAATCAAACAACAGGTATTTTATCATTGCAGCTATCACAACAACATGCAATTTTCTAATGCTCCTACATGGCATGGAAACTATGCATGGAATGTGATTCTAGAATGTTCCTAAATGATGCATGAGATGGAATACCCTCATATTATTGGGTTGCAACTAAATAGAACCCATTGATAAAATATAAATAGCACAATACAAGTGAATCACCCAACGGTGAAATCATATCAAGAGGAAAATTTGCCAAAGTCAGGAAAATTTCAAAATACAAGATAGACTGGGTTTTCCCTATACACGGGTTAGCTACGCTTGGGCATAGCTTATTACCAACTACCGTTCTTCCTATCCTTGACTATGGCTCCAAATAATAAGTCAAAGAAAAGAACCCCTTTGATACCACTTTGTAATGTCCCAGACCCGGGTGCCACGCAACGGGTGCCCCGAATCCGGTTCGCCACGTGACCTCAAGTGCATTTCCCTAAACGCCAGAGGCTGCCAACTAGCAGCGAGGGCCCAAGTCTGATAGTGGGGAAACTATTCCCTCATTTATCAAAGCGTAGCACCGCGTAATACAAAATAAAACATACAGCGAACAACGGAAGCAGTAAACCATACACAACTGAAATAAACAACAGCAGTGGATATAACCTACAGTATATAAATGATGATGCTACATGTCTCAAGTTATAAGAAAATAGCCAAAACATGTTATACATCAATACAAAACAACCAAAAGCAGAGTACAACAAAACAAAGCAAAACAGCTGGAAGTGGCATCACGAGCCTTGGCTCGGTCCTATGCCCTCCCATTCCACAGTAGAAATCATGTACCTTTATAAGGACTCTTGCCCCTATCTATACCTGCAGCAATGTAATCTGTTTGGGCCGAAAAGCATCACCCAAACAGGGTGTGAGAAATATATCTCAGTAGGCACCCACCAAAGGCCCGTGCCCAACTGCGTGTAAGCATGCAACAACAGTGTGCAACAGTAAAATGCAACAAAGTAAGTAATACTGAAAATTAACTGACTTAACAATTAAATTTCCATTTTATTATTCATTTAATACATTAAATTTAGTATCGTTTTGTTCTCAACAACACCAAGCCCTCAGACCAACCAGTATCTTGCCCTCAGGCTAATATAGTGAACCACGCCCTCAGGCTATACAGAATCCAACCTGCAGGTATTGCCCTCAGGCGTAACAGAATTCTCACCCGCAGGCATATGAAGTGTCTCCCTCAGGCACAAAAGTCAGGCCTCAGGCACAAAAGGATTCCCTCAGGCGGAATAACGACAGCCCTCGGGCTAAAACAGTCACGCCCTCAGGCTAATACAGTACAATGCCCATAGGCTAATTACAACAACACCCTCAGGCTAAATAGGTAACTGTGCCATTCCCAACAGGTAAACAAGTAGTAAACAAGCAATTCCTCTCAAGGTAATTCTACAATTACTACTTTAAAGGCATACCCTCGGGTATCCTGGCCAAACGGCTAAATAGTGGAACACACCCCCGGGGTGGTCCCGGATCCAAGCAATGATACCAACCATCATTTTAATATCATAATTAAATACCTAATAAATTCTAGGTGTTTAATATAGAAACAAACTCATCCACACGACACCCCAACATGGTTTCGTGGCATGAAAACGCTCAAAACACACAGCAGTTGGAAAACTAAACACCAAGCCACCTACCTTAACTGCCAACGAACGTTATACCTGAACGCCGAATCCAGAAACGCCCAAGAACGGTGTAGATCTGACGAAGAACAAAACCCATTCAAACTTAAATAACTTCCCCTCAGGAAAGAATTGGTAATAACGGTACCAGGAGAGGAGAGGGATTACCCGTGCGGTTCCAACGAGATCGTCCGAAGCCGAATCGGATTCCAGACAAACACCCAGAGGATCTTCAAAGGTTTGGCCTCTCCTTTGGATCCAAAACGGCTCAAATGTCTCCTCTACCAAATGAGGAGGCTATTGCTTGTTTTAAGCCGAAAAAACAAAGTACATGGCATGTACTTCAAAGTACACGACATTTAATCCTTTCATTTAACTGTTCACCTGGCGGATTTCCGCCAGCGTGGCACTATTCACCTACTAACAAGAGTACACAACATGTACTCTTGAGTACACGGCGTGTACTTCTGCGCAGCTGGCGGCTGCTCCACCGCCTTACTTTTTGACCTTCCAACTGACTACACGGTGTGTAAAGGACCACTACATGGCGTGTAGTCAGTTCCTACACCCTTTTTCACTGGCAAGGCTACACGCCCTGTGTACTCATCCCAACACGGCCAGATGTACATGGCATGTGGAAAAAGTACACGGGGTGTAGTTCCCAAATTTTGGATTTTTACTCATTTTCCATATTTTATTAAAAACACTTAAGGAAAAGAGAAAAGAAGAATCCCATACCTCAAAGAGAAGAACCGGGTTCTTACACTACCCAATGACTTTTTTAGAGAATGAGAGTTTTTTTCTGAGAAGATATACCTCAAACTCTTATGATTAGAATAGTTGTTAAACCTTTCCCTAAAAAGGTAATGTTATTAACTCTTAAGTGAATTCATCAAAACAATGAGTTTTAGGTTATGAGTATGATATCTCTTCTTATGTTTCCTAAGTTATTAGAAACCATAACCCACTACGTGATCACCCTATATGAGAATGCATCCCAATCCTAAACTTGATGCATCATAAAAGAGCACATAAACTTTCCCAGTTTCTTAGAGAGTCAACACTAGCACAGAAGTCAAAAGACACTTCAACTCATCAAAAAAATTCTAACACTTTAAATCCCAGAGAAACTTTACTCATTTTTGAGTGAGAGTGATTATTGGAGAATCCAAATTCGAGAAATCATTGACGAACCAATGGTAATACCACAATAATTTCAAGAAGATCTAAATATTGAAACCATTGGATGGTTTTACCCGTGTAATAAAAAAATTTATCTTCTCAGGATAAATTAAAATACTATGTTTTGAGTCTAAGTGCCCCACGAAATCCACTTCCCAAATCCATAAATTACATTTCGATAGATTGGAATAAAGTCAATGATTTCTCAAAAAATCCAAAACTTTTCTCAAATTACACACATGGTCCACCTCAGTCTTGAAGTAAAATAAGATGTTATGAAAAAATAAAAATATGAATGAACCAGGATAATCATGAAATATCCTCTTAATCAACACCATAAAAACTATAGGAACATTGGTTAGATAAAAATGCATAACAAGGTACTCATAATGACCATACCCACTCTTGAAGGTGGTTTCTTGGATGTTAGATTCTTTAATTTTCAACTGGTGATAACCAGATCGTAGATCAATCTTTGAGGACAACTTATCCCATTTCAACTGATCAAAAAAATCATCTATATGAGAGAATATATACATGTTCTTTACCATAATTCGATTGAGTTTTTGGTAATTAAAAAACTGTGAAGTGTCCAATTATCTTTCTTTGTAAAAAGAATAGGTATCACCCAAGGTGACACACTCGGTCATATACATCCTTTATCCAACAAATCATCCAACTAATTTTTCAACTTGTTCATTCATTTAGTTCCATATGGTAAGAATGATTAGGTATATTATGGTTACTTGGAACCAAATCAATAGATAACTCTACCTCCCTCACTAATGGAAAGACAAAAAACTTAGATGGATTCACTTAGGGAAACTTGATTACTATTAAAATATGATCATCAATAAAATATTCTTTTTCTAGATCAAAATATAACACCAATATCACTTTATCCATCTTTAGAAGAGGAGGTTTGATTCTACTTAATCTTAGGTACCATTATCTATGGAAAACATGGCACACCCCATTGGGGGTAGTAAATGAGGCCTATTGAAGATAACCATCAATTTAGGATTTATGGGAAATTAACCAATTCATAACGATAATTAAATCCAAAGGTTTCATATTGAGAACTATAAAATCCCAAATGAGATTGATCTATGATAAAAAAAAGTCAAAAGAATAGAATTAGATACCTTACTCTCACTTAGTTCCACGAGGCATTGTGATATCCATTACATAAGTCTTGATCTCCTTAGGAAGGTTTAGAAAATTAACAACACAAGTAGAAACAAATGAATGAGATGCACTAGTATCAAATAAAGTAATCAGTAAAGACAAATATATAGTGATAGTACCTATCAATGTCACTGGACCCGAATCAGTATCCTTTAGAGACCATTCACTATGTAAAGAAGCCTCATCCTAAATGCCTGATAATGGATCCACTCAGTTATTGAATCATCTAATTGAAACAAAATAATTTTAGGAGATGATGAGAATGTTTCACTATATAGGGTAGAAAAGACATGAAAAAACATCTTTATCTGTCCTAAGAAATTTCATGAACTATAGATCTCCAATTCCTCAATGAGAAATTACTTCAAATTTCTAACCTTGACACACCATAAGTAAGTCAAAGGGACTCTGACAAGCACTACAAGAGGTCTGGATGATGACTACTATTTTTATCCACTGTGAATCTCTTCACACTTTCTATTTCTCTTAAATGAACCAATAATATTACCATCGAGAGTAGGAAAAACTTCTATCAACCATGACTTACAAGCTAGGTCAAGCTCATCCATCAATTCCCTATCTTGAATTTCAGTATATGAATTGATCTTCAGCATGAAATCTTGGGATTAGATATCATATTGAAGGTCCATATTGAATCTTCAGGCCAAAAATTCTCATTCATCACTACGTTAGGAGAAAAATGAACAAGTTTATTAAAATATTTTTCATACTGAGACATGGTTCTATCACTTTTTGTAGCTTGAGGAACTCCATAGGCTTTTCCAAAACCATTGATTCTGGATAGAACTATTTAGTAAAGAGGACTCTAAAGATTTTCCAATACAAGCCTTCATGTTTCTTCACAGTAACCAGTAAATTCCACCACCTCCTTCTATACCCTTAAAGCTTGAAGGTTTTAGATTTCACCTTTAATTAATCATGCACCTCTAAGAACTTGAATTTTATATCAATCCTTTTCAACCAATCATCTCCCTCTTAAGGATCATTTTTTCATTAAAAAGATGGTTGTTTTCACTAAAGTAACTCCTAGGCATGATCTATAGATTCAACCCTTCAAGGTTTCACTAATGAAGCTTGAATGAGATCAGGTGAATGTACATGTCCAGATTCTTGGACAACACACACCACTATCTCAATGAGGTACTAATCAACTAGAGGGTTCACTTACTTTGGTTCATTGATATGTCCCTCCTAATGTTTTCTCAAATGTCTTCTTGAGAGCATGGTACTACAAAACATCAATAGTAAACACAAAAACATTATAAAGGATAATCAAATCATATACTCAATCATTACATACAGTAATATAAACTCCATAAATAGGATTCAATATTTTGAGATTTCAAAATACCAAGATTAAAGTTAGGGAAAGGAAAATAGTTCGATCAATTTACTCAATATATTTTTCAATAAACACCCATAGTGAATTAAGGCCTGTTAAGATGAGAGATGGATAGACACTATAATGAACCAACCAGGGATACCTTCAAAACTGACACTGGAACCATTCCATTACATATCCAAAGGGTGTTCTCGATCCCCACGAGCTGATGATAAGCACCTGGGCATCGAATGACAAAGCAGAGGGAATGACTTCACCCAATCAGAACAAAAACATGAAATATATATATATATATATCAGGTAAGAAAAAATGTAAGACTAAGGAATATATATGCCATGATATTAAGAAAATAGCGGAAACAGACAAAGAAAAAAGTGGCTAAAAACTCCAAAGGACAAGTCCAACGGTAAAGGACCCTAACCAAACAACTACTCTAAATGATGGCATGGACAAACTCACACCATCTCACCACCAACTACCCAACCAGCTAACATAAACCTCACTGTCTCACTACAAATCCTAGCCTTTTTCTACACTAGAAGACAAACAAACATCTACACACCACCGAAGAGGTGTGAAGGGTGTAAGCTAACAAGCTCAGTAGGATCCCACCCAAGTGTTCCATAATAAGTCTTTGTATAACCATTCTTGTATGGTCATTTTAAGTAAAAACATGGCATGATAAGAAGTAAAGCAGTTTTATAGAAAACATGGTAAAAATTTCCCTTTTTCTACAGTTCTAAACAAAATCATGTTTATTAATTTAAAATAAAATTTTCCATATCATTTTCATAAGAAAAAACATGAATATCAAGGCTAACTCATAAATCCATGCAATAAAAAATAGAAGTAGGGGCATCACAAAACTAAAGAATAATACAGATCCAGGACATTGACTACTTATTCCATAATAATAAAGTGCACAAACCAATTCCTAGAACAATGGGAAAAGGATGTAGAGGAATACCCCATGAGTAAATCCCCCAACAATGTCAATATCGGTCCCCTAGAACAACAGGCCTATGAAACTGAGGAAAGACCCAACACAAACCTCCTTGATAATCACAAAATAATGGACGATGACACCAAGTTAAGTTTTCCACCTAAGTACCCAAGGTAAACCATTTTCTATTTTTCACAATTCATTTAAATACTTTTAAAACCATTTCAAAGTTCATTTAAATGATTCGAAAATACCACTTTTCCATTCAATTGTTAAATAACTAGGGAAAACCCATTTTTCTATTAAAAATCTTTCCAACACACAAAAAACAATCATGATAAAATTTCATTATTAATAATTTTGTAAATAAAAACAACAAGATACATTATCATAGGCTAGATATGGAACTGCCTACCTCAAAGCTTGGGTCGCACACGCCCAGAATGGGATCCACCAATAATGAAAACCCAATAATAACAAATAAGGACTTGTAATTCAATACACATATCATGGTTGATCCAAATATGAACATAAGGGGTCAACAGAAAGAAAGAAACCTACATACCTTAATAATGAACACCCTTTGCGCCACAACCGACAAAGTAAAAGGCCTTCGGTGTAAGATTTCACAATAGATCTAGAAGAAACCAAGAAAAAACCCCATCGTAACCCAATAGATCCAATGATTTCACCTAATGGTGATACCAAGATCAAAATAAATGAATAAGTGAAATGGTTTCTTACCTGAAGAGATGCACCATAGTCACACTGGAGATCCAACACCGAACAAATCCATCTAGAAGAGACCCTAGGTCGAGAGTGAAGCAGTTTGGAAAGAAAAGAATAAGAAAACCCACCAAGCATGTGTTTTAGAATTGTATATGGGTCCTTTCATGGCATGAAACTTCAATTCACATCATGAATTCTACACTGGATAAGTACACCAAAAAACCCATTTCTTTGGATTAAAAATCCATTATTTAAAACATTAAAAACATGAAACCCCCATTCATGACGTGTTATATTTCACAACGGGAATTCGATTTCATGGATTGTAGCTAGCAAAAATTACATAGTGTGTAACCTAATTACATAGAGTGAAATCCTTCTGTGTTCTGTAGAAAAGGTTGGTTAAAGTTGAAAGTCTAAAAAATATATGACTTCACCATTATAGGTATCCTCTCAATCTCAAAGGAGGGGAAAACCATGATGAGGTTAAGGGAGAACCTGAAAAAATGGTAATGGGATGTTACAAAATCCCCACCATATAGACATTTCATCCCTAGGAAGTCATGTGAAAGATGTAATCCCTGAAAAAATATGAGGCCACTACTCCCTTGTCAATTATTCATGTTCCCAAGTCTCATGATAATCCGATACTTGTTTCCATAGTACTCTAACCAATGGAATCAAATTCCCACGCATAACTTTAACTTGAGAATCAATGATCTCAACTGGTTTCTCCAAATAAAAATCATCAGGTTCTAACTCAATTTCTTCCCAACTCAGAACATGAGCGAGATCAGGGTGATACTTTTTGAGCTAAGATATATAGAAAACATCATGAATTCCTATCAACTGAACCGATAATGCTAACCTATGAGAAACTTTTCCAAGATGCTCAGTGACCTCAAACAGTCCATTATATCTCATTGCCAATTTCCCTTGTTTTCCTAGCCTACGATGACCCAACCAAAGAAAAAATTTCAAGAAAACCCAATCACCTAAGGAAAACTCCAAAGGTTGATGCCGCTTATCCCCATATGATTTATGTCGACTCTAGGATATCATTAGACGTCGATGAACATCCTGAATCTTCATGGATGTCCCCTGAACAAAACTTGGTTCAACTAGAGATACTTCACCCACCTCATTCTAACAAATAGGTGATCTACACATGTGACCATACAATGAATCCAAGGGACCCATTATTATCAATGACAAAAAACTTTTGTTGTAAAGAAAATCAGCCAATTCCAAATGTATATCCCATGATCCTCTGAAATCCAAGACACAGGCACAGATCATATCCTCCAGGATCTGAATTACTCACTATGTTTGACCATATATCTATGGATGGTAATATTTACTCATCATTATATAAGTTTCCATTACCCATCGAAGACTCATCCAGAACCTTGAGGTAAATATAGGATCCCTATTTGAAACAATAGTAGAAGGAATCCCATGTAACCTCACAATCTCTTGCACATACAGCTTACCCAGATCATCAACTTTAGTGGTGTATTTGATCAGAATGAAATGAGAAAACTTCATCAACTGATCAAAAACTACCCAGATAACATTCCTCCCTCGAGGAGTCTATGGTAATCCAACAAAAAAAATCATGGACACCTCATTCCATTTTAATATTGGCATCCAAAGAGAATGACGCAAACCAAAAGGTTTCAAGTTCTTTGTCTTTATCTGTTGGTAGGTGTAACAAAAGCCACAGACTCCATGTTGTCTTGCTTCATACCCAGACACCAGAATCACCATCTCATTTCATAATACATATTCGTAGTGCCTGGAAGAATGGCCCATGAAGATATGTGACAATTGAACAAGACTAACCTCCTCATAGATTCTAGGATGACAATCATTTTTTCTGAAGTGAAGAATACCATCTGAAGAAAGGGACCAAACCAAAATGGTATCCCCACCATAAAGGCTTTCTTGAATTTTTAAAAACTCATCATCCCAATGTTGAATCTAGAAAATAGAATCTGTGAGAGATGATGATAACTGACCACTGGTCATAACCATTCCTGAAATATCATCCGGAGCATCTAGGTGAAATTGAGAAAAAATCCCTATAAGGTTCCACTCTTCCTTCGATTCCATAACAGCCTGTGATAGTACTTTCCTACTAAGAGCATATACAATGACATTTCCCTTTCATGGGGTGTAGACAATATCAAAGTTAACCATATGAAGGTATTCTACCCATTTTCTCTACCTAGGATTCAAGTCCTTCTGATAAAAGATATAACTCAGACTCTTATGATCAGAGAAGACCATGAACCTTTCCACCAAAAGATAGTTCCACCAATATTTAAGTGAAAGAATGATTGTGGAAAGCTCTAAATCATGAGTGGGGTAATTATTTTCAAGAGTTAAAATATGAAGCGAGTGATAATCTACCACATGATCATTCTATATAAGCATTCATCCCAAACCAACACCCAAATAATCACAAAAACACCACATACCCATTACCGGACTCAGGAAGATCAGAATGGGAGCTGATGTCATAAGTTGTTCTAGTTCATCAAAATAAGACTAAAACCTCACATCCCATGTGAATTTCACCTCTTTCCTATTATGAGAAGTCAAAGGTGACACTAGCATAGATAAATCCTTGAAGAACCATCGGTAGTATCCAGTAAGACCAAGGAAGATTCATTTCTCAAAGACATTTCATTGTTCCTTACTTTGAAAAACAAACTTTACCTTATCTAGATCAAATTACAAGCCATGCTTAGAAATTATGTGTCTCAATAACTTCACTTATTGAATCTAAAAACTACATTTAAAAAGTTTTCCAAACAGATGACGACTTCTCAAAACTTCCAGAACCAAACTCAAATGATGCTCATGCTCATGCTCGGATTTTGAATAAACTAGAATATCATCCATGAACACTACCAAAAAAGTTTCAAGATTTTAATGGAATATCTGATTCATTAAGGCCATAAAAGATACATAAGCATTAGTTAGACCAAAAAAAATCATAGAATATTCATAATGACCATACCTGCTTCCGAAGGCCATCTTCAGTATATCAGACTCTCAAACTTTGAGCTAATAAAAACCTGACCGAAGATCAATCTTCAAAAACCACTTTTCCTACTTTAACTGATCAAACATATCATCCGAATGAGGCAAAGGATATTTTTTCTTAACCATTACTCTGTTAAACTTATGATAGTCTACACATAACTAAAGTGAACCATCTTATTTCTTGGAAAAGAGCATAGGGGTAGGCCAAGGAGAAATGCTAGGGAGAAAAAAACTTTTTCCAAAAGATCTTCCAACTGAATCATGAGCCATTTCAGCTCTAATGGTGTCATACAATAAGAAGGTATCAAAATTAGATGTGTACCGAGAACCAGAAAAATTGTAAACTCTACCTCTCTCTTTGAATAAATACTGGAGAAGTCGTCCAGGAAAATGTCAAGAAAGTACCAAACATTAACAGTAAAATCAACAATAGGAGAGATGTCATCAGGCTCAAACACAATAGCATAAAACAAAATCACGAACTATGGGTGGGAAGGTCCTACACTACTAGACATTATGTCTCACTCCCCCTAAAACACATGAGATAGCCCATCAGCTGCAAGAAACAATACATGTCAATGATAATAATAAACTTCAGCTAAACGAGCAACAAGACAATCCATACTGATGATGACATCAAAAATATTCAGATCAATAATGATAAAATCCTAGTCCAACTCCATATTAGCTATCATTAATGAAAAATAAGAAACCTAAACCCCTACTCTTTCCTCTTACAAAGAGGTGTCGCTAGCTCCGTTGTAAAGGACATAAGTTCCCTTGGATGTTTAAGAATATCAAAAAAAATGGTCAGACATAAACAAATGGATGGCACCAGTATCAAATAAAGCAATTGATACTAAAGATTCAATAACGATAGTACCTCTCACTATTTCCAGACTTGCATCGACTTCCACTGGACACTCATCTACTGTGTAAAAATGCTTCACTCCTAAGGCCTATGTCTAGAGCCCTATAGTCTTTGAGGCTTATGACAATGTCATAGTAGCCTTTGGAGTTAAAGAACCTTGACCATAATAATTCATATTAATAGCTTGATAGAGAAGTTGTTAGTGACCAACACGTCCACAACTGGTTCATGTCTTTGCAAGCATAAGACAAGAACGTCTTGTATTCCCAACTTTTCTAAACTGACAGTAATTCAGAGGTACATTACCCACTATAACAGTCAGTGCAGAGGAGGCTCACTACTGAGACCCACCTCCACTACTCTTGCAATGATCTTTCCACTTTCTTTTCTTCCCATGTGCACCACTAAAGCTGCCTATAGATAGAAGAGAAGAGGTGGAAAGTCTAACCTTGCCTACCATATTCATTTATTCCATCATATTTATGTATAATGTCTCCACATAGGTATAAAATTTCAATATTAACACATGTGATTTGATATCCAGTCACAAGCCCTACAGGTATTTCTGATTCTTCAACTGGTCATTCTTCATTACATCTAGGTAAAAACGGACAATATCAGCAAAACAATTAGTGTATGTCAACACCAAACTCCCTCCCTATTACAAAGACAATAACTTTAGAGACTTAGCCAGTATCAAGGACTCTGTAAAAAACTACTAAAAGAATAGAGTTTTGAAACCCTTCCAATCTAAGTCCACATGTCTGCCAACCTAAACCATAGAATCCCACCATCGCTTGTCGGAACCCCCAATTCTGAACACTGCACACTTGACACCAATTTTTTAAGGTTTCTCCAAAAAGTCATATATTTGATCGATCTTATCCATCCATTCCTCCGCCTCTTAAGGTTCTTTTTTTCTTTTAAAGGACGATGGATTCTCACGCAAGTACTCTCATGATTGATCTCTCTCTCTCCTCCAACTCTAGGTTGTACCTCAACAACAGAATTCTAAACTCATGGTACATTTTGATTAATAGCAAGGATTTATCATACGATAGTCTTGAGGATATTATAATCTATAGGTGGGTTCCCTTGAGGATCACCAACTCCACCTTCTTAAGGAACTCATGGAAGACGTCTCCGAGGTATACTGTTGCACACCGAAACATAAGAATGATCAGACAGCAGAACAAATCTCAGTTAAAACTAGAAAAAAATTAAGCAAAAAATGATATTTTTAAAAAAATGATACTAGAGACACATATCCCAACATACCAAGGTAACTTGAGTCTCATCATGACAAGAGTTGTCCAAAAACTTATCGTAATATACCTCTCAAGTCCCAACAATCATATCTCTAGTCTAACAGACATCCCAGAACAAGGAATCTTGAGGAAAGACCACATATGATACCAAATTATAACTAACAAACTTGGGATACCCTCAAAATTGGCACCCAACCCGTTCCATTACATACCTAAAGGGTGTTCCTGATCCTTACTGGATGATGACAAGAATTCGAGCATCGAATGACAAAGCAGACAGAACAATTTCTCCCAACCCGAAAAACCACATCTAATATATATATATATATGTATATATAAAGTAAGAAAAAGTGAAAGAATAAGGAATATATATTCCATGATAGTAAGAAAATAGCGAAAACATTAAATGAAGAAAGTAGCTAAAAACTCCAAAGGACAAGTCTAACTACAAAGGACCTAAAACAAACAACTACTCCAAATGATGGCATGGAAAAAATACCACCATATCACCACTATCTACCCAACCATCTGACATGAACCTCACCACCTCACTGTAGTCCCTTTCCTTTCCATGCACCGGAAGATAAACAATTCTCTACAAACCACCAAAGAGGTATGCAAGGTGTGAGATAACAAGCTCAGTAGGATCCAATCTAGGTGTTCTAGAACAAGTATTTGTATAACCATTCTATTATTCTCATTTTAAGTAAAAACATTGCATGATAATAAGTAAAGTAGTTTTATAGAAAACATGGTAAACATTTACCTTTTTCCATATTTCTAAAAAAATTATATTGATTTCAAATCACATTTTCCATATCATTTTTCATGAGTATAAACATGCATATCAAGGCTAACTCATAAATACAAGAAATAAAAAATAGAAGCACATGTATCACAACACCAATGAATACTACAATTCCAATCTATAGACTACTTGTACCACAATAATCAAGTGCACAAACCAGTTCCTAGAACAACGGTCCTAGGAAGCAGTGGAATACCCTATGAGTAAACCCCCCAACAATGTTAATATCAATCCACTAGAACAATGTAAATAGTAAATATAGGAAATCCCCAAGAAAAACCTCCTTGATAATAAAAAAACAATGGATAATGGCCCCAAGCTAAACCATCCACCTAAGTACCAAAGTTAACCCATGTGATCTTTTTCACAATTTATTTCAATGCTTTGAAAATCATTTCAAAACTGTTTCAAATTTCATTTCAAATATTTGAAAATATCCCTTTTCGATTTCATTTTTCAATAAACATGCACAAAATAATAATTCCAATCTTTCATTATGAATTAGTTTTAATGAAAAACAACAAGACTCATTATCATAGGCTAGATATGGAACCACCTACCTAAAAGATCAGGTCATACTTGCTCACAATAGGATCCACCGACAAAGAAAACCCAATGACGACAATGAAGGCCTTGGAATCCAATCCACATAACATGGTTGATCCAAATATGATCACAAGGGGTTAGTGGAAAGAAAGAAACCTACATACCTCAAGAACAAACACCCACCGTACCATGACCGACAAAGGAAAAGGCCTCCAGATTGAGATTGCATAATGGATCTTGATGAAACCAAGAAGAAACACCATCTTTACCCAACAGATCCAAATACACCACCCAATGAAGATACCATGATCAAAAGAAATGAAGAAGTGGAAAGGTCGCCTACCCGGAGAGACACACCACAACCGTAATGGAGATTTAATGTCGAACAGATCGATCTAGGAGGATCAGTGTCTCTAGAAAACACCAAGGAGAGACCCAGGGTTGAGGGTGAAGGATTATGGAAATAAAGGACTAAAAAAAGTTGTTAAGCATGTGTTTTAAAACTGGATGTGGGCCATTTCATAGCGTGAAACTCCCATTAATGTTGTCAAGTCCATGCTACATAAGTATCTTCAAAAAACCATCACCTCAGATTAAAAATAAATTATTTAAAACATTCACAACATGAAACTCTTATTAATGATGTGTAATATTTCATAGTGTGAATCCCCTTTCACGGATTTTACCCCACAAAAATTACACGGTGTGTAACCCAGTTACACGGCATGAAATCCTTATGTGTCCTGCAAAAAAAAGGATGGTTAAATTTCAAAGTCCAAAAAATATCTGACTTCACCATTATAGGTATCCTCCCAATCTCAAAGGAGGGGAAACCACGATGAGGTTAAGGGTGTACCTAATAAAACGGTAATGGGATGTTACAGAAACTCATTCATAACTACCTCCTAAGTCTTAACCATCCTACCTCACATCTACCAGGAAACCCCATATTTCATATCAATATCAAGAAAATATAAAAAACCTCCATCAAATACTATTTTGTTACTAACAAACCCATATACCCTTATACACTGATACTTGAGTAGGCCTTGACATGGCTTGAAAGGCATCCTTAATCACCACGTGTTAGAAACTAGCACCTAGTATCAACTATGAGTTAAAGGGAATATTTTTTCCATGAAAAGCATAAATATATAATAGTGGAAGATAAATCAAGGAACAATTTGTATGCCAGACAATCTTCAAGGATAAAACAGTGCCACAAATAGTTACATAAACACCCTAAAGAAAAACATCATCCATATAACAACCCTACTCTTTATGACAGACATTAACATGATTTATTACATAAAATTTCACTTAAGATAACTCTGAGGATCGAGAGGTCTAGTGTATTGGGAAATTAGGAACATTAAATAACAACTTAGAACATAAAATAAAACATCTTTATTGAAAACTTATTTTACATGACCACAATATTCCTTCGTACTTATCATTGCATGGGATAAACAGAGTGTAGGTTTTGGGTGTAGCGAAAGCGCATTGGTGGGTTTTCCCAACTTTAATTTTAGTGTTAAACAACGTTCAATTCAAGATCCATCACAATAATAAAACTCCAGATCTTCGGAATAGAACAAAGAATGAAAAGAAAGATAAGGGTTACGGAACCATCGATAGGATCATCATATGTTGGTTGTAATTAATTTAATTAATTGAAAAGAATTACCTTGAGGGAATTCATTCTTCGTTGATGTTTTCTGGTCACATTTCGATGTGATTCATCATTGCGTCGCATAATACATATGTAGACTTCCTCTAGCGGTGATCCACACGTGCACCATGTATCTCTGGATGTCACCAAAGGAATATTTGGGTGCTAGCGTGGAGAAGACTTTTCTTGAGTTTTCCACCTTAGATTGCCTTGATTCGATGGAAGAGGATCTCTCTCGATCATGAGAGCGTTCTTGGAGAAAGGAGTTCTCTCATCCTTGAGAAAATTTTCCATAATTTTTGTGCACAACGATTCATGGAAAAGTGTTGGGGTTGTGAGGATATTTATAATCAGGTTTGTGGTTATAGAGTAATGACAATAAATAAATGCATTACGCGTTTTATTTTTTTCATTAAATCTAATTTAAAAACTCCATGTCGAATCATTAATTCATTGACACGTTCCCATGATGATTATAATAAATATCATTTAATAAAACAATATTATTTCCTCAAAATCCCAACTGGAAAAACTACACGACGTGTAATCATTAATACACGGCATGTACTTCTTTTTCATTTCCTTTCCAAAATTAAACCTACACGGCATGTACATTAAATGTACACGGAGTGTATATCTTGTTTATCATTTTATTCTTCCTCTAACATTAAAATTATTTAGGCTTCCTTGAATAATTATTATACCACATACGGGAATAATCTTTATTCTACTTGAGATAATTGGATACACTTAGTGTGTGACCCTCTAGGCCTCTTTATCGTTGGCATTAGGAGAGCTTGCCTAAATTCCAAGATTACTATCTAGAAATCGGTCAAGGCACCCAAGAGAAAGAAGTTGATGCCGTATTGATGTGTCACCTCATATGAATGCTTATTTTGTAATTTAATCCCTTTGTCTCGATATCTCTAATCAAGCGGGTTTCATGCCAGTGCCATCAACCCATGTACTCGATTATTCTTTCTTTGACTTCCCAAAATTGTACTCACCCATACCTTACTATGGCCATGGATTTATTTAGGCTATATCAATTCCATCGAAGGTCCTGTGATATCTACTTCCTTTATGGATCAGAAGGGACAAATCCTTTCTCACATTATCTATTAATGCAGTATCACTCGTGACACACCCAATGTATCCTACCTTGCTACGAACAATGTGTCATCATAGTTTTTTTAAATACATCTAAGTGTGTGGGTTGTAATACCCATTAATAATAATCTTAAAGTCTAAGGACCAATACACATGTTTGCAGATATGAACATTCAATGACACTATGAAATGTGGATTTCCTACTAGCCGGTCTCATTCTCATAATATCCTACTAGATATTACCAAGGGCGCACACCATGAGAAGGTGCCTCAAAGTTTTATGAGTCCTCACCCCTAATGGTCTGTATTATTTGTGTCCCTTAAATAATATCATCCAGCCATAGAACATATATTCAAGAACAGTGTTATGGAACTTCCGAGTTCTCATCATAGCAGGGATCCGTTATGACCCTTTAATACAAAATATGTCCTTATGACATTATCACATGCATTTTCATGCAAAATAACAATCAATATGTGTTAAGGTATTTATTAATGAATAAATTACAAATTAGTTGGTTCTAGTCCACAACTCCAACAAACTCCCACTTGGACTAGAGCCAACTGCTAACAAACATTAACCTGATTTCTATCACATGATATTCATACTTCTTCTGAGATAGGCCTTTAGTCATGGGGTCCACCACAATCTCTTCTGTGGACACTATGCTCACTGCAAAATCAACCATTTGATAGAAATCCCACAAGAGGTGATAGTTCCAGAGTATGTGCTTTGTTCGTTGATGTGATCTTGGTTCTTTTGCAAGAGCCAACGCTGCACTATTATCATAATACAACATGATAGGGTCTTTACTGCTAGGCACTAAATCAAGATCCTGGGCAAAGTTCGGAATCCAGATGGCTTCCTTGGCTGCATCAGAAGCCGCTATATATTCGGACTCCACTGTATAATCAGCGACAACTAGCTGCTTTGAACTCTTGTAGCTCACAACTCCTCCATTGAGACATAAAACATATCCTAATTGTGACTTAAGATCGTTCTGATCTATCAGAAGACCAGCATCAACATACCCTCTGATGACAGGTTCTTCGTCTCCTCCATACACCAGGAACATATCCTTAGTTATTCTCAGATACTTAAGGATAGTCTTAATAGTAGTTCAATGTTGTTCTCCTGGATCTGCTTGATATCTTCCTACCATTCTCAGTGCATAGGCAACATCAATCCTGGTACATAACATGACATACATGATGAATCCTATAGACAAAGTGTATGGGATCTCACTCATTCTACCTTTCTCTTGTTGTGTCTGAGGACACATTTTCTTAGAAAGATGTAGTCCATGTGACACTGGAACCAATCCTCTCTTGGATTGTTCCATACTAAATCTCTTTAGTATATGGTCAATGTATATAACCTAACATAGTCCAAGAAGCCTCTTGGATCTATCATGAATGATCTTGATCCCTAGAATGTAGGCTACTTTACCCATTTCCTTCATGAAGAAATACTTTTTCAACTAGTCCTTAACCGACTGTAAGACCGATACATCATTTTCAATAACCTATATGTAGTCAACATATACTACTAGGATAATGATCGCATTCCAATTAAACAGCTTATAAACACATGGCTCACATTCGTTCTTAATGAAACCAAATTCCTTTTTGTCTTCATCAAATTGAATGTTCCATGACCTGGATGCTTTCTTTAATCCATAAATGGATTTTTGCAACTTTCAAACCCGTTTGGCTTCACCTGGTGTCACAAAACCTTCTGTTTGTGTCATATAGACATCTTCCTGAAGGTTCTCGTTAAGGAATGCTATTTTTACATCCATTTTCCAAATCTCATAGTCATGGTAAGCTACTATGGAAAGTATGATTGTTATGGATTTAAACATAGCAACTGGCGAGAAGGTTTCATCATAGTCAATTCCTTGATGCTGTCTGAATCCTTTAGCCACTAGCCTTGCTTTATAGGTGCTAACTTGACCTTCCATGTCTATTTTTCTCTTGAATACCCATTTGCATCCAACAAGATTTACATCAACTGGCTCATCGACTAGAACCCAGACTTGGTTCTGATACATGGAATCCATCTCAGAATTCATAGCTTCTAGACATCTTGTAGCTTCTGAGTTTTCCACTGCTTCCTTGTAGCAGAGAGTTTCATCATTGTCCAACAATAATGATTCACCATCCTCAGTGACAAGGAAACCAAATCTCTCTGGTTCCCTTACCTCTATTGAGCTCCTACGCAGTACTTGTGTTTCTGGAACCTCTTCCACAAGGACCTGTGGAACTTGTTCCTGTACCAACTCCTATGTATCTTGAGCATCAACTTTGTCGAAGTTAATATTTCTCCCACTATCCCTTTTGAGTATGTTCTCCCTCTCAAGAAATACATATTTTTTGGCGACAATAACTTTCTTGTCATGAGGGTTATATAGGTAATATCCTTTTGTTTATTTGGGATATCCTATAAAGATACACCTCGTGCCTCGGGGTGCTAGTTTGTTGCCTGAAAAGGCCTTAACAAATGCCTCGCATCCCCATACACATGTATACGACAAAATTAGTTTCTTTCTATTCCATAACTCAGAGGGAATTCTATTAGCCTCGTTAGTTGGTACTCAGTTTAATGTGTATGCTGCAGTTTGTAATGCATATCCCCAAAAGGATAATAGAAGATCTGCATGACTCATCATTGACCTCACCATGTTCAATAAAGTGTGGTTCCTCCTTTCACTAGCACCATTCAACTATGGTGTATAAGGAGGAGTTAGCTGAGATAGAATCCCAGACTCCCGTAGAATATCGATGAACTCTTGGTTCAGATATTCTCCACCTCGATCCAATCAAAGTTTCTTTATCTTCTTACCAAGCTGATTCTCTACTTCACTCTTGAATTCCTTAAATTTCTCCAAGGATTGTGGCTTATACCTCTTTAATTAGAAATAGCCATATCTACTAAAATCTTCAGTAAAAGTAATGAAGTAAGAATTTCCACCTCTAGCTTCCACTGGAAATGGTCCACACATATCCATGTGCACCAATCCTAGAAAATTTGTGGCCCTTTCACCTTGTCCACCAAAGGGTGGCTTGGTCATTTTTCCTTGTAAACAAGCATGACATCTATCAAGTGGTTTTAGCTCAGTAAAGTCCAAATAACCATCTTGGCAGAGCTTTGTCAAGCGCTTCTTGTTTACATGACTGAGAAGGTGATGCCACAACTGGGTGATGTATGAGTCATGTGAGTTTGTTTCATTATCGATTTCCAACACTTGGTTTTCGTAATCTAATACATACAAACCATTATTTAAATGTTCCATACCATAACGTAAATTTTTCTTATAAAAGAGACCACCCTTATTTCCAAACTTGAAAATAAATTCATCCATATCCAAATAAGATACAAAAAATTATGTTCTTGGTAATACTAGGAACATAATAACAGTTATGTAAAACCAAAATCATCCCAGTTGGCAATGAGAGGTGGTAATCTCCAATAGCCAACACATCTAGACTTGCGCCATTGGAAGCTTGAAGATCCACCTCTCCTATAGAAATCTTTCAAAATCTACTTGGCTCCTGCATTTGAATACAGATGTGAGCCCCAAAAGATGTATCTAATACCCAATGTGTAGAAATGGAAAGATCACACTCGATAATGAATGCACCTTTAGCGTACCCACACTTTTGAGTGCAATTCCTCTTCCAGCGGCCTTGCTTGCCAGATGAAAAACATACTGCCTCTCATTCCTTGCCTTGCCTTTGGATCTTCCCCTTCTCGGAGGGATGGTGCTCAGGGGATTCAGACTGTTTATAAGTCTTTGGCCCCTTTCCCTTGTCCTTCATTTTCTTATTCACCATAAGGACCGCGGGTTTGTCACGCCCCTTGTCCTTATATACCTGGAGAATTAAGGTCAGAAGTTCTGATAAAATCTTATCATTGTTTCTCATGTTATAATTGACAATGAATCTATAGAAGTTCTTGGGAAGTGATGATAGGATGAGATCTGTACGCAACTCATCTGGGAATTTAGTCCCTAACATGTCCAGACATTCAATGTAGCCAAAAAGTTTTCCTACATGAGTCCCAACTGGCATAGACTCTCTAATCTTAGAAGTAAACAAAGCATTGGAGATCTCATATCTCTCTTGTCTCACCTTTTCTTGGTAGAGATCCTTAAGGTTAGACATTATTCTATACACGTCCATGTTTTAATGTTACTTCAAGAGCTCATTAGACATGGCCGATAGCTTGAAAAACTGGACATATGTGGCATCATCCATATGTTTCGCATAGAGAGATATTTTCTCATCATTGGCCTCTTTCCCAGGCACAACTGGAACAGGCTCTTCCGGCACATAAAATTTCCTCTTGTGGTGAAGGATGACGCGTAAACGCCTCTACCACTCTTGGAAATTGGTGCCAATGAGAAGGTTTTCCTCCTCAAGTATAGTTTGAAATGATATGTTTGAAGTCATTTTTCTTGTCATTTCTACAAATTAAGATGAGAAAAGGTTTTAGTACTTTATAAAACTAAGACAAATAAATAAATAAATACTTATTAGTCTCCCACTATTTTATCGAAATCCAATAGCCCTCACCATTGACTTCAGAATATTCTGTTGCCTGAATATTGTAGTGGCAAGGATCCATATTTCCCTTCGCATTACCCCAAATAGGGTTGGTCAAGAAACTTGAAGGGTTTTAGGTAGGTATTCCAAATTCCAACTGCATTAACTTATAGCTCCTTGATCCGCTGAGTGGACACCCCAATCCTGAAATCCTTTTATTTTGGATTTCCTTAACATTTGCCTCTCGGTCACACCAAGTCCTATTGTAGCAGTCAACCCTTGATTTGAACCAATTAAATTCAACCCAAAACCTTTAATTATAATTCCCTGATAATTGAAATCACTCCAACTAGGGTTGGTCAAGCACTTTGAACTATGGTTCGATTCTAACCAAGATTATGGACAACTATACCGAGTTAATATTTCTTTGAGGGATTTTATCCTTATACATAAATTTCCATTTTATTATATTTGATTACATTCTTGTTAATATTAATTGAAATATAATTAAGTGATTAACCATGTCTAAGATAATATTTACGCATAAGTCGGTCATATTTTTGTTCCATCTTTCATGCTTGTTTAATTAATTAATTGTGTGATCGTGACAACACACTCACAATAAATAAACCATGAAACTGACATAAATAAAATAAATGTTATGATCATGAGCTTTTTCTATTGGTTAGTTTATCTAGTGGTTGATAAACTAACCCAATACCTAGGGGAGAAGTACCTTGAACCTTTCAGGTTCTTGTTTATAGATTTCCAATTGTCCACCTTTGTATCTCCTTGGATTGGTTTCACCTTGTCTCTTAACTTGAGCCGCCTCCACTAGCTTGGGAGCTCCATCCATTACATATGAATTTATCTCACATGCAAGTGAGGGGTAAAAGGGATTTTTACATAAAAGAATCATTGGGCGTGCAGGCCCTACATATTAATGAGAAGAAGGCTCACAAGCCAACAAATTTAATTTAAATAAATTAATTAAAAGAAACCATTCACATACAAAGGTCTTGGTCTAGCTCATGATCATCCATACATGCAATGATATTTACGCATAAATAAAACTAGCATTCAATTCTTTAATCATTCTTTATTAAGATAAATCACGTTCGAATCAATTAATTATCTTTAATTAATCAATCCTTTTATCTTAAACCCTTTTCTGAATTTCCTTGAGATTCTGATCCATCATAATTTTAAACAAATAAATTTAAAATTATCCTTGTATGTAACTTGTACCTAGGAGGAAACCTGGTGAATTCCCATTCATTATGCAGATGTTAAATTAAACACATATATATAAAACACCTATCACGTGTTGTGCCTCATCTTTACTCCTACACTATGGTACATGTCTCAAGGGTTTGTATAATCTAATAATAAATTTTAATAAATCTACATAATTTGGATGAGTAAATGGCATGTAGTTTCGACTACATGGAATGTACTTTTGTTCACTATCCATTCGAATTACACGCATGGGGACAGGGCGTGTAGATGTACTTCCGAAATTTTCGGAGTACACGGGGTGTTTAGTGGGACACACGCCATGTAGTATCCACATTACACAGTTTCCAGCTGGGCAATCCATGTACAGGGTACACGATCCAACCCTGACCTGAAGGGAATAAACGCCGTGTTCAATGGACCACACGGTGTGTAATCTGGAAACTGTGTGCCACCTATTCCTGGTCAACACATGGTGTCATTTATGACTTAGGTATACTCCAATTCATGACCTGATTTGGCAGACCAGTCTGATGCATTGAACCTAGATTACACAACGTGTACTTCTGAATACACGTCGTGTATTATTGTGTTGTACGGCCAGGAACGTTTGGCACCTCCGGATGAGATCCTCTATTTTATTTTAATCAAAGTTAAAAGAAAAATTTGTTTCTGTAAGGTGAATGAGAAACAAGAGAGGAGGAATAGATCTCAAGATTCAGATTTAAAGAACAATTAACTTAAATTGAAACAACTAAATTATTAAATGCGTAAATCACCAATGAAAAACTAAATAATTATAATCAACAATATGACCAATCGGATACCACTTATAGGTTTCGAGCGCAGCGGAAGCGCGTTGGTGGGTTTGACTAACTTTAATTTTATTGTTAAACAATGTTCAATATGAGACCCATCATGATAATAAAACGTTGGATCTTTGGAATAGAACAAAGAATGAAAAGAAATAGAAGGGTCCCAGAACCATCGATAAGATCATCATATGTTGGTTATAATTAATTTAATTAATTTACAATAATTGCCTTGATGGAATTATTTCTTTGTTGATGCTTTCCGGTCACGTTTTGATGTGATTCGCCATTGCATCTCAGAAGACAAGTGTAGATTTCCTCTAGCGGTGATCCACACATGCACCACGTATCTATGGACGTCGCCAAAGGAAACTCTAGGTTCTAGCATGGAGAAGCCTTTGCTTGCGTTCTTTTCCTTAGATTGCCTTGATCCGATGAAGGAGGATCTTTCTTGGTCTTGAGATCATTCTTGGAGGAAGGAGTTCTCTCGGCCTTGAGAGAATTTTCCAGAATTGTTGTGCACAATGATTCATGGAAAAGTGTTGGGGTTGTGAGGATATTTATAATCGGGTTTGAGTTTATTTAGTTATGACAATAAATAAACTCATTACACATTTTATTTATTTCATTAAATCTTATTTAAAACCCCCATGTCGAATAATTAATTCCTTGACATGCACCCACACTGATTATAATAAATATCATTTAATAAAACAATATTATTTACTCAAAATCCTGACTGGAAAAACTACACGGTGTGTAATCATTAATACACGGCGTGTACTTGTTTTTCATTTCCTTTCCAAAATGAAAACTACACGACGTGTACATTCAATGTACACGGTGTGTATATCTTGTTTTTCATTTTATTCTTCCTCAAACATTTAAATGATTTAGTCTTCCTTGAATAATTATTAAACCACATATGAGAATAATCTTTATTCTACTTGAGATACTTGGATACACTTAGTGTGTGACCCTCTAGGCCTCTTTCTCGTTGGCATTAGGCGGACTTGCCTAAAGTCCAAGATTACTATATAGCAACGGGTCAAGGAACCCAAGATAAAGAAGTTGACGCCGCATTCACGTCTCACGTCATACGAATGCTTACCGTGTAATTTAATCCCTTTGTATCGATATCTCTAATCAAGTGGGTTTCATGCTAGTGCCATCAACCCATGTGCTCAATTATTCTTTCTTTGACTTCCCGGAATTGAAATCGCCCATACATTACCATGTCCATGGATTTATTTAGGCTATATAAATTCCATCAAAGGGCTAGAGATATATAATTCCTTTATGGAATAGAAGGGACAAATCCTTTCTTGCATTATCTATTAATGCAGTATCACTCGTGACGTACCCAACGTATCCTACCTCACTACGAATAGTGTGTCATCACAGTTTTCGTCAATACAACTAAGTATGTGAGTTGTAATACCCATTAATAATAATCTTAAAGTCTAAGGAACAATACACATGTCTGTAGATAGTAATATCCAATGACACTATGAAATGTGGATTTCCTACTGGTGGGTCTCGTTCTCATAATATCCTTATGGATATTACCAAGGGTGTACACCATTACAAGGTGCCTCAATGTTTTATGATTCCTCACCCCTAATGGTCTGTTTTATTTGTGTCCCTCAAATAACATCATCCAGCCATAGAACATATATTCAAGAACAATGTTATGGCACTTCCAAGTTCTCATCATAGCAGGGATCTGCTATGACCGTTTAATGAAACAGTTGTCCTTAGGACATTATCACATGCATTATCATGGATTGTACCCTACAAAAATTACACGGTGTGTAACCCAGTTACACAGCGTGAAATCCTTATGTGTCCTGCAAAAAAAGGATGGTTAAATTTCAAAGTCCAAAAAATCTCTGACTTCACCATTATAGGTATCCTCCCAATCTCAAAGGAGGGGGAAACCACGATGAGGTTAAGGGTGTACCTGATAAAATAATAATGCAATGTTACAGAGACTCATTCATAACTACCTTCTAAGTCCTAACCATCCTACCTCATATCTACCAGGACACCCCATATTGTATATCAATATCAGGAAAATATAAAAAACCTCCATCAAATACTATTTTGTTCTTAACAAACCCATATACCCATATACACTGATACTTGAGTAGGCCTTGACAGGCATTATTAATCCCCACGGGTTGGAAACTAGTCCATAGTATCAACTATGAGTTAAAGGGAATAGTTTTTCCATTAAAAAACCATAAATATATAATAGTGGAAGATAAATCAAGGAACATTTTGTATTCCAAACACTCCTCGAGGATAAAACAGTGCCACAAGTAGTTAGACAAACACCCCAAAGAAAAACATCATCCATATAAAAACCCTACTCTTTATTACACTCTTTAACATGATTTATTACATAAAATTTCACTTAAGAATACTCCGAGGATCGAGAGGTCTAGTGTATTGAGAAATTAGGAAAATTAAATAACAACTTAGAACAAAAATAAAACATCTTAATTTAAAACTTCTTTTACATGACCACAATATTCCTTCGTACTTAGCATTGTATGGGATAACCTGAGGACATGCATAAGAAAATGGTGAGATACAAAGCCCATTAAGGGAGTAAAAATGAAATAACATGAATAATATAGTAAATTTCAGGTAATAGGAATATCAATGGATCACAAGAGAAACATGAACCTAAAGTCATGATATATCATGATTATCATAACATAGAAATGTGGCAACAACATTTAACATTATATTAGCATGAGCCAAGACTCATTGCACATGGAGCATGAGTAAAACCTCATTGCACATGAATTAGAATGAGTAAAACCCTAATTTCACTTGAATTAGCATGATTAAACTATCATTGAACTTGATGTCTCATGATACTAATCTTTACCCAATGCATTGGAGCACTATCAAGGTGCACCCTTTATAAATATTTCATTTCATACATAAGTGTTCCACATGGATCATAAAACATGGAATCATTCAACATCATAATTTATTCCATGATAAAGGAATTTGGAATATATACATGAAAATCTATAACAAATAATTAAATTTTCATAAAGGTTAATACCCTTGATAGAGAAATGGGAATGATATTAACTGCATGATGAATTTGGCTTGGAAAATCATGGGGAAATTTTGGCACCAAAATGATGAGACATAAGAATTCATAAAAATGGTTGACGTGTGAGAAAGGGGTATCTCATAATATGTAAATAAAATGGACAGTAAGGGGTTAATATATATACATTTCCCAACATATGTAATATAATTTATATGTATAATATAAAATAATTGCTTGAATGTAAATGAGGAGATAGAAATCCCTTACGAAATTTCAGTATGGTAATGGGTGTACATGGGAGGAATTAATGAGAGATAAAGGGGAATCTAATCATTAAAAAATAATTAAGGAAGTATAGGGGAGGTGAGAAATAATACCCAAACATTTTTAATTGAAAATAAAAGGGCATAACAATATAAGGAAACGTGGACATAAATAAGGAAGGAAGGAAAGTGAGGATCCCTTACAGAATTTTGGCATGGTAACAGGTGTACATGGGAGGAATTAAAGAGATAAAAATGGTATCTCATCATTAAAACATAAATATGGAAGTATAGGGGAGGTGTGAAATCATACCCCAACATTTTTAATTGAAAATAAATGGGTATAACAACATAAAGAAACTTCAACAAAAATGAGAAAGGAAGAAATCCATTACTTGGAAGTGTGATCCCAAAGGCTTGGTAGGGGATTGAGAGAGGCTTCATGGGAGCTTGGGATGCCTTGGGAGGATTCTATAGAGATGATTCCAGAGTAGGGATGTGCTCCAAGTGTTTTTAGTGAAGATATGTGGGAGCTTGGGTGGGTTTAAGTAGAAAAAGAGAGGGAATTCTTTATTATTTAGGTTTTGGACACTACACATTAAACTAATCAAAATCACAAAATATCCCATGGTTTTTTCCAAATGGGAGTGGAAAAAATTATTTTATAATTTCAATGGCCAAAATTATTAAAATATTAGGCTTTCTTATATGTAGGTGAGTCGCACTCTCATAGAAATAATTTTAAAAGGTTAAAATATTTTATAAATCTTGGAGGGTCTTCTAAGGCATTGTAAAATAAACAAAAAATATATAAAACCACGTTATTTTAAAGTTAAACCATATGTTGTCTGAATATCTATTTTATAGTATTTTTTTACATCACTATTGGGTCATTATGATGTCATAAAACACATTATATATTTAAAGGATATTTAATTTTTACCAAAAAATTCGGTTGTCTCAGAAAATTATGAAAAATTCACCATTGGATAATTTTGACATCCTAATTCCAAAAATAATATTCATTTTTTCTAAATAATTTTCTAAATATGTGCATTTTCACTTTTAAAATAAAAACTGACATTTATTGAAAATTCATGAGTTTTGAAAAAAAATAGTTTTCAAACCTTAATAAAAATTACAATTATATTCCTAAAAAATATACAATAATTTATATTTAATAAAAATTTATTCTGCAATAATAATATTTTATTAAAATATTATTTAATTCAAAAATCCATTAATTCATCAAAATAAATTTCTCAATTGAATTTGAATATTAACTATTTGTTCTTTAAAAATCACTTACAAAGTAACAATGATAAAATGAATGTATATTCTTTATAAAAAATAATGCACATGATCATAGTGATAGGGTCTTGTTATATAACCCCTTATAACACCCACATAAGACTTAAGAGTAAGGTGTGCAATGATGACACTCTTGGGGCAGCTCAGATAACATCCCTCGGGTGGTAATCTCTATTAACTTTCACTTCTCCTATAGGAAATTTCGTTCAAGCATAAAATGTTGAAGCTCAGCTTGGGCTTTTTCAAGAGAGAAGCCCAGTGACACTGACTCCTTTCTGAGCTCCTACAAATGGGCTTCATATAGAGCAATTTTACTAGATGAAGTCATCTCTTCCTTGTCTAAGTAAATTGGATTTGTTAAAGGCCTATATTTATACTAATCATGCATTCACTATTAAACTACTATATTTGAAATGGTAACAATTCTTAATGATATTTTAAAAATAAAAAACACAAAACAAATGAAGTACATATGTTTCATATAACCATTTTACTTAATAATACATATAATTATATCAAGATGAATTTTCATTAATAAAAGTTTGGGTCATTACAATCTTCCCCCCTTAACAAATTTCACCCTTGAAATTTATTTTTTCCCATACTAAAATAGACGAGGGTAACTCTACTTCATAACTTCCTCTGATTCCCACGTTGCTTCTTCAAACTTGTGTTTTCACCACAACACCTTGATGAGGGGAATTATATTATTTTGTAAAACTTTTCCCCATGATCTAAGATCTTCACTGGCTTCTCTTCATAGAAGAGGTTATTCTCTTAAGGTACCACCTCAAGATTGAGAACATGCGATGAGTTAGGTATGTACTTCATCAATAGTGATACATGGAATACATCATGTACTTGAGATAGGTTTGGTGAGAGTTCTAGTTGATAGGCCACTATTGCATTGAGATCAGGGATCTCAAATGGGCTGATGTACCTTGGACTAAGCTTTCCATTCTTCCCAAATCTCATAACTCTCTTCCATGGTGATATATAGAGGAATACCATGTCTCCAATATCAAACTCTAGGTCTCATTGATGATTATCAGCATATCTATTTTGTCGACTCTGAGCATCTTTAATGTGCTGCTGTATGGTCTTAACCTTCTCCACCATTTCGGGACCTAGGAGTTTTCAATCCCCAACTTCATCCCAATATGTCATTATTCTAAACCTCTTCCCATAAAGGACTTCATAAGGATACATTTGGATACTAAGTGGAAACTATTATTGTAATAGAACTCAACCATAGGAATATTTTGATCCCATCCTCTGAATTCCATTGAGCATGATCTAAACATGTACTCAAGTGTTTGGATAGTCTGCTCAGATTGGTCATCAGTTTGAGGATGATAAGCCATACTGAAGTTTAACTCAAAATTCAGAGCATATTAGAGGATCTTACATAACATAGATGTGAATCTTGGATCTCGATCAGATACAATTGATAGTGGTACTCCATGCAACCTTACCAATTCTATGATGTATATTCGTGCCATTTGATCCAATGAAAAATATTCTTGAATTGCATTGGAGTGTGCAGTCTTTGTAAGAAGATCCAAAATAACATTGATATCATTGTTTCCTTTAGATTTATTTGTAATTCTGGTGAAAAATTCTATGGTTATGTTCTCCCATTTCCATGTTGGTGTGGGTAATGGTTGCATCATCCCCTGAGACATCTGCTTCTCAACCTTCACTTGCTGACATACCAGACACTTTTATATATACTCAGTGATCTCCTTCTTCATGTTATCCCACCAATAATACTATCAGAGATCTCGATATATCTTTGTGTTTCCTAAGTGAATGGAGAAATTCAAACTATGTGCATCATCCAGAAGTTCTTTCTTTAACTTCGGATTTGATGGAACACATAGTCTTGTCCCAAATTTCACTATTCCTTCTTCATTAACATTGAACTCTGAGGATTTACCTTTTTTGATAGTTTCCAATTTCTTTTGAATTCCCACATCATCCTTTTGATCATCCTTTAACCTTTCCAAAATATACGGTTGAGAAATCATTTGTGAAAGGATTGATGATGTTCCCATATTTATGATTACCATGTCTATCTTCATCAAATCTAATAATATTGGATCATTTTCAATTCTAATGAAGGATAGAATCAATGGGTCCTTTCTACTTAGAGCATACATCACCTTGTGCACTTTTCCAGGGTGGTAATGGATTGAGCAATCATAGTCTTTGATCATCTTTAACCATCTTCGTTGGCACATGTTCAACTCTTTATGTGTGAAAATATACTTGAGGAGTTTCTGATCCTTATATATTTCAAACTTCTCCCCAAAGAGCAATGTTGCCAAATTTTTAAAGTAAAGATTACTGCTGCCAAATCCAGATCATGTGTTGGATTGTTTCTCTCATGAACTTTCAATTTCCTTGAAGCATAGGTAAAAACTTTTTCATTTTACATCAACACACAACCCATTCCATTCTTCGAAGCATCACTGAATACCACAAAAATTTCTCCACTTGTGGGTAGTGTGAGTATAGGCATAGTGATAAGACTCCTTTTCAACTCCTTAAATCTATCTTCATATTCATCACTGCAAACAAACTTGACTCCCGTATAAGTTATCTTGGTAAAAGGGTTTTATAAACATAAGAAATTTCTCACAAATCGGCGATAATATCCAGCTAATCCAAGGAAGCTACGAATATCTTTCATAGATGTTGGCCTCAACCATCCCTCAATTGCATTTGTCTTGGAGGTATCCATATATATCTCATTACTTGTGATGATATGACCCAAGAATAAAACATCCTTCAACCAGAACTTACACTTGTCATACTTTGCATAGAGCTTATCCTTCCGCAAGGTCTCTAGTACAGTGCTTAGATGCTCCTCATGATCCTTCTTGATTTTGGAGTGTATTAGAATATAGTCAATAAAGTATATGAAAAAATTTTCAATGAAATATCTAAAGACTCTATTCATTAATTCCATTAATATTTCTAGAGAATTAGTGAGTCATAAAGGTATTACTATGAATTCCTAGTTCCCGTACCTTATACTAAAAGCAGTCTTGAGGATATCTTCCTTCTTCACCCTTACTTGGTAATATCCCAACCATAGATCCAACTTGGAGAAGTATTGTGCTCCACATAGCTGATCGAACAAGTCATAAAATCATGGTAGAGGATACTTGTTCTTTATCATGATTCTGTTGAGATCATGATAATAAATGTAAAGGCACATTGACCCATACTTCTTCTTGATGAAGAGGACTGGTGCACCCCATGGTGAAGCACTTGGTCGTATAAACCCTTTATCCAGATTCTCATGTAGTTGTTTCTTTAGCTTATCAAGATCCACAATATACATTCTATATAGAGTCTTGAATATTGGAAATTCCACAGGTATAAGATCAATTTAGAATTCAACATCTCTTCTAGGAGGAAGACCAGACAATTCCTTGGAAAACACTTTAGAAAATTCCCTCAAATTAGGCATGTATTCAAGGATGGTTGCTTCCTTAGACTCAATAATATGAGAAAGATACGCGTTCTCATAGGGTAGTAATATACATGCTTGAGATGATGGTGTTAAAGAAGATTCATCCTCCTCCTTTCATGTGTACAGAATCGGGGGTCAATTATCCATATAGAGAGTGATTTCCCTCTCATGGAAATTTATGTTGGCTTTATATAGAGGAAGCTAACCCATGCCAATAATTGAATAAAATACCACTAGAGGGAGTATGATGTGGTTCACTGGGAAGTTCAATCCATAAATTGTGATAGGGGAGGAGTTATATTCATGGGATGCAATAATTTCCCCATTTCCCCTTCTCACCAACATCTCTAATTCCATGATTTGTGGTGGTTTTGGGATTGTTCTACTAAAGTTTTGGGATATAAAAGAATGTTTAGAACCAGAGTCAAAAAGTATGTTCACTATTCTTGAATTAATAACTAGTGTACCTATCACCACTTAGTTGTTGGGCTTCACTTTAGCGGTAGTGATGGAAAAATCTCTCCCTTGCTGCCTTAAAGGTTGTTGGCTCACTACAAAAAAACTAACCTTTACCAATAGAAAATTATTTACACATAATATATTTTTGGTTAAAAAGTATTTATTCCAAAAGATATTAAATCCTATTGATATTAACAATAGGTACAAAAAAAATTTACCGTCATATATATCTGTTTATATTAGTAGTTCAATATGAACAAATATTTTATTAGCATTTAAATCTATTGCCATATCATAATAATACCAACAATTGATTTATCGATAAATGAATATGTTGTTATTTATTATTAATACCAAAAAATATTCTACCATTATAAAAATATATTGATATAAAAAATTCAATAATTTCAAATATTTTACAATATATATATATATATATATATATATATATATCGCACAATACAAACATATCATTTTGATAATAAAAATATATGATTAATTAAAATATCCATAATCTAGTAATATTTATTGATAACATATATATATATATAACCGTAATCCTTATATAATAATTTTTTTAAATAAATTATATATAAATTTATTAATTTTTTTAATTATATATATACATATATGTAAAAAACCACTTGTGTGCGACCCACCCCCACAGACCCCCCGGACCCCAACCCTACCTCCCTGTTATCCCCATTCCCCACTGGCAGATTTCCCCCCTCGACCCCAAACCAACCTCATGTTATCCCCATTCTTGGCCAATAGATGTCACCCATGATGTTCCCCCAACCCTAGACCTACCTCCCTACTACCCACTCCCCGTTATCCCTCTTCCCGAACAGTGTCCCCCTCAGACATCAGCGTGAAAATTACCATCCCTCTTCCCGACCGGCCTCCCCCTCCAACATCGTCCTGTGAACCCACCTCCCTATTCCTGGTCAGCATCCTCATACGAATCCCCTATTGGACCTTTCCATCCTAGGTGTTCCAAGTTTTTTTCCCCCGATCTCAACCTTCTTTGTCCACATCATTTTATACTGGAACCCCGCTGCGACCCCTCTTTCCTCATCACCCAAGCTCAACCCTAACCTTATCCAAGATCCATGCCCGTCGTTTACTATCATCCCTTACCTCTCACTATAGTTTATTTTATTTTAGTAGTTATGTTGGCATCGAAGAAAAAATATTTGCATGGTAAGGAATTCTTTAAAATGAAGTCAGTACCCCACCATTCTGCTGCGAATCTCACTGATTTCTATGTAATATCATTAAATCTAACTAAATAATTATTTAATTGATCTTTTTTTGTTAGAAACCTCTATTTTTCTTTGCGTCGGGTTCTGTGTGTCAATGCATGCTATCATTTTCTATTAGTTTCTTCTCCAATGGAAATTTATTGAGATTCTTCCCTTTGTCTAGTTTCCGATGTGTGGATTCTTTTGATTTTAGGAGTTGGGTTCACTTCGCTGGACTACTTTATATGTAAGATCATTCAATCTGTCAGGCTGATTTGTTGTTTGAGGTTTTCATCTCTCTCTCTGTGTGATGGATTCAATCATGTTGTTTATGTTTGAGTAAGTGGGATGGATCTCTGCTTAGCTTTTCCAATTCATTGATGAGTCCCTTCTCCTCCTTTTAATGAATTTATTTTATTATTGGGTGAAGAAAACATTGTGTTTCCCTTTATTTCACCTCACAGGGTCATTACAGTCTCATGAATCTATTTAAATCACTCATCCTTTACTTTATAACCTGGTTATATATCATTTTGAACTTCAATATTACAGTATTGTGTTTAATCATTTTTTTGTAGGTAATGTTATAGCCAGCCAGAATCCATTTTTTAATTTTATTAAAAATCCACTTTGAGGGTAAGTGGGAACCTACAGAACCTTCAGTATCCAAACGCAACCTCACAAAACACCCATTACAGAGTTAAAATTTCAAAATAAAAACCCAACCATTCACCGACCCTTGATAGTCAGATGAAACTAGTTAACAAAATTCAAAGAGACAAAACCATCTTGGAACCAAAAAGCCACTGCCAAAAGAACCAATTCAAATTTTAAAGTCAAAAATCAGTAGACCACATCATACCACTGCCACTGTCGCCTCAAGATGAACACACTGACACCGAAGGCATCAGATCACTGAACCATTGCAGACCCCTGTCATCATAGAGAACACTGCTGTAATTAACATTTTCAGTTATCTTTTCTGAATAAGTGTTTTGATGATAGCAACCTGGTTATATTTTTTGATTTGGTGGATGATTTCTTCAGTTCAATTATTAGGATTACAACAATCATCAGAGTAGTTTTCTTTCTTTTCTATTAGTTTTTATGTTCTTTCAATATGAATTAATTTGTGTAGGCTGATAAAAAATTATTTTGAGCCGAAAACTGTGAAATTTCTAATGTGTTTGATACCTATTGACACTATATTGCATGCTGTATTTTTTATTTTACATGATGTTTTCTATGTTTTCTTGAAAACCAGTTTGAGGTGTCAATGAAATTCATACAAAAATTAACATCTGGACTTGGGAATTCATTTCATCACTAATCATTCTATTTTTTAGGTAATGTTATTGGAATAATCTATTTGTACATCAATGATAACAAGGAATTCTGATGCTCTTTCTTTTGCAGATCAATGGCCTCTCTAGAGATCACCCTGTCCAAAATGAATCTCATTATATTCACTTTAATTTTTCATCAAGTTTCATTATTTTCATTGATCTTTAATTATTCAATTAATATTTTTTGTTATCTTTTGTGAATTTTTTGATTATAGAAACCTAGACATGATGTTTTTTGTGTTTCCTTGAAAATCATTGTGACGTGTCAATGAAATTCATAGAAAAATTAACATTTGTACTTGGGAATTCATTTAATCACTCATCCTATACTATCTCATTTTTAATCATTCTATTTTGTATGTAATGTTATAGGAGTAATCTGTTTGTAAATCAATGACAACAAGTGCAATTCTCTTTCTTCTGTAGATCAACCTGGTTGTATTTTTTTATAAGAAGGTTGTTAATTTTTTCAATTAAATTATTAGGATAACAACAATAATCATGAGACTTTTCTTTATTTTCTATTAGATATTATGTTATTTCAATATGAATTAATTTGCGCATGTTGTTAAAAAATCATTTTGAGCCTAAAACCATGAAATTTCAAATGTGATCTGTTTGGACATCAATGACAACAAGGAAGTGAAATGCTATTTCTTTTATAGTTCAATGGATTCTCAAGAGACCACCATGACTGACTTGAATATCATTATATCTTATTTAATTTTTCATTAGGTTTCATTCTTTTTTAGATAAATGACTTCTCAAGAGACCACCTTGCCTGACTTAAATATGTGTTTTGATGATAGCAACCTGGTTGTATTTTTTAATAAGGTGGATGATTTTTTCAATTCAATTATTGGAATAACAACAATCATCAAGGGAGTTTTCTTTATTTTCTATTAGTATTTAGGTTCATTAAATATTAATTAATATGTGTATGCTATTAAATAATCATTTTGAGCCCAAAACTATGAAATTTCAAATGTGTTTGATCAATCTTTTCTGAGCAACTATCGTGGACTGATTATACTAACTACAATAGACTGATCATACTTAAATTTTCACACACAGACATTAGTAGAATAATCACACACACACACACACAGACTAGTGTACTGATCATACAGACTGTAGTACTTTTCATGCATAGACTATATTATAATTGCATCAGTACATCAAATATCATATCAGTAGAGTCACATAGACTATATTAAACTCTTCTATGATATATGATTGTTGAGGTTTTTGCTGTTATACACATATACCTCAACTAATATTCCGGATCCTATGTGTGATTCATTTAACATCTATAATCTGGAATTACTATGTAATCTGTATAAAAATATGTGTGTTATATATATGTGTATCATTCATTACAATTAATTGATCGGTTATCTTTTTAATCACTACAGTATATTATCTATAAAATATTATCTGTGTATGATTCATTATATATAAAAGATTACAACTCATTCATTACCTGTATATTTTTATAACCCATTCATTATCAGTGTATCATTTATTTCAATTTTTTCCGTAAAAAAATTTTAATTGAAGAGGGGAAGAAAGCCCAAAACATTTCCCATAAACATGGAAAAAGGGGGTGGAAAATATAACCCCAAAATGTTGCACCAGAGGCCTTTCCAGTCTTCTCTACCAGTGGCATTTGCATAAGAGTGTTACTGCTTCAAGAAAAATAGTGCTTTCCATAAAAAGGGTGTTTTTGTGTCAACTAGCTGTGACATTGGGGAATAGATCCATCAGATTATTGAGTGCTTCTGGGAATAATTTTTGAGAAAACATATAGTAAGGATGCTGCATTTCATTCCATAAGGGACTCATATGCATTTTCTACTTTCTTTCACTTGTAACATGAAAACTCACATCAAATGTTTAAGAAGTATATCAAATATTGCTACACTGAATCTGTATGAAGTCGAAGTGTGGGATGGGTTCATGTTTTTTGGCTATAATGGTGGCTATAATTCACTATTTATATACTACAGGTTTGGAATGTTGAATCCAGAGGCCCGGTGAATGTTATTACCACTTGGTATTTTCTCTATTTAATTTAACTCTATACATTTTTTCTACTTTAAAATATGTGTATCATTAATTATAATTAATTAAATTTTAAACATTATAATTCATTAACACTTTCCAGATTTCATGAGGTGTCTCATGCCATTTCATTAAGACACAGCTTGGCCCATTGGTTCGGCATCTCAGTTCTCAGTTTGGATGATGTTGTGTGGCTCTTTGGTGGGAGTGAGGAAGAAGAAGTGGGGTATGACTTCATAACATAAAGGTAAATAAACAGAACAAGTTGCATCTCTTTCACATGATTAATCCAGAAAAAGTGAGGACCGAAGTGAATGAAGTGAACTAGAGGATGAGGAAATGCATGCGCTAGTCCTGTTGCCAGTATAAACCATGATGATAAAAATAGATGTGTGAAACAAATTGCGAATGAAGTTTAAAGGAGTTTCATGTAACATGTGTGTATCATGTTTGTTGGAGCTTCATGTATTTTTATAGCATTTATTTTTTTATTAAATTATGATTGGGTATATTTCTTTAAAAAAATCATCACATTCATATAATCAAATTTTATAATTATATATAATAAATATATTATAATTATATATAATAATTATATATAATAATTATATAATAATTATATATAATAATTATATAATAATTATATAATAATTATATATAATAATTATATAATAATTATATATAATAATTATCTAATAATTATATATAACAAATATATTATATAAAATCAGGTTAATAAATATAATATAAAATTTTAGCAATAAATATTGAAATACCCTAACATAATATATTATTTAAAATATAAATTAAAAACAAATATTAATTATAGTTATTTGATATGAAATTTTATAATAATATTAACAACAGATAAATATTTCATAGAAATATGTTGCTAAATAATTTGACCAACATATATATGATCTATTGGTATTATTATAATTGCAACAGAATTGTTTTATCTATCACAATAACATTTAGCGATAGAGTTTTTACCAATAGTTTAGTGAAAGGAAAATTTTTGTTGGTAAAATTTTTTACTAATAGAAAATGAACTTTTACTAGTAGATATACCCTTATTGAAAAAATATAATTATTTTTTAGTGGTTGCCTCCAAAAACCATTGGCTTAGGGTACTGGTTTGAAAAGTGCTCTAGTTATTTGTAGTTGAAGCAATGAACAATGTGTTGAGTGTCAAACAAAGTGTTCCTCTCCTCTGTTGTAGCAGTGGGTTTTTTCTTATCAGTAGCTAATGTCTAGGTTCACTTTTCTTCCATACTTAAATCATTTCTTCATCCCCTTCAGGCTATTTCTAGGGTGCTTCTTTCCTCACCTTTGGCAAGTGGGGTGTTAGAATTTCTTAGCACCGTTGGATTTATCAATTGGATCGCCATAATTAAAGTCCACTTTCCACTACTTACCCCCATGATACCCTTGAGATTCTATGATCTTCATTTTGACTTTGATGGAACATTGAAAAATTTCCCCAAGGATATCAAAGTCACGGATCACCAAGTCTTTCCATAAGCTAGGTTTTATCCCACCAAAGAAGCGGTCAACCTTGCATTTGGGGGTAACGACAAAGAAGAAGGCATACCATACAAACCTTGTGAAGTTTTCCTTGTACTCACCAATGTATTCTTTGTATTTTTGATTAAGGTCAAGTAAGTACATTTCCATCTTAAGTTGGAGGGTGCGTGGAAAATATTATCAAAAAACATTTTCCAGAAATCCTTCTATTCCAATGCCTCAATCTCTTCCTAAGGCTTCATATTTTTTTATCAATGTACACCATTGATCATCTTCACCATCTATATGATAATCATCCAGAAGAACATTCTCTTGTTTGGAATATTGAAGGATAGAGAAGATCCTTTCAATGGAGTTGATACATTGTTTGGCAATTGAGGGATCAGATGATCCATTAAAAGTTGGAGGCCTTTGTCTCATGAATCTCTTGATTGTGGATTATTTTTTCTTAGGGGGGTTAAACGGTCCAATTGACCCATGTTTATATTCAAATATTGAGTTAAATGAGAGATTATCATAACAAATTTTGTGATTCCTGCTCCCATCAGATTGGGAATCTCATTAGAACAGTCATCACACTAATCTTTGCAATGGTTGTTAGCCTGAGTCCTCCTATTATTAGCCATTGGATGGAATAAAAGAAAAGTTAGGGGTAACACATAAAGGGTAATATAAAGACAAAAGGAGATAACTTATAAATTACATTTATTTCCTTAACTTATTAATTTATATGCTTCAATCCATATTATCCATGATCTATTTCCCACACAAGAGCCTCAGCCCAGTTGGTGAGGACTTTCTAGGTGCATTTGGTACTTTAGCATTACTGTAGCAGGCACTGTTCGGTACTGTAGCAGGCACTGTTCGGTACTGTAACAGCTGGAACTATTCATGCATCTGGGCCTTCGGGCCACCGGTTTGGTCTTCGGGTCCTGCAAGGATTTTGAGCCACCCAAGGCCTTCGGTCCAATTGATTCTCAAGGCCTTCGGGCTACCTTAAGGCCTTTAGGCCACCCCAAGGCCTTCAGGACACATGAATGTAGGTCCCAGACAGACTACAAAAAAAGGAGCAGCCCCAGATAAGGATTCAGAGTAGGTGCACTCACCAGAGTATAGCCAAATGGATTGTCAGAATAAGAGGGTATGGCTATGCCATCGATACCAGCCTGTGCTTGTACAGGAAGCCTAGCCAGACAGTCATGAAAAGGTGGAGAGCTACTATCAAGATGCATATACTGGGGAGGGGCAGTTCCTTGTAGATAGTTTGGTTGAATTCCATAAGACCTTCGGGTTATGTAATCTCCTAAGCCTACGGGTCATGTAATCTCTGAGCCTATGGTCCTTATAAGGGTTCCCCCTCATCCCTTGAAAGGGGGGTTATTGAAAATCAATAAAAAATGAAGGCCTTTGGGCCATTCAGGCATGATCTATTTCCCAACATATATTCTTAGGGGCATTTTTTATTCCCTTAATAATGATTCATACTAAGATTTTGAATTTACTAAATCATATCCCCTGGGAGTGTCATAACCAAGAGCGTATCAATGCTTGTCGTTGTGCACCAGTTCCTATTTGACTATAGCTCAAAGCGGTGTTTTGGTGTTTTACCCCTAGATACATCTGTTCGAGATCCACCTCTATTTGTTCACATCCATACATAGATGTATTTGCTTGATAAAACACTTAATCTATACTCACAAAAATTTAGGGATGTTTTTATTATACTTAGTCTTATACCTAATAATTTCAAAAGGGTTTTATAATGCTAAAAGCAAAAATAACTAATCCTATCCTCTGATATCAACTATTACAACCCTACTTGTAATTAAACACTTTAACATGATTTATTACATAAACCTTCACTTAAGAAAAATTCAAGGATCGAGAGGTCTATTGTATTGAGAAATTAGGAACATTACATAAAAAAATTAAAACATAAAATACAACATATTTATTGAAAACTTCTTTTACATGACCACAACATTCCTTTATACTTATCATTGCATGGGATAACCTAAGGACATGCATAAGAAAAGGGAGAGATATATAGCCTAGTAAGAGAGTAAAAAAGGAATAAAATGAAGAATATATTATATGTTAGGAAATAGGCATATCAATGGAGAACAAGAGAAATATGAACATAAATGCATGATATAGCATGATTATCATAACATGGAAATGTGGAAATAACATTTAACATGATATCAGCATTATCCAAGGCTCATTACACATAGAGCATGAGTAAACCCTCATTGAAATTGAATTATCATGATTAAAACCCTCATTACACTTTAATTATAATTATTAAACCCTCATTGCACTTTACCTATCACGATATTAATCTTTACCCAATGCATTGGAGCTCTATAAGGGCACACCCTTTATAATCATTTCATTTCATGCATAAGTGTGCCACATGGATCATACAATATGGAATCATTCAACATCATAATTTATTCCTTGATAAAGGAATGTATAAAACATACATGAAAATATATAATAAATAAGTAAATGTTCATTAAATTTAATACCCTTGATATAGAAATGAGCATGGTATTCACTACACAATGACTTTGGCTTGGAAAATCACAGTGCAATTTTGGCAGCATAATGGCGTGATATAAGAATTCATAAAAATGTTTGATGAGATAGAAAGGGGTATCTCATCATATTTACATTAAATTTACAGTAAGGGAGTCATATAGATACATTTCCAAACATATTTAATGGAATTTAGATGCATAATATAAAATAATTTCTTGAATGCAAATGAGGAGAGAGAAATCCCTTACGAAAATTCGGCATGGTAACAGGTGTACATGGGAAGAATTAATGAGAGATAAAGGGGAATAACATAATTAAAAAATAATTAGGGTAGTATATGGGAGGTTCAAAATCATACCCCAACATTTTTAATTGAAAACAAAAGGGAATAACAATATAAATAAACTTGGACATAAATAAAAAATGAAGGAAAGTGGGGATCCCTTATGGAATTTTGGCATGGTAATGGGTGTACATGGGAGGAATTAATGAGACATAAAGGGGTATATCATCATTCAAAGATAATTAGTACAATATAGGGGAGGTGAAAAATCATACCCCAGTATTTTTAATTGAAAATAAATGGGTATAACAACATAAATAAACTTGGACAAAAATGAGAAAGTAAGAAATCCCTTACTTGGAAGTGTGATCCCAAAGGCTTGGGAGGGGCTTGATAGATTCTTAATTGGATATTGGGGAACATTTGTAGGATTATAGTTAGAGGAAGTATTATTAGGGACATTCTCTAGGGGTTTTGAGTAAAGAGAAGTGAGAGTTTGGGTGAGTTTATATAAGAAAAGAAGAAATTCTTTATTATTTAGAATTTGGACATTACTCATTAAACTAATAAAAACCACAAACCATCACATGGTTTTCACCCATGGTTTTTTACAAATATGAGTGAAACAAATCATTTTATAAGGCCAATGGCTGAACTTATTAAAATGTTTTTTCTTTCTTATGTGGAGGTGAGTCACACTCTCATGGAAATAATTTTAAAAAGTTAAAATATTTTATAAGTCTTAGAGGGTCCACTAAGGCATTGTAAAATAAACCAAACAAATATAAAATCACAATATTTTTAAGGTAACATATTTTGGAAGAATGTACCTTTTATTGTATTTTATTTCATCACTATTGGGACATTATGATGTCATAAAACACATTATATATTTAAACAATGTTTAATTTTTACCCAAAAATTTGGTTGTCTTAGAAAATTATGAAAAATTCACCATTGGATAATTTAGACATCCTAATTCCAAAAATAATAATCATTTTATCTAAATAATTTTATAAATATATGAATTTTCACTTTTAAAATAAAAACCGATATTTATTGAAAATTCATGGGTTTTGGAAAAAACAGTTCTCAAACCTTAATAAAAATTACAATTGTATTCATAAAACTTATACAATCATTTATATTTAATAAAAAGTAATTTAGTAATAATAATATTTTATTAAAATATTATTTAATTAAAAAATCCAATAATTCATCAAAAATATATTTCTCAATTGAATTTGAATATAACTAAAAATACTATTTGTGCTTTAAAAATCACTTACAAAGTAACAATAATAAAATGAATGTATATTATTTATAAAAAATAATGCACATGATCATAGTGATAAGGTCTTGTTACATAAACCCTTATAAAACCTATATAAGACCTAATGGTAAAGAGTGCGATGGTGAAAGACTCTTGAGGTGTCTCAGATAACATCACTGGGGTGGTAATCTCTATTAACTTCCACTTCTCCCTTAGGTGGTTCCGTTCAAGCCTAAGGTGTTGAATCTAAGATTGGGATTGGTCAAGAGATAATCATGGTGATGTTACCTACTTTCCAAGATTTGACAAATGGGATTCATATGGGGCAATTCTATTGGATGAAGTCATCACATCCTTTGTTTGAGTAAATTGGATTTGTTAAAGCCCTATATTTATACAATTCACGTAGTCACTGTTCAAAAACTATATTAGAAATGGTAACAATTTTTAATGGTATTTTAAAAATCCTAAAACACCAAACCAAGGAAGTTCATATGTTTTATATAACCATTTTACATAATAATACATTTAATTAGATCAAGAGGAATTTTCATTAATAAAAGTTTGGGTCGTTACAATCCAAAATATGACACAACATATATCAAGGAAGAAACTAAAAACATCCATGCAAGGAGTGGATCATATATCCAATGGTCACTATCATAATCCAAGGTCCCATGAATCATGCACACCCACCACCTCTAAGTGGTGGTTTCCCTTTTCCTGGACCTGGAACAACATAATATAAAAAAAACCGAAGGAAAAGGTATGGTGTGAGAAAAATAGCCTAGTAAGACTCCACTAAATATTCCATAAGAAGTTCTAATAAAAATAAACCATTTTATGTGTTAATTTAAAATAAAACAAAGCATGAAAAATCATTTTCATTTTTATCATGTAAAACACACTTTCAAAATAAGAATATGGAAAATATATAAAAATAGTATTAAATATACATTTTCATGAACCAGAGAAAGAATAAATAAGTTATATAATCAATGGAACGTGATAATAAAATCATAACAAATTAACATGATCATAATTCTCTAGGTTAGTTATTTCCATGATTTATGATCCTCACACTACTCAGTCAATCAATACAACTCAAGTGTGTGTACACATCCCTAAGGATCTAGCCACTGGGATAAAATAAACCAACACCCCATCTGGGAAAATCATGTAAAACATGGTTTAGTTAGAGTTTTCATCATCAAATACAATTATAGGGAGTTATATTCCTTGAATAATTATCCAAGTTACCCACTAACTACTTAGGCTCATATATTGTTAAATAAATAAATAAATAAATAAATAATGGGAAAATCAAATCAAATCATCATCCACGGTTCAATTTCCTAATTTTGAGTTTCAATATTTCATATCAATGTCAAAAAAATCACAGGTTTCCATTAATTTTATCCCTTTCAAAATAATCTTTTATTCAAATCCATTTTCTCAAGAATCAATATCAAATCATTTCATCAAATCAATTATATTTCAATCCTTCTTTCTCAAAATTCACCCAATTTATAAATACTTTGAAAAGGGGGCTTTATTTCACAAATCTCATTCCCTTAAATTCAATCATTAAAATTTAATCAATTTCAAATAAAAAAATTGAAATATCATTTTTAATGAAGTGATAAAATCTAGTTTTCAATTTTAGGGAAAATATTTATAGAACCTCCCACATTTTTTTCATAGAATCAATCGATAAATCACCCAAAATCAGAATCGTCAACAAAGAATTGAAGGTGAGAGAGATCAGAAAGAAATCCCTATAATCATACTCCATCAAATCAAAGATCAAATCCATCAATAACATGAGGGTTCATCACCCTCAAAGGATGAGAGAAGTGAGGAAAGAGGAATTCCAAATCATGGGGAAATCACTTACTGAAGAGAGATTAAACACACCCATCGTCACTTTGATCCAATAATAAGAGAGGTTGGATGTCATGAACTACGTCGAGTCTCCATCCAACCTGGTGCTCGACCTGGTCCGTGACATGCCCTGAAGGGAGATTCTGATCCCCACGGGTTGGAAAAAGTGCCCGAGTATCAAAAGTAACATGTGGGAATGGTTTACTCGAAATAAAAGATATAAAAACAACTAACAAGATAAATAAAAAAAGCTAGAAAAAAACCAAACAAGCCCTTAACATTGGACCAAACTCAATGTTAACAACTCAACCCAAAACTCTAAGAAGACTACGATGAAAAGAAAACTAACACTTCTATAGATAACATCATGCAACATGAGGAGACACTTTCTCAAACCACCATCGTTAGACCTGCATGGGAAGAACCATTGATAACTTGAACCACCGTCACTAAGCACGATGCCCTAATCTAGAATACACAAAGTACAAGGTCTACAAACACCCAAAGGTGTATGTATGGTGTGAGCCAAAATCCCAAGAGGATTCCACTAGGAGAAGATTCCATGCATAACCAATTAAATGATGAATACATTTTCAAGTCAAATAGATAAAAGAAAAATAAAAGATTGAAAAGTATTTAATGAGAACAATTTTTAATGACAAGTGATTTAAATGAAAACAAATTTAAAGACAATAAATTAAATTAAAGAACACATGCACACTTAATTTTAATATAATTAATGTTTCATGCCGATAAGCATAAAGTAAACAAGGAGCACCAAATATGGGGGAGGCCTCGTGGGTGTTAGCTAGCTTGGGTCCCTAGATCTTTGTGTCTCAATGAAATGTAACTTAGAAACCATGACCCTCAACAAAAGTGGCTTAGAAATGATGACCCCCAGTTATTCATATGTTTAGTTTGTGTTGCAGTCATCAATCTTTCTAAGTGAAACATGGCCAAAGCCACCCCCATATTAGTAGCCCACTAGTCTCGTCCACCTTCCTAGCTACCCAGGCTTCCTGATTTGTGCTCAAACAAATATAAAGATCATAATAGGTTCACATCACATAAAAAATCCAAGAGAAACACCACACATGACAAGATAACATTTACCCCATCAATTCCACTTTTAAAATTCAAGATCATGTCACATGTCACATTTATGCATGAATCCAAACATAGTACTTACACACACTGAACCATCATTTTCACACCCAAATGCCATTTTGAAATACTACGCACACCAAAACCTTATCCAAAAAAGTTTCTCACCATTGATTTAATTTGATAAAACCTTTACAAAATTTCATAATACAATTATAAAAGAATATCATCAGGCTTTACACATGAAAACACACTCAAGATCCCCATTTTGAATCAAGCGCACACCCAAAATCTTTTTAGAACATAATCTACATCGCTTACACCATCAATTAAACCACTTTAAATTTTAAAGAAAATATTTTTACACTTAGACAACCACTAAGAAAATTTATTGAAGAATTCCAAAAAGGTGTCGCACAACTTTAAACACCAAAACGCACTCAGAACCTCTTTTATAACAAAACACACTTTTATGCCACACCCAAAACACACACTGCAACTCTTTCACATTAAAAAAAACTAAATGCACAATCTTGAGAACGCTGATAAATAGATCAATGTAGGTTTTCACAACAAAACACATTAACATCATATAAACACTCTACTGAAAAAACAAATGCACAAAAAAACTCAGTCAAAAACACTTTTTCAACATGTAAACTACTTAATAATTGTGCTAAATTAATTAAATTAACAAAATAAGTCACCAAAAAATTTATAAAGAAATTTTCATAATTTGATTCATGACTCAAAATACTAAAAATGCAATCCAAAATTATTCTATGACTCGACAAAAATTGACACTAAACTATAACAAAATTTGTATAATTTATAAACAACTAATAAATCATTCAACATTAATTTTTACATAAAACACACCTATATCACATGTACATATCAAATTCAATTAAAAACATTATTCTCATAAAACAAACTAATTAAAAAATATGCTAAATTAATTTTAGAATAAAATTAATTCATCAAACAATGGTTAAATGCAGAACCACCTACCTCGGGTGAAGAATTTCCAAAAAATTGGTTGAATTATTCAATTGCACCTAATGTGAACCATAAGTGAACCAAAGTTGAACCCTAATTCCTGAAATCTAACCAAAAAAATTTACAATTAAACCCTAAAATGAACCCCATAGCCGTTGGAAAACCAAAAACTCAAGACAAAAAAAAAGAGGAGGACTCAACTGGAGGGGGGAGGGGTTACTCATGTGGAAGGTAGGAAAGGTGCCGGAGGTGTCACCGACCAAAAATTGGAGGCCGTGGTTTGACAAGAGATGGAGGGTGGTCTGGCGGTCGGACCTAGGTGTGTCACGATGTGGTGTATTCGGTGAACAGATAGGGGCACGATGAGGAGGTGGGGAGTCGGGCGGTCTCCGGAGCTGACAAGAGGGGAGCACAAGCAAACAAAGAGATAAGTGTATAGTGGCCGGCCTTAGAGGGGGGGGGGAGAGATGGAGTTCTAGGGTTAAGGGGGGTCACAACATAGGGGAAAGATGGGGCATCTAAACACTACCCAAAAATAATAGAAAAAATAAAAAAAATAAAAATGAAACTAAACTAAAAAGGAAAAAAACAAATCTTGATAATAAACTAAAACAAGAATGATAATAAAAAAAATAACTTTATTATTATCAATAATATCAATAATAATATTATTATTATTCTCAACCAATGTTATTATTATCATCATTAAAACAATTTTATTAAATTTTATTAAACTTCTTATTTTTATTTTTTCCCATTTCATTATTCATTTCATTTTGTTTGATTACCTTTAACACTAGGCAGGGCATGCGGAGAACCGGGAGAGGTCACGCGGTGAACCAGCAAAAGCCGCATGTATTCGACTGTGGTGCGCTAGACGTATTCAAGTCCATAACACGTGTTTTAAAAAACACTCAGAAATTAAGTCGGGATTCAACCCAAACTACCCGACACAGAGAAAAAATAATAAAATAAAATAAAATAATGAAAATGGTGGGTGTGAAAATTCTACCAACCATAAAGATTTACATCCCTGTAAATCCAAAACTAAGGATGAGACTCAAAGTAGAAAAAAATACCCCCTTAAGGTTCAAATAGTATTCCTACGAAAACAAGCGGAAAGAGTAAAACGCATTATGCTTAGAGAAAGTTACTTCAATGAAAACCTCAAGAAACTCATAAGAAACTTTCCTATATGTGTCGCCAGCCCAAAAGAGCTGGAACACCTCCAGTTGATTAATCAAGGATAAGAAATATCACACCCATGGAAACCATCTTCACAAACTGAAACACCTTGAGCACTAATGAATAAAAACCACATCGTTTGACTGGAACAAACAAATAAGACCAACCACGTACAAGGAGAACTCTTATCACCCATCACTAAATCATCTCTAGGAACAGAACTAAAAGATAAACATGGGGAATCCCAAAGGGTATTCCCACCATTAGAAACTTACTGACTCCCCAAGATGAAAACCAACACGAGGAGGCCCGAGCGAACTCCCCGCCATTATGAAAAATGCCAACACCGACTCATTCTAGAGACATTTGTGCGATAGCCATCATGGGTCTCCCTTCCATTAGAACTGATAGAAGGTACCAAACTTTGAAGAGTTTTTGATGGTGACCAAACACCCTACCATAAGGGCGGGGAGGGAGGGGCCCAACCCCCAGGGCATCAAAACCACAACCTAAGACCAACAAGCATCTCCACGTCCCTGGATAAGAACTATTCAAATATGATACTGATTTACCTAACCGACCCCATAAGGACTACTAAAAGTGATTACACCCAAGAAGATTCAACCCCCAAGACTTTAAGGTATAAGACGACCATGCTTCCTCGTAGCTACAGGAAACCTCACGCACCCAAACAGAACAGCTACATGAAACTATTTAAAATCCCTTCACCTTCAATACTGATGACAAAAGTAAATTTGGGGTCCCATACACTCCTGGGGTTCCTGACCATGTGACAGCTTAACTCTGAGGCCTATGGTTGGAGACTTGATGTTTGAAGCATCTCTTTCCTCGCAGTCAGGCATTGAATACTCCCGAACAAAGCTTCTCCTTTTCCAGGAGCTGCAAGAAACCACACAGCAATCAAGACAACCCCATTTGACACAACACACTCCAACATCCACCTACTCCCACGTAGCACGTCCACCAAAATAGGGATTTAGATGATTCCCATGCATCACCTCTTCACCTTAACCAAGAAACATAAGAAGGAGAGACACATGACGAACACTCCACCTTGAACAGAAAAATTATAACTCCCTAAGAGTAGGACACACTCCCATGAAAACAAGGATTCCCTAAGGTCACTACAAAATCCACCCCTTCTCTTCAAAGAGGACTCATACTGCGATGTGTTACCAAACATGACCCTTACGGCCAATGGAAGCACTACAAACCTTTCAATACATCGGTCTGCACGGATAACTCTAAATTTCCTTCACCCTTCCCCATTAGATTCCTTTCACCATTTCCCAGGGAAACTTAAGACGAAGCAGTGTCAAACTTCATACCCAATGACTCAGATAACTCAAAGAGACCAAAACTCCCTTCAGCTCCCCTCGCTTCTGTCATCCTGCTATGAGAGGATCCTCTTAACTAAAAAGGGAGAAAGGGATAGACCTAGTATTATCACCCAAAAAGAGATATTCTTTTCTTTAATCAACTGGAGGGTCGGCCAACGGAAAGTTACCCATGGCCGCACTTCAATCGCATGCTAATTCTTTATGGGGGGAGAACACCAGTCATGAGAGAAAGCCATGGAACCAATCAAACTGGTCCAATAGTCAAGACATACCGCAAGAAAACACTAAACGTGTAGCGGGAACCACTGCAAGGGCTTCCCGAATCACTTTTCAAAAAAACTACTAACCACACACTTTCACACCATCTTAAAAATAAGAATTCAAACTCAGGACACAAATCAGTCAAAAAGGGTCCTTGTCTCAAAACACCTCACATATGACATTTTCAAAACACAAGGACACACCACACAATCATCGATTATTAAAACACCAACTCTCCTTTAACAAAACTTTTTAAAATAAACAAATCTAGTGGGTTGCACTAACACCAATGGTGTCTCGTGGGCCTTGCACATGCATGTTTTTGTGCCACACCAACACCCACCTCATGCCCATCCAGGAACTCATCCACTAATTCCATTAACCATTTCTCTTTCCATATATACCCATGCATGTGGTTTCCCATGAGAGAACTAAGGAACAAAATCAGATCTTTCCATTTTGAAAAACCAAACATTCAACCCATACTTTTCAACCCTCATACATCATTTTCTTTTTAAGGTGCTTCATTTCAAAAAAAATTCCAAAACCAAATCATTTTTACTCAAAAACCGGATTTCCATGAATTCAAAACAAAGAGATGAGGAGAGATGAAAGAGGAGACTAGTGTCAGCAAGTGGCTGGGAAATATGGTTGGTGGCCATACGCCAATCATGCCACTGCCATGAAAAGTATTCTAGGATAGCGTCTCTAGACCAACATGGCTTTCCAGGCCCTGTGATCTCACTAGGACCACTGAACATAGTCCCTTTCATTTACACTAGACAAGATTAACCACAAGGACCAAGGACTCTAACAATCCTCAACTTACCTTGGTAACTCGAGTCCCTCTATGAGGTGTACTAGCCAGGAACCTCTCTCATAGCTAGAACTCTGAGTTTCTACACCCTTAACTTTGGTCTAACTGACTCTATCCCAAAGGAACATGACCCAAGATAGCAAACCTACCTCTGATACCATTTTTTCATGAACCAGGCCAAGTCACCATCTAACCCAGTGCCCGACCTGGTATGTGACATGGCCCGAAGGGAATTCCGGATCCCCATGGGCTGGCACAAGTTCCCGGGTATCAAAAGTAACATGTGGGAATTTTTTACCCAAAATAAAATATAGAAAAAAAAACTAACAAGATAAATAAACAAAATCTAGAAAACAAAACCAAACAAGCCCTTAACATTAGACCAAACTCAAAGTTTGAAACTCAACCCAAAATTCTAAGAAGACTATAAAGAAAAGAAAACTAACACTTCTATCTGAACCTTCATAAAACATAAGAAGCCACTCCCTCAAACCACCATCGTCAGACCTGCATGGGAAGAACCATTGACAACCGGAACTACCATCACTAAGAACGATGCCCCACCCTGGAATACACAAAGGACAAGGTCTACATACACCCCAAGGTGTATGTAGGGTGTGAGCCAAAATCCCACTAGAATGCCACTAGGAGAAGATTCCATGCATAACCATTTAAATGATGAATACATTTTCCATTCAAATAGATAAAAGGAAAATAAAATCTTGAACAATAGTTAATGAAAACAATTTTTAATGATAGGTGCTTTAAATGAAAAAAATTAAAGACAAAAACTTAAATTAAAGGACACACGTACACTTAATTTTAAGATAATTAAAGTGTCATGATGGTAAGCATAAAGTTAACAAAGAGCACCAAATATGGGGGAGGCCTTGTGGGTGTTAGCTAGCGTGGGTCCCTATATCTTAGTGTCTTTGTGAAACATGGATTAGAAACAACTACCCTTAGAAAACGTGTCTTAGAAACCATGACCCTCAGCAAACGTGGCTTAAAAACCACAACCCACAGTCATTCATATGTTTAGTTGTTATTGTAGTCACCAATCCTACTAAGTGAAATAGGGCTGAATCTACCCCTGGATCACTATCCCACTAGTCTAGTCCACCTTCCTTGCTACCCAGGATTCCCGCTTTGTGCTCAAACAAATATCAAGATCATAATATGGGAGCATCACATAAACAAGATAAGAAAAACACCATGCATGAAAAGATACCATTTACACCATCAATTCCACTTTTAAAATTCAAGATCATGTCACATTTATGCATAAAGCCAAATAGAGTACTTACACACATCGAACCATCATTTTCACACCCAAATTCCGTTTTAAAATATTACGCACATCAGAACCCTATTCAAACAAGTTTCACACCATTAATATAATTTGATAAACCCTTTGAAAATTTTCATAAGAAAATTCTAAAAGAGCATCATTTAGATTTACTCATGAGAACACACTCAAGATCCCCATTTTGAATTAAGCGCACACCCAAAATATTTTTAGGACATAATCTACATCGCTTACACCATCAATTAAACCACTTTCAATTTTATAGAAAATAGTTGTACACTTAGACAACTGCTAAGAAAATTTATTGAACAATTTCAAAAAGGTGTTGCATGACTTTAAACACCAAAACACACCTAGAACCTCTTTTATAACAAAACCCACTTTGAGGTCACACCCAAAACACACATTGTAGCTCTTTCACATTCATAAAAACTAAATGCAAAATATTGAGAACACTGATAAATAGCTCAATGTAGGTTTTCACAACAAAACACATTAACATCACATAAACACTCTACTGAAAAAACATATGCACAAAAAAACTCAGTCAAAATCACTTTCACAGTATTTAAACTACTTAATAATTGTGCTAAATTAATTAAATTAACAAAATAATTCACCAGAAAATTTATGAAGCAATTTTCAGAATATTCCGCATGACTCAAAATACTAAAAATGCAATAAAAAATTACTCTATGACTCAATGCAAATTAACACTAAACTAGAACACAATTTGTATAATTTATAAACTACTAATATACCGTTCAACATTAATGTTCACATAAAACACACTTATATCACATGTATATATCAACTTCAATTAAAAACATTATTCGTATAAAAAACTAATTAAAAAATATGATAAATTAATTTAAGAAGAAAAATAATTCATTAAACAATGGTTAGACGCGGAACCACCAACCTCGGGTGAAGAATTTCCCAAAATTGGTTGAATTATTCAATCACACCTAATTCCCACCATAAGTGAACCAAAGGTGAACCCTAATTCATGAAAGCGAACCAAAAAAATTTAATATTAAACCCTAAAATTAACCTTATAGTGACTAGACAACCAAAAACTCAAGTCAAAAATGAAGAAGAATAAGAAGAGGAATCAACCGGAGGGGTAGGGGTTGCTTGCGCGGAAGGTGGGCAAGGCGCTAGAGGTGTCCCCGACCAGTAAGGGGAGGTCGTGGTTCACCAGGATATGGAGGGTGGTCTGGTGGCTAGACCTAGGTGCAACATGACATGGTGTATCTGGGGAACAGGCAGGGGCACAACGAGGAGGCGGGGAGTCAGGCGGTCGCCGAAGCTGACAAGAGGGGAGCGCAAGTGGAGCAAGAGAGAATGGTATGGTGCTAGGCCTTGGAGGGGGGGGGGATGGGGTTCTAGGGGTAAGGGTTTTTCAACCTAGGGTAAATATGGGGGGTTCCAAACCCTACCTAAGAATAATATAAAAAAACTAAACTAAAAAGGAAAACCAAAAAAACTAATATTAATAATAAACTAAAACAAGAATGATAATAATAAAAAAAGAAACTTTATTATTATCAATAATAATAATATTATTATTCTCAACCAATATTATTATTATCGTCATTAAAAAAATTATTAAATTTTATTAAACTTCTTATTTTTATTTTATTCCCATTTCATTATTCATTTTATTTTGTTTGATTTCCTTGAACACTGAGCAGGGTGTGCGGCGAACCGGGCGAGGTCGCGCGGTGTACTAGGAGAGGCCACATGGATTCGATCGCGGTGCACTAGACGCATTCAAGGACCAAACATGCCTTTTAAAAAAAGTACTCATAAATAAAGTCAGGCTTCAACCCGAACTACCCAACGCCAAGAAAAACTAATAAAAAAATTGAAAATGGAGGGTGTGACATTGGAGGAGATAATTTTCCTATTGAGAGACCCTAAAAAAGTAATTAGATTAGGGTTGAATGGGAGGTATTTAGGATTATTAAAGGGTGGTTCAAGATTTTAATTATAATTTTTAGGGAATTAAAAACCCACTCGCATGGTTTGTTGGGTCATGCCTCACAATTAGTACTAACTATGTTCCTAAACATGTTCCCTCGCTAGGATTTTGTAAAGGGTTCATGGTTTGACTATAAGGTCAGTTTAACTGTGAACCGACCATGAAAATTCCCACTTCTCATGGCTATACAGTTTAGAGGGGTGGATTCAGATTTTGGACTAACCGTGGACCAACCATGCAACACCCACCAAACCTTAAAATAGGGAACATGGTCTATTAGGCCAAACCATATGGTTTTTCCTAACCATTAACTAATAACCATTAAAAGCCTAAAATATTTCTAAATTTTACAAAAAAGATATAGAAGTGACCTAAAATGTGCCACAAATAGAATATGATGAAATCAAGGGTCAATAAGTACCTGAAAGTGGTTAACAAGATGTTATAATATGATTTGATTTCATTTTACTTTATCTTACTCTCTAGAGGAAGATGGATTTTAAATACAAATCTTTTACCATGATGAATTTCTTTCCAAAAAATTATATCATCATTAAGAATAATTCCAATTATATTTAATGATAGTTTCTCCTCCATGTCTATTTTTTCTATTCTATCCAAAGTTATCCTTTATATTTGGAAACCTAATTATGTGTAATATTTTTTGAACTTCATATTTAACTTATCTTATTTTCAAAGTTAAGTTTTATTAACTCTTTTTATGATGTGGGTTTCAACAAAGGTATTTCAAAATGTTCAAAAGGGTTTCCATCCTTTCAAAATAAAGTGTTTTTCCTTTCATTTCAAATTAATTTACGATAAGATTTATGTTTTTTCAAAGATCTATTGTTGAAGATTATTTTTAAGATTAAATTTTTTTAAAATGTTTTCACTTAATCTTTATTGAAACATTTTTATTTCTTTTTCAAGGCTCTATTTTTTATGGTCATATTTTGAATGTAAAAGTTTCCAAAGTTTTTGCACTTAAACATTTTAAAACATTTATGTTTTTTTAAGGATCTTCTATTGAAATTATCTTTTTAAAAGTAAATATTTATCAAAAATTTCACTTCAAATTTTCAAAGTGACTGTAACTTCATATTTTACTCCAAAGATAAAAGAATTTTCAAACAAAATCTTGCATGATTTTTATACCATTCGCTATTTATCTCTATACATCAACCCATAATTTTTATACATAAATATTACATATTAATAGATGAATATTCATTGCATAACATTTTTATCTATGCTAGAATAATTTTGGTACAATATCTTTGGAAACATGGAAATATAAACAATTGGTTCATAAATTACCAACACCATCTCTTACTTATTTCTTTATAACTAAAACCTATCTCATATATATCACACTTAATAAATTTATTCATAACCCCGGGAAAGTAAACATAAGAAAATGGTGATATCAGATGCTCATTAAGGGTAAATAAAATAAATATAAATGATTACATAAGAATAAAATGAGAATAAGGGTATAAAAAATGATCTAAATGTTTGAAAGCAGTACCCTACAAATCAATGATCATAATCATAAGTTATTTAACAAATAATGGTAGTTCATAATACATGAACCATAAGGGAATCAAATAACACAAACCATAGAATCTTAACATATGAAAAAGACATTGATTTGTGGCATACACATAATCATAGAAAACTATTTCCATTATAGACAAGGCGCATTTATAAGGATATCATAGTGGAATGGATTCACTCCCCAAACCATCATAGTTTTCAAGGTTCACTCCTAAGACTGTCATAGTGGACATATTCTCTTACTAAATTAGTTTCACTCCCCATTTAATTATTGTTTATATCATGAGATATCAATCTTTACCCAATGAATTGGATGAAGATATAGGTCCCAACCATAACACAATTAAAATCATACATATGTATTCCAAACTATCATAAATCCTTCATCATATTATAACCCATGAAAGAAATGGGTATCATAAACATTTCATCACAATATAAGCTATGGAAAAATAATAGGTTTCATAAAAATCATGCCATATAAACATACACCACCCAAATAAATAATAAGTATGGTATCCTTAGATCATATTACTAGTAAATCATAAGAAAAATTAAAGTTTTTTGTTGTTTATGAATATAAATACCATTAAAATATCATCAAAACATTATTGAAGAAAATTAACATTTCATTTTAAAATCACTTGTTAAAAAAACTATGAAAATATAAATGAAAAAAAAATTCTTCAAAAATAAACACATAAAATTTTAAAGGAATATTTAAATAAAAAATTATTTATGATGGTAGGAAAAACTATTTATGTTTTATAAGTTTAAAAAACATTCATTTGATACTTTTGTCAGAAAATTCACAAAGTAACTCGTTTGGAAAATGAAAAGAATATTCCTTTATAAAAATTTTGTAAAAATGAAAACATGGGTAAAAATTAATTTAAAAAATAATAGAATAATAGTTAAAATCATCATTAAAACATTTTTAGAAAATATGTATATGGAAGAAAAAAGTTTTTTTCATCGAAGATAGAAATGAAGTTGTTTTTAATTAAAAAAATATTTTCAGTCTATTGAGTACATAAAATAGGAAAAAGGAAAATAAAAGATTTATTATAAATAAATAAACCAATTATAATAAAATTTATGAGTTTCTTGAGAGATGTATCATAATATTCCATCATTATAAACTTAATCATAAACAATCCCGATAACCAATGAGACTGTAACATAAAACACTCACTTCAAGTTCGTCTTGATTCAAAAGCACAGTAATATCATATATAATAAATTAAAATTTTTTATAATTCTGTACTAGAGTCATGTTCATACTTATAATTTCATATATAATCTCTTTATATCATTTCAATAACCCCTTTTATCAATAATTCTTTATTAAAATCATTATTTTTAAGTGTTAACTATTTCATTTATCATGAATATTTTAGTTAAGTAGTCTTAGTACTTGTACATTTATCTTGGTTCCATCACTTATGTAAAATTAATAATTTTATAAGTACCATATATATTCATTATATAAATATTTAGAGTCATCCATAAAAGTTGGATATAGAAAAATGAATTACATTGTTCATAGAGGCAGTAGGCTATACATACGCATGAAAACTGCTTTCAATTTTTGATGGATAGAAAGAAAGAAAGGTAGATATTAATCCAACTTTATTGGATTATTATTATATTATATATATCATATATATCCATAAAATAATTACTCATTACCATTAAATTAAAATATAAATGAAAAATTAATCACATTGCTTCAGGGAGGTGGTAGTCCACACATACACATGAACAACATTATCACTTTTAAAAGGATTAGATGATAAAAATTTAGACATGATAATATCATTATATAAGTATTATTATTTCATAAATATAATATATAAATTTTATACCCATCATAATACCCAACCATAAAAATATGGTGATGAAAAATTAATTGTATCGCTACGTGGAGATGGTAAGCCGTATGTACGTAAGAGTGATAAATTAATTTCTCATTTGATGAGAAAAGGGTGTATAATGGAATTTTAATAATCAAAATAAAATTAAATCATATTTAGGACACTTCATATATTATTTTATGGAATGTACCATATATTTAGTGGAGTTAAAGAAGATTATAAAATAAAGTGATCGGTTAAGGTGATTACCACTTCTTTGAAAAAAAACTTTTAGATATCCTCTAAAGGGATCTATGATTGGTATTTCTGGAATACCAAAACCTCTAGTATGAGTATAGGTAAGATTGTAAGATAAATTTATAGAGTTTTGTTGATATATAAGGATTAATGTGGTGTAAAGAAGTGAGGGAGGATGCAAACTTTTATAATTTAATGGAGGGGCACTCTTGGAATTTCTCAAAAGATTAAAGTATAATAAATTAATTATCAATAAAAATTCCTTAAAATTTATAGGGATTAAAATATTAGGTAGTTTAGGGTTGTAATACCATAAAAAATTTAGATAAGTTTTTTTTTTCATTTTAAAACATATCATATTGATTAACTCTTAGTTGACCAATTTTAATTTTAACTTTGGTAACAACTTTTTCAATATTAAAGGGTTGTAATTATTGAATATAAGGAAACAATTGGACTATAAATGGACAATTAATGACATTGTAGACCATATAATATCCACCTTGTATTATTTCAATATTTTTATTATTTTAAATAGTTTAATCAAATATTATTTTGATAAAATATTATTATTTTCAATTTTGATACTATTCATTAAGATCAAAATAGACACTTATATTTGTTCATAACTTTATTTTTTCACTATGTAGAAACATTATAGATATTAAAAACAAATTGAGTGAAATTATGTAACTTTCTTTGAATTAAAAATTATATTGGTCATTTTCACAAAGTGTCAACTAAACTAATAAATATCAAGCCTAAGGTGATAATGGGTTGAATTTCATTCATCCAATAATAATTTGGATGAAAAAATATGTTTTTATTACATATTTTTAATATAGATTAACTCTATTTACCCTTTATCAAGGTGATTAGTTTTACAATGATTACAATTAATGTTGACCAAAAATAAAAGGGGCCTATTTACCAAATTTGAAACTTCTGATTCATAATATTTAATTAAATTTATATCATTAAATACTAAAAAAAGGAAAAAATTAATTTTAAATTTCATAAAATGCAACAAAAACAGATTTTTTAAAATATATTTTTAAGTATAAAAATTGATTTATTATTATATTATTCCTAGAAAAATATTGTTTGAATATTTAAAGAATTTGATCAAATAAATAATATACACATTTCATTAAAATAATTCACCAATAGTGATTAATTTAATTTATTAATATAAAAATATATTATGTGCATAAAAAAAATTTCAAAAAAAAAACATCACTTTTATTTTCAAATAATTTTTTTAATTATAATAATTTGATAACTAATGCAATTATTTTATAAATTTGTTGGTTGAATATTTTTTATAATTTATATATTACTATTTATAACCACAAATATAACAATTTGGTGATATAGAACACATAATATTTTAATAATGTTACACGGTTCATCTAAACTCATTGTTTCATGCAACATAATCCATTTAAAAAAACAAATTGTTTAAATAGAAATATTTCATCAAAATCTTGGGCTGTTACATTCTATCCCCCTTAAAATAAATTTTTTTCATCAAATTTTTTTACTTTAGTATAAACAGATGATGATACTTCAACCTCATCACATCTTCAGGTTCCCGTGTATCTTCCTCAAATTGGTGGTTTCACCAAAAAACTTTGAACATGTGAGTGGTATTATTTCATACCACTTTCTGTATATGATCCAGAATCTCTACCAGCTATTCTTCATAAGAAATATATTCCTCTAGTTGTATTCCCTTTGAGTTAAATACATATGAAGGATCAGTTATGTTCTTCTTCAAGAGAGATATATGAAACACATTATGAACTTGGGAGAGCTTTGTTGGGAGTGAAAATTAATAAGATACCACCCTAATATTATCAATAATTTCAAAAGGAATGATATAATTATGGATTAACTTGACCTTATTTAAAAATATCATCACCATATTTTAGGGAGATATTCATAGGAATTCCTTATCAGAAAATTCAAACCCTAGATCTTTCTGATGATTTTTAGCATAACTTTTTTGTCAAGTCTGAGCTAATACTATATGTTGTTGAATGTATCTGAACTTCTCTAACATTTATTAATCTATATAAAGTCCCAATATCTTTCTTCTCTAACTTCATTCCATTGCATTGGATTTCTACACTTCCTACCATAGAGGGCTTCATAAGGATCCATCTGATTGTTGGAGTGAAAGCTATTATTATAAGATAATTATACCAAAGGAATGCTTTGATCCAAACCACATTTTAAATCCATATATAAACCTCTAAACATGTATTCTAGAGTTTGAATGGCCCTCTCACACTGATCATATTTCTAAGTATGATAAGAAGTAATGAAACTTAACTCTATATCTAGAGCTTGCTGAATAATTCTCCAAAACTTTGAGGTAAACCACATATCCTAATCAGATACAATTTATAGTGGTACACCATGAAATATTAACACTTATTTATAACTGAGTAATTTGATCAAGAGATAAATATTATATAATGGAAATTAAGTGTGATGACTTCTTAAGGTGATCAACTATAACAAAAATAACATTATTCCCTTTATATATTTTGGTGTTTCTGTGAAAAAAAATCCATAGTGATGCTTTCCCATTTGTATTTGGGTATGATTAATAGCTGTAACATCCCATTAGACTTATATCTATTAGCCTTAACTTGTTAACATACCATACACTAAGAAACATACTCTAAAATATATATCTTAATTCCATCCCACCAAAAATACTCTTTCAAATATATATACACTTTCATACTTCTAGGATGAATAGAGAATGAAGAACTATGAGATTCATCCATTAGCTTCTTCTTCAAATATGGTAACAAAGGGAAAGATACATGGTTCCTGAACATTATTATTCCATCACAATTGAGGTTGAACTCATGAACATTTATCACTATCATTTACAAAATTACATATTCATTTTATGACTCTTTAATCATAATGTTAGGACCAAAAGGGGCCTAGATACCCTGAGGGGGGGGGGGTGAATCAAAGTATGAATATTATTTTCAAAATTATCCCTTCCCCACTAGATCTTGACCTATTTATTATAAGGGTCACTTTGTTTGCACTTTTGTTTTACTATTGGTCTTATTCTTCCCTCATATATTTGATGATGATGCTTTGAATGCAATGAAGAGAAGCAAGCAGGAAGACACAATGATTTTTACTTGGTTCACCCTCACTGGGCTACATCCAAGAATCATACAAAGAAGATGTGACACTATACCAAATCCAGTAAAGCTTACTTCCAATTTACTATTTTTGGGATAGATCACTTATATGCCTATTCTCACTACCTTTACAATGTTTAGGGTTAACTCACTTATTTCCCAAGGGCCACTCCCTGTTCCTCCCTCTCTTTCTCACTACTTGTAGAAAGGATCACCTTCTTCCTCTTCCTTTTCTCACTACTCTAGAAGGGATCCACTAACAGTTTAAAGACTTGTAGGTCCCTTCGTTGTCACAAATTAATGCATCCTCCACTGTTTTTAGATTCTCTTTTGAATTCCAATTTTCATCCACTGATGAATAAAACTTTACCATGGGTGTACCGGGAAATCTTCCAACTTTCTCACAGCCCAGTGTGCTTTTCTATGCCTTGGTGTGCTTCTTTAAGCCTGGTGTTCTATTTTCACCTAACCACTTGCACAAAACTCTCTTCACTAACTCATAACATGGGTTACTCACACCCTTTTATGCCTAAACCAATATTGGTGTGCAACTATCAATTGGCCCACAACTTCAGAATATATTTATACTTATGTTCCAACACCACCACTTGCATGCCCAAACCACCTGCGCGACTAGAGCTCTAATTTTCTCTAAGTGTTAAACTCCTTCAAAAATGAGGTTGGGTGGAACTCTATTTAAAGGAATTTTGGGCACCCTGAGTGCCGGTGTGCAAGTCTTCTCCCGGTGCGCAAGTCCAGTCACCCTAGTCTCTGTTACCCTAGTCCCCTTGCACGCCCAAACCAAAACTTGGGCGCCCCTCTTTCCTTTTCCATATTTTGATGTTTTGATCTTGAAAACATATGGAGTGAAAATTTCCAAGCTTCTAAGACACCGGTGTGCAAGTCCATTTTTCAAAAACAATTTTCTCCAATAGTCGATTTTGAGGACCAAAAATTTGGCAAACACTGGAAAACGGTGCCACCTTGTATCTTCTCTTTTTGTACCACCTACAGATCATCCATTACATTGTCTATGTTCTTCAATAAATCATGGTTTGTTAACAAAATCCCTTGAACTCGACATGTCACCATGAAAACCCCCTTTGTCAACAAATTTATACATTGTGGTCTACTTTTTCAACAAACACAACATGGAGGCCCACTTTATCAACAAACACAATCACCTCAAAAATGATTCAAAGATACCTTGAGGGATTTTTTCCCAACACATCACTTGGATATATGGTTGAACTCTCATTTGAGAAAGATAATATTTCTCCCCTACCTTCAAGATATTAAAATCCATAATTTTCAAGTATATAAATATTGTATCTTTTATATTCCTCATAATAGATAAGTTATCCCAATCCTTTAATCTCAGAGCATTTTCCACCTTGTTCACTTTCTTATGGGGGTAATGTATTGAGAAGTCACAATATTTAATTATATCCAACCATATTCTTTAGTTCATGTTTATCTCTTTTTGCGTGAAAACATACTTTAAAGTCTTGTGATAAGTATATATGTTTCACCTTTCTCTATATTGATAAAGAATTCATATCTTTAATGAAAAAACTACCAAATCTAACACCAAATCATGATTTGGGTGATTTTTCTCATTGACCATTAATTTTCTAGAGGAATAAGATATAAAAATATCATTTTACATGTGGAAAAATCCTAGTCCATTCATTGATATATCACTATATATTACAAACCCTTATCCATTGCAGGTTAATGTAAGAACAGGTGTACTGACTAGTCTTATCTTCAATTCCTTAAAACATTCTTCACATTCATCCTTCTAAAATAACTTGAATCCCTACTAAATTAACATGGTGAGTAGATTCAATAATTGTGAAAAATTCTCTAAAAAGTTTTTATAATATCCAAACTAACTAAGAAAACTATGGATCTCAGTCACATTGATTGGTCTGGGCCAATGTTTGATAAATTTTGTCTTTAAATGGTATACTGATATACCCCCACTTGAGATTATAGGACCTAAGAATTAAACCTTCCAAAGCCAAAATTTACACTTGGTAAATTTTTTATAAATATTATCCTTTGTTAGTGTCTTCAGCCAAATTCTAAAATTATATTCATGCTCTTCCTTAATATTTTAATAAATAATAATATTGTCTATAAATACTACTAAAAACCGATTAAGGTAATCTATAAAGACTCTATTAATTAAATCAATGAAGATAGTGGGAAAATTAGTAAGACCTAATGGAATCACTGTAAATGCATAGTGTCCATACCTTTTATGAAATGTTTCCTTGGGTATATACTCCTTGAACCTCGATTGATGATATCCAGAATGAAGATCAATCTTGGAAAAGTATTGAGATTTGCGTAATTGATCAAAAAAGTCATCAGTATGGGTAGAGGATTCTTATTCTTAACATTGATCATGTTAATTTCTTGATATTAAATGCAGAGTTTCATTGATCCATCTTTCTTATTAACAAACAGAATAGGTGTACCCAAAGGTGATGCACTTGGATTAATGAATACCTTATCAATATTATTCTTTAGTTTCTTATTTAGTTCCTGTAATTGAATTAGGGCCATTTTATATGGAGAATTTGAAATAGTTGTAGAACTGGGTATGAGTTATATAAATAAATCAACATCATGACTCAATGGAATACCATGAAATTTTTTCCGTAAATACATCCAAAAACTCCATATAATTGGTATATCATTTATATTGAGTTTCTCCCCAACCAATTTAGGCAAAAATTCCTTTTTAATAATAATCAAGACACATACAAAAGATATAATTTACATTGGAAGTTCATGTTTGTCATCGCATTGATAAAAGATCACAGTTTGCTTTGTAATATCAAAAATAATTTCTATTCCTCATAAATTTATGTGATATTAATATAAATAAAGCCAATCCATGCCCAAAATAACATCAAATTCAACTAGAGAAAGAATGAAAATATTTACAAGAAATATATTCCAAAAAACATCAACCATAGAAGAATCATATACTTGGGATGTGATCATCATACCATTAGGGTTTTTTATTTCTAACTCAACATCTAATTTCTGAGGTGGTACTGTGATATACTTATTAAAGTCTTTAAATATAAAATAGTGGGTACATAGAGAATCAAATAAGACATCAGCAGTTCTAGAGTGGATGGTAAGTGTACCTTTCACCATAACATTATTGTACCCCTCGTCAAAAATTGTGATTTCTTAGGATTTCCTATTTAGTTTCAGGCTTAAGAGGTTGTTGAAATCAATCATCATCATTAACCTTTGGATTTGACACTTGTTAGCATAATGTCAATACTCATAGAAATTAAAACACCGGAGTGTGGGTGGTGCATTCTATGGTGATTTCTCACTATTTTTATCATTAGTTAACTTCTTCCCACTAATTTGACATTTGATTTCCAAATGAACTTCCTTTACACACTTGAAATATTTACCAGTTCTATTATGAAAATTCCCCCATGTTTCCTTCTAAACTTCAAGCATAAAGTAATTCTCATCTTCTTCTCTCTATGATTTTTATAATTTCATTTGAATTCCATTTTTCTTATCTTATAAAAACCATGAGATCGATGGGAAAATACAATTTTCATCTACAACTTGTGATAACATCAGACCATTTTTTCATATATATTGAAGTCCCTTATGTCCAATTACCTTTAAAGAACTGGTTGTAATACACTAAAGAATAGATCAACCATACTCTATGGTTGGATGATAATACCAGTTTGGTACCTCACAGTTCTTATGAAATATCTTTATAAGTACCAATAGATTTATCTTCTTTCTTATTTAACTAAAATAATTATTTCTTCACCTTCATAGGAATAATATGAGAAAATTACTAATTGAAAAATAAGTTTTTTAATTCATCCCACTCTATAGATTTAATTTATTCTTATTATCGCATGTTTATCTTAAGATTCCACCACTAATATTATTTTCCATAAAAATGGTAAATAGCCAAAATAACCTTCTCAGGTTCCAAAAATTGAATAATAAAAAACATATTTTCAATGATGTTAATCCATTTCTCAATGACTATTGGATTAGTGTTCCCACAAAAAGAAGGTGTATGTTTCCTCTTTAAAGACTCAATAGAATGTTTTTACCTCCTTTTATCACTTGAAAGTTCAGTGTGATTCATAGCTTGAGAATATTTTATGATCATATCAATGATATTTTGTATTTTAGTTCCCATAAAATTTTATTTACTAGGAAGACAATCATTTCATTTTCCATATCATTCAGCATTAACATGATTCCTCCAGGTTCAATCCGTTGAATAAAACCAAAAATCAAAATGTGAGTAATAATAATCATGGTGGGAAACCACATAATTATGAAAAATCATTTATAGGATGTCCAAATCATGACACCTTCTTTTATGAAACCTTAGTTTTAACCTAGTTCATTAATAACCATTACAAAAAATTGTAAGGTTTTATCCTATACTTAAACTTATTCCTAGGGTTCTTACTAAAGTTTTATCATCTTGGTTTTTAAAGGTTAAATTAACCATTCTATGATACCAACAATAGTGAACCATACTTTTCATACATAGATATTACATCTTAATAGATGAATTTTCATTATATAATATTTAGATCCATGCTAGATTTATTTAGTTCTAGTATCTTTAGAAACTTGGAAACATAAATAACTGGTTCATAAAATATCTATATCACCTCCCAGTTATTTTTTCATAACTAACTCATTTATTAGACATAGCATACTTAATATCTTTCTTCATAACATGGAGAAAGGAAACATAAGAAAAGGGGGGATAATATGTTCAGTAAGGGTAAACAAGGGAGATATCAATGATTATATAAGCATAACATGATCATAAAGGTATATGAGAATGATCTTAAAAATAAGCATAGAAAATAAATTCTTTATTAATAAAGTCCATTTTCCAGGTATTTCATAGTGGAATGGGTTCACTCCCCAAACCATAATAGTTATAAAGGTTCACTCCCAATACTTTCATAGTGTAAAAAGTCCCTTACTGAACTGGTTTCACTCTCTATTCCAAACCTGTTTATCTCATGAGATATAAATCTTTAACCAATGCATTTGTGGGAGATATAGGCACCATCCATAAAATAATGAAAATCATACATATTTTTTCCACAATATCATAAACCATTCATCACATCTAAACCAATAAAAATAAAAGGGTTTTATAATCATTTCATCATAGAATAACTGAAGGAAAAGGAAGAGGTTTCATAAAAATCATGTCATCATAAACATAAACTGTAACGTCCCGGTTCTGGGTGCAACTCAATGGGTGCCCTTGTAGAGACCCAAAACATGACGTACATTGACATTACATTACATTTGCGGAATACTTAGTACATAACAAAAACACACACACAAGGATCGTAATAGTTTAGTGTCTTTGGAAACTCGGAACGTAATCTTTTAATCGTGGTGAACGATCTTCAACATCTCCTATAAAGATCTTCCTTTTTTTACCTAAAACCTTTCTTTATATCCTGGGGAAAAGAAAACATAAAAGGGTGAGCTCAAATGCTCAGTAAGGGTGAACAAAATAAATATCAATCACATCGTATTCATAAGAACATAACATTTTGGAAATCTTAACCTGCAAAAGAGAGCATAATTTCATAACATGGGATAAATCATGGCAGTGAAATGTAATCACAATAATCATAACTTAAAACATTAAACTTTGTGGCATTAACACATAATCATATAGAATCATTTCTTGTTAGTCAAGACTCATTTCCAAGACTATCTTAGTGGACAAAGTCCCTTTCTGAATCGAGTAACCCTCGTTTCAGTCCTGTTTCACTGAACCGGTATAACCTACCGTTCCAGCCCTGTCTATCTCATGAGATATAAAATCTTTACCCAATGCATTGGAGGTAGATATAGGTCCCACCCATCTTGTAATTATACCATTCTTATGTGTGCCACAAAATCATAAACCATACATCATTGCATAATCCATGTAATAAAAAATGGGAATCTTAAACAACGTGACATCATAAAACCATTCATATAAGATAAAGGAATTCATAAAAATAATTCCATCGCAACATAATCAAATCAATGTAATAATAGGGATAGAAACAGAACCCTTTATTATCTTATATGGAAAATAATTTTGATAAAAACACTTGAAATGAATTCTTGAGGAAAATATCCTTTCTTCCTTAAAATCATTTTCTTTTCATAAAATTCCATGCAATTTTGAAAGATAAGGGTTTTGTTGAAAATAATCATGCAATATTGTAGAGGAAACTTCTTGAAAATGAGGTGTTATGAAATCGTAAAAATCCTTTCACGCCGTATAAGTTAAAAATAACACTCACCTCGTACTTTTGTCGGAAAAGTCAAAAAGTACATTATATGGTAACCAAAGGAAAGATTCCATTCATACAATGTGGTAAAAAGTCAATAAAGGGTAAAAATGACTTTAAACATTCATGGAAGAATGGTAAACATTTTATAAAAACATTTTTAGAAAACATGGTCATGGATGATAAACGTAACCCCAGTAAACACTTAAGTATAAGCAATCTCGGATAAAAATGAGATTGAAAATTTATCCCTTACCTTAGGTCCGATTTGCTTCGTATGTGTCCGAAACTCCTGTATAATGATTTAAATAATGTCATTGACTTATTACAGAATCATATTCATTGTTATGATATCATATATGGTTCACTTATGACATTATATTACCCGTTCTTTTGTAAATTCCATGTTAAAGAAGCGTTTTGGGTAAAATCGTTTCATTTATCGTAGGTGTTTTGACTTGTTGTTCTTGACATTATTATTACTTATATCATGATTTACTTACTTCCAGAATATAAAATATGATTTATATATCATATATATTCAGTATATATATATATATATATATATATATAATAGATAGATAAATGAAATGAAAAACACCGTTCATGGAGACGGTAGTCCGTACGTACGCATGAACGCTGTTTTCCTTTCCTTATTGTCTGGAAGTAAGTAGATGACATACATATATATATATACATAAATCCAGTAGCTTTATAATGTCATATATTTCATTATTATTTCTTATATATACTTTATAATCATTCTTAAATGGTTAACATGGAGAATGAATCTCATCGCGTCGTGGAGACGGTAGTCCGTACGTACGCACGAGCGATGATATCATTTCCATAAATATTGAATTAAATTGGAGTGGATTATAAAATATATCAGAATCAATATGATGTTGTAATAACTATGTATAGTTATTCTTTACACCATTATACCCATCCATGTAAGGTGGTGGCGGAAAATAGATTACACCACGGCGTGGAGACGGTATTCCGTACGTACGCACGCGCTGTGATTTCATTTTTCCGTAGGATGGATAGAAGGTGAATTAGGGTTGTTTCATATTTATAATAACATATCAGTATGTAAGTAATACTGATGTTATTACTTTATCATGAAACAACTAAAGAAGAAGAAGTTGAATAAGAAAGAAATTGAAAAGATCGGTAATGGATATTACCTCTTCTTTGAAACGCCTCTTTGAATCCTCCACTTAGGGGACTAAGATTGGTCTTTGAAGAAGACCAGGACCTCTACGATTATTATAGGGAAGTGGAGAAGGGATTTTGTCAAGGGTTGGCCGAGCTTGAGTGCTCAAATTGGTGTGAGGAGGAGGGGGAGGAGGTGCCCTTTTATAAGGGAGGAGAGGGGCACTTTAGGGATATCTCAAAATATTATTTTATATTAAAGTCAAAAATCAGTTTATAATGGTTCGAAAGGGTCTTATTTCAAAGCTAAAGTGGGGATGGGTCGAAATTCTATCAACCAATAGGATTTAGACAGGTTTATGGTATTATTTTAACCTTATCAATTAGATAATTTAACTTTTACCATGTCTTTTTGTTTTCTTTCACTATATGGTTAATACACTTACTATAACATGCCAAACGAACCCCAAATTGTTTATTATTAATATATATATCCTTATCTAAGTCATTTGGCCAAAACTTAGATTTTTAGGAATAAAATAACAATTAATAATATAATATTTGATTTAAAAAATATTTTGTGTCAATTTTGACACTATTTGATATATGATTTTTGTGAAAGTCATAACAGAATTATATGTTCGAACCAAGTTGATTAAATCAACACTAATATATCATAGTAACCTATAAAATTATTGTAATTCATAAAAAGTCTCAAATTACATTTATTTTTGTGTTTATAACATCAATTATGTCAATATTTCATTAATAAGATAATTACTGCATCATCATTGTGTCATAAATAAATTAAATTATTTAATTTCTAATAATTACAAATAAAATACCATTATGTAGGAAATACTTTTATCTTTATAATGAATATTTATAGTCGAATTTATCTTATGTATAACCCCATATTAAAAATGATTTACTTATTAAACTTTGATTTTAACTATTTTAACCCTACTTTAAATAAATTAATAATAAATGTCCTAATCTAATCCAAGTGGGCCTAAATGGTCATATTTTATTCCTAAGTTTGTTTTTGGTCGAATTACACTTGTCCAATAGAATTAGGACATGTGTTAGGGTAATAATAATATCATATTTACCCTTAGTTACCCTATTTACTATTAACCGCGGTAAAAAAAGTAAAAAGTTACTATTCACCAAAAAATTATTTTTATCTTATTGAACCACATTTTACTTACTGATATCAACCGTGTCTGTCGGATTTTCGAAATTCCATTCACAGAAGCGGTAAAATTAAGTTTTATGCAAAATTCAATTTTTAACCTACCACTTAGTGGTTTCACTATTCATCAAAAATTGAAAGTTTTCAGAAAAATACCAAAATTTCACCCAAGGCTAATTTCGATATTCCGAATCCAAAAATGAAGTCCATTTTGAAAAATAAAATTTATAAAATTTCAAAAAGTGGTTATTACTATTCATAACGGCTAGTTTTAATAATATTTTAATAACATATCGTTGTTTAGTGAAACTCGGTATTGCGTACTACACACGCTATCGAGGAAGGTTGTGATTGCGTGTAATGCAAGGCAAGTCAAGGATGCGTGTTGTGCAAGCTCCTTTTGGTTTAGCGTACAACACAAGACATTAATAAAATTAAAAATAATATTTTTCATAAAATCTCGGGCTGTTACATTCTACCCCCCTTAAAATGAATTTCGCCCTCGAAATTCGTCGGGGTTATAAATGGTTTACTATTAGAAAGTTTCTTTATTAGAAACCCACATCGTAAAAAGGAATATCAAAACCAACCTTTAAAAACAAAAGTATGAAATGTAACGGTTACCCAAATAAACTAATCACTGGGTTTCCACATAGGTGAAAATATGGATATGGAAGAGAAATCTAACCAGCATGTTCTGATGGAGAGTGGTAGAGAACATGGCTATGGAAAAACCAGTAATCACAAAGCCATAAATTTGTGACGATCTAAGGTACCATCTGATTCATCAGATATAAGATCACTAGGACAACATTTTTGGTTTTCAAGATCGTTTCCCTAAAGTTAAAGAATTTGAATTAGAATAAATACTTACTTTTTGTTGGTACAACCTCACTGTTGTTCGTGCCTTTAACAATTTCCACTTCATCTCTTAAATAAATGAAGTTGAATTTGTTATTCGTGAAGTGTTAGCAGATCATGTGATAGAATGACGGGTCATTCCATCTGTCTCAAAAGGTTAGCAGAATTTATATACATAAGTCGATCTATAGTGAGATTAATCATATATGGTTCCTAAAATGGACTTATACTTTATATATCATACTGCTTAATATAATAAAACTAGTTTCTACTAAACAGGGACTTCCTGTAGGCCAGTGGTAGGCGATAAAGGCCAGTCACACTTCGGTTGTGGGTTCGATTCCCACAGCCTTGTCCGAAGCGATGGGCTGTCGCCCATCCTGCAGGTTATCCTTTTTCTAAAGCTATATTACTATAACATCCCATCAATAATATCGAGAAAACTTCTATATTTAAACAATACTAACTTATGTCCAACATAATCCATTCCAATCTTTAGGCTTATCCATAATACTGCAGTCCACTCTCATAACATAGTGAAAACGATTACCAGAGATTTAACACCATCGTCGATCCCCATATATCATAAGATATGTTTTGTTGGTCACATCCCAAACATTCAAAGTCCTTAATCATGTATTCTCTTGAATACCTTAGTGAAAACATGAATGCAGTTAAAATTTACCAAAATCCTCAAAATTCTATATACTCAAACCATGATATCACTTAGTCCTTATATCAATCATGAGCTCATGAATACTGTCAAACATTTCATTTTCTCCTTATCCCTTCATTATGCGCATATCATCTGCTTTCAAAAATATTTGAATCACTTTTCATGGTTACCGGTACCTTAAAATTATTGAAAACCACAATAGAATAATACAACAATAAAAGTACCTCAACAACATTATTCTTGAATACCAATACATAAACACTTCAATCCATCCTCTTCAATTATTGTCCTGGAATAAGTCCTTCCTTGATTTAGAAGTAACATTTTAGGTCAGGGCATTGAGTTGGGTAATGCCCATGTTCTCCACAAATAATGCATTGTACTCCATAACAGTCTGTCACTCTATGACCCTTTTCTCCACACAGATAACATCGGCTCCTCCATTTGAGGTATTCCTCAAGGTTCTTCTTCCCTTCTTTATAAATCTCAATCTTCTTTTCTTTATGCTCCTCAACATGTGAACATGCATAATAGTTTATCTTCCTCTTCTTTGATGAATTAGGCATACCACTAAATTTCACCTTGTTAATCATATATCGCGATGACTGATTTGGTATAATCACAAGATCTTTCTCTATAGGAATTACACAATTTTGTTGCTCATAGTCACCAATTTGTCCATTGGATTCAATGTTAACCGAATTCCTTCTGGTTCCCTCCATTAACTAAAACACAAAAAGAATCTTGTGAGTGGCAAAAATTGTAACACCCCAAGCTTCCACGGTACGTTTCACTTCGAATAATGCAATAGCTTGCATTGTACGCAACTTCGAGTTCTAAAACACCGCGACTAATCAAAGTAGCCGTTATGAATAGTAATAACCACTTTTTAAAATTATAGAAATTTTATATTTCAAAATGGACTTCATTTTTGTATTCGTAATATCGAAATTAGCCTATGTTGAATTTTTGGTATTTTTCTGAGAACTTCTAATTTTTTATGAATAGTGAAAAATACTTAAAACAACTTTTTTAATCAAAATAATTTATAGTGATAAGTTATACTATTTAGTGGTTTTAAGGTATAATTATAATATATTTTTACCATTTTATCCAATGGTGGTCATTAGAATTAATTTAACATTGAAATTGGACATAAACAATTGCCAATCTTTTGATATAAATTGTTTCTTAAAAACACACTATTTGTCGTAACAGCGGGAATTAATTATAAAATTAATTAATGCAACTTATATGTTTAGAATTTTGTAAAATAGACATCATTTTTGAATTCGGAATATCAATTATAGCTTAGGGTGAAATTTTGGCCTTGTTCTGAAAAACTTCAATTTTTGATGAATAGTGAAACCACTAAGTGGTAGTTAAATAACTGATTAATGATTTGTATACATTTTTGGATAGAAGGAGTATATCTAGTGTTTCCAAGGCTACTAAACTAATAGGTCTTTCGAGACTTGATCTTTTGTGATCATGCCAATGTTACGAAGTAATGCACCGACTCTGGGTAGCTGGGGTCGGGGCGTTACAGTTGGTATCAGAGGCAGTTTAGTACTAACCTTGGAAGCTAGATTTAGATAAACTCTGATTAGAGCACATATCCCAAAGATAGAATTTGAGGATTAGTATACAATAACTTCCTAGAATTTTGTTATTGTAGAGATTTTGTGAGTTTTACGAGCAATAAATCCCTGTCTGGATACGAGCAAGTAGAGGCTGCTCTGGCACAGATGTACCTAGGGGTAAAACCCAAAAACACCGCTTTGAGCTAGACTCGAACGGGAACTGGTGCACGACAACGGGCCTTGATGCACTCTTGGTTACGACACTCCCGGGGGATATGCTTTGGATAATTCTCATTTTCTTTATAAACCACTATGAAGGGTTATGAGTATATACTTCCTCAAAGAAAACATTTTTATGGATTATATCCATAAATAGTTCAATTTATGTTAAGTATCTTACAAGTATGGAATTATGTATTTTGATTTATAAACTAATATAGTTTATGCCATTGTTTAGAAATGGCGCCTAGTGGAAGGAATGGAAACCGTATCAATGCACGCACTCCATGTAGAGATTGCCCTCCTTCTCAAGATAATTATTATGGAGCTGGAGATACAACTGGTTCTGATCAACTTATTACCATATTGGGACAACTCACTCAGGTTATGAATAATAACCTTACTCGTATGGAGTACCCTGATCCGCAACGTGGAGGATCAATGTTATACCGCTTCATGAGGCAAAAACCACCAACCTTCAATGGAAGTACAAATCCTATAGTAGCTGAGCAATGGATAAATTCCTTAGAGAAAATATTCCATGCCTTGGGGAGTAGTGAAAGGGAGAAGGTTGTCATGGCAGTTTACCGCCTCACGGGAGATGTCGATCAGTGGTGGTCGCTGATTCAAAACACAAAGGAAGATGATGATGTATCGAATATGGAATGGAGGGAGTTCAAAGAGCTTTTCTTAGAAAAATACTTTCCTCATGACCATCGAGCAGATATGGAAAGGCAATTTCTGAGTCTGAGGCAGACGGAGGATGAGAATGTCGCAAAGTATGAGGCTAACTTTACAAGGTTAGCGAGGCATGCTGCCGATTATATACGTAACCCAAGGAGTAAGATTGATCGTTTCTTTGATGGGTTAAAACCATTTCTCCGTCGATCTTTAGTATCACAATCCTTCTCATCATACGAAGATATTGTCTCATGTGCTATCAAGACAGAAAAGGAATTCTTTAAGTCTTATGACAACAAAGTAAAGCAAGAGAAGAAGAGAACGGTGGAACAAGAGACAGATAAAGGGAAAAAGGGAAAGAAGGATTTTCCATTATGTGATAATTGTGGGAAGAATCACCCTGGTACATGCCTAAAAGGAATGGGAGTTTGTTATAAATGTGGAGAAAAGGGTCACCAAGATCGTGATTGCAAGGTAAATAAAGAGGCAGTCAAAGTTGAATGCTATAATTGTAGGGAAATGGGGCATTATGCAAATGAATGTCCTAAGCGTCAGGGAAACTTACCTCAGAAAAGGCCAAGGGATCAAGGACAATCTTATGCTGTTACTACAGTTGAAGCAGAATAACTAATGTATTGGTGCTTTTGGACTCATGGATTATATTTTGGTTATTAGAATAATGTGATATATATATATAAGGATTGTACTGCAGTACTTGTTGATTTCAGTAAGGTTTTAATATGATGAAGGTAATTATATTTTTAGTATGTGACAATAAGATAAACTTTAATTTGTTTGGGGAATATGATGTTACAATTGATTTTGGAATTAAGAGACCTTTTAGAGAAAGTCTGGACAGAGGTATTTTGGATAACTATAAAGGTTGGATTGGATTAAGTTGATCTTTGGATAGTATTGTTTAAGGTTAAAAAAATTTATGAAGATTATTTTTGGAATATTATGATACTATAGTTTTAGGAAAAGGACAACCTGCAGGGTGGGGCATAAACCGTCGCGTCGGACAAAGCTGCAGGAATCGAACCCACAACCATAGTGCGACAGACCTTTATTTCCTACCACTAGCCTACAGGAAGTCCCTGGTTATTACAAAATAATTTTACTAATCTAAATTGTATGTGTTAATATTTGGAACCTTATACAATTAGGAAAAGTATAATATTTTTGGGTTCTATTATCTTTTTGAGTGAAAGGTGAGTTGAAGGTTGAAACTCTAATTGTCAGGCATAAATATATATATACCTATCTGTTATTCAATGAATAAATTAATTCTTAAACTTTAGTAAAGGGATATTAAAACAAAAAATGTGTTATCCTAATACCTTATGTCTTGTTGAACTGATGATATTTTAAATCAACATAGATTGAAGGCTTTGAGGCCCTCAATTTGACAATTGATTGTGATTGATAACCTCAATCACTCCCTACAAATATTTACGTTTTTCCTCCAATTATATGTCGTTAATTGCCACCAATTTTCTCCTAATCGAGATCATAATTGGGTGGTGACTTTTTCATTTGCCCTCCCCTCTTATTAAGGCTAAATTTTATTAATCATATTTCTGATGTGGGTTTTCCTCAAAGGTATTTTCTCCTTTCAACCTTATATTTTCAAAGAAAAATTTCAAATTGCGGGGACGCAATTTATTGAAGGAGGGGAGAATGTAACACCCCAATCTTCCACGGTATGTTTCACTTCGAATAATGCAATAGCTTGCATTGTACGCAACTTCGAGTTCTAAAACACCGCGACTAATCAAAGTAGCCATTATGAATAGTAATAACCACTTTTTAAAATTATAGAAATTTTATATTTCAAAATGGACTTCATTTTTGTATTCGTAATATCGAAATTAGCCTATGTTGAATTTTTTGTATTTTTCTGAGAACTTCTAATTTTTTATGAATAGTGAAAAATACTTAAAACAACTTTTTTAATCAAAATAATTTATAGTGATAAGTTATACTATTTAGTGGTTTTAAGGTATAATTAGAATATATTTTTACCATTTTATCCAATGGTGGTCATTAGAATTAATTTAACATTGAAATTGGACATAAACAATTGCCAATATTTTGATATAAATTGTTTCTTAAAAACACGCTATTTGTCGTAACAGCGGGAATTAATTATAAAATTAATTAATGCAACTTATATGTTTGGAATTTTGTAAAATAGACATCATTTTTGAATTCGGAATATCAATTATAGCTTAGGGTGAAATTTTGGCCTTGTTCTGAAAAACTTCAATTTTTGATGAATAGTGAAACCACTAAGTGGTAGTTAAATAACTGATTAATGATTTGTATACATTTTTGGATAGAAGGAGTATATCTAGTGTTTCCAAGGCTACTAAACTAATCGGTCTTTCGAGACTTGATCTTTTGTGATCATGCCAATGTTACGAAGTAATGCACCGACTCTGGGTAGCTGGGGTCGGGGCGTTACAAAAATCATGCTAGGGAAAAAAACATAATAAAGGGAAAGTACCTTCAATATCTAACATATTAGGTTTAATTCTATGATCGTTAGCGTAGTTCTAGTACTATAACCTATACGTATACTTAACCTTAGGGACATCCCTAGACATACCGTAGAAATATCTCTAGGGATCTCACTAACGTTTTCGTATCCTAGTTTCCAAAGGTTGACTAAACCTTTCCTCTGATACCAACTGTAGAGACCCGAAACATGATGTACATTGACATTACATTACATTTGCGGAATACTTAGTACATAACAAAAACACACACACAAGGATCGTAATAGTTTAGTGTCTTTGGAAACTCGGAACGTAATCTTCTAATCGTGGTGAAAGATCTTCAACATCTCCTATAAAGATCTTCCTTTTTTTACCTAAAACCTTTCTTTATATCCTGGGGAAAATAAAACATAAAATGGTGAGCTCAAATTCTCAGTAAGGGTGAACAAAAGAAATATCAATCACATCATATTCATAAGAACATAACATTTTGGAAATCTTAACCTGCAAAAGAGAGCATAATTTCATAACATGGGATAAATCATGGCAGTGAAATGTAATCACAATAATCATAACATAAAACATGAAACTTTGTGGCATTCACACATAATCATAGAGAATCATTTCTTGTTAGTCAAGACTCATTGCCAAGACTATCTTAGTGGACAAAGTCCCTTTCTGAATCGAGTAACCCTCGTTTCAGTCCTGTTTCACTGAACCGGTATAACCTACCGTTCCATCCCTGTCTATCTCATGAGATATAAAATCTTTACCCAATGCATTGGAGGGAGATATAGGTCCCACCCATCTTGTAATGATACCATTCTTATGTGTGCCACAAAATCATAAACCATACATCATTGCATAATCCATGTAATAAAAAATGGGAATCTTAAACATCGTGACATCATAAAACCATTCATATAAGATAAAGGAATTCATAAAAATAATTCCATCACAACATAATCAAATCAATGTAATAATAGGGATAGAAACAGAACCCTTTATTATCTTAGATGGAAAATAATTTTGATAAAAACACTTGAAATGAATTCTTGAGGAAAATATCCTTTCTTCCTTAAAATCATTTTCTTTTCATAAAATTCCATGCAATTTTGAAAGATAAGGGTTTTTTTGAAAATAATCATGCAATATTGTAGAGGAAACTTCTTGAAAATGAGGTGTTATGAAATCGTAAAAATCCTTTCACGCCGTATAAGTTAAAAATAACACTCACCTCGTACTTTTGTCGGAAAAGTCAAAAAGTACCTTATATGGTAACCAAAGGAAAGATTCCATTCATACAATGAGGTAAAAAGTCAATAAAGGGTAAAAATGACTTTAAACATTCATGGAAGAATGGTAAACATTTTATAAAAACATTTTTAGAAAACATGGTCATGGATGATAAACGTAAACCCAGTAAATACTTAAGTATAAGCAATCTCGGATAAAAATGAGATTGAAAATTTATCCCTTACCTTAGGTCCGATTTGCTTTGTATGTGTCCGAAACTCCTGTATAATGATTTAAATAATGTCATTGACTTATTACAGAATCATATTCATTGTTATGATATCATATATGGTTCACTTATGACATTATATTACCCATTCTTTTGTAAATTCCATGTTAAAGAAGCGTTTTGGGTAAAATCGTTTCATTTATCGTAGGTGTTTTGACTTGTTGTTCTTGACATTATTATTACTTATATCATGATTTACTTACTTCCAGAATAAAAAATATGATTTATATATCATATATATTCAGTATATATATATATATATATAATAGATAGATAAATGAAATGAAAAACACCGTTCATGGAGACGGTAGTCCGTACGTACGCATGAACGCTGTTTTCCTTTCCTTATTGTCTGGAAGTAAGTAGATGACATACATATATATATATATACATAAATCCAGTAGCTTTATAATTTCATATATTTCATTATTATTTCTTATATATACTTTATAATCATTCTTAAATGGTTAACATGGAGAATGAATCTCATCGCGTCGTGGAGACGGTAGTCCGTACGTACGCATGAGCGATGATATCATTTCCATAAATATTGAATTGAATTGGAGTGGATTATACAATATATCAGAATCAATATGATGTTTTAATAACTATGTATAGTTATTCTTTACACCATTATACCCATCCATGTAAGGTGGTGGCGGAAAATAGATTACACCACGGCGTGGAGACGGTATTCCGTACGTACGCACGCGCGGTGATTTCATTTTTCCGTAGGATGGATAGAAGGTGAATTAGGGTTGTTTCATATTTATAATAACATATCAGTATGTAAGTAATACTGATGTTATTACTTTATCATGAAACAACTAAAGAAGAAGAAGTTGAATAAGAAAGAAATTGAAAAGATCGGTAATGGATATTACCTCTTCTTTGAAACGCCTCTTTGAATCCTCCACTTAGGGGAATAAGATTGGTCTTTGAAGAAGACCAGGACCTCTAGGATTATTCTAGGGAAGTGGAGAAGGGATTTTGGCAGGGGTTGGCCGAGCTTGAGTGCTCAAATTGGTGTGAGGAGGAGGGGGAGGAGGTGCCCTTTTATAAGGGAGGAGAGGGGCACTTTAGGGATATCTCAAAATATTATTTTATATTAAAGTAAAAAATCAGTTTATAATGGTTCCAAAGGGTCTTATTTCTAAGATAAAGTGGGGATGGGTCGAAATCCTATCAACCAATAGGATTTATACAAGTTTATGGTATTATTTTAACCTTATCAATTAGATAATTTAACTTTTACCATGTCTTTTTGTTTTCTTTCACTATATGGTTAATACACTTACTATAACATGCCAAACGAACCCCAAATTGTTTATTATTAATATATATATCCTTGTCTAAGTCATTTGGCCGAACCTTAGATTTTTAGGAATAAAATAACAATTAATAATATAATATTTGATTTAAAAACTATTTTGTGTCAATTTTGACACTATTTGATATATGATTTTTGTGAAAGTCATAACAGAATTATATGTTCGAACCAAGTTGATTAAATCAACACTAATATATCATAGTAACCTAGAAAATTAGTTTAATTCATAAAAAGTCTCAAATTACATTTATTTTGGTGTTTATAACATCAATTATGTCAATATTTCATTAATAAGATAATTACTGCATCATCATTGTGTCAAAAATAAATTAAATTATTTAATGTCTAATAATTACAAATAAAATACCATTATGTATGAAATCTTTTTATATTTCTAATGAATATTTATAGTCGAATTTATCTTATGTATAACCCCATATTAAAAATGATTTACTTATTAAACTTTGATTTTAACTATTCTAACCCTTCTTTAAATAAATTAATAATAAATGTCCTAATCTAATCCAAGTGGGCCTAAATGGTCATATTTTATTCCTAAGTTTGTTTTTGGTCGAATTACACTTGTCCAATAGAATTAGGACATGTGTTAGGGTAATAATAATATCATATTTACCCTTAGTTACCCTATTTACTATTAACCGCGGTAAAAAAAGTAAAAAGTTACTATTCACAAAAAAATTATTTTTATCTTATTGAACCACATTTTACTTACTGATATCAACCGTGTCTGTCGGATTTTCGAAATTCCATTCACAGAAGTGGTAAAATTAAGTTTTATGCAAAATTCAGTTTTTAACCTACCACTTAGTGGTTTCACTATTCATCAAAAATTGAAAGTTTTCAGAAAAATACCAAAATTTTACCCTAGGCTAATTTCGATATTCCGAATGCAAAAATGAAGTCCATTTTGAAAAATAAAATTTATAAAATTTCAAAAAGTGGTTATTACTATTCATAACGGCTAGTTTTAATAATATTTTAATAACATATCGTTGTTTAGTGAAACTCGGTATTGCGTACTACACACGCTATCGAGGAAGGTTGCGATTGCGTGTAATGCAAGGCAAGTCAAGAATGCGTGTTGTGCAAGCTCCTTTTGGTTTAGCGTACAACACAAGACATTAATAAAATTAAGAAGAATATTTTTCATAAAATCTCGGGCTGTTACAGCCCTGAACCCGGTACGCCACATGACCTCAAGTGCATTTCCCCAAATGCCAGAGGCTGTTGACTAGCAGTGAGGGCCCATGTCAGATAGTGGGGAAACTATTCCCTCATTTGTCAAAGTGTAGCGTAGTGGAATAAAATAAAAGCATACAACAATAGCGGAATCAATAAACCATACACATTTAAAATAAACAACTACAGTAAAAGATAACCAAGAGTTCTATAGATGATGATGCAACATGTCTCAAGTTCTAAGAAAACAGCTAGATCACGTTACACAATAATATAGTACAGTACAATACAGAGTACTGAACAACAAAACAAAATAGCCGGTAGCATCACGAGCCAAGCTCGGTCCCATGCTCCCCTACTTCCCAGCAATAATCAAGTACTTGTATAGGGACCCTTGCCCTTATCCACACCTATAGAAATGTAATCTGTTTGGGCCGAAGACATGACCCAAACAGGGTGTGAGAAATAAATCCCAATAGGCACCGACCAAAGACCCGTGCCCAACTGTGTAAAAATATGCAACAACAGTGTGCAGTAGTAAAATGTAATAAACTAAGAAGTACTCAAAAGTAACAAACTTAACAAGTTATATTTCCATTTTATTATTTATTTAATCATCAAGTATAAGGAAAACCAACACAGTGAATTTTCTATGTAAACAGTTAGTGTCCTCAAACACGCAAACCCTTACCCTCAGGTAATCAGAATCTTTCCCTCATGCATAACAGATATTTCCCTCAGGTGTATAAAGTGTCACCCACAGGCATAGAATCAACTGCCCACAGGCACGGAAGAAGTTTCCCACAGGTTAAGTAGTACATTGCCCACAGGATAATCACAACACTGACCTCAGGCTAAACAAGTAACCGGGCCATGCCCAACATATAAACAAGAAATACACATGCAATTCCTCTCGAGGAAATTCTATAATCATTATTATAAAGGCATACCCTCGGGTATCCTGGCCAAACGGCTAAACAGAGGAACTCACCCCTGGGGTGGTCCTAGATCCAAGCAGTGATCCCAAACAATATTTTATTATCACATTAAAATTACCTAAACAATTCTAGGTATTTAATTCAACAAGGCCTCAGCCATACGTCACCCTATTCATGGGAGAATATCTCAACGGTACATAAAACGCAAATCAGTTGTAAATAAACACCAAGCCACCTACCTTAAACACCCAAGAATGGTATACGCGAACGTCGATTCCAGAAATGCCCAAAGATGACGTAGATCTGGGTTAGAAGAAAACCCGTTCAAATGTAAATAACTTTCCCTCGGGAAAGAATTGGTAAGAATGGATTAAGGAGAGCGGAGGGCTTAACTGTGCGGTTCCAATGAGATCATCGGTGGAAGAATCTGATTCCCGAAGTGCGCTCGGCGGATCTCCAATTCTCCGGCCTCCTCTCTTGCTCCAAAACGAACCCAAATGCCTCCTATACCAAATGAGGAGGGTACTTCCCATTTTAAGCAAAAAAAAACAAACTACACGGAGTGTACTTCCAAGTACACGACGTGTACTTTTTTCATTTAATTGTTACTTTAGCGGCACTGCCAAACTGTTCATCCGTCGACATGAGTACACGACATGTATTGTTGACTACATGGCGTGTACTATCACCCAGCTAGAGGCTGCTCCCACCGCCTTACTATTTTGTCTGCCGACTGACTACACAGCGTGTAAAGGACCACTACACGACGTGTAGTCGGTTTTTACACACTTAGTCTCCAACAAGGCTACACACCCTGTGTACTCATCCCACATGGCCAAAGTACACGACGTCTGGAAAAGTACACGACTTGTAGTCCCAAAATTTAGGATTTTCCCCCATTTTTTTTATTTTCTCAAAAACACTTAAGTTAAGGAGAAAAGAAGAAACATGTACCTCAAGAATAAGAACCGGGTTCTTACAAACTTCCCCCATTAAATCAATTCATCCCTGAATTGCCCTTCCAAGGGTGGTGAAGATATAGCCGTGAACAACTTTGGCCACTGAGCATGTATATCGGTATCCCACTCCCAGGTTTCATCTTGCAATTGGCCATGCTGCCATAGCACCCGTACGAGAGGAACTGACCGGCCTTGGAGAACCTTTGTGCTTCTATAAACGATACGAATTGGATGCTCCTCAAAGGACACATATACCTCAAGATCAACCTCCTCGGGCTGAAAGACGTGAGATGGGTCTTAATGACAGCAACACAACTGAGATACATGGAAGACATCGTGCATGGCTCGGTACCTCTGTGGTAACTATAACCGATAGGAAACCAGCCCGACTCTCTCCAGAATCTCAAATGGCCATACATACCTCGGTGAAAGTTTACCCTGTCTCCTGATCCGCCTGTGTCCCAACCTCAGTGAAACACGCAAGAAAACCTAATCCCTAACCACGAACTCCAAGGGTCATCTGTGGCGATCAGCATAAGATTTTTGACGAGACTGTGCTATAGCCATCCGCTTCTGAATCAACTGGACCTGATCAGAAGTCTCCTGCATGAGACATGGTCCCAGTAAAGCTACCTCACCTGCCTCTAACCATCATAAGGGTGATCGGCATGGCCTACCATATAAAGCTTCGTAAGGTGCCATATCAATAGTTGCATGAAAACTATTATTATAGTCAAACTCGACTAAGGGTATATGCTTCTCCCAGGAGCCCCCAAAGTCTAGGACGCATGCACGCAGCATGTCCTCAAGCACCTGTATCATATGCTCTGACTGGCCATCGGTCTGAGGGTGGTAAGGTGTGCTTAGAAGCACCTGTGTACCCAGTGCCCTCTAAAAACTCTGCTAGAAACAAGATGTAAATCGGGCATCCCTATCTGAAACGAGAGAATAGGGGACCCCATGAAGATGTACGACCTCTCAGATATACAACTTTCCGAGCTCGTCAACTCCGAAGGTCTACTTGATTGGAAAGAAGTGAGCTACCTTTGTGAGTCTGTCCACAATAACCCGCACGACATCATTGCCTCGAGGTAACCTCGGCAACCCAGTCACGAAGTCCATCATGACATCATCACATTTCCATGCTGGAATGGGTAACTGTTGCAAAAGCCCAGCTAGCCTCTGATGCTCCTCCTTCACCTGCTGATAGGTGGAACACCTCGTAACAAAACCAGCTACATCTCTTTTTATTCCTGGCCACCAGTACTGACATCTCAGTTCTCAGTACATCTTGGTAACCCTGGGATGAACTTCCCAAGCTGAAGCATGAAAATCCTGCATTATCACCTCGTGTATATCCCATGTAACTGACACTCGTCCATGGAAACACAATACTTCATCATAGCCTATCGTCCAACAAGGAGAACGATCCTCACTGGTCACCGACTCCCGTAGAACTAGGCCTTCTGAATCAGATAAGTGTCTCATCCTCACTCTATCCAGGAGGATAGAAGACAAAAATAAAGATGAAAGATGGTTCTGCCCCTGACTATCGTGCACCTCTGAATGCATCTCAGAGAACAAAGCCATAATCTGCCATTCACCCCTGGCCTCTTGCACTACCTGTATCTGAGTATTCTTGCTCACTGCATCATCTACTGCATTACCTTTATCAAGTATATAACCAAGCTCAAAATCAAAGGACTGAAGGTATTCAACCCACCTTCACTATCTCAGGTTCAAGTCACACTGGGTAAAGATGTAATTGAGACTTTTGTGGTCCGTGAACACCAAAAAATGTTCTCCCAAGAGATAATGTCTCCAACAGCGCAATTCGTGAACAATTGCAGCCAACTCAAGATCATGCGTCGGGTAATTCCTCTCATGTGTCCTCAACTGTCAAGACCCGTACGCAACAACTCGATTTCCCTACATCAACACAACTCCTAGACCAATACCTGATGCATCACAGTAAACTGTATAGCTCTTCCCCTGCTCTGGGAGTATCAGGATCGGTGCTGATGTCAACTTTCCCTTCAGCTCCTGGAAGGCTGTCTCGCAAGCTTCTGACCAAACGAACTTCACACCCTTCTTAGTCAAACCCTTCATCGGCACTGCTAAGAGGGAGAAGTCCTGTATGAAGCATCTGTAGTAACCATCCAGCCCCAAGAAACTCTGTATTTCAAAAACATTCTTAGGATTCTTCCAGGAAACTACTTCTCTCACCTTCTCTGGGTTTACTGCAACTCCTGCCTCTGAGATGATATGACCCAGGAAGTGTATCTGGTCCACCCAAAAGTGTCACTTTGAGAGCTTAGCATATAGTCGATGCTCTCTCAATGTACTCAATACAATCTCAAGATGGGTGGCATGGTCGTGTCGAGTGTGAGAGTACACCAAGATATCATCCATGAATACTACCACAAAAGAATCTAGATAAGGATGGAACACACGATTCATCGGAGCCATGAAAACTACTGGTGCGTTTGTGAGTCCGAACGGCATAACCGTATACTCGTTTAGACCATACCTTCTCCTGAAAGATGTGAGAGGTATATCAGATGGTCTAATGCGCAACTGATGATATCCTGATCTCAAGTCAATCTTCGAGAAAACTCGTTCTCCACGAAGTTGATCAAAAAGATCATCAATCCTTGGAAAGGGATATCTGTTCTTAACTATCAATTGGTTCAGCTTCTAATAATACACACAGAGTTTGAGGGTACTGTCCACGTTCTTCGTGAAAAGGACAGGAGAACCCCATGGAGAAGTATTGGGTCAGATGAAACGCTTAACCTGTAACTCCTCTAACTGTCTCTTGAGCTCCTGCAACTCCGGTGTAGCCATCCTATAAGGAGGAATGGACACCAGTGCTGCTCCTAGCACAAGATCAATAGATAAATCCACCTCACGCTGCAGAGGTAGACCTGAAAAGTCGTCCGGGAAGACATCCCTGAAATAATCAACCACTGGAGGGAAATCCTTTTGACAAGTCCCATGGTCGTCCAGATATAAGCTCGCAATCTGGGCTATGATACCACCTCGCCCATGATGCTCAGGTCCAGCTCGACTCGCCTGAACATTCCACTCGCCCTTGTATAGAAACTCTCCACCCTCTAGTGACGTGAAGCTCACCCTGCGATGATAGAAATCCATAAAGGCTCGAAAGAGAACCAACCAGTCCATCCCGAGAACAACATCATAGCTCGTCATCTCTAAGATATAGAGGTCCCAAAGGAAGTGGCACCCACCAACCTCAAGGGGGAACTCCTTGCACTGATGCACACTATCCGTTCTAGTCCCCAGTGGAGTGTCTAATGTCATAACATCATAGGAAGTAGAAACACTGAGCCCAAGAATAAGAAGAATGCACAACAAGACTACACGGTGTGTATACTGACTACATGGAGTGTACCTGAATTTTCCTCCCCTTCCCGGGTCCTTCTACACAGCCAAGCCACACAGATCCCGTTAAACAAAAATACACGACGTGTATATAATCTACATGGTTTGTATGGTGTAATTTTCCAACTGCCCGTGTCATTTGTGACACGCCCAACTACTCGGCTTGATACTACACGACATGTTACACCCACACACAGCGTGTACACCACTCCTTCTTCCTATCCACATGGCTAAGTCCACACGGTCTGTCACTGGTCAAGACTACACGACGTGTCCCACAGGTACACGGCGTGTACTAGATGAGCTTCGCCGACCCGTGTTGTTAGTTACACGGCCGGATACACGGCTCCAACTACATGGCATGTTCAATATACACACGGCGTGTACATGAAGGGGTTACACCGACCCGTGTTGTTAGTTACACGTCCAGGTCCACAGGTCAGACTACACGGCGTGTTCCACAATGGACACGACGTGTATATCTTAAGGTCTCCCTCGTCCTTGTTGTTAGTTACACGGGCGGACTCTGGGTCAACACTACACGGTGTGTACTTACGGTACACGACATGTTCTCCCCAAGAAATTCCCTTCCCCATGTCCCCACCCACATGGTCTATGACACGGGAAGAGACTACACGACGTGTACTTAGAGTACACGATGTGTACTCAAAAAGTTTTCTTTTCTTCCCAAACAGAAGGACATACACGGTGTGTTTAAGGTACTACATGGCGTGTATACTGGGTTTTTGGACAGTATGTCTTAGAAACTTCTCCAGAACCTAGAAAATACTGAAAAACAACACCTAAGTTCCAAATTCCGATCCGTGAGGGCCCATACTCCCCGCGAATCAAAGTTTGTCATCTTATATGTGTTATAACCGGATAAACAGCCAATGATCCACCAAATTTCGGTCAATGAGGGCCCATACTCCCCAAAAACCAAAGTTTGGAATCCATTATATAAACAGTCTCACAGAATAATACCCTATCAAACAGCAGTTATCTATCAAGCAGCTATCACAACAACATGATTTTACTAGCACAACATCTATCACAACAACATGCAATTTCTAATGCACCTAAATGGCATGGAAACTATGCATGGCATGCGATTTCTAGCATGTGGCTAAATGATGCATGAGATGGAATACCCTCATCTCATCGGGTTGCAACTAAATATAAACCATGTATAAAATATAAACATCATAATACAAGTGTGTCACCCTTCGGTGAAAATCAATTCAACTGTAAAATTGAAAAATCAGATAAATTGAAACACGAGGTAAATTGGCTTTTCCCTGTACACGGGTTAGCTACGCCCAGGCACAACTTATTACCAACTACTGTTCTCATCCTATCCCTAACTAAGGCTCCAAATAGTAAGTCAAAGAAAAGAACTCCTCTGATACTACTTTGTAACATCCTGGTTCCGAGTGCCACTCAACAGGTGCCTCGAACTCGATTCGCCACGTGACCTCAAGCGCATTTCCCCAAACGCCAGAGGCTGCCGACTAGCAGCGAGGGCCCAGGTCTGATAGTGGGGAAACTATGCCCTCATTTGTCAAAGTATAGAAAAACCGAATAAAATAAAAGCATACAACAACAGCAGAAGAAATAAACTATACACATTTAAAATAAACAACTGTAGTAAAAGATAACCAACAGTTCTATAGATGATGACACAACATGTCTCAAGTTCTAAGAAAATAACCAGATCATGTTACACAATATTACAATACAATACAATACAGAGTACAACAAAACAAAACAAAACAGCCGGCAGCATCGCGAGCCAAGCTTGGTCTCATGCTCCCCTATTTCCCAGCAATAATCAAGTACCTATATAGGGACCCTTGCCCTTATCCACACCTACAGAAATGTAATCTGTTTGGGCTGAAGACATGACCCAAATAGGGTGTGAGAAATAAATCCCAGTAGGCACCCATTAAAGGCCCTTTCCCAACTGTGTGAAAATATGCAACAACAGTGTGAAGTAGTAAAATGAAATAAACTAAGTAGTACTCAAAAGTAACTAACTTAACCAGTTATATTTCCATTTTATTATTTATTTAATCATTCAGTATAAGGAAAACCACCATAGTGAATTTTCTATGTAAACAGTCAGTGTCCTTAGACACGTAAGCCCTTACCCTTAGGTAATTAGAATCTTGCCCTCAGGCATAACAGATATTTCCCTCAGGTGTACGAAGTGTCGCCCACAGGCACAGAATCAACTGCCCACAGGCACGGAAGAAGTTTTCCACATGCTAAGTAGTACATTGATCATAGGCTAATCACAACACTTCCCTCAGGCTAAACAAGTAATCGGGCCATTCCCAACATGTAAACAAGCAATACACATGCAATTACTCTCAAGGAAATTATATAATCATTATTATAAAGGAATACCCTCAGGTATCCTAGCCAAACGACTAAACAGGGGAACGCACCCCCGGGGTGGTCCTGGATCCAAGCAGTGATCCCAAACAACAGTTTATTATCACATTAAAATTAACTAAACAATTCTAGGTATTTAATTCAACAAGGCCTCAGCCATAAGACACCCTATTCATGGGCGCGTATCTCAACGGTACACAAAACGCACATCAGTTGGAAAATAAACACCAATCCACCTACCTTAAACACCCATGAACGGTATACGCAAACGTCGATTCGAGAAACACCCAAAGATGATGTAGATTTGGGTTTGAGGAAAACTCGTTCAAATGTAAATAACTTTACCTCGGGAAAGAATTGGTAAGAATGGATTAAGGAGAGCAGAGGACTTACCTGTGAGGTTCCAACGAGATCGTCGATGGAATAATCCGATTCCAGACGTGCGCTCGGCAGATCTCCAAATCTCCAACCTCCTCTCTTGCTCCAAAACGAACCCAAATTCCTCCTCTGCCAAATGAGGAGGCTACTTCCATTTTAAGTGAAAAAAAACAAACTACATGGCATGTAATTCCAAGTACACGTCGTGTAATTTTTCATTTAACTGCTCCTCTGGCGGCACCGCCAAACTGTCCATCCGTAGACATGAGTACACGGTGTATATTCTTGACTACACGGTGTGTACTGTCACCCAGCTGGCGGCTGCTCCCACCGCCTTACTGTTTCCTCTGCCGACTGACTATACGGCATGTAGTCAGTTTTTACACCCTTAGTTTCCAACAAGGCTACCCACCCTGTGTACTCATCCCACATAGCCAAAGTACACGGCGTGTGGAAAAGTACATGGCATGTAGTCACAAAATTTAGTATTTTCTCCCATTTTCCTTATTTTCTCAAAAACACTTAAGGAAAGGAGAAAAGAAGAAACTCGTACCTCAAGAATAAGAACTGGGTTCTTACATAAACAATCCAGATAAAGAATAGGGATATTATACTTGGGTAATATTCTTAGTAAATCATAATAAACATTGAAGGTTTTTATCATTAATGAATATAAATACCATTAAAATATCATTAAAACATTCTTCAATAAAATAATCTTTCTACTTTGAAATCACTTATTAAAAAATTATGTAAATATAAATGAAATAATTTTCTATAAAAAGAACCATATATACTTAGAAATTAATCTTAAAATAAAAAACTAGTCGAGATGGTGTGGAAATCCTTTCATTCTATATACGTTAAAAAACCATTCCTTCTATTATTTTGTTGGATAAGTACCAAAGTGCTCCATTTGTAAAATGAAAAGAAGATTACTTTCAAAAAATATTTTAAAAATTACAAAAAGCATAAAAATTAATTTATAAAATTATAGGAGAATACTAAAATACTTATTTAAAACATTTTTATAAAATATTTATATGAAAGAAAAAGGTTTTTTGACCTAAGAGAGAAATGAAATCAATAATCCTTAATAATATATTTTTTTTCTCTTGAGTACATAAGATAAGGAAAATAAAAAGAATTTGTTTAAAGAAATAATCATAGGATAATAAAATCAATGATTTTATTGAGAGATAGATCATAATATGTCATCATTGGAAACTTAAACATAAAAAATCCCCATAAACAATGAGATAGAAACATATAACCATTAACTTGAGTACTCTTTGATTCAAAATCACTCTAACCTCATACATAATAATTTAAAAAAATTTATAATTATATAAAAGAGTAATTTTAATACTTATAATATCATATATTATCCCTTTATATCATTTCAAAACCCTCTTTTATCAATAATTCCTTATGAAAATTTTCATTTTTGGGTGTTAACTATTTCATTTATCATGAGTATTTCAGTTTAGTAGTTCCATTACTAGTAAATTTATCTTGGTTAAATAAAATACATAAAATTAATCATGATATAAATATAATATATATTAATTATAAACATATTTATATTCATCTATAAAATTTAGATATAGAAAAATGAATTACATCATTCATGGAGATGATAAGATGTTTGTACACATGAACATTGTTTTCATTTTTTGACGGATGGAATGAAAGAAAGGTAAATATTAATTAACCTTTCTAAGACTATTATTATATCATATATATCATATTTATTCAGAAAATTATTCATTATTATAACCAAATTAAATATAAATGAAAAACATACCACATCGCTTCGTGGAGGTGGCGGTCCACATGTACGCACGGACGACGTTATTGTTTTCCAAAGCATTGGATGATAAGAAGGTAGACATGATATTATCATGAAATAAGTATAGTTTATTCATAAATATAATATATAAATATTTAATCCATTATAATACCCATACATAAAATATGGTGATGAAGAATAAATTTTATCGCTACATGGTGACAATAAGTCGTATGTACGCACAAGTGATACTTCCATTTCTCATTTGATGGAAAAGAAGGTGTATAATGATTTTTTAATAATCATAATAAAATTTAATCATAAATAATTTACTGAAGTTATTATTTTATGATACATACCATATATTTATAGGAGGTAAATAATAATATAAAAAAAGTTATTGGTTAAGGCGATTACCTATTCTTTGAAATGACTATTTTAGATCTCCTCTAAAGGGATATAGGGATGATATTTTTAAAAGAAAACAACCTATAGTATGTGTATAGAAAAGTTTATAAGGTAAATTAATATTGATTTATTGATATATAAGGTTCAATTAGGTGTAAATAAGTGATAGAGTAGGCACCCTTTTATAATTGAGGGGAGGGGAACTCTTGGAATTTCTTAAAAGATTAAAATATAATAAATTCATTCTCAATGAAAATGCCACAAAATTTATAGATATTAAAATATAAGTTAATTTATGTTTGTAATACCATAAACCAATACAATTTAGACAAGTTTTTGTGTCATTTTAAACCTTATCATTTGATTAAATCTTAGTTAACTAATTTTAATTTTAACTATGGTATTAACGTTTTCAATATTAAAGGGTTGTAATTTTTTACTTATAAGGTGAAAATTGGACCTTAAATGGATAATTTATAAAATTTTAGACCAAATAAAATCCATCTTATTTTATTTTAATATTTTTATTTTCTTTAATATTTTAGTAAAAAATCATTTTGACAAAATATCATTATTGTCAATTTTGAAACTACTTTTAACTATATTAAGTCAAATGGGAAATTTTAATATGATAATTTAAAACTTATATAATATGTAATATAGATCTATAAAATTCATGTTTCACATTAAATCATTCAATTTATATCACTTTTTATATTTTAAAATCATTTATTATATTTGTTTATTAAATGGAGAAATACTGCAACGGAGTTTCACAGGACATTATGGTCATTATAAAATTACTAAAAATAAATTTTTTTAGGGTAATAATTTCATGAATCTAAAAGTATACACCTATATTAGTTCATAATTTTCTCCCTATGTGGACCAATAATAGATATTAAAAACAAAGAGTGACATTTTATAACTTTCTTTTATTTAAATATTATATAGGTCATTTTCAAGGACAAGTGCCCATTAAACTGATCAATTTGGATTCTAATGTGATAATGGTAGAATTAAATTCATCCAATAATAATTATGATGTAAAATTATATCCTTATAAAATAATTTTAATCCATATTTACCCGATTTACCCTTTAATGAGGTGATAAACTTTACAATGATTACTATTCATCTCAACAAAAATAAAAGGGGTCTATTAAAAAATTTTGATACTAATAATTATAAATATGTAGTTAATTTTATATAATAAAATTCTTATAAATTTCATTATTTTATTTTAAATTAATAATGAAAAATGTAACAAAAATTGTTTTTTGAAAAAAAATATTTTGAAGCATAAAACTAGATTTATTCTTATCTTATGCCTAGAAAAGTATTTGTTTAATTTTTAAAATATTTTATCAAGTAAATAATATATATATATATCATTAAAATAATTCAAAAAAGTGATTAATTTAATTTATTAATATAAAATTACATTGTGCGCAGAAAAATATTTTTCCAAAAAAAACACCACTTTTATTTTCAAATAATTTTTTATTTTAATAATAATAATTTTATAACTAATGAATTTATTTTATAAATGTAAAGATTATATATTTTTTTAATTTATTTATTACTATTCATACCCACCAATCCAATGTCTTGGTAATAAATGACACATAATATTTTAATATTTTTAGGTGGTTCTTTTAAAGTCATTATTGTGTGTAATGCAAGTTATAAAAGAAATTAAATTATTTAAAGAGAAATATTTTATAAAAAACTTATGGTGTTACACTCTTAGTGTTTTATTTCCTTAGAAATTATTTTATATAAACCACTATCTAAATTTTATTATAAAATACTCTTTTTGGGTGATTAAATATTGGGTATTAACTAGTTACATGCTCAAGGTAAAATTTAGTGATACTATCATGAAGTGTTGTGAAAACCATTTTTCATTCCATGGGTTATTTATGATATAATAAATGATCAATTTTAATTTTCACTCATATATATGGATGATTAATTGGTGGGTTCCTATATCTTCCACTAATGCATTGTTTAATGTTTGATATCACACGTTTTAATGATGTTGATCATGAGAATTTTGTTTGTTCAAAAAATATAGAGTAAGCATCCAGTTCGTTCACAACATGAAATGTGGGAATTTTTTTATTTAAAAATACATATCATGGGAATTTTGTTTCACAATAGGAATCATGAACATTTTGTTTATTCACAACATAAATCATGAATATTTTGTTTATTCACAATGTTATAATTTTAATATGCTAATAGATGTTCCAAAGATCAGTATTATGATATATTTCAAGTGTATGTTACATATATATGCCATATTCCCATGACTATGTGCTATGTATCTTGTTTATTATCTCTTTATTACACACCCTTTTTCCATGGAATATTTTTTTTTATTTTAGAACACATGTCCTTATATTATGACATGTGAAAAATTCTTATCATTCTATATTTTTTTTAATATGAAATTTATCCCATTTAATTTTTTCTCATATGATTATTATCTAACCCTTGATGACATGGTGATGAGTTTTCACCTTGCTAATAATTTTATCTCACACCTTTACTTTGTTTTCTTTTCCCAATTAATTGTTTACATGAATATATTTATAAAAACAATTATTTATAAATTCTATGTGAGAGATGTTGAAGACATAAAAATGAGATATTAGAATAATGTAACAAATTTTCTTTTTTGGATGAAAAATACATGGGAGACGATCCACAAAGAAAATAAACCTTTTATTCTTAATATTGTGAAATTATATTGTGATATGTAATTTTTAAATTATCGAAATGATGTAAAATAATGATATTTTTATCCAAGGTTACTATAGTTGGTATTAGAGTAAAGTTTAGTTATTTTTTAGGATTAGTGTGGTTATTTTTAGAAATAGGATAAGATAAATTTAGTGAAAACCCTAGGGATAAGTTGAAGGTTCGGGTATAAGTATAGGATAATATCCTAAAGTTTTGGTAAATTAGAGATTGTGTGGTTATCTTGGAAACTACATCCCTATATTGGTACTAGAAAGTGGATGCAGCTTTAGCATAGATGCACCTAGGGGTAATCACCATGAAAAAGGATGATTGACAATTGACTAGATCATCACTCTAGTGTAAAATTAATGGGCCTAAGATATATAGATAGACACTCCTAGGGGATATGATTTAGTTAATCATATTATCTTTACAACCCATTATGGAAGATTTATTTCCTAACAACTTCAAGTGATTAGGTTAATAAGTATGACATGACAGAACTTAATATAACCCATGTCGAACCAAGAGAGTTATAAGATGAACCAAGGAATATATAGTTGAAATAATAGTATCATGGTTTGAAATTAAGGTTTCGTTAGAGAATAAATATTAGGATTGATATTTTGTATTCATATGATAATTTAGTATGATTCTATTCGATAATATTATAATAATTTTTTTAATATTTAGTGGAAAAAATGACCTTGAAAATGATGTTGTAGAATGTATGACATTGGAAACTCCTATGAATTTTATATAGAGGAATATTTGGAATAAATGGTTGAGGATATTAATATATCCCTAATATAAGGGAAAATATATGTTACCTGATCTTCCATAAGATATAATGGTTAATATCTCATAAATTTTATATCTTAATCCACGATTATCCATAGATGCCCTTAAGTACTATTATTAGTACGTGGTAATTAAAATTATGAGGACACAATTTATTTAAGGGGGGAGAATGTAATGACCTTATATTTCACTATGTATTTTCCTTAAATACTAAACCAAACTAAACTGCAGAACATAATATGACCATTGAAATGTAATAATTGAATTAGCAGCTAAAATAGAAGTAAAAAATTATAAAATATATATAGAAATAAAAATAAATTTTGTTTTTTTAATATTAATGCATTTTTAAAATTCAATTAGTATAACTAAATAACTAATTAAATCATCTCATGCATAAAATGTATTTTATTAAAAAATATCATTTTTTCATGCACTGTGAAGTTTATTATATTATGGTTAAATTATGGGTTACATGGAAAGTAATGACAATATATATAGAAAAATAAGTTAACATCTATACAATAGTTATTTTTAGGAAAGTAAAAAAATTTATTTTATGCTTATAAGAAACATGTTTCTTAAAAAAAATTGTATTCACTTATATTAAAATTTATTTTTATCAGTTTTAAAAATTGAATCATATAAAATTATTTGAATATTTGTTATCAAAATTTTCAAATTAGGTAATGGGATAAATTTAATTTTAGGCATAAAATTAAGTTACCAAAATAAATATTAGTTATCATAGTAAAATGATTATTATTTAAGGAATAACATTTTTCTAAAATTGTGATTTTAATGTATTTCAAAATAAATACTCGTATATGATGTTGAAATATATATATATATATATACAAATAAATTAACACTCATCTAATTGGTAATTGGTTTTAAATAATCTTAAGAACACTCAATGATAAAAATTAATTTTTTTACAATAATAGTATTTCAGCACATTATATTTTTTAATTTAAAAGTTTGTTTTATCATATTTAGAAATTTAATTAAATTAAATGGATTCCAAATTCAGATTCAACACATCGAAATTTGGTAATAATGGTCATCGTATATTTTTAGTGATAAAATAATTACCATGTTTAGATGTTAATCAATATTAGTTAGTATTTAAATGGATAATATAATGTGGCTCTAATTTTACTAAATAAATTTGAAACTTATAAATCCTATAAATCCTTTTCTAGGTTCAAAAGTCATACCTACATGTATCATAAATATTTCCCACCTAACTCGCCTAAATCTTTTGAAATTCCATTATTACCCATTACCTAACATTATTTTTCAAATATTTTACCCTATATTTAACCAATAAAAGGATACCATTTCCACTCTCTTCAATCCACACCCTAGTTCAAAATTATCATGAAATTATTCCTAAATTAAACTTCAAGAGAAGATCTAAATTCTCAATATAAGTATTAATTTCCCTTTAACTTACATTCTTTATCCTTCTCATCCATTATCCACTAAAATCGCTCAAAACATAAGTATAAAATGACACAAGTATAAATAATATAATAAAATGTTTTTAAATTGATAGTATAACCATTATCTATTCCGCTACCTTTGAAACAAAAAAAAATGAAAATGTTGATCATTTGTATGTGTGGACTACTGTCTCTATGAACAATACATTTCTTTTTTCATTACTTCATTTCAAGGATGGTTCTATTAATGGGTTTTGTAGATTTATATGTTATTTATTTAATTATTTATATTATTTAAATATAAATTAGTCATTCCATGAGTAATATTAGTAATAAGTGAACATTATAAAATATACCACCTAAAATGAACGTACCAAGATGAAACATCAATTATTTATAAGAAAAAAGTTATTTTTATTTTACCTTATTCTTATAAAGTATCCCAATTTTGATTCATCACCTTAAAAACATATATAAAATTTCATTATACTTTTTGGATAATGATATTATAATAAAATAATCTCTTCCATAGTCATATTTACACATATATTATAGCATATTCTTATTGGGTCAGTTTAACCAACTATATAAAAATGATATAATTTTCTATCAGGAATGGAATTGAAAAATTTATATTAGATATTAATAATTAAATAATTATATATGGTTTTTTTCTGTATTCGTAATATAAAAATTTAAGTCATTAATTAAATTTCTATCCATCATTTTTTAAAAATCACAAAAACATGCTCATCACCAGTTTAATTTATAATAACCATAAGTAAAACTATAATAGAATGAAATTATAAATTTATAAACCATACTAAAACATAAATTCTAGTATCTTGTATAATTTATAAATAATGAAATTTGTTATAATAATTAATAACAACACGGCTATTATGAAACTAGTTTAAAATGATCAAGATTATTCACACTTAATATTAAAAATAGATAAAATCTAACTAATATACATATAGAGAATAATTTTAAATGAAGTTTAAAAAAGTTTATATACATAAATAAGGTTCTAAAATAGGTAATTAAGATGGTTATTTTTATTATACATTATCTTGGAGTGAGATCAACCAAATAGGAATTCCAGGTATGGTTTTTGTGTCTCAAATTTAATTTCTTGAGACATATTCCTTACTGTGCATCATATAATATTTGAAATTGTGTAATTACTACCTTATGAATTAATTTCACCATATTCATGAAATTATTGGGGTTTGAGGATCCATATCATTTTCTTTCTTAAATTGGATTTTGATTCAAAGGATATCAAGTTCACAAGGTTCTTTGTTAACTCAACTCACTTTATTGAGTTATAATTATTCTTCTTCAACTTATTTTTGCCTAGATTGATTTATTTTACCGTAAGATTTTATTTCATTTTAATTTCTCTTCCTCTATATAGGATGATTAATGTAACACCCCAAAAGGAACCACCTCATCTAAACCATAGAGTTACATGACCTCATGTGCACATCCCTGTATGCAAGAGGCTTCTGACTATTAGCAAGTGTCAAAACACCATTAGTGGGGAGACTAAATAGAAGACATGTTATATAACAAATAAGTAAATGGGAACTTTTTGGGGAAAGAAAAAATAGAGTATATAGAGTGAAAGTAATAAATAAATAAAGTTATTGTATCCTCTAGAGTATTTCTTAAAACCACACCTAGCCCCATTCTCCTTAGGTAAATTTTTTTCATGGGCCCCTCACCCATGCCAGGATCCCTATACATGGAGTCTGTATGCGCAAAAAAATGTACATATAGGTTGTGAGTGATAAACCTAAATTATATTGAATATTTTATTTATAATAATTGTCTAAATTATCCCACATTGTGATTTATTTTTAAATTTTTAAAAAATATAATTTGGTCATAAAGTTGAAATTTTTATGGAAAATCATTTTTTACCCTTTTAAGATCTCTCTAGTATTTTTATCATAAAATATTGTTTCATGTTAATTTTTTTCATGAAATTTTGTGGATAAAATTTATAATAAAAAATCTTCATTTTTAATTTATATAATGAAATTTGGATCCACCATTTGATGGGTGAGAAGTGACCATGAATTCAATGTTGAGGTGGATCTCCCTAGATGGATCCCACCATAAAAATTCTACCATAACAATCTATTACTTACAGGTATTGGCTTGAAATTTTGAAATAAGTTAGAAGAAATTATTTTGATCATTTAATAAAACTTGGGTAACTTCTAGTTCATAGGTTATCATGGTTTGAAACATGTGTGATGTTAATACATCCAGATTATTGAATCTACTAGGATGGAAAGGTTATGATCAAAGAGTTGACCATAAATTCTACAAAACATCATTTAAGAGGCCTAAAATTTAAGTGATAACATGAATTAAATAGGGTAACACTTCCCTAGAAGACCAAATTCAAAATTTATTCCATTAAATTATCAAAAAAATGTGGAAATTTGGTATAGTGAATTTTTACAGTCAGTCTGGATAGAATAATTTTATTTAATTATACATTCGTAACATCTTCAATAAATGTAAAAATAATCTCAAATTACGAGAGATAATGGAGGATAAATGTTAGAAAAAAATTTCAGATGAAAGTTTTTCAATATTTTTCCAATTATTGGTCTAAAAATTCATAAAATTTTAGAGGATAGAATCAAAGTAAATGTTTCCCACCATAATTTCAAATAAATATGTAATTCTTCTCTACTTAAAAGTATCAAATTTTATAGTGAGAAATTTCATGGGATAAGTTTGTTTTTTATGCTGTAATATTTTTAATAATTATATATATATATATATATATATATATTATTTTTATTTCTCTCTTAAATTTTCTTTTCTATTCTATTTTATGATTTCCCCCATCGTGCTCCTTCTTAACTCTATGAAAATGGAGAACTAACCTTGGTACTTTTTCAAAGTAGGGAGAAGTTATGATTTGAATTCATTGAACTTAAAAATAATTTATTTATTTTATTCTAAGAATTAATATTGTAGTGAAATCAGATTTGGTGTCAGGTTCACCCTGTTTTTCTATTATATTGTCATTTTTCTTATTAATCTTCATTCCCCACCTTCGTTATCATAATGATACTTGAATAGGGTTGGCGTAATGTTGTGGTGCTGAAGTGGGGGAGATTATACTTCATGTAGAGGGTTGGTGAGGGGTAATGTAAAAAACAATATGTTTTTTAGTGATAAATTTGATCTCAAAATTGAATACAATATTGGGAAATAAAAGACAATGATAACGTCACTGTAAATTAATAAGAACAAAAAAAAATTCTTCTTCAATAACTTCTTCATGTTTTGATTTTTTTTCATATATATATATATTATGAATTTCCAAACCCCTATTAATTTATTATAAAAATTATTTTATATTAGTTAGTTTTTAAATTTTGATAATGGAAAATCAGATCGTGTGAGTGGCCTCCTCGAGAAATCGACCCTAGTGTTGCACTATATTAAATTCCTTGGTAAATAAAATTATTTAAGGGATATTCATGAAAACTCTCAAGATTCAATGAGTAATGAAATCTAGAAGGAAACCACAAATGTGTCTATAAAATATGTTCACATGTATGATAGGTGTATGCCATGATAATAATAAATGTGCAAGAAAGCAAAAACAATCACATTCTGAGAACCCATGTGATAACCAAGACACCATGAACCCTAGACATACCTACTTTGACTCCATGTGGAAGGATGATAAAAGGTAATTATAAATAATCAAAAAATTTCCACAGGGCTGGTGAAATTTCACTTGGCATCCTCAAGGCATGAAGTGGGCATAATACTCAGTATCCTCAAGGCATCGAGTAGGAATGTTGCTCGGTATCCATAAGGCATAAAGTTTTTTCACACTCATATGTATCCTCAAGGAATAAAGTTTCATCTAGGCCACAAGGATATCATGTTCCTTCCCTTTTCATGGGTCCACTGTCATCATCATAGAAAATCTTGTGCACTTCCCCTCTAAGCAGTAATCATACCACGATGGTCACCTATCACAAGTACTAAGAAAAACATATTACGGTATATTAATATATATAATTGGGAAGATAATAATAGTATAAGAATATAATTCCATAATGATCATATAGTAGAAAACATACAACAACATTTGATCAATATCAAACATGAAAACAAGCTACTCCATCCATACTCAAGGAAACAATAATCATGTATGGGTATCAGGAAAATAAACACACACACAAAAAATCACCATAAATCCAGAATAATAATTCATTCCAAAACAGGAGGAACCAAGGAAGCATAATAATAAAATTTCTACCTTAAGTTTTTTGATGAAGAAATCCAAATTTTAACAAGGATCTAAGACCAAATACATCGCACACCCACAGGGAACTTTCTTGCACATCAAGGATGTTTATTTTGGTTTTGATTCATAAGAGGAATAGTTTTAGGATGGGTAATCAAGATAATTACATTTCAATAAGGTCATTATAGAATCAAATACCATTAATAGTATATAAATAAAGTCAATTCCACGGTATTTCCAAGGAAGAAATGCTAATTCATTGGATCTATTTTTATCAAAGAATAGATCATGAATTTGTTATCGATTCTTGAAGAGGGAATAATTTATAGTCAACGATCATCAAATAATCATCAATATGTCAACATAAAAGAGATACATGATGAGAATAATTAGGAATAAGATCTCATGATGATCATTCTAGAGAATCTTACCTAGAAACATCCACTGTTCTTGATAATTCTAGTTTCTTTCATGGGGTTTTCATTGACATGTAGATACCTACACCAATTGATGTACCCAATTTGTGTATACTTTTTCATATATTTTATTAAGCATAAAAACTTTTTTTACCAAATATAAATCATTTTTTGGATTAAATTTTTTTATTGGTGATTATGATGATTTTCAAGTGTTTTCCATCCAAAGTCACAAATCGAGAAAGGACAGAACAGAAAATCAAAAATACACGATGTGTACTAAATACACACGTCGTGTACTATTTCCACGACACAGATCAAGAAGACTGGATACATTCCCATGTTGTCGTCCAAATCATACACACCGTTTACTTCCAATATACACGCCATGTTTCCCTTATAGAAGCGGTTGGTGGATGATGAATGATATTACACGCCATGTATGTCATCTCTACACACCGTGTACTTCCACCTACTAGGTGGAGCCGTGTTCTAAGTCAATGATGGTGTGTTAGATCACATACCAGCGGAGAAAAGATGGCCAAAATGCGTTGATCAGGGTACATATTGTTTACTTTCTGGTACACGTTGTGTACTTTCTAGTACACACCGTGTACTACTAAAACCTATAAATAGGAGGCAGGCTCTCCAAGTTTGGGAGTGGTTAAAAATTCATTCATTCCAATATATTCCAAGGTGGAACACTCTATAGATGGCCAAGAAGAGAAGAAGAGAGAGAAAGAATATGAGAGAAGAGAGGAGAGAAGGTGCTTCAGTGCTACCTACCCAATGATATTCGCTTCAAATCTTTCAAGAGGATGAATTCCGGTGTTTTAAGTAGTTTAGTTATTAGCTACGTCATGAGTAGATAAATCCCCTATGTGTTGGGGTTGTGGATGATTATTTTTTGTATTTTTTCATTTGTGATATTGTAATCTTGTTATTTATTATTCTCTCTCATAATTCCTTAAATAAAACTTTCTAAATTTCACTAGAAATCTTGTATCAGACCAAGAATGGGATTTCTAGGGATTTTCTAAGGAATTAATATTAAGAACAACCATGATCATTGGATTTTATTATCATCTTAAAATGATTTCAATTAATAAAATTAAGAGAAATAAAATTCTAGACCAAGGAATTGGTTTCTATTAAATTAAAAAAAACTCACCAGACCAAGGGAGTTCTGTTATATTCATAACCCAGAGATTTGGATTATTATGAACAACACAACCTCATAAGAAAATTTCTTTAATTATAACTTTAAATATCCATAGCCCCAATGCATTATTCCCATTTTTTATCAGAAATCAAAATATTCTGTTTTCCTTTATATTTAAAAGTATTTTATCAATCAATTCAAATTAAAACACCCTATTATTAAAAAACCAAAACAATCAACTCTAAATTTCAGAAAAATTCACTAACTTAACCACAAACTAGAAAAAAACACTATAACTCCCTCTCCCTGTGGATTAATCCCTTACATACACTATACTTGTTTGGGTAAATTAATTTGGATTGTCAAAAATAACACTTTGGTAGGAAAGATACCAAATTTTTGCACCGTTTACAGGGAATAAAGTTAACAGTGTTTCATTTCATCAAGTTTGTATTAATTAAAGTGAAAATAAAAATTAAAAATTATAAAAAAATTTGTTCTTAATCTCAATTCTATTTTTCATTATTTTATATTTCCTATTTTACGCTTGGTATTTGTTTTAGTGTTGTGGATCTTCGAACATGCATGAGTGGTCGAATCATACATTCTAAGAGCATTGAATCATTGGACATAATTCCACTTGATCTAGAGATCAAACTAACAATCTTGCAGTGACGACATGCACTTATGAATGAGCACAACCAGAACACTACCATGGAAAATATAGAAGAGGGAGATCCATCTACTATCCAAGGAGATGTACAACCATTTTCTATGAATGAAAAATGGAACCAAAAAGATCCATTTGTTCTAGGGTATGGCCTGAAACAACTCCAATAGTTCCAACCAGAGCAGTTTCCATACCTGCAGCCAGGTCATCAGCCTTATTTTGCTTCTAAGCAACAATTTGTGCCCCCGCCTCCTCAAGAGAAACTTCCTCTACGTCATACCCTTATGGAGTACGGTCTTCCTTCAATCCAAGGGGAAGATAAGGGAATTGTCAGACCACTTGTGTAGGCCCAACATTTTGAGATCAATCCAGCCATCATGCAACTCATACAAAACACGGTGCAATTTAGAGGATTTCCTAATGAATACCCAAATGCCTATCTCTCAATTTTTTAGAGATTTGTGATACCTTCTGGTACCATGGGGTATCTGAGGACTCCATTTGCCTTCACTTATTTCCTTTATTCTTAAGGTATAAAGAAAAGAACTGGATCAAAGGACTTTATCAATGCTTCATCCTCACCTAGGAGGCATTAGTCCAAACATTTCTGTCCAAATATTTCCCACCTTCCAAGATGATAACATTGAGGAACGAGATTCAAAACTTTCATAAACATGATTTTGAATCCTTATATGAGTCTTGGGAGAATTTTAAAGAAATTTTAAGTAAGTTCCCTCATCATGACCTTACACTATGGATGCAAGTCCAAACCTTCTATGGATGTGTCAAAAAAACACCAAATACATAGTGGATGTAGCTGCTGGAGGAACCTTTATGAGGAAATCACTGGAGGAACTATTTGACTTTCTCGAAGACATGTTTTCAAACAACATCCAATGGTACACAGAGTGAGGAACTCAAAAGAGATGCATGAAAAACATTGATATCACAATGATTCTTGCTGCTCAACTTGATTCTGTTTCCAAGAATATTGATGCGTTAAATCTAAAGAATGCCTCTCAAGATCAAATAGTGAATCATTCAGCATGCAATGATTGTGGGGACAATCACATCATGGAAGAATGTCTAGGTACAAGTGTTGGTGCCTCAAAAAGTGAGGTAAACTATGTATCCCAGAACAGAGGGCCAAATATATACCCTCAATACCAAAACTCAGCATGGAAAGAGAACTCAAATATGGGCTGGGGGAGACAACATAAAAATTCTCAACCCCATTACCAAAGTCCAACCAGTTATGGGAAACAACAATACCAGAATCCCTATCCAAGATAGAATAAGTAGGGGTCTTTTTAATAACAAGGGTATCAAAACCCTCACCCGACACAACAAAAAAGGTAGCCACAATCTCAATTAGCTTCCCAACAAACTCAGCAAGAACCCCTATCCAAGCCAGAGGAGATGATGAAAAAATTTATAACAACTATTGAAACAAGATTTCAAAATCAAGAGGAATCCATTCAAGGACTTGAGAATTAAATTGAGAAACTTTCCAATATTTTCTCCTCAAGAAAACATGGTACTCTTCCATGTAATACTATGAAGAACCCATGGTAAGAAGCCAATGATGTCATATTAAAAAGTGGGAAAAAACTACCTTAGAATATAACTGCAATTCAAGGTGAAAATCTAGCTCAACCAGTGTCCTCTTCTATAAAATAAGTCAAAGACGAGGAGTCTCCCTTGACTCAAGAACTACTGGAGATCAGAAATGGTAAGGGGAAAGAAGTGGTTAAACCCTATTAACCTCCCTTACCATTTCTTTCATGAATTAAGCAAAGGAAGTTGGACCAGCAGTTTGTGAAATTCATGGAGGTATTACGGAAACTTCATATCAATATTCCTTTTTCCAAGGCATTAACTCAAATTCCAATGCACACGAAGTTTACGAAGGAATTCATCTCCAATAAGAGAAATATGGAAGATTTGGGAACCATTACATTAACTAAGGAATTCTCAGTATTGGTACAAAATTATCTTCCTCCCAAACTCCAAGATCCATGTAGATCCACAATTCCCTACACAATTGGATCTTGTGAGTTTGAGAATTCCCTTTGTGACTTGGGGGAAAGTGCTAACCTTATTCCCTATAGATTATTCAAAAATCTGGGGCTAAATTATCTCCAACCAACTCAGGTATCCCTTCAACTGGTGGACCAATCCATCAAATATCCTAAAGGCCTACTTGAGGATGTTCTCATCAAAGTAGGATGCCTTATTTTTCCTGCTGCATTCATCATACTCGATATGGAAAAAGATCAAGAGGCACCTATCATTCTATGAATACCCTTATTGGATAATGGTAAGGTTTTTATTGATGTACATCAAAGTGAGTTGATCTTTCGAGTGGGAGATGAAAAATTATACTACAACATCCCCAAAGTACTGAAGCAAGTATGGTTTATGGAGAATGAGGATTATTTTTCCTTTACAACGGTGAACAATACCTTGGGTTATATTGGATATGGCATAGAATATTCTTCTAAACCCACTGATCCCGTCATCAGCGAAATCTAGTCTGAAGTTGAACCAGAAGAGTTGAAATTCGTTGTCGTCTAGGGCAGTCATTAATGGAAACGGGCAATCATTCCAGATATCTTAGAATGAGCCAAGGTATAACCCATGGTTCCCTCAGTTCTGAAGGCCCCTCAACTTGAAATAAATCCTATATCATCATCCTTAAAATATGGGTACCTGGGTGATGAAAACACTCTCCCAGTAATCCTCAATGATTCACTCACAAAATATCAAGTGTAGTCACTCCTACAAGTTCTGCGGAGAAGAAAATAGGCACTTGGGCGGACTATTGCCGATATTAAAGGGATCATCCCCACCATTTTCACTCAAAAAGTCTTACTTGAAGAAGGATCTAATCTATATCAGTAACCACAGTGCCAGTTAAATCCTCCCATGAAGGTTGTAGTGAAGAAGGAGGTAATCAAACTCTTAGATTTGGGGATCATCTACCCGATCTCTAACAGCCCAGGGGTAAGTCCTCTGCAAGTGTTACCCAAAAGGGGGGTATCACCATAATCAATAATGATAAAAATGAACTTATCCCAACCAAAACAATCCCAATATGGTGGGTATGTGTGGATTACTAAAAAATAAAGTATGTCACATGAAAAGACCACTTACCACTCCCTTTCATGGATCAAATGTTGCAGCGCTTAGCAGGGCATGAATTTTATTGCTTCATGGACGGTTATTCTGGTTACAAACAAATATCTATCTCCCTTGAAACCAAGAAAAAAGAACCTTCACATGCCCTTACGAAACTTTTTCTTATCAAAGGATGTCATTTATCATGTTTAATGCTCCTACCACATTTCAGCGTTGCATGTTGGCCATATTCTATGACATGGTAGAACAAATTTTGGAGGTCCTCATGGATGTTTTTTTCATCTATGGGAAACCATTCAACACTTGCTTCTGAAATCTGGAATTAATTCTGGAATGGTGTGAACACACCAATATAGTTTTAAATTAGGAGAAGTGACACTTCATGGTACAACATGGAATCATCTTAGGCCATTGAATTTCTAATAAGGGCATTGAAGTTGACCCAACTAAGATTGAAATCATCTCAAAATTTCCTATTCCCACATCTGTCTGAGAAATATGAAGGTTTCTTGGCCATGCTAGATTATATAGGAGATTTGTTCATTATTTTTCAAATATTTCTTAACCATTAACCAATATTCATACAAAAGATTCTATCTTTGGATTTGATGAACAATGCACCATAGATTTTCAACTTCTTAAGATAAAATTAGTAGAATCCCCTATCATGATTTCCCCAAATTGGGAGGAGAAGTTTGATGTAACATGTGATGCAAGAAATTATGTATTGTGAGAATTTCTAGGGTAGAGACTCGATTGAATCTTCAGACCGATCTATTATGCTGGCAGAACCTTAAATGAAGCACATATCAACTATACTGCTACTGAGAAGGATATGCTCTTTGTGGTTTTTTCATTCGATGGGTTTCATTCTTATTTACTGCTTTCCAAAGTAATTGTATACACTGACCATGCAATACTAAAATACCTGCTAAATAGGAAGGATGCAAAACCATGACTTATCCATTGGGTGATTATTCTCCAAGAATTTTACTTAGAGATTCATGACAAGAAGGGTAGTAAAATTTTTGGCATTGATCATCTCTATAGGTTATAATTTCATCATTTCAAAATAAAAGAAGATAGAGACATCAAGGAAGACTTCCCAAATGAGCATCTTTTCTATGTTGAAGCTTCACATCATCTGTGGTATGCTGACCTAGCCAATTACTTTGAAACAAGATTCATTCACTCTGATTTGAAATTCCACTAAAAGAAAATATTTATTTCTGATTTGAAAAGATATTTCTGGGAAGAACCTTTGCTCTTCCTCTCATGTAGAGATGGGGTGATCTGATGTTGTATCCTGGAGGAACAAATTCAAAAAATTATGGAATTATTTAATTCCTCCCCATCTAGGGGAAATCATGGGAGAGACTGAACAATGGAAAAAATTCTCCAATTTGGGTTTTTCTTCCCCACCATGCACAAGGATGCCAAAAATTTTGTGACACACTATGATCGATGCCAGCGAATAGGTAACTTGGGATGTCGAGCTGAAATGCCTCAACACTCCATTCTTGAGGTCCAGATCTTCAACGTATGGGGTATTGAATTCATGGGCCCTTTTCATACATCATTTTGAAACTCTTAAATACTATTTTTTTGGACTACGTATCAAAATGGGTGGAATCTGCTACCACATCACACAACAATGCAAAAATCATTGTGGATTTCTTAAAAAAGAACATTTTCAGTAGGTTTGGTGTGCCATGAGTGCTGATCAGTTATAGAGAAACACATTTTGATAATGAATTAATGAAAAATGTGCTTCTGAAGTATAGCGTGAGATATAACCAGGGGACACCTTACCATCCCCACTCTAGTGGCCAAGTGGAGGTCTCAAACCATGAATTAAAGCAGATCCTGGAGAAGATAGTGGGAGCTTCAAGGAAGGACTGGTCCATGAAACTTGATGATGCCTTGTGGGAATACAAAACCGTCTTCAAGACACCTATAGGGATGTCTCCATTATGGTTGATCTACACGATGAATTTTCAATTACCTGTAGAGCTTGAGAATAAAGCTTATTGGGTTGTAAAGGCCTTGAACTATGATCTCAAAGATGTAGCAGAAAATGCATGTTTCAACTGACAGAACTTGAAGAGATTTGGCAGGAGGCATATGAGAATGTCGGGCTATATAAGGAGAAGAAAAAGGCAGTCCATGACTGCATGATCTCTCGGAAATCATTCCATCCTGGTGATGAGGTACTTTTATTTAACTCTTGTTTGAGATTGTTCCCAAGTAAACTCATGTCCCGGTGGTTGGGGCCTTTCAAAGGGATCAAGGTTTTTCCCCATAGTGTGGTGGAAGTGGCTGAAGTAGACGGTTAACAATTTACGGTAAATGGGAAGCGTTTGAAACCCTATTTTCAAATGGAAGCTATAGTGGGTACACTCTCCACCATATAATTCGGGTAGCACAATGCTCAGGTAAGGTCGAGCCAACAACGTAAAAAAAAGGCGCTACCTGGGAGGCAACCTATAGGTTTCACACCCTGTACCACCTATCTACATGGTGTGCACTTATCTTTTTAGTGTATATTCTTATAGTATATATAAATGTTAAATAAGTTGATACACAGGGATGGTGCTGGTGCCTATGGTAAGGTCACTGGAATATATCTAAGCTATCATCGGTTCGAATCCCTCTATACCTACCTTCAGCACGAGATTCATTTTTTATACCCATGTTTAATTACACGGTGTGTGTGGTATTTTTCAAAATAACATATAAGTTATTTTTAAATAAATGAAAACCCATAATGGGGATGGACCGACTGGACATGGTCATCTACCGGTTCCCATAGACTCAGGTTCTAATCCTAACAACCGACCCATTTCCATCATTTTTCATATTAATAAAACTACATAGCATGTATTTCAATATACGCCGTGTGTTCTATATTTTCACTGATAATTTAAATAATTTTTGAAATATGAACATACATGCGGGTGAATTTGGTAGATTGCCAAAGTCTAGGCCCTAGATCCAAAAGACCCGGGTTCGAACTCGGATAATATTCCTGCTTCATCCCTTTTGTTAAAATTAAAACCACACGCCATGCATTTTCTTAATCCTATGTAGAATTATATATTTACATTAAATAGTTAAATTAATTATAAATGAGAATCACTACAACCTTTTCTCTAGTGGTTGAGGGCTTACGTTCGGAATGGCCAATCGCTGGTTAGAATCACTCCCCAAGCACCAGACCAAAGGTTGTAGTTTTTATTTTCCAATTTCAGAACACATGGTGTGTATTTCCCAATACATTACATGTATAGCTTTATTTTTAGTAAATAATAATATATATATTTATTTTTATTTTAATTATTAATATTAATTATTACACATTTTACTATAATATTTATATTATATAATTTATTTAAAAAATCCCACATACATGGTGTGTACTCTTTAAGACACGTTGTGTACTCTGGCTATAAAGGTCGGACCCTGCCCTGCCTGAGCCCATGTCGTGCAACCCCCCTCCCTCCCTATTTTCTTCCTCCAGACATCGTTGTGCCCTCCTCCTTTGAATCCACCATTTTAGTGCATTTTTACTTCTGATTTATTCTACATTGTGATCCTCAGACAAGGTATGTCGTTCTACATTCCTTGTCTCAAATTTTCACTCGTGTTTCGGTTGATTTCTGGATCAGCCGCCTATTTGGCTTCCCGCATAGTACATGGGGTGCATGAAGAAAACATTCCATGTACATCCTATACATGGCCACACATGGTACCTTTTCACCATTTGGCCAATACATGGAATTTACGTTTGGTAAACGCCGTGTACCATGCCTCCCAAGGCCATCTCGCCCAGACCATGTCCTCTGGGACACAGCCCCTTCCCATGTGCCTATACATGGCGTGTCTGTTCGGGACATGTCATGTCCTCCTACCCTTAATAGGACTCTGTGTGGATGCTATAAATTCCTTACACACCATGTTCACATATATGATGTGTACCACTTTCCACACGGCATGTATACGGTCTGATTCCATGCCTTTATCGAAGCTGTGTCTGACCACCTACACAGGAACCACTCCATTTGGTACTACATGGCATGTACACTATTCTACATGTCATTTATTGATTTTATACAACACATGCCCATGTGACATGTCTATACAGAGTACAAGAGTTCTTACATAGCTCCTATTACACGCTATGTACCCTGGATCTACACGTCGTGTTCTACTATATTTTTAGTTTTCTCACATTTTATTCTTTTTCTTTTTATTCTTATTTTCTTTTGTTTTGATTTCTTTTCTTCTATTTATGGCTGATAGAGATCCTTCTAGTGGGAAGCATCCCGATTCCACTACTTAGGGTGAGTGGCCTCCTCGCTGTCATATTCGTCTTCGATATTCCGAGCAGGCAACTTTGGATTTCCCTATTTGCCAGCCCCCAACATTGGTCGCCTTGCATCTTCTTCTGATGCTGCCTCTATCTGTTCCATCTACAGATCTAGACATTCTTGTGGATCATTCTACTACTACCATTGATCCTCTAGCGCCAGCATCCACTCATTCCACTGGGGCAGAGAGCTCCTCTACCGCAACTCCATCTTCTAGCTCCACCCCCTCTGAGCTACCCTCCATGCCCGCAGTGGACCCGATATAGTCGGCACCTCCACCCTCTACTGGACAGCCCTTTGAGATAGCTACGGTATCCACATCTCCACCTCCTACCACTATGGCAGGACCATCTGATTCATCCTTAGTAGATCTACCACTTCCTGCACCGGCTGCTGCCCCCCTCCGCCACATCTATGACTAATCTTTCTTGAGGGTCATCCTATGACAGAGAGATTGCATAAAGTATCCTACCAAACTATTCAGTTGAGTGACCGCTACCTAGACATCAGCATTCCCCAACATCTGGGAATCTGGGAGTATATTGAGGAGGTTTTGGGCCATAATCATTTTATGGACACATTTCAGGTTATCACTCCTACATAACAAGATTTATTTTTGGATTTCATGGTCACATTCAAGTTCTATAGGCCTACCTACCATCAGATTCCCACCGATACAGCTCGCCCAGTTCACTTTCGTCTGGGGTGACACCCTTTTTCCATCAACATGAAAGATTTTGGCTGAGGGTGCAGCTTCTACCCCCATCCTTCTACCCCACCTCCCATTTATACCCTTACCCACCCCGAGCACTCTAATCTTATTTCCATGTGGCGGGAGCTTGCTGGGTCTGACCACAAGTACATCCCCACATCGTAGAAGAGAACACTTATCCTTGACATGTCCCTTCGTTTAATTTACCGGTGCTTTAGCACCATTCATTTTTTGTTCCATGAGGATATGGGTGTCGTGTACGGCTGGGACATGGAGCTCCTTACTTATATTGTCTAGCATGACTACCCTGACCTCCCCTGTCTTTCTACCACCTACTTCCACTCTATGATTCACGGCCGTCAGAGCAACCTGAATGGAAATTTTTATGCCACTCGCCCGACACACCATTTGGGAGTTTTTGGGCCATGTCTCCCTCATGACCCCTTAGGATCACCTCATCATATCAACTTCCTCATACTTATCCTCATCTGTATGGTTGAGCGCCAGGGTGATGACTATGTACTCTTGTAGGATGCCCCAGCTCCTGTAGGGGTGAGAGCTGATCTGGTTGCTCCTACTGATGTTCCTGACTAGGGACCACCACATCCATATATAGATGTTCCCTCCCCACCCACCCCCTTATTATATACTTCCTTCTTCTTCCACCCTCCTATCTTTTTTTGAGCATTCCACCTCCCCACCTCTTTCTGGACCCTTAGCTGATCTCCCCACCAGCCTCCGCCTGGCCATTCTTGAGCATCAGCAGCATACCCTCCTCGAGTACCAAACAAGGATTGAGCATATTTTGGGCCTCATTCTTCAGCATCTTGGCATTCCATCACCCCCAACACGTGCTCCTCCGCCTTCTCTATAGCCTCCCACCACACTGTCACCGCCGACATCTCTGGTCACAGATTCTGTTCTCATCTCTCCTACCGGGATAACTATCACTAGAACACCTCATGTGGAATATGTACCAGCTGATACCACCTCTATTGAGCCAAGATAATCTCCAATTCCTACCACTCAGCATGCCGAGTCCGTACTTTCAGTATCTTCTTCGGCTGCTTCTCCATTTCTAGATTCTTCTATAGTAGATGATGCCTCTTCTAAGGTGACCCAGTGACTGGTTTTTGGGAACATTTATTTCCTTTGTATATATATTTTTTGTTCTCTTCTTGTTATGTGATGATTTATGTATTTTCATATTTTTTCCCTTCCTTCGACATTCACACGTACTTTGGCACAACTTGGTCATATCTATTTTGACTACTTTCCCATTTTTTGATTTACCATGAGGGGAGTAATTTTTCATGTTTCTTTTTCCTTTTTACTTTGGGTTTATTTATTCCACTACTTCCCCTGGTCTTATGTCAATTTTTCTCAATATCCCCTCCTCTTCCTTGGTATTGCACTTGGGGGAGCATGTGCTATATTAAGTGTGGGGGAGGGTCTCTGATTACAATAGTCTTTTCCTTAAATAGATTTAGGAGATATCATTAATAGTTGAAATATTTTAAACTGTGGATAATTTTTTATTAATTATAATTATAAATAATAAAGGAATAAAATGGAATTTTAAAAGTTACATGCTTATTTCAATTTTCATGAGAATTTTGAAATGATTGTTGATATAGTTTGATTCTGGATTTTAAACTTTTGACATTTAAATTTATTAGAACTGATCATTTGTACTCATTTCATGACCTGATTGACCCTTGTAATTTTCCCATTCTCGAGTAATATTCTAAGACTTTTTGACATTTTATTTCTTATACCCTTTTTTCTTGAGAGATTCTTGGGATATGCATAACTACCATAACTTTCTAGTTTTTCTCTTCAAAACATGAAGATTTTTGAATCAAATTAAAATGATTGAGGAATTTGATTGTTTTTCAGCCCCTTTGACCTTGAGACCTACCCTACATCTGATCTTTTTAAACCCTTAGAATCCATGAAGTTCCTTGATAGGAAGCCACATTATAATCCTATTTCCCTTCCAACCATAATTCTTTTATAATTTTTCATGATTATTTACTTGAGCTTTAGAGAGGGATTTTTGGCCATTTACAATATATGTTGGTGAGAACCATGCATTTAAGAGTGGGGGAGTTTATCTCTTATTCATTTGGGTATAAGGATTCCAAAACCACTATTCATTGTATTCTTAGTGGTCCCTATTTATAAAAAAAATGAAAAATGAAAAAAAAGGGACCAGATTCTTTATTACATATTATTGATCGTTTATGGGCCCTTATTGTCAAGGTATTATCATGGTGACGATACCTTTGAGAGTTCTTGATTGGGGGTGAATTTTCATTAAGATTTATTTTGAATATCATGCATTATTGTTTAATAATTCTGCCTCCTTTTCAAGCTTCTGAGATTATTTTTCATGATTACCTACCAACACTTATCCTTAGAAACATTTGAACCTTATTGAAATCCCTCATGATTTTTTGTGATTTGACTTCTAAAGTGGAGAATGAGAAAACTTTCAAGCCTATGTATAGAGTTCATATACATAATATTGAGTATAAATCTAATTAAATAATCTTGACTGATAAGTGTGGTACTTTTTGGTGATGTAAATCATCAAGTGGCATGTTTATTTATCAAATGTTAAATAGTATGGATGCAAGAGGATGAAATTTTTTAATTAAATTGTATATGAGGAATGATTAGAATATATTTGGACTTAAAATATGTGTTGTGCCTTTTAAAATTTTTTGCTATGGCTATAGTATTTACAATTATGATTAGTTAAATGCTTCCCTTTTTAGAATATGGATTCTATTGATTTTATTTTGAGATCTTGCTTGAGGACAAGAAAATGACTAAGTGTAAGGGAATTTGATATACCCAATTTGTGTATACTTTTCCATATATTTTATTGAGTATAAAAACTTGTTTTCAACCAATATCATTTATTGTGTGGATAAAATTCTTTTTATTGGTGATTATGATGATTTTCAGGTGTTTTCCATCCAATGTCAAAAAACAAGAAAGGATGGAAAAAAAATATTCAAAACTACACATTGTGTACTCAATATACACGTCGTGTACTATTACCACAACATGGATTTGGAAGACTAGATACAAGCCCATGTTGTTGGACAAAGCATACACATCGTGTACTTCCCATATACATGATGTGTGTCCCTTATTGAAGCGGTTGGTGGCCGATGAATGATATTACACGCCATGTATATTGGCGCTATATACTGTGTACTACCACTTACCAGGAGGTGCCGTGTTCCAAGTCTAAGACGACATGTTATCCCACTTACTAGTGGAGAAAAGACGGCCAAAACACATTGACCAGGGTACATGCCGTGTACTTTCTGGAACACATTTTGTACTACTAAAACCTATAAATAGGAGGTAGGACCTCCAAGTTTGGGAGTGGTTAAGCATTCATTCATTCCAAGATATTCTAAGGGGGGTCACTCTGGTGAAGTCCAATAAGAGAAGAAGAGAGAGATAGAATAGGAGATAAGAAAGAAGAGAAGGTGCTTCCATGCTACCTACCCAATGACCTTCACTCTGAATTTTCAAGAGGATGAATTCATGTATTTTAAGTTGTTTAGTTATTAGTTACTCCATGAGTAGATAAATCCCCTATGTTTTGGAACTTTGGATGATTATGTGTTGTATTTTGTCAATTGTGATATTGTAATCGTGTTATTTATTCTTCTCTCTCATAATTCCTTAAATAAAACTTTCTAAATTTCACTAGAAATATCGTATCAGACCAAGAACAAGATTTCTAGAGATTTTATAAGGAATTACTACCAGGAACATCTATGATCATTGGATGTTCTTATCATCTAAAAAGGGTTTCAATTAATAAAATTAAGATAAATCAAATTCCAGACCAAGGAATTGGTTTCTATTGATTTTAAAAAAACACACCATACCAAGGGAGTTATGTTACATTCATAACCCAACGATTTGGGTTATTATGAACAACACAACCTGATAATAAAATTTATTTAATTACAAATTTAAAAATTGACATCCTGACACATTCTTCCCATTTTTTATCAGAAATAAAATTTTTACGTTTTCTTTTATCTTTAAAATTAATTTATCAAGAAATTTAAATTCAATAACCTGTTATTAAAACACAAAAATAATTGACTCTAAATTTTATAAAAATTCACTAAATTAAGCACAAATTAGAAAAAAAAACTCTATAACTCCCTCCCCATGTGGATCAGTCCCTTACTTTCACGATACTTGTTTGGGTAAATTAATTTGGATTCTCAAAAATAACACTTTAGCATGAATGATACCACCAATATATCAAGGAAAAACTAATGAATTAAGTTTACATAACTAATTAACCATAAATAAGAGGTTTAGTAAGGTGATTTAAGAACAATTACCTGTAGAATGTTCCCCGTCGATGGTAGATAATTATTTGATCAAAAAACAACATCAATTTACAAGATTTACCACAATTCTATTACTAAAGGGGAAATTCATATCTGTATCATTGTAAAAACCACAAATCCTTGATCATTAAATAAGGAAGATATAGGATTAGGCATATTTCTAGATAAAACTCACAATTTTTGTCTTTGTTGGATTTTTCAAAGGTTGGAGAGGCAACGAGAAAAGAATGGGATAATCTAATGGCTAGAGATGAGGCCTTTAATTCAAAATGGTGGACTAGGTTAAAAATTTAGTTTAAAATATAGTAAAAACACATGGAATTAAAAACCCACAAGTTCCATTAATTGAACCCTTATACTGGGTGCATTAGTGACCCAGTGGGCCCCACTGGCTAGTCGATGGCACCACTAATGAGCTAGTGGTTTCAAAAATCTTTCCATTGGATACCTTCCATCCACCACAAAACTTAGCCCTTTCTCAAGTGTCAAATGGACAATTGTTAACCCTTATCCATAAAAAACCATCCTCTAAACAATTTATAATAGAGGTAAAAAATTTGAGAAAAAAGGAATTTCATTTACCTTACCATATTATACAATTAAAACCAGTGAGGATTTTACAATTCCACCTATTTAAACTTCTCATCCCTAATAAGTACCTTCAGAAGTTATACTAAATAACTCAATCCATTAATCCCAAACATCAGCCTCCTGCTCCCCAGTCTCCTCTTGGGTCTGTATATGATGCCAATGAATTAGAACTATTGGTACCATCTTTCCTAAAAGTAATTTCTTGCTTAGATATATGATTTTAACTGAGAACTCCATGTAATATGTTTTAGGATCTAGTTCATCATTCACATAGTCAATGACATGTATAGGATTGGGAATTTTCCTCTAGATCTGAGACATATGAAACAGATTATGCATACCTTAGTAGAGAGAAGTAATATTTGGATGGTACACCGCTATCCCAACCCCAATTTATGATATTTAATAGTAAAATATATTATGGTGATGATTTCCATTACTTATTCAAATGTCGGTAGCCTAAATGAGGAGTAACTATTAAAAAACCCGATAGCCTATTACACACTCCAAAGGTCCACTTCTATGGTTAGAATACAAATTATACCATATTTGAGATATAATTAACCTATTTTGAATCATGTAAACTCTCTAAAATTTATCCTATAATATAATGGTCTCCATAACTATTACCACACTTGAATCATACCAATAGAACAGTAAACGGCATGGACTCTTGTAGAGTGCCTCATAAGGTACCATCTCAATTGAATCCTAGTATTTGTTGTATGTGAACTCAACTAGGGATAAGTGATAATACCAAGCTTCACTAAAGTATAGGGAACAATATCAAATAATATTATCTAGTATACGAATCATCTTATTAGATTATCTGTCTATCTGGGGATGTTATTCTATGATTAATCTCAACCAAGTCCCTAATCCCTTATGTACTCTCTACGACAACCACATTGTAAAATATGAATCTTTGTTAGATATATAAAAGGATCTTTCGATTGGTATAGACTAAAAACCTATCACTAAAGATATAATGTCATCAACACTTCAATGTGTGGACCATGGCTGCAAATTCCAAGTTATGGGTAGGGTAACTCCAATCATGGGGTCACAAATGACATGAACAATAAGTTACAACCCTATCCCTTGATATTTTTAATGCTCCCAAACCAATTCATAGAGAATCATTGTAAACAACATAACTAATACCTGGCCTCAGGAATAATCAACATTGGAGTTTTATTAAACCTCTACCTCAACTCAAGAAATGTATCTTCACACTAGTCTAACCATTGGAACTTCACTACCTTATTCTTTAGTGTAGTCAAATGTGCTAATAAATAGGATAATACCTTGATAAAATGTCGATAGTATCCCTATAAACCCAAAAATTTCCTCATATCAAACACATTATGGGGATATGTCTAGGTAGTCATTGACTCCACTTTATTCAGGTTGATAGATATACATATCTTCAACACTATTTTGCCCAAAATTTCACCTCATGAATCCAAAAGTCACACTTCAACATCTTGGCATAAGACTGATGTTCTCAGAGTGTACTCGAGACTGTCTCGAGATGTCTAACATGTTGTTTTGGAGTCAACAAGTAGATGAGGATGTCTTTAATGAACACTATGATGAATGAGTCTAGATACTGGTGAAAGATCTTGTTCACAATATCCATGAACATTGATAGTGAATTCTTCAGTCCAAAAAAAATCACAAAGTACTCACATATCCTATACATTCTCCAGAACACTGTCTTTGGGATGTACCCATCTCTAACCCATAACTGGTGATAACCCAATCAAAAATCAGTCTTGGAGATCCACTAGGCTTCTTGTAACTCATCAAAGAGATTGTTGATCTTGGAAAAGGGATATCTATTATTAATCATCACTTGGTTCATATTTCAGTAATCTATGCAAATTCAAAGACTACTATCCACCTTCTTGGGGAACAAGACAAGTGCACCCCACAATGAAGTTCTTGATCTGATAAAGTCATTCTGTTCAAAGTCCTTGAGCTACACTTTGAGATCCTTTAATTTGGTTGGTTACATATGTTAAGGCTGTATTGAAATGGTTTGTTCACCCCACATGAGATCTATGTCAAAGTTAACTCCTCTATCAAGGGGAAGTCTTGTGAAGTCATCTGGGAAGATGTATTGATAGAGATCCATAACTAGAAGAAAAGATGAGGGCACTATCATTGATCCTACCGAATGATACAAGCCTGTAGTTTTCACCATGATCATCCCATGCTGACTCAATTTAGGAAAAACTCTTCCTACTCCCAATTCCCATTATCCATTTATCACGTACTTCTCTCCCTTGGGTGTAGTAAAAGATACCCTTCTTTGATAGCAATCAATGTGTGCTTAAAACCTGGAAATCTATTCCGTACCAAGAATCACATCAAATCTTGTTACCTCCAGAATCATAAATTATGGTATATTTCCATAACCAAAAACAACTATAGGTCACTCTAGTCATTTCTATAGATGGTTCACTTATTGTAAGTGGGTTCCCTATACCCAACTCATGTATGTACTTTGATTACCATTACATGTATAGATTTTGATATATATACATGTGCTTACCTTGCCATAACACTATTGATACTTCAATAAACTCTATATTTATGAAAATTTCCTTATATGAAAAGTATTATTAAAATACTATAGTAGTTTCCAAGATATAATAAGAACCTAGAGATACCATGACAGTAATATTAAAGTTATGTGCTATGTTCTAGATACATCATGCTGATAGGACACAGATGATATTTGACTATCAGGTTCTTGGGACTCATAATCATTGTGACTTCTTCTTATAAAGATCACACTTAGTGATCTCAAGTAGATGATATTATGAGGAATGGCCCTCCAATAGGAAAATTACATGTTTTAGGTGTCATTGGAAGTATCTATCTGAAAACATATTTAATGGTCTCTTGACTTGTAATTATTATTAGTGTATAATATTTGATAATGTACTTTTATGCAATAAAAAAAACAAAAACATCAATATCATAGTTAGGTATCTTGCATTATGTGTGATATTGGTAGTATTACATTGATTGAATAATCAGAATATAATTTTTTTGCTTCTAAAAGGAAGAGATATCTCGAGTTTAGTTGATTAGGATAGTAGTACCTTTACTAAATCGATGGTCATGGTAGAAGAATGGTTAGTCCATCCAGTTAGATAAATTAATAATAAAGCAAGTAAGGATTATGAAACAAGATGTTCATCCAGTTTTATGAGATATCACGAGACAAAAATATTATATTATATGATGTGGATTCATAGGAAAGGTTTTCATTACTATGAATTTTATTTATCTTTTTAGGGGCCTTGATGGTTTTATAGACTTTGTTATTGGTCTATTAATAGTATTCACTACTATTTAGATAATGGTATAGGGGGTCGCACACTTAGAATATTCAAAATTATTCCCTATTTTGATGAATATGAGTATAGGACACAGTTGGCCCCACAATGGGGTGCAAGATATATATAAGAATAAAATATCACCAATGAATACATAAATTCATTATTATTCAAGTATATAATAATTGGAGTTGAATTTATTTATTAAAAGTATTCAGGAGGTATTAAGTAAATACATGGAAAAATATTATACAAAAAAACAATATTTTAATATTCATGGCTTGTTTAATATTTGTGGGAAACATGAGTCTAGTTAATGATTCAATTTTATCATTTATAATATTTATTATATATTAAAAGTGATAAAATATAAATGAAATTATGAAATGGTTGGTTTTTTCTAATGTTTCGTTTATAACTTATTTAGTGGATGTTATATATACAGGGTATGGGGAACCCTTTCAGAGTGTTTAATCCCCACTATATAAACAAAGGAGAGCTCATTTTCAAGAGACTATCCATCCACTCTATTTTGAGAACTCATCTCTCCTCCTATCCACATCATAGAAAGAGAAAGTATCATTCTAAGTGTTTGATCATTGATATCCTTCACGAATCTAAGGAACAAGATCACGATGATCATTGGGATGTTGAATGCATTGTCATACTTCTATGCTAGAACCCGAATTATAATGATTGGAATTCCTTCAGAATCTTGAATCATGTATGGATAATATAGATGTATTCATCCTTGGATCCTTCAAGAAACAACTATAGGTGATGAGCTTCTACCGAACATGAAATCATTCATAGCATGTAAATTGTTAGTTTTAATATTTATGCTTAAATAAATTAATGCAATATCCTCACGTATTTATTGGGGATTGTATTGATGGGTAAAATGAAGTTAATTCAATCCGATGATAAAAATTTTATAATCTATAACCCATCGGCTTCTGATATGAACCCCAATACCAACAATTAGTATTCGAGAGATCGTATGAGTTTTCCAAGATAAGAAAAATTTAATTTTCTTAAATTTAAGTAGAGGGATTCGTTTCGATATCAATGGATTTGACCACACTTTGATCTTATCTCAGATGGGAAAGTTATGGTCATCCAAAAAAAATTAATTCAGATCGAAAGCGGTTTATTTTTATATGTATAATTTTGAAGAACAAAAATTTAAGATCCCAAGTTCAGTCACTGATGGAGATCCCAATGTCCTCCAATTACTAGCCAAGATCTAGTTGAATACCTATCACCAAAACACTATAGGCCGATGGGATTTTTATTCTACATAGATGTGGAATTCCAAAAACAAACAAAAACCTAAATGAAATAGGCTTTTGAATTTTAGATAATAAATAGAATAGTTATTGCGGTTGGTTCACAGTGGATAGCCATTAGTCAACAAACATCCAAAATAATATGTATATATATATACATACATATATATATATATACATATATATATATATATATATATCTATAATTTTATATTCATTATTTTCAAGGGGGCTTGGTATGGGGGACCACAAACACCCACCACACATGCACATCGGTAGTCGCCCCTCAACCGGCCTCACCTCTCAGCTACCACCCAACCACAAACTCTACCTACTCGATCACTAATATCCCTTACCATGCTACTTATGGACACCAACACCCACCACACATGCACACCCTCCCATCTAGAAACAACCTTCCCTGCGCACGCCCCTCTAGTATCCCTCTTTCCTATATGACATCAGTGATTTCTGGATATCACCATTAGTTTTCATCCACCTCACATCAGCCTCTTACATCCCTCTAGGAATGATCAACATATTTGAGGGGCCCTTCCCTATTCGATTTTCCCCGGTCTGACCTCCTGTTATAAATCAGATGACCCACAAGCCAAAATGGGTCATCTTGACCTAGAACGGGATGAGGCGAGTCCTTCCCAACCTAAAACAGACATGGGTGGGTTTTGACTAGCCCAAAAAAGACCCATACATGTCCTTCCTGACCCACCCAGTCTTATTCGATCCTGTATAAGCTCATCAAACCATTTTAATGTATTTTTAGGTTCTAGAGAAAATATTTTATTATATTCAAAATTTAATTCAATTTTTTGGAAGAAATTTGTTTTTTAATATTTGAGAGTTAACTTAATTTTGTGAATAAAAATTAAATTAATTTTAGGACCGAACGAAATAAAATTATTTGAATTAAAATTATTTATTAAATTCATTTAACTACACTAGAATTGAATTTATTGAATTTAATTTTTATCATGGATTTATTTCTTATACCGACTTGTCTTGAGTGGTGACCGACCATTGTTCATTTGGGATAATATTTAGTTGATTAATTATTACAAATGTGTGTAATGTCAGTAAAAGCAATTTTTTCAATGGTATGGGAATCATCTTTTTTTGTTTAATATATATAAGGGTCTACTCAACCATTAGTATTATTCTATATGTATTTTCTACGTGCGACTATTCGGATGTTATGGTGATGACGCTATAACATTTGAACCTTTCCATGATGAGGCGACATCCTAATTGAGATATGGATATATTAAACCAGGGTAAAAGTTGGGATGCGTTTCAAGTCCCCAATCAGGTATTATACACCTAGGTCATGATTAATCCATTGAGTTTAAATGGATCGACCAATACCAGATGCTCAATATCATTCAAATAGTTTTTTTAATTTATGAATTGTTTATTATTTTATGAATATGCATGTTTTTGGGAACACATTAAATAATAAACAAATAATGAATAATGATGAGATGAATATTTTATATTAACACATTGTTCAATTGTGATCGTGATCACATAGTATGAACATATTTAATAGAAAATGATTTCATTTATTAAGAAATAATAAAACCCTCAAATTAATATTAAGTCAAAATACCTTCTGTCACTTAAATTTGAAAAAACCTGGGTGTACCAGGTGCTCGTCAGCCCCATTTTAATGCGTCTCATACTTCCAGGGAGTTTGTATGAGAATGATGGAATTTCTTAACTAAAGTTGGAAGAAAATAAGTATCCATAGCGATATTTATACCACTTTAGAGGCAAAGAATTGAGAGAATTAAGATTATGATTTCGGGAAGATGTGACTTCACTTAACAGATCAAGGAACCATGAGACAATGTTGTCATCCAGTCTAGATCCAACCTTTAAAATCTCTAAGTAGTGGCATGTACATATCTTGGACTATGAGGATAGGTTTCAATGATCTTTTCCACTAGAATATTTCAGCAACCAAGTATTGCAAATCTAGTAGTGAGGGATACTAGGGATTGAAAGAATAGTGGGTGACATTTAATTATTAAATCGATAATGTCTAATTAGTAATCAAGATAATGTACCAACTATTAAATTTATTTATTTTGGAGAAAACAGAAATAAACATAATCAGTACATTATATCTATGATCATTTCTAGATAAATAAAATATCATGTCTAGCCATAAATTCTAGGAGTGGTAAAAGCACTTGTGCATAGTACTATGAAAAAGAGAGGAATAATTATGTGCTATAGTCATCACTTCTCATTGATCCTTACTCGGGATAAAGAAAGGAGGATAAATGAAAATATAAGAAGCATGCAGATGATGCATTAGATGTATAGTGTATCATTTTTTCATTGATTTCCATTCAACTACATAAAATTCATGAGGATAAATGTTCCTACAAGACAAAAACTCATATACAATAGGTATATCATGATAAATCATGGAAATAAAGGTATGAGATATCAAGTGAATTGTATAATTTCAAGCTAGAATAAGAGAATCAAGAAAGACCTCATGCACTCAAGATGATTGTGTACACTAAGAGTCTTAAATCCATTGGGTTCAAGATGAACAAAGAACTAGTGACTGATCTCATTCTTTCCTCTTTACTACCAATATTTTTGACATATATTTTTAATTAAAATATGATTAAAAATTCACTCCCAAGAATTTTGGATTTGGTTTTCTAATATGATAAGTATATTAAGAAAACCAATTTTTCCATCCTTATGGTGAACAAAGGGAATAAGTGAAATGTTAATGGGTCTAAGGCTAAACCCAAGTTAAAGACACTAATGCAAAATACTTCCAAAAGTCAAAATATATATAGGGAAGTCAATGAATATGAGGTTATATTATATTAATATGGAAAGAAAGGCCACTAGAATAAAAATTTCAAGGTTGGAAAAAAAGCAAGGCGACGCTTCTACATCAAGTATTTTTGTAATTGAATGATATTTATCTTTATCTATAAGTTGGATGTTAGAAAAAACATGTGGATCACAAATTTGTATTCATATAAAAGAAAAAAAAGTAGATTTTAGAATATTTTAAATGGATAGGTGGATCTACGATCCATAAATGGTGTGATACTTACAGCCTTGGAAGTGGGAGATTATTGTCTAAATTTTCCTAGTGGTTTAGTTATTATATTAATTAATTATTATTATGTTCCTTCAGTTAAAAAAACATAATATCAATGTTGAGTTTGTAAAACATGGGATTTTATTTCAAGTTTAGAAATAAATGTTGTATCTTTTATAATGATAACACATATTATGGTATGACACATCTTAAAAATGGCTTGTATATACTCGAACTCATAAACCTTATAATGGATATAAATAAAAAAAACCAGAAAAAATGACTCATATAACACCAGTATATGGAAATTAAAGCTTGTTCATGTAAATGAGAATAATTTACAAAAATTACATCAAGTAGGGTTTTTAGACTCAACTGAGTTGAAGCCCATGGATTTATTTCATTCTTTTTTTCAAGGGAAAATAACCAAAGAACACTTCTATGGGAAATGAGTAAGAGCCGTTGGATTACTGGAATTGATTCATAATAACATTTGTGGTCTGTTTCTAGTAGAGGTAATGGGTGTGATTTTGTACTTAATTAATTTTACTGATAACTATAGCAGGTATGGATATATCTGCATAATGAGGTATATTTCAGATTACTTTTAAATGTTTAAATAGTATCAACAAAAAGTAGAAAACTAGTTTTTTAGAAGATTAAGGCACTATACTTAGACCAAGGCATGTAGTATCTAAATTATTCTTTCATTGATCACTTGATGGAGTGTGGGATAATATCCCAAGTCACTCCTCCTTATACACCTTAGTGGAATGGTGTTAGTGAAAGTAGGAATAAGACCTTTCTTGACATGGTTAGATTAATGAAGAGTAAGAAAACTCGTCCATTATCCTTTGGGGATACACATTGCAGATAACAACATATACACTTAATCAATTACCAACTAAATTTGTATATAGAATTCCATATGATTTTTGGCATGAAAATAAGTCCAATATGTCACACATTCATATATGGGGATGCAAGTATTTTTTCAAGACTATACCTAGTGACAAATTAGCATCTTGTAGCGTGAAGTTCGACTTTATATGTAATCCTAAGAAAACCAAAGGATATTACCTATGTACCAATTTTGATATAAAATTTATTATGGAAATACATGACATATTTCTATAAAGGGAACTCATTTCCATTGGAAATAATGGGAGAAATATTGACTTCGATGGAGTTGATGCTCCAAGTGAATAAGAGTTGGTACGAGAACCATCTCTACAAGAGACAGTGTGAGATAATGATATTCTCGAGTCACCAGTACTATGTAGGTCAAATCTAGAGGTTATATTACTAGAGAGATATGATTTTATTTTCACTGAGACAGGTGACACATTACTCCTAGATAATGATGAAACAATAACCTATAAGGAAGTTATAAAAGGCAAGGATGATACTAAATAGAAATATTCCTTGAATTCTGAGATGGAGTCCATGTACCAAAACCATGTTTGGAATTTAGTAGAACCTCCAACTATTGTAAAACCCATTGGGTACAAATAGGTATTAAAGAAAAAACTAGAAATGGATGGTAAAGTCAATACCTATAAGGAACGACTATAAGTGAAGGGTTTTAGGAAATGTCAAGGAATATATTATGATGAAAAATTCTCACCAGTAGTAATGTTGAATTCTATCAGAATATTATTTTCAATATAATCCTTCCATGATTAAAAAAATTTAAAAATGGATGTCAAAAATGATTTTCTAAATGGTTCATTGGTTGAATATGTCTATATGAATGAACTTGAAGGGTTCATTAAGTCAAATAATTCCAATAAATATATACAACCTATAGAGATCCATTTATGGGTTGAAATAGGCATCATGATCATGGAATGTTTGTTTTGATGAGTCTATAAGAGAATTTGGTTTTTTCAAGAATGAAAGTGAACCAAGTGTCTATAAGAAGGTTAATAAGATTTATGTCATTTTCCTCATATTATATTTCAATGAAATATTAATTCTTGGAAACAAATTAGAAGTTATAAAGTCAAATAGGACTTGGTTAAATTAATGATTCTCCATGAAATAAATATGCGAAGCAACCTTCATACTAGAGATCAAGATATATTGAGATATATCTTAGAAGATACTTAGACTAAGTCAAGGTACATATATTGGAAAGATACATAAAAGGTACAATATAAAATAATAGAAGAATATATTTTTTCCAATGTCACATGACACCAATATCTCCAAGAAAATTTGTCCACAAACACATGAGGAGATTAAAAGAATGACTAAAATCTCTTATACCTCAATAATGGGATCTATCATATATGACATGTTATGTAATAGTTTTGGCATTTCCTTTTATTTAATAATGGTGGGAAGATATCAAGATAATCCATGATAGCTACATTGGGTAGTTGTAAAAATATTATTGAAGTAATTGAGATGTACAAATGATATATCTCAGGTGTGTGGAGGGGACGAGGAATGAGTAGCAAGGGGATACACTGATTCTAGTTTCTAGATAGATCATGATGATCTAAAATATTAGTCACGCTATGTTTTTTTCTGGAGTTGTGGTGTAGTGAGTTAGAGAAGCTCAAAGAAAAATGTGATCATTGACTCAACAACTAAATTTGAGTATATAATGGTTTATGATGTAGATTAGGAGGCAGTTTGGATACAAAGATTTGTCTTAGACATTGGTGTTGTGTTTATTAGTGAAGATTCTTTTCTAGTTTATTTTGATAATACTAAAACAATGGTATTTTCTAAGGATCCCAGGTCACACCATAAGATAAAGAATATAATTGTGATGTTTTATATCATGAGTTATTTTACTCAAAGAGGTGAATTTGTAGTTATTAGATTAACCATATAGGATAATGTGGAATACCCCATGACTAAAGATATATCTCAGCAGAAGCATGAGTCTAATGTGAGAGATAGTGGGTTGAGAGTTGTTAGAAGTTGGCTTTAGAATAAGTGGGAGTATTTTAAGTGGGTTAACTAGACCCAACTCATGTATTTACTTGGATTACCATATACATATATACATGTTTTTACCTTACCATAATAGTATTGATACCTCTATAACCACTATATTTATGGTCATTCCTTTAGATTACATGTCACCTCAAAAGGTTATAGTAGTTTCCATCCTATAATGAGAACTTAGAGAAACTATTACAGTAATATTAAAGTAATTTCTTATGGTCTAGATACATCACGCTGATAGAACAAAAATGATATTTCATTATCAGATGATGGGGGTTCATAATAATTGAAAATTATTCTCATGAATTTCGCACTTCTTGATATCTAGTATAAAACATAATGAGGACCAACCCACCAATAAGAACACCACATGTTTTAGGTGTCATTGGTAGTTTAAATCTGCGAACACATGTAATGGTCTCCTGAAATGATATTATTATTAGTGTATACTATTTGATTACATAATTTGATGCAATATGAAAACTATTAAATTTATGTAATAGAGAGGTATGTTACATTGGGTTTGCTATTGGTAGTGTGACATTTATTGAATAATCAAGTTAGAATTTGTCGCTTTCAAAAGGAAGAGATATCTCAGGCCTAGTTGATGAAGATGGTAATACCTTTACTAAATTCATGGACATGGTATAAGAAAGGTATATTCATTCATCTAGATCAATGAACAATAAAAGAAAGTATGAATGATGACATAAATTTCACATCATGATTTATGAGATATCATGAGATAAAGAGATTATATTACACAATATGTATTCGTAGGAAAGGTTGTCATTACTAGGAATTTTCCTTATATCCTTAGGGGCCTTGATGGGTTGTTAGACTCTGCTACTGGTCTGTGAATAGTATCCACTTATATTGAGATAAAGTCCTAGAGGATTACACACTTATCACATCCATAATTGTACCATATTTTGATGAATAGAAGTATAGGAAAAAGTGGGCCCCTCCCTGAGGTCTGAGATATATCCGAGAATAAATGATCATCAATGAATAAATAAATTCATAATTATTCAATTATAGAATAATGGGTGTTGAATTTATTTGTTAAAATTATTCACAATACATTAAGTAAATACATAGAAAAATATTAGATGAATGAATATTATTTTAATATTAAATGTTTGTTTAATATTTATCAGAATTATGAGTTGAGTTAATAACTCATTTTTATCATGTAATACATTTATTATATAATAAAAGTAAGTGGTAAAAATATAAATGACATTATTCCGTAGTTATTTTTTTCATAATGTGTTTTTTATAGATTATTTAGTGGTTATTATTTATACAGGAGTCGAGAACCCTTTTCAGGTGTTTAATCCGCACTATATAAGCAAAGGGGACGACATTTATGAGGGACTATTAATCCAATTTAATTTGAGAGCTCCCCTATCATCCTTACCACATCCTAGAGAGAGAAAGACGCATTCCAAGTGTTCGATCTTTGATCTATTTCATAGATTGAAGGAATGAGATTATGGTGATTGTTGGGATGTTGAATACATCACTGGAATTCTACGCTAGAACCCAAAATTTGATGATTGATGTTCCCATGGTCTCTTGAAGTGTGTGCGGATGATCTATAGGGATTAAACCTTGGATCCTTTATGAAATGATCATTGATGATGAGATTATTTCAAATGGACCATCATTCCAAAAAAAGTAATCATTTATTTTAATTTTTTCCTTAAAAAAAGTGAAATCTCCGGGCCTATATTGGGGCTTGGATCATTAGAGATTATGAAGTTACATTGATATGGTGATGAAAATTTTAAAATACCAAGCCCACTAAGTTCCATTGTTCCCCCAAGTACTAACACCACTTTCTTTACCAATAGTGTATCGAGTGAAAGTAATTCCAAAGAAAACTTTAAAGGTAAGTCAAGTACAATAACAAGTTTTATAGATATGAAGGAATAAAAAGTGACAATATCAAGGAAGTAAGTATATAATGTAGATTTGATCAAAAACATACTTTAAACAATAGATACCCCCTCACCACCATCTGTTGGATATTGATCCACTACATAAACATGACCCGCCTCAACTCTGAAACATTTTCCCTGAGATGCATGAACAGTATAATTAATAATCTTATGATCCTGCTACTGAGGACCACAGTTGGATCATTGGGTTATAGATATTTTTTGTCCTCCACCTCTGAAAATCCTCATCCTCGAATCCTTGGATAAAAAATCATGGAAATGCCCCATTTTTGTGCACTGACGACATGTGCTTTGAGGTTTTATGAAGAAATTATGATAATGACCGACCCTTATATAGTTAAAACACTGTGGAACTTATCCATAGGGTGGTAAAAAACCATAATATGCTCCACCTATGTAACAATTCCTTGTTTTATGTCCCTAGTATTCCTATTACTTCTACATAAAGAGGAACTCAATGCAGTTGTAGAAGTTCCACCCACCTGAAAACTGAATGGTGAAAGAAAACTAACTACTCGGTCCACCTACCGAAACATCTTGATAATTATGGACTTACGTGAAACTTAGGTTACCTATTTATATATAAGGTCCTAACTTATCACCTAATGTTGAAACTAAGTTTGATCTCAATCTTTCTATCCTTTTATGTATCCTTTCCAACCATGAGGGGAGAAAAGTAAAGTAGATCGGTGAAGTAAGTGGAGTATGTAGAAAATGTCACAAACCACTATAGTAGCTCCATTAAATCCTACAATTGGTCCATCTTTAGAATATTGGGTAAGGATTACCCAAAGAATATATCCTTTAAAGTTTCCTAGGTGAGACCCTTAGGTATTCCAACATATCCCATCATGCCCTACCACCTCATTGAGGGTCCTTGTAGCATGAACACTTCAAGCTTCACCATCCGATCCTCAGGTGCTGCAACGTGGTCGATGATATCCTCAATGATATATATGAATTCCTATGCATCCTTAATTCCTCTAATGACCTGAAAGGCTGGAGGATGCTAGATATGAAAGTCTCTGGAATAGTCAACCATAAACCATGATGCCCCTCTACCCTAGGTAGGAATAAGTACAAATAATCCCAGCTAAATTGGGATGACTTTCATTACTATTGGAGCATGTATTAGAGTGTTCTATCCATCAACATCCTACAAAGAAGGTGGTGGGATAGGGCCTCCTTCCCTAATGGTATTACCCAGGCCCACATCAATTGGTGGTTCCATTAGTTTTATACAAGGAAACATATTCTATAATTTGAAGGGAAATATTTAGAACATTTAAGATTTAAATTAGTCTAAGGGGTACCCCAAATTTTTTCCTAAGAAGATACCTGCAACCTAAGGTATATCCATATTATCACTAACCAAGGTTATCTATCCCTATATGTTAGTCATAATCACACACACACACCCACACACACACACATATATATAAACATAACAAGATGCTTAGTTTTTACTAATTAATTCCATTATAGATATATGAAAATAATAAAGAAAATAGATATATCACACAATAGATAATATAAGTCTATCCTGAATAGATAACACAATTCATGGAGTTAAATTAATAAACAACATGTTGCATAATAACAGGTATATATATGGCATGTGATCCCATGTTCCTAATCATGATGCATGAATGCACCCAAAAATATCATAAAATTTTTTAAAAAAATCTCGTTAACAGTTACTCAGAGGTCTGTTACACATGATCTATCCATGCACATGTAAACTCCCCTACTTGAGTCCCACATAGTTACATCATTTATACCATGTCATAGGTTATTCCAAAAGAAAAAATAGAAGAAAAATATGCTCTAATACCATCTTTTACACCCTAACCCAAACCACCAAGTCTAAAATAGAGATTCACATAACCAAATGCATGCCTACCCATACACAAGAGGATTCTGAATAAAATCAAGGGTCTAAATGAAATTAATGGGGAGACTATACCCTCACTATCATTTCCTTGCACAAATAATATAGAAGTAAATAATAAAGAACCTTTGTGATGTTTTGTTTTAACAATGTTTTTGTATTTGTTGACATCTAAACTTTTTGTAAAAGAATGTTTTTGTTATTTAGGAATATACCAAGTCCGTCATAATGAGTTTTTGTAAGAATGTTGAAATTTTTTTATTATTAAAACCCAAAAATAAAGGGGAGAAAAAAAATTTCTTTGAGAAATTTTTTTCTGGACACAGGTTTATCGACATAGGTTTTTATAATGAGCAGTACCGGATGCAGAAGATGTATAGAAGATAGAATCTTGAGGTTTTGTGTAATTTTTGATTAGATGAACCATAGGATTCAGATCTATTGACATAAATTTCAAGACTCATCAGACTTGGCATTGGTTAGAAATTAAGAATCTGTAGAGTGAGGAAGTCCAAATGATACTAAAGAGATTGAAGGAAGACAATGATGTCAGGAGTTAGAAAGTTCTTAAACATTATAACCTCAAGCCAGGTGACGCTTTTTTGGTCATGGATTTATCATAAATCATGAAACATTCTCAAGATAAAACATTTTTAAGAAATTGAGGAATCATAATGATTTCATCGGTTTGAGAAATCAAGAATTTTTTTTCATCAGATCCAGAAGTGTGAGACACAGAAGTTTTCAAAAGTATGAATGATTTATAGCTGATGAGGTTTGAATAATTTCAAAGTTTCTAAGTGTAGTGACAATTGAATACTTTCTATATTAATTATAATTACATAATTATGAAGATTATATTTGATTGATGATGAGGAAGTTCAATAATACTTGCTCTGAGAAGTAAAGTTAATTGGGCTGACATTGAGAAAGAAAGTTAATCAGAATGACTCTAAAGAGGAAAGTAAATCAGACTGACTGTGAGGAGGAAAGTTAATTTGACTGACTCTAAGAAGAAAAGTCAATCCGACTAACTTTAAGTAGAAAAGTCTATTGGACTAAATCTAATGAATAATGTTAGATCATAATGAGGATAAGAAGATAGTCAGATTATAATTGTTAGAGGAAGATAGTCATATTGTAATGGGCAGAGGAAGAAATTCAGATCGTGGTGAGATGAGGAAGTTTCATCATAATGAAGTTACATCAAACTAAAGTTTAAGAATTTACATCATAAAAAATATGAAAAAGTTACATTGGATTGACGATGAGTAAGTTACATCATATTTAAGCCGAGGAAGTTACATCGAACTGGGGAAAAGTTAGTATGTTTGAGAAGACCAATTTCATAGAAATATTTAGATGGTTTGAATTAGTCAAAGTTGAATTTTAAATATGACTAATTTTTAGAGATCTTAAATTTGAGTAAGCGTGAAAAGTTTTTCAGGTTCCCACCTTTGATATTGTGAGTCGTCTATAAGTAAAAGCACAATGCATTCATACATTCCAATATTTTTCATTATTTTATAATAGGAACATAACTATATAATTTTTGTTAAGTTTTATTTCCAAACTAAGGTATCAGAAGAAGGTTGGACCCCTAATTTTTTTTACCAGACTGAGGAAGACCACACTTAGAATTTTAGTAGAGTTTGAGAAGTGAATTTTGATAAAGGGAGCATCGTATTGAGTTGATTGAATTGATTCAATTGGATTTTGTTCATAAAACTAAAGGCTATCTGAATGAGAGATTTCAGACTTAGGAACTTTTGTGGAGAATATTGAAAAAAGTATTTATAATTTTTTTTTGTTCAATTTTTTATAATAATACTTTGTAAATTGACAAGAGTCATTATAATCATTCCTGTCGAGATATATAAGGTTTCTAATAATATTTCACATAATTTTTTTTAACTTATTTATTATATTGAATTTTCTTAGACCCATGGGAGTGGTTATAGAAAGGATATAGGTTCTCACACCGAGGTCGAACCTTGTAAATCTAATGTGCTTTAATTTCTTTCATAATTTTTCATACATGATTATTTGCTAAAATATGATAAGGATATGGCCTTTAACAGGTTGTAGGGGTTAAGTTTTAAAAGTATTGAAACTTATAAAAAGAGAAAAACTTATTCAACCCCCCTTCTCTATTGTTATTTGATCCTTTGGAACTTCGATTTTTATCAGTGGGAAGGTTCCCTTGTTTAATCCTTATCATGGATAATATCAATTCTATCAATAGTAGAGTAATTCCTACTTTTTTTGAAAAGAATTATTATGGATGAAAAAAATAAGATGATTCCTTAGCTCCTATCTCTTGTCCTAGAAGTTGTTAATGTGGCTACAATTAGGTTTCCACTTATTGAGAAGCATATCCCGATGACTTTGTTGATAAGAGAAATATTGAAGTCAACAAAAAATCTAGAAATTCTATCCTTATGTCCTTATTAGGAAATGTTTATATTAAGGTGATGGGTCTCAAAACTTCAAATAGCATGTGGTAAAAATTGGAAAGTATTTTCAAAGCGAATACTAAAGCGAAGGAAGAAAGTCTACAAATCTGACATATTAACTATGAAGACATAAAAAAGAGATATGAATAAACTATTTATGAATAATTCACCAAAGTAAATAAAATTGTTTTCAACATCAGAGGATTCAGAAATATATTGGAAAATTATACAATTATTAATAAACTCATGAGATTTTTTTGGAAAGGATTGATTCTATAATTTCAACTTTAAAAGATAAAGATGATTTATCTCTTGATTAGTTGCATAACTTTCTTGTTTTATATGAATTGAGAAAAACTCCAATGTTCAAAAAGAAGATGAAATATGAAATGGATTTTGAAACCATGAAAAAAATTAAAATTCAAGATACTCAAGATATTAATCCTTATGACTCTGAAGATAAATGGGATAATTACTTGAATGAAAAAACTATGTATCTTATATCCAAGAATTATTTAAGAGGAAAATGAATGTATGGAGGTAAAATTACACTCAAATGCTTTGAGTATGGTGGAATCAGAAACTTCACTATGAATTTCCCCAATAATAAATTTTTTGAATATCAAGTTGATTCTAATGAAAAAACCTGATGGAAGAAGCGGAACAAAAATGATAAAGAAAAAAATTCATCCAATAAATATAAAAAAAAGTTTACTAGGAATAAGAGACGTATTTTGAGTAAGAAAGCTGAATTGGACTCAACCAAAAACAATTCTTTAAAAGATAAAAGTTCAAGAAAGATTAGAACATTCATTTAAAAAGTTAAGAAAATAGAATAATCCTTAAATAGAGAATAAGGTAAATAATCTTACAGAGAGTATCAACTTAGAATAGAACTTCTTGCATGTCTTGAGAAAAAAATATCTTAACAAATAAGTCTATTGATAAATAAAGATAGTGTAAAAGCTATAAAAGGTGAAAAAGATGTTTTCAAGTAATTAGAATAATACATTAAAAAGATCTTAAGTTACAAACTAATAATTTTTTAATAGGGAATGATGGTTTAAGATCCCAGTATGAAGTTGTAATCTAATGAAGAATAAGTTAAAAAGTTCCAATAAAAACTTCTTGAGTCCAAAAGTACATTGAGGAAGATGAATGAAAACTTCAAAAAATAATTTGAAGTAAAATATTATACTTCTAAAGTTTCTGAGAAAACTCAATTCAGGAATCAGGTGAAATTATCATCCTTCAAAATTAATTTTTCATTTGATCTTTATAACATTTATAGTAATAGTAAAAGTGTTGGAAAAGTTTGTATTGAGAAGGGATGTGAGAAACCTATCACATCTACAATATTTAAAAAACTTTCTTAGGAGGAAATATGGTCCATATCCAAAGTATTATAGATAAGAAAAAGTTATCAACCTCAACAAAGTTTCTACAAAGAAAGATATTACTTAAGTAGAAAAAAAAGATTTGATGGATATTAATGGTGTTGTGGAATCTATGGTCATAAAGCTTATAATTTTGGGCATAAATTTTCACTTCATAGAAGAAAGTTTTAATAGAGTTGAATAAATAGGGAAATTAGAATTAGTAACTTTCCTAAGACATAGGAATTTAGAAAATAAAAATCCCATGATGTTAGAAAATTTCCAACAAAAAATCAATTTTAATGTCTAAAAGAAGTTTGTGGAATATGTGATCAGGAATCATCATGAAGAAATATGTATGAAACTCCTTCTAGAATATATTTCTTATGATAAAAAATAAAAGGAAATTGGAAATAATAAATTTGAAGAAATGGATTTTTTTTGTTGAGACAGGATTGAAAGAAAGAAAAAAGAACAAACCATGGATACTTGATAGTGTATGTTCTTCACATATGATAGGTGATATAAAAATCATGAAACATATTGAAAGTCGTGATGGATGAGAAATTAACTTTGGTAATGATAGTTTTTTTAAAAATCATAGGAATCAGAACGAATGATATTAAAGCAGAAAAGTTTAAATCTAAGGATGTTTTATTTATTGATGGGCTAAAACATAACTTACTTAGTGTAAGTCAACTTTTTGATTATGGAAAATAAGTGATTTTAAGAAAATATTATTGCATCATCAGAAGTATGAAAGATGTAAAAGTTATCACAAAAGGAGAAAGAAATAATGGTAATATGTTTCAACTTGGAGAGTTTTATAACTCCTGTTACTTGAGTATTGAAGATGAAAAAAAAATTGTGGAAATGCATCTTAAATTATTTTCTTATCAAATATGGTAAACATTTAGCCACAAATTTTAAATAGTAAATTAATCATAAGGGATATAAGTATTTTCTTGGTTCACCTTTCAAGATGTAGAATTTAATTTATGGAATGTTGATAATTACTACTACAATGTGAAAACCTCTTATACACTATTAATGGAGGATTTGGGATTTCTTACAATCTAATCCTCACTTACTTTACAAGTAAATGAAATTAAACTACCTACCCTTCAGATTCTTTACACAAGAGGCTCATAGATATTTAAAAATAAGGATTTATGACCTATACAAAAGTTTAAAATATATTACTAGTATATCCCCACATAATTTAGACGTGTTCTATTGATATTCATATCCTATCTCCAAAATTCATACATGCATGAATTTTTTCAGTCATTATAGTTTAGCCTTTATGCCCCTACAACTTAATAAAATTGTCATGAATACTCCTTATCCTATCAGATAAATTATTATATTATACATGTAATCTTCTAATTCTATTTTATTATTCTCACAAATCTTTAACATTAATTCTCTTATTATAGGGTGATCAACCTTTACCTAGTTTTTACCCTTTTACTTATTTATCCCACTCTAACAAATTTTCATATACTACTAGTAGGAATGCCTCTTAAATTATTTACTTATCTAGTTTTCTTGATCACCACATTTTGTACCAAATCATGAGTTTCCATGGGATACTGGGAATATGAAATTTATGTTTTTATTTTGATTTAACTTTCTTTATGGGTATGATTCCAAATTTTAAGAATGTTGGAAGTGGAACCAATGAGTTTCATGGGTAGGGTATATTCTATGAACACGCTGAACTTGTATCTTATAAGGGTGTAGTTTTTCAAGTTTTTCATTCATTAGAATCTACTTGATGTTTTCTATTAATCTCAGAGGTTGTTTTTTATTAATTTTTTGACATTTACATGATTTCAGGTTTTTTTACCCCATATTATTTGATATTTGAGATTAATTAACATGATTTCCTTGATATATTTTGGTTTAATTATGTTGGGTATTATTTATATGTCATTACCTTTGGTATCTACTCCTAAAAGGTGAATTACTTGGAAATGAGTTTTTTGGAGAGCGAATTTGGGAGATTTTAAGTGACTTGATGAAAGAAATAGCTTTTTTATAATATTTATTTGTTTTAAATTTATTTTATCATTATTTTTAAATTACTTAAAAGGTAACAAAGGTTTTAATGGGGGTATTTTAATTATAATTATTTAAAATATCATAAAATTTGAAATTTAAATTAGTGTGGTGTAAATGTTTTGAAAAATGAATAGTTTTAAAAATAGTGTTAAACATTTTTAAATATGAGGGAAAAAAGTTTGTAAATTTGAACTTATTATTTTTTGGTGAGATATCATGATATTAAGAGAGACTTATAATTAGTTAATAATCACTAAATAAGTTTCATAACTTGTTCAAAACAAGCTATTTTAGTGGAAACCAAATTGGAAAGAATTTATAGGATCGTTTTATGGATTATGGCATTTTAAATTATGGTTTCCTTAAATAAATAATAATACCTATGCGTTTAATTAGGGATTTAAAAATTTTAGAAGTTTTTCTCTCGAAGAATTGTTTTCCCTAATTTAGTAATATATACCCATGTGAATAATTTTTTTTCCTTCAGTTCATCTTTTTAAGGAAAATATATTTGGCATACTTGAAGAGGTTTTGATTTTTATCAAGAAAATATTTATTTTTTCTTGTAATTTAAGTACTAAATATCATGGTTTTAAGTAATGTTTTGTGGTTTATGTTATGTTTGGTTTTAAAACGAGTTAACCCTTTCACTTAAAAGGCTATAATTTCTATATTATGATCTTTTAGGTTTCATTTTTTATCCAAAAATATTTTTCTTTAAGGATGACTTGTTTTTTCAATAGTATTATATTTCATGTGATATATTATGTATAAGAGTATTTGATTATTTGAATTGATTCATTTATTATTGAATTATTCATTATTGAGGAGTTTTTATTGTTTTGGTTTTTATTTTGATGAGTTTATTTTAATATATTTTGTTTGGTTATCATTTTTATGATATTTGGTTTTAGAGTAAGTCAAAGAAATATTAAGGAGTAAATAAGTTTTTTTATAAAGTGTCGATGAATAATTTTACAATGTTTTGGTGTGAATCTTCCTAGTATGTGGAATTTTCTATTATCTTGTCAGTTATTTATTTTATAAGATGTCTTACGAGATGTGTAGTGATGAAGGGATTTATATTTTTTATGTTATAATGAAACATGTCATTATAGGTTGTTGAAGTATAGGGAGGTTTGAATTTTTTGTAATTGGACTAGGGAATGAGATTTTAGTCATGTTTTGAGAAATTTGTGAGATGTTTTAGGGGTAGTAGTTCATTAGAGGAAAACCTGGAGTTTGTATCTGGGTATCAATGGAAATATAGAGCTTTTGACTGGTAGATATATGATTTTTATTTCACTAATATGTGGTCATGGTACCACCATGGCATGGAATAATCCATTAGGTCAAATACACATGTTGTGTGGGTCTCTTAAACATGGTGTAATCCATTTCCAAGCTATAAGAATTTTGGGTAACCACAGTGCTCAGGTGAGGATAAGTGGATCCTTGGTGTGAAACGATGGAGGTGTTTATGTCATGGTGAAGTAATTCCGGATATTTTAGATAGAAAATAGGGATATACATGTTGTGTAGCATGAAAATTTTAGTGAAGGAAGTCTATGTCTGAAATAGAGAGAGCGACGAACCACATCTTGGTTCTCCCCTGGGCCGGGATTTAGCTTGGGATGTGGGGGAGTTCCACCACGACGTAGAGGGGAATACCACATTATGGTCTTCTTACCAAATGCATTTTTAATTATTTTGAATTTTTATTCTCAACCTTATCATAATTTTAAACCCTCTACCCTATTTTCCCCTCATTTGTGAAACCCAAAAGCTTCCCCCAACCAATAAACTCTTCATCCATGCTATTTAGTGATTATCCATCAATTTTAGTGGTAAAACCTTAAGGTTAGACTTTATATATCTTGTTTATTCCTCTTCTTATTCATTATTTACCTTATTTGTTCTTTTAAAATTCTTACTCACCTGGTTAGGGTTTGTGGATATGATTCTACCCAGGTGTAATAGAATCATCCTGCCTCTTCAGGCTTTAGTGTATGGCATGTGGAGGAGCTCCTAGAAGGGGATTCTTGAGCCACCATTTTCTGTTACCTTGAGGTGTGTCCTCTCACTAATTTAATTATGGTATAATTGAATTTGGGTTTAATTTTTCATTGATTTAGGGATATTATTTGGGTATTTAGTGTAGCTTAAGTGTGAGTATGAGTCGAGAATATACCACACCTTATTTCTCATGGTTTGGCACTCTTATGTCATCTTTTGACTTTTGGTGTTAGTAATTACATGGTGGGATTTTGTTTTTGGATGTTTGGTTTATTTATTAAAGGGTTTGTATGGTAAGGTTAGGTTCTCGAGGACCCAAAGGAGTTCACTATGAGCTTGGTATCATTTTTTGAGTAACTGGTCATGGTAGGTTGCTCTATACATAACACTTTAAATTTAAAACCATGATTTATTTCTTTCTTTTAACCCATGATTTGAAATTTATATTAATTACATAATGGATATATATTTATTCTCAAGAAAATATCTTGGTTTATTTTTTTCTTGCCATGTTTTTATAAAAAGGGTTTATGTTTTTAGTTGTAAATCAATCTTATCATATAAATCAAATGTTTATTGAAAATATTTTAAAGGATATTGCCAAAGTAAATTTTGTAATAAAACGGGGTGTTTGATCCTTAATGGTTTTATAAGGGTATGTTTTTTAAAATTCGTTTATGATCTAAGAATGAGTTTGTTTTTCTTCTAAGAGTTTATTTTTGTTTTAGTGATTGTTTGGGGACTCTTTATTGAAATATTTTATATTTGATTTTAAATGTATTCATGTTAAATTTATAAAATAGTATTGTGTTTTCAAAGGATTTTAAAGTGTTTTCCCATGGGTTCGTTTTTGAAGAGGTGAATTCCAAAATCTGGTCATCTCAAGCATGTCTCTAAAGGGTTGTATGGTACTTTTAAAAAATAGGGGTTCTCTTCCCACTAGTTTCAGTTCGCCATCCTAACTAGTTATGTTACACCATTTCTTCCCACTAGTTCAGTGTGTCATCCGAGATAATGAATTTATAACATTTCCTCCTGCTATTTTAGTGTGTATTCATAATTAACGAAGTTATACTTCTTCTTTACATTATCTCTATATATTTTCCTAGCAAGTGAAGTTATACTGCTTCTTTACATTGGTTTAGTGTGTAATCCTATTTAGTGAATAATATTGTTAGTTATGATTATACACTGGATAGTGGTCATCGTATGATATTTTTATATGATTATGGATATAGACTGTCATGAGGATCGTATATTACCTCAAACATAGTTTTCCTAGTTCCAATCAAATTATAACTTCTAGTTTTGGTTTTCTTCTTTTTGTATAAAATTTATTATTTTTTACTCTCAGTTATTCTTATTTCATTGTTTAGATTCTATTACTATTTATATTTTTTATTTTTATTCACCTAAGTGATGAAATTTATAATTACATTTTTTTCCATGTGGTGATTTATTCCCACCTTATTATTTGTTGTTAGTTATTTTATGGATGTTGGGTTAATACTTATTATCATCAGCAATTTCCTTTGTTTGAAAAAAAAATTATATTTATAGTTCTTTCTGGATATAATTTAAAAAGGGGTAGTTAATAGTTAGTCATTAATTTAATTCTAAAATGTGGTTATTTTAGAAGGCTTAGTTTTTAAATTATTTCTTTTCCTTAAAATTACCATTAAATGATTGAAATTGTTACTTGGATAAATGGATTAAAGTGGTGGTTTCATGTAATTCATTTTAATTAAAATGACTATGCACCTTTATAGATATATTTCAAAAATTTCATGAAATAGATTTATCTTTAAAGAGTATACATAAAGTATGGGTAGGTTACCTACTGGGATTTTTATCTTGTCTATATATTTGAGGTTTTGGATTGATAATGACTGATCTCTAGTTTTAGGCTTGAGTATGGTGGTGGTTCCAACTAATAGAGAATATTTCTTGACACATGGAGATGAGTGATCAAGGTATTCATTTTATTTTTTTATTTTATTCATATGGTGTGTTTTTTATGTATACTTTATCTATTCAATATCTTTTATTATGATTATTGGATTTCATTTTATATTTTATGTGTATTCCTTGTTTGGTTCTGTTTATTTTTGAAACTTTTATTTTGTACATGTTGTCATCTGACTTAAAGAGTGTTCATGCTGGCCATCTCGGTGGATGTTTCATGTTATTATTCTTTTATTAAGGTGAAATAGTTCTTAGTTGTATATATTTGATTCCCATGCACTATTTTTTATCCCATGGGATTGGGGAATTTCCTTCAAGACTTTCCATAAGTCGGCTTGGGTACTCGGATCATGGGATTCCTGGGTTGGTTTTTGAAAAGTGAGACTTGGATGTCTAGGTTATTGGAATATCACTATTGTAGTAAGAATATGACAGATAAAGGTTTCTGGAATGTTTTTAAATTGATTACTTGGAAACAATCTTCAAATGGAACATTTTTTAAGTAATAATTATGGTTTCTTAGCTTAAGTATTTTACATAGGGTGTGGGTTAGCTGGAGAACTGGTGTAGCAATCACAAATGGTGACATTATCATATAAAATGATCAATTATAGTGAAATGTTGGGTTTTAGAGGAATATCTTTTCAAATATTGAGTGTATTTGGGAAATGGAATTTTGATTTTATATATTGTCAATAGAAAATTTGGTATGATTGTTTTAAGAAATTATTAGTGATAAAGGGTACTTGAAGAATATTGTGTCTATTTTTTGAATTGTGATTGTCCTACAGGTTCAAGATTTGGTCTATAAATAGGTGGTGTCTATAAGGATGTTGAGTTAGATCAATCTTATAATTACTTTCTAATTGGTGATTAGTAATCAATTATAACACAATATACTTTCTCTCTTATCTCTTCTAGTGGAAAGTAGTGTTTCACCATAGACATGGGGAAGCCATGTAAATTCTTGGTGTGATAGTTTTTTTAGATTTCATTCATTTTTCATTCATCATTAGATTTCTATAGTCTTGTTTAATATAGTGCATATAATCTTACTCTGATATAGGATTATTGAGTTCTTACATATATTTAGATTTTTGTTTCATGCTTGAAATTGAGAGGGGGTATTCTTGTTTTGGGCACATCATGAGTCATGTTGTACTGTGGAAAATATTTATCAATTATTATTTACTATAGAAAAATTATAGATAATTTTATCATCATATTTTCCTAATATATCGATCATTAATCATTTTTTTAGAAAAATTATTATTCAAGAATTCTCCAATCCCTCTATGAAGATGGATTCGAAACCACTTAAGGGTTTTGAAGATATCAAACATATCTAATAGTAATATAACCTCCAAATCTTTTTCATTAGTTATATAATTCTTAAACACCATTGGGAGGATATTTTTGTTACTATGACATGATAATACCTCTAGTGTTAAAAGAGATAATATAACAAGATAGATATTTGATTATAATATTGCATGAATAATAAATCAATGAATTTTCTTTTATAGAAGTCTTTAATTAATGAAGGGTTTATAGATTTTAAACATTTTACAAATATTCAGTCAACACTCAACATATACATTATACATTATAACATTAAATAGGTAATAATTTAACCATTCAACAAGTTACTTGTAAGTGACATGTCAAAAATACATAATCTAATAATTTATAAACTAAAGTAAATGATAGTTTAGTTGAGAAATGATAAGAATATATTGTCATATATTGTAGTGTTATATCTCCCCATGGTATCCCATAACATGGGAAATGTTATAGTCCTAACATCACCTGAATTATGAGGCTTATGTTTATAACACTTTCATTTAGAATATATAATTTTTTTTCAATAATGAAAATGATTTATGTGTTTATTAATTTTATGTACCCATTATTCCATGTAATTTATATAATAATTTGTTGTTATATTGATTAAAAATATTTAAAAATGATTTATTTTAGACTTAAATGGTTTTATTTGGTATGTTTCAGTCATATAATATTTCTTTATAGATTTTTAAAGAAATAGGGAATGTTTTATTCTTAAAGGAGTCGACATATCATTAATGAGAGACAACACAATTAACCCAACATTTGATGTAACATGTTGTGTAATTTATTAACTTAATGTGCATGATTTCATCATGGATAAAGTAATTTATAGATCATGACAAAGTATAGAAAAAACACTTTTGTTCCTGGCATGATATTTATACACCCCATGTTGAGATAACATGTTTAAAAAATTATATTCTATAGTGTTATTTAGAAAATTCAAGATAACATGTCACATTGAGCATGTTGCGTTTGAATATGGATAGTTTTTTCAAGTCAATTAATGAAAAAAATGTAACATGGAATTCCAATCCATGGAAGGTGTCAATGGGTAAATGTTATCCAATATATCACTCTTTATTTGAACAATTCGTGTTACTTATGTTGTTTTTTTATCCACATATCATGTTTCCTTGAGAATAATCAACCATATAAGTTGCACCCAAAGAATTGAAATTGTGTTATTATTTTTTTTCTTTTTGAAGGTTTAAAAATCTTAATTTTTTGGTATATCAACTCAAAGTGTTCCATATCAACATATGTTTAAAATTTTATGGATAAACAATGACTATTAATTAATCAAAGGTTAAATTTTTTGCTTCTTTTAAATAAATCAAGTAAATTGAAAGACTCAAAAAAATAAAAGATTACATTTAATCTGAAACATTTAAGGAGATAATGATTATTCATAAAAAATGGTATTTTAATAAAAATTCTTCATCTGAAGAGTTTCAATGAAATTTTCACCAAGAAAAATAAATTACGACATGCCTAATTAGGAGTGACATAACATTATCCATGAATTTTGATAATTTTTTACAAATATTAAAGATATTTCTTTTGAAAAAAGGGTATATAGATTTGATATAATGACATAAATAAATATAGTGGATAAAAGAATGAATTATAATAAAATGAAGAGATGATTCTAGAGTAAGTGAAACAAACCATTTTCATTAAAACACATTATTCTTAATATTTACTAGAATTTTATTTTAAAATATTTTATAAATATAGAGAGATGATGTGTAGAAAATTTTATCAAGTGTAGATTGTATGAACAAGATTAAAATATTTTTTAATGAGATTAATTCTTATATATTTGAATCAAGTCACTAATCGTGATTGAATTGGGTCGAGAATTATTTCCAAATTATATATTCTTTATATAAATTTTTCTAATTGATGTTTTGGAGAACATAAATATATTTGAGATATACAATTCCATATAATAATTTATATCTATATATTATTATATAAACACCAAATCTAAGGGCCTTGAATAAGTTTATTTAAAATTTATAGCCTTAGATTTCACTTTTTATATCTCAAAGTGGTTGTTTGGGGTCTTTTCTCTTTTTTGAAACCCTCGACATGGCCTCAGGTTTCTTTTTCTAGTGAATCATGTGTCACCCTTCTACTACCTAATGTAAGAGTGGGTGGCCTAGACCCAACTTTATTAGTACTTTTAGATTACCATGTCATGAATATAGTGAGTTATGCCTGATATTTTTTTTACCATCATAGTGTTAATATTTCTATATCCACTATTAAAATGGTAATGTCCATAGATTATTTGTCATATCAAAAGGTTATTATAGTTACTAGGATATAATGAGAACCTCAAGAAACTATGACATTAATATTAAATATTTGTCCTATGGTATAGATACATCATACTGACTAAAAACAACTAATGTCTAACTATCAGGTGTTGGGGCCTCATAATAATTGAGACATATTCTCATGAATTTTTCACTTGGTGATCTTTAGTAGGTGGGATCATGTGGATAGAAAAACAAATAGGAACACCACATGTTTTGTGTGTCATTGGATATTCCTATCTATGAACATTTTCATTGGTCTCTTGACATGAGATCATTATAAATTTGTACAATTTTATCATATCATTTGATGCAAGGGAAAACCCATGACATTGAAGTCATACTGAGATAGATTGTATCAGGTGCGTCATTAGTGGTATGGTATTGGATGAATGATCAAGATATAATTTGTCATTTTCGAGTTGAGGAAGTGATATATCAGGATTAGTTGATCAGGATAGTAGTGCCTTCATAAATCCTTGGACAAGGTAGTAAAAGGTATGTCCATCTATTTATATTAATAAATAATAATGAAATAAAGGATGATGACACAATCTGTGCATCTTTCTTTATGAGATATCATGGGATAAAGAGATTATATTACACAGTGCATCTTCATAGGATGATTGTCATTCCTATGACCATTCCTTGTCTTTTTAGGTTCCATGATGACTTTCTAGAATCCGCTCTTGGTATATGAATAATGTTCACTGCTATAGAGATAAGGTCCTAGAGGGCCACATGCAATATCATATTCAAGAATATTCCCTATTATGGTCAACAAGTATACATGACATGATGGGACCCACAACAGATTCTGAGAGTTTTCTAAGTATTAATGATCACCAATAAATAAATAAATTTTTTATTATTTAAGTACCGAATAATTGGGTTAAATTTATTTATTAAAATTATTCACAATATATTTAAGTGAATGTAACATCCTGAGTTTTTTTGTGAACATTTTTTTTTGAAAAATTAATTTTATTTCATTTCATTCATTTCATGTTATACCAATTCAAACTTTCATTATATTCTACACCAAGATAATCTTGTTCTATATGCAATATTGACTTGTCTTGCGTTACATATAACATTGAGTTTCTACGAAACATCATTTAATTTTTATAATTATTTAAATGAGATAGTTATAACCTAGCTATTAAACATAGTAATATGAATAGAAATAAGAAAATTTTAAATATGATTTATAATGGTTTTATATAAATCAAACACATTTATAATAAAACATGTAATATTGGTAAAGTCTTTATATGTTTGAAAATACTATTTTCTCAAATAAACCACTTTTTATGTCCTTATGTGAACAATAATAAAATTAATTTTAGACACCTAGAAATTGAATATGATAAAATAGACATAATTTTTTAATTAAGAATTTGTAAATTATCTTAGGTTTAATTATAGGTATTTTTATGAAAAAAATCATTTTTGGTCCAATAGTGAAAAATACTGAATTTTAATTCAAAACTACTTTTTCATATAATTTATTTATATATTAAAATTATATTTTAATTTGGTTTTAAATTTTAATGTGATTATTTTTACAAAAATTATTCCAATTTAGGTCATGAAACCAATTTTACATTGAAATTCGATATCAAAACATTCCAAACTTTTAAACTTTTTTGCTAAAAAAACATGATGTCGTGACACGTATATGAAATTAATTTGAAATTAATTTATGCCACTTATATGATAGTAATTTGGAAAATTTGAATCAATATTTTTAATCATAATATTTTATAATTTATAATAAGTTCAACTTAGTTTTTGACCATAAATATTAGTGAAAATGATTAAAATTAATTACAGCGATTAAGAAAAAAATTAGCTTCACCAAGGACTAAACCTTAAACTTAAAGCCCAAAATTACATAAAAACTTTTATAAAAATCCATTGTATCTTAATATTTATACCCTATAATACCTTTTATAGAATTTGGACTTTTATTTGAGCCACTTTTCATAGGAAAAATGTGGGTGGAATTCCCTTTTCGAAAATTTACAAGAATGCCACTCCTCCTCCACTATAAAAAAGAACTCACTCTTCCCACTAATTCACACCTCTCAAGACCTTTTGATAAAATACCTCTTCCTAAATATCCTCCCAAAATACCTAAATTCATTCTAGAATCATCCCTTTGTTTATAAATCCATCCAAGGAAGCCCTTTGGTGCAAACCAAAAGGAGTTACCCAAAGAAGAGGTAACATCCTTCCTTAAGATCTTTTGTTTTATTTTCATTCTCCATCCCATAAAATATTATCATTTAATAATTATATAATAACCATAGTATCTTAAATATACTGATATTTTGTTATTATAATGTTTATACCTACACTTACACACACTTCCATCTAATTTGTAATGAACTTACCGTTCTTGTGTATGGTGAACTATCGCCTCACAAAACGATGTTGTTCGTTTTTTCCTTTACCACCTCTAATGGTTGAGAATTATGAAGAAAAATCTGTAATATATATATATAATATATTTAGTATGTATTTATTATTTTGGAATCATTAAATAACACATACCTTCATGCTTTCCATTTTGTGTAAACAAAATAATTTTGTTTGGAGAAGTGTGGACTATCGCCTCCTTAAAGCAATGTGATTTTTTCACGCTCTACATGTAATGTATTAAGGATGGGTTTAGTAAATGTATATGATATATATAAAATAATAATTCTACTAGAATTAGTATATATACATATATACATATATTTCAATTACTTTATTTCTTTTAATATGATAATTAAACGAAAACGATGTTCATGCGTACGTACGACCTACTATCTCCATAAACGGTGTATTCCATTTCATATTTCTATATTTAATAGATTATTATAAATATATATTTACTGAATATAAATTATACTTATATCATGTTTTACATTCCTAAAATCATGATATTATTTTGACGACTAAAAATATAACAAATTAAGACACATGCGAAGAACAAATCAGATATTACCGGAAATGTAACCTTAACGTGGAAGTGTTAATAATCAAGTGATATAAATCCATATATGATATTATATATAATAATATGTTTATTTAAATGATATATAATAAACTTATATTTATAATACAATAGTTGTTTATGATTACGATGAGATTCATGGAATAATTTAAGGGGATTTCTAGTCTCGCTTTTATTTCTGTGAGATTTATGCCACATTCACCACTCATTTATTTTATGTGGTGTATATAATTACCATGAATATATTCTATTATTATTATCCTTAAATATATGTATATTTACATATCCATTTTATTATCTCTATTTCATTGGGTTTATGTTCCAAATGTTACCAAATCAATAAAGTATTTTTGCCTCAATTTTCCTTCTTTGAGACAAATGACATGAATTTCAAAAAACATGTTTTCAAAAATGTTTTAATTTTTTTTAAAGATGGTATTTTAACCTCATTTTTAAGTAAAAAATAATTTTAATTTTTTTATGGTTTTCAAAGAATCCCTTTATAATTTTTTAAAGTGTTTTCAAAGAAATGGTTTTCAAAATGTTTTCAAGATTTCTCTATAAGCTTTCAAATTGTTTTCAAAGAAATTGTTTTCAAAACATTTTCAAGTTTTATTTATAATTTTAAATTTTTTTTCAAATAAATGGTTTTAAAAAATTTCAAGATTTATTCATAAGTTTTAATGTTTATTTTATAATAAAATAGGGTTTCAAAAGGTCTTATGTTTTAAATATATGTTTTCAAATAAGAAAGGATATTTTTCCACAAGAAATGTTTTTAAAAGATATTTAAAAATTATTTTCCATATGAGATGATATCTACTGGTGTTACTCATGAGTTTCTCGGAAAATGTTCTAAAGGTTCCATTCATATTCTTTCTCTGAATGGTTAATATTGTGATGTAATGGTGTTTATGAAACCCATTTCTCTTTCACGGGTAACATGTTTATGAAAACTATTTATTCTTCACTGGTTATATGTCTATGAAACCTTCATATTTTCATGGGTTATGATTTTGATGAAATGATTATGAAACCTATCTCTTTTTCCACATTTTATGCTTTGATTACATTTGTATGATCCCATTTCATTTCATGGGTTATGATATGATTGTTAATGATCTTGTGGAACATATATGTATGATTTCATTATGAGATGGGTGGAACCTATATATCCCTCCAATTAATTGGATAAATATTTATATTTTTTATGTCATAATGATGGTATTTAAGATAAAGTGCTTGATCCAATGTGAAAGATGAGGAAACCTGATACACTATGGAAAGATAATGAAACCTAATCCACTATGGGAAGATGGGGAAACCTGATCCACTATGGGAAGATAGGGACACATGATCCACTATGAAAATATGATGAAACCCAATCTATTACAAGGAATGGACTGTGATTGGGGATGGTGGTGTGTCCCACCCAGTAGGTGTAGTCCCCATGAAGTTCCCTAATAAGTTTTGTAAATGCTCTCTGAATTATAGGGAATGATATTACATGTTTATGTATCCGCCAAAATTCTATGTCTTATTCCTATGTTATGCTTTCATGTATCATGTTATTTATTCCTTTATGATTCTTGTCCTATAGAAATAAAATATTAATGCCCTAATTTATTTTTATGATATTTGATATGAAGGGTATGATCTTCTATTGTTATTATCACATTCTCATACCCTTATGCTCATGTTTAGGCTTACATATCTCCCTTGTTTACCCTTAATGAGAATTCAAGTTCACAAATTTTCTGTTTCTTTACCCAAGTTATGAAGATATGTATTAAGTATGATGTGTCTAAGAAGGGTTATAGTCATGAATAACTTAGTGGGAGATAATGTATCTCACATATGTACCAATGTTTATGCTTCCATTTTTTCAAAGGCACTAAGCTAATATGGTCTTTGGCCGTCTATTTTTGTAATGTATTAATTATTCCACAAAAATGATGTAATTATAATATATGAAAATCAAGGGTCTCTATAAAGAATAATTAGAAAAATATTATACAAATGAATATTATTTTAATATTCAATTTTAATTTAATTTTAGTGTGAATTATTAGTTAAGTTAATTATTTCCTATTTAGTGGAATTTTTATTTTCAAGAGTTGGGGAACCTTTTTCGTGTATTTGAGCCTCACACTATATAATCAGAACATTGACTCTCAGTTGATGAATATTCACTCATTCAGAATTCACATCTTCTCTCTCATCCAGCATCCAAGAGAGATAAAATATCTCTCTAAGTGATCGATCCAAGAATGTCTTCAACAGATTAAAGGGATGGGATTGAGTTGATCATCGTGATGTGTAAGGATTCTTCGAAACACCATGCTAGCGCTTAGAATTTGAATAATAGTGATCACACATATTCTTGAACCATGTCTGGATGATTTAGAGGGCTTTTTCATTAGATCCATCAAGTAATAATCACTGATGATGAGCTATATTAAAGCACACTTCATTTCGAAGAAGTTATTTGTTCAATTTTAATTTTTTGTGCTTCTATTATTCAAGTGAGATCCTCAAACCACTATTGAGGCTTAGATCACCAGAGATGAAATGTTTTGTCATTTTGGTGATAAAAAAATTAAATCTCTAGCCCACTAGATTTTGTTTCATGCCCTGATACCATTAGTTGGTATCATAAGGATCGTGTGAATTTTCTAAGCTGAGAAAAAATTAATTTGCATTAAATTAAGCAGTGAATATTTTTTTGGTCCAAAAGGATCCAACTACCTGTTGATCTGATCTCGAATGGACAAGTATATGTCTATTAAACAAATTGATTTGGATCGACTATGGGTTTTAAAATTTGAAGAACACTTTAATTCATGTTTTTTAAAAGGATGTTACTGGATATCCATATTCTTCTAGCTATGTTTCGGCTGGAATCCTTGGCTGGAATAGTATACCCTTATTGAATTAGATTCCACACGTATGTGGATTTATTCAATTATAAAAAAAATAGTTGTTTTCCCAATTCCTAAATCAGTAGGTTTTTTGAATGTGGTAAAACAAACAACAAATGGTGGTCATGGAAGGTGTTTTTCCAAAATGAAAAAATAATAATAATTTATAAGACGTAATCAAGTGGAGTTGGGTGTACAAGTCAAAAAAATGAGAAAAAATTATAGTCTTTCACATGAAGCCAAACTAACAAAAAAAAACATGGGGTGGGGGCACCGCATCTCCTCCCTCTTCAGTAGCCGAAGACAACACCCCATGATGTCACCTCCACCTCCCTGGATCCAGATGCCACTTTCCCCACCCCAAACACTACTTGTTGTCATGGGTTCCCACCATGCCGCCAGGCCAAGACCCAGCCAGACTAGATCGACCTCCCCACCAACCCCTCTCCTAATATTGTCATCAAACTCCACTCTGAGCACATGGAAACCCATGCTGGTTCAAACGACCCACCAGATTTATGAGGGAATTATATGACTTGCTTTGTCCTATAATGGGCTTAGGTAGATTAGTCCAACCATGAATGGGTCAGGGTGGGTCGGCCTAGCCCAAAACACCTCTGCATAGGGTTTCCCAGCCCTGTATGGACCAACGTGGGTCATCCAAACCCGCTTTGGCCCTGGGCAAGGTTTTTGGTCCTTGAATTTTTTTTAAATATAATAAAAATTTATTTATTTATTTTGGTTTATAAAAAAATACATTTAATATTTTGAATATTTAATTTAATTTTGGAAAAAATGAATAATTGGACTGAATTAAATTAAATTATTTGAATTTAAATAATTAATTTAATTTATTTAAATTCTCTCATACTTAAATTTATTGCATTTAATTTTTATTGTGTGTTTATTGAATATACCAACCGGTCTTGACCAGTGACTAACCATGTGTATGTCTTGTTAATTTCATTTAATTATTTATTAAAATTGAGTGTGATTTTTGTAATAATTAGTTAATTTTATGATGGTCTGTGTATCATCTTCTTTTTGTTCAACATATATACATATCTATGAGTCTAATTTGTCTATATGTATTTTTCACTTCCCTAGATCTCTGTCGCATGTGTGTGAGTATTGTTGTACTATGATGACATCTTATGTCGTAGGTCATGCCAAGTCGAGATGAAAACCCATACAAGATATGGATATGCATGACCAAGGATGAGTTTTATCATGAGTCAGGACTCGACTCAGGTATGATAGCCATAGGTCAGGGTTAATCTATTGAGTTTAAATGGATAAGCCAATATTAGATGTGCAAGACCGGTCTGGTAAAATTATTTCATGTATGCATTGATTATTATTTTATGCATGTTTATGTTTACTATGAGAATTAAAAATAAACATTAATATTAAAAATTCAAAAAGAGTGATGAATGTTTTTCTATTAAGGTTCATTTGTGTGCGCAACAACATAATATCAACATATTAATATAAAGTTATTACATTTGTAAACAAATATAAAAACCCTCAAACAAATATTAATTCACAAATTCCTTCCATCATTTGAATTTTAACACAACCAGGTGTTCGGGGTTCCCGTCTACCATAGTTGAGGGTGCCTCCTACTACTAGGGATTTCTTATGAAAATGATGGTTTGAATAACTAACAATAGAAGAAAATAAATCAACATATTTATATTTTTTCCTCATTAGATGAAAGTATTGAGTAAATCAATCTTTTGATTTTAGAATCTAAGACTTCACTCAACTGATCAAGGAGTCATGAGTTAATGTGGTTGGCCAGTCAAACTTCAATCTTGTACCCTCAGAGTAGTGGTGTAGTCATAGCTTGTAAACTATGAGGGTAGGTTTCAAGGATCATTGCTAATAGAATAATCAAGATAAATAGTATTATAATTCTATTATAGAGGGTTTATAGAGTCCGATAAAATGGTAGGAGTGGTTTAATAATTTAAATTGATTAGGTAATATCTAATAAGTAATCAACATAAAAGTACGGATCTTCAATATTTTTTTTTTTAAAATGGCAGGTAATACCACAAGTATACTATGATAATATTAGACAAAAAATGGTCCAAATTGGAATGAGTTTACAAAAGGTGGTATAGGAGGTTGTGCAATGTACTAAGACATTGGAAATTAAAGGTGTTAATTTCACCCATACCTATTAAGACACCTTAGGAATTGGCAGTGTAAAAATTATTACAGGATACTCATGTATGATGTATATAATGGCTATGTAATAATTTTTTCATCAATGTATGATGTGAGTTATGGATACAACATCAGGTCATGGGTAGTTTTACATTTTGTCTCATCTCTAAGAAGCTTACGAGGAAAAAGAGAAGTGCAGATATAAATTGGTGATGATTAAACTAGATATGTTTAAATTGAAAGATGGACCACAATATTTCAATGGATCCCTTTCTCATATCATTCTTATATATTTATTGTAGTTTCATTTTACATTACAAGATGAATAGTGTGGACAAAATAATTTTTTGCCTTATAGTTAAGGTTTACAAGAAATAATAACCTTAAATAAAGTTTAATTTATAGTTCTTATAGTGAACAAGTTGAAATACATGGTGAAAAGGCCAATAACAGGAATGACGTCAATGGAACCTTCACAACATCCTTTAAAGAAATAGGTATTAAATAGGAGGTTATTTTCTTTGTATATTGTGAAATAAAATCTATGGAAGTTTAAATGTTATAAACTAAATTAAAGAAGCATGTAATCACTTATTATTTAGATATATTCATCAATTATAATTAATAGAAATGTTTCAAGAAGTAAGGGGTGTTGTCCAAATGAATAAAAGGATGGTTGTAAAGTTAGTGGTGAGAAGTACATAACTTCTATATTTCCAAGTTTAATGATTATAGTTGAACATTTTGAGTGTCACCAAAACATTTATCTCACATGTCCTTTGGACACTAATTCATTATTCCATTAATGGAATTGATGTTATTTTTAGTGTTTAATAATCAACCAATAGTTCTTTAATACTTGAATCATTAGAAATACCTAAAGAATAGAATATTTAAGAATCAGATATACCCAGTTGTGGAAACATAATACATTGTCAAGAAAAACTAAGTATTCATTAAAGATATACCTAGTAAGGTTTTAGAATCCTTAAAGAACTTAGTTATTAGATACAAACTATTGTACATATTTTTGGGAAATGAAACCTTTAGAAATAAAGTTAAGCCACAAATATTTTGGAATTAGTTCATCTAGAGAGTGTGAACTATTCTAAGGGTAAGCTAGTGGTAAATATACTTGCTTAGATTCTATTAAGTGTTTATTAAGGAATGTGAAAGTGAATTATGGTATATGAATGGTTAAAACATATAAGTTGATTCATGATAGTGTACCGAAGAATATCTAGACCAAATCACTCCTTGATCATTATAATATAGCATGGAGTAATTCCTAAACACACATTAACTTATTCACATAAAAAATATGATGTTAATAAGGAGGATTGATGAAAATTCTTAAATGATAACATTGATCAATAAAATGTAGAATGGATCAATTACTAAACACACATTTCCTTAGACACATCATAGACATGCTTCAATTAAAGGAGCATCAATGTTGGGGCATATATGCATTGCAGTGACTTCTATTATTTTCAAGAAGTACATCATAAATAACTGCATTATCCCACAACTACATTCCAAATATCATGAAAAATGGATATCAAAATAGTTAAAATATGATATAAATCCATTTTTTCATCAGAACATGTGTTTAGATGCAAAGAGTTTGTTAGGATATAAAAAACTTGCATCAATAATAACACAATATGCATTTAAAGAAATTATCCTAAATTTTTCTTAGAATATTACTAAAATCCTTAAGATAGGAAATTTATAGTCAAAGTTGTAAAATATATTTCTATAAAAAGGCTCATATATCTATTTTACATAGTGGGATCAAGATTGACTTGGGTTTAGTTAATGTTAGATATTCACAAATAGTTAACATAGGAACAACTTCAATAAGAGAATGTGGAAAAGGGATTATTCCATAGGCACATATTTATTAGGAAGGATGAAACCATAGTGGTGGTTTTATATTCACCATGTCCAGTGATACATTATTTATTGAAAATAATGATTCCTACAAGTAGTCAATATATGAAAATTATCTAAAATTGAAAAAATCAATTAAAATTAAATAATGAATTTCATGTATCAAAGTACAAGGGGCTTATTATTTTGAATACTATGGTGGGTATTCAAGTAAGACTATACATGAATTTTACAAGTTTGGTACAAATAAGGACCTATTGGTAACACCAAGCTGTTGTTCCTAAATCCATTAGAATTTTACTTGTTATAGATACTTTCTATGTTCATTAAATTGAGCATTGGATGTTAAAACCATAAATCATGGACGATTTCTATACAATACAACCTAAAAAGGATGGGGACATCATATAATTCCAATAAGGGTGTATGTTACTAAAATCTAGTTCAAGATTAAGTAATCAACTATATAAAATAATATTCATTCGGAATAAATCTTTACCATGTGTCTACCAGAGGTTAGTGGGAGCTCCATTGTTTTAAAAGTAAAATATGTTTGATAACATATGGAAAACAGATATTGATCTTATAGTTAGTCAAGACCAGGATGAAAGTAACTCTCTAGAGATTGACTTAAAGTGGTAACCTAAGTTATAGGGAACATATCTACGTGGGTAGATCGAATGGTTACTTATACTGAGTTAATCATACATATATGGACATGGTATTGAAAAACACAATTTGGAACAATTTTAGAGAGAATTGTTACCGGTGTCACATGGAATATCTCTCTCTAAAATGACATGGATAGAGCATAAGAGGAGATTAATGTGGTGAGTTGAATTATATATGCTACTGTGATAGATCAGTCACATATTCCATGATATAAACACGATTTACTATTTCCAACATATACTTTATAGTTTGAAAATATCAATTATATCTTGAATAATTTCAAGGGATGCAGTCAAAACTATCCAATTATGCTTGAAAAAGTACAAAAGGTATGTACCATGTATATGGAGAGGAAGGTATAGTAGTTATAACGGGAAATAAACTAGTCTTTTTATAGATCAATGTTATTTAATATCATAGTTAATCTAAGTTAATGAGAAATAAAAGCTCGTTCAAGCTATTGGTATCCATACCTACAAATACTGAGTACATTACAACTTTTAGGGTAGCTGAAGAAGTAGTGTAGATTAGACAACAGTTTTTTCAAGTTCTTGAAATCACACCTAGTAAGTAAAATTTTATCAAATGAAAGTTCTAGTACTTGTACTAACCATTATGTTACGCTTTGAAAGTGTAAAAATGATATATACTCATGGTTTACTTCTCTTTATGAGTCTTACTCAAGGAGGTAAAGTCTTTGATAATAGAATAGCCATGTAGTGGAAATACGGAAATCCCATGACTAAATCATTAACTAAACTAAAAAATGATATTATCATGTGACGAGTAACAATAATGGATAGAAATTTGACTATAGTGTAAGTGGGATTATTGTAAAAGTGGGTTCCCTAGACCTAACTTTATTAGTACTTTTAGATTACCATGTCATGCATACAGTGATATATGTCTGGTGTTCTCTTACTATTATAATTTTTATATTTCTATATTCAAAATTTAAATGGTAATGTCTCTATATTATTTTTCATATCAAAAGATTATAGTCCCAGGATATAATGAGAACCTTGAGATACTATGACAGTAATATTAAATAAATTTCATATGGTTTAGATACATCATACTGATTAAAAAAAGTTTATTTTTAACAATAAGTTGTTTGGGGGTCATATGTATTGAGACTTATTCTCATTAAGTTTTCACTTGGTGATATCTAGTAGGTGATATCATGAGGAAAAAACTACTAAATGGAACACCACATGTTTTGGGTGCATTATATGTTTCTATCTACAGACATGTTTATTGGTCTACTGACTTGAGATCATTATCAATGTGTACCATTTGATTACGTACTTTGATGTATGGAAAATACCATGACACTAACGTCCTAGTGAGGTATCTTATGTTGGGTATTTCATTGGTGGTATGACATTTTTTGAATGGTCAAGATATAATTTTTCTATTTTGAGTTGAGGAAGTGATATCTTGAGACTAGTTGATTAGGATGGAAATACCATCATAAATCCTTATACAAGGTATTCAAAGGTTTTTCCATACAGTTAGATCAATAAATAATAAAACAACAAAATATGATGACATAATATGTGCATTATTATTTATTATATATCATGAAATAAAGATATTATATTACACAGAGCATATTCATAGGATGGTTTTCATTTCAATTATCATTCCTTATCTCTTCAGGGGCCTTAATGGGTAACTATAATCCACTCTTATTCTATGAATAATATTAAATGTTATCAAGATAATGGCCTAGAGTGTCACACACAATAGCGTGTTCAAAAATCTACCCTACTCTGGTAAATATTTATACAGGACATAATGGGCCCCGCCATATGGTCCGAGAGTTTTCCAAGTGTTAATGATCATCAAATAAATAAATAAATAAATAAATAAATTATTTTATTATAAAATTGTTGGGTTGAATTTATTTATTAAAATTTTCACAAGGTATTTAAGTGAATATGTGGGAAAATATTAGATGAATGAATATATTTTTAATATTCAAAGTTCATTTTATATTAGTGGGAATTATAATTCAAGTTAAGGAATTGATTTTATCACATAATATATTTAATATATATTAAATGTATGTGATAAAATAAAAATAATATTTATGACATAGTTAGTTATTCATAATTATTTATTTATTACTTATTTAGTGGGATTTTATTTCCAAGGTTTAGAGAACCCTTTTTGGGTATTTGATCCTCCCATTATATAATAAAGAGAGTGACTCTCACTTGATGACTATTCACTCATTCAGAATTGATAAATTCTCTCTCCTCCTGAATCATAAAGGGAGAAAGTATCTCTCCAAGAGATGAATCCATGGATGGCTTTGATAAATCAAAGGTACATGATCAAGGTGATCATCTCAATGCCGAAGGATTCATCATAGCTCCATGATAGCACCCTGAATTAAATGGAATTAGATCTCATAGATTCTTGAAGCATGTGTGGGTGATATATAGGGGTTTGGTTTCATATCTTCAATAAGAGGTCACCAAAGATGAGTTTTATTCGAGAACGCTTCGTTCCGAACAAGGTATTTGTTCAATTTTTAATTTGTATGCTTTTATTAATTCATGTGAGATCCAAGGACCTATACTAGGGCTCAGATCACTATAGATGACAATTTTTATTATTATGGTGGTAAAAAAATTAAATCCCTAACAAATCATATTTTTCTACACACCCTATTACCATCACTACCTCAAATATAATTCTCAGTGTATGTGCTCATCCCTTACCCCCTTACTTTAAGGGATTTTAATATAGGTTAATTGTCTTCCCCAAAATCTATCATAGCTTCTCAATTCTCATTGAGTAATCATTCTATCTCTAATAGAGTTTTCACCTCCTTTCATATCATATATTTTGATTGTATTGAGTTTTAACTCTTTATGATCATTGTGGTCTGCCATGCACACTTCACTATAACATCTATATGTATATCACCCCCCCCCCATTTTTTAGGTTTTGAGTAGTTTCCTAGTTTGAGAATCTAGGATAGTGGATGATTAGTTTTAAATGTCTTATAATGCTATTTATTTTGGATATTTAATGATACTTTCTCTGTTTTAGTTATTTTCTCATTGTTCACATGTTATAAGCTCTATCTTTTTTGATTTACCCACTTTTGGTTATCAAACCTCCCAACATACTATACATATTGATTATAGATATAAGAAGGGCCCTTGGTGTGCTCTGAAAATTCCCATGGTATATTTGGGTTATCTTTATTAAGGTAATTCATTCAACTTCACTTTTCTACTATTTATCTTAGCACATCATTTAAAAAAAATTAAATATCTTTAATTAAAATATATAATTATATTAGAATGGTGAATCCTAAAAGCATCCTTTCCACTGGTAATTTCTTGAAATGATACCAGTCTTGAGGTTTATGAGTAGATTAATAGTCCCACTATGGGGTTCATAATAAATAAATAGAGGTGGATTTATTTTATGGGTGAATTATTTTATAAGCACATGTTATCTAAAAACTGAAAATTTCATAATATTTATAGCTATAATGGTCCTTATCTCAATGTCAAATTTATTGTAATTATGGTAAATTGAGAAACAGTCCATGGGGGTAAATTAATGTGATCACCCTTTATCTATTTTTTACCCTTTTAATTATTTCACTCACCCTAATAGATTTTCATCCACTGTTAGTGGGAATTCATCTTAAATTATTTTCTTAACCAATTTTCTAATCACTTTACCACACATGTTTAATATAAGATCAATCAAAAGGGATATAATTATTTTACACGGTTCACTTTTAAATATGGATAGGTTAATTTAAGGAACATGGAAAATTACTACTATAATGTATAAACTCCTAATACAATATTAATGGTGGATTTAGGATGTTTGCTAATCCAAGCCTAAATGAATTTATATGTTAATTCAAGTAAACTAACTACCCTTGGTATCCCTTTTAAAAGAGTCTCACAAACCTTTAAAAATGAGGATTTGTGGAATATAAAATTATATAAAAATATTACGAGTATGTCCCATAATAATCTAGATGGATACCATTGATATTCATTAGTTATCTCCACAAATATAACATTCATGGATTTCTTTGATCATTCTAGATCATCCTTTGCATTCCAATGACTTAATAAATTGAATTGAATTATCATTATCCTTTCACACAAATTATTTTATATTCAATGTAATTTTTCTCTTTTATTTTTCCTAAAAAATATTTAATATTTATTCTCTTTTTACATAGTGATCAACCTTTTACCATTTTTTACCCTTTTTATTCATTTCTCAAACTCTAATAGATTTACATACACTATTATTTGGAATTCCTCTTAAATTATTTTATGATATGATTTTCTAATCACTTACCCACACATTTTTAATAGTAAAGTAATCACAAGGGATAAAAATATTTTCACGGATCACCTTTCAAGATGGATAGGTTAACCCAAGACACATAGAAAATTATTATGAAAATGTAAAAAACTCTAATAAAGAGTCAATTATGGATTTAAGATTTCTTCCAATCCAAGACACACTACCTTTACAAGTTCATGCAAGTAAATTACCTAATATTGGGATCCCTTACACAAGTGGCTCACACACCTTTACAAATAAGGACTGATTAATTATAAAAATATAGAAAATATATTACCATTATATCCCACCATAATACATTTGGGTTCCATTAATATTCATGTTATATCTCTACTAATCTAATATTTATGAAATTATTTAATCATTCTTGATCATCCTCTATGCTCCAATAGCTTAAAAATTAGTATGAACTCTCTTTCCCTTTACACAAATTTTTCTCTTGGACATGAAATATAACACTTATCTTTTCTCCTTCTCACATATCTTTAATATTTATTATCTTATTAAAAATATCACTTCAATATTTTTTTTCTTTTCATCACATTCATTTGTTTCTATTTATTATTCACATAAAAGGTTTAACACAATGATATGGGCACAAACTGGGGTATGATAGATTAAGATTATCCCTTAACTAATCTTATTCCATCATGGGACCAAACACTTCAATATATTTGTCTCAAAATAATGTATGATGGAAATAAAATCATTTAGGAGACACAATAAGTTTTACTTGGTTCACCTAGAATGGGATGTATCTAAGAAGAATACAAAAAACGATGTTTTAGTGTACCAAATTCACTAAAGCATGTTGTTTTTATGATGTTTGGGGAGAAATCATTTCCCCTATTTTTTACAACCACCCATGTTGTGAATAACCCACTACTCTCTCAACTGAATTGTACTTACAATTCCTTTATAATATTCCTTAGATCTACTAAATAAAATTTTTTACACCATAATCGATGTGTCATGATGCTCTTGTTTCCTTCAAGTGATGGATTTAACTTTACTATAGAAATTTTGCGCACAATTTATGTTTTCATAAAACAAATTCATAGAAACACTTTTTGTGTAATATCCTTTATGAGTACAATTATTGGTCGATTAACTACCTTAATGAAAAAAATAATTCATGTAAGTCCTATATAAAATAAATTACCAGATTTTTGTGATACGGGGTTCATATTTCCAAGTGCTTCACCTTGGGGAGCACCTGTCATATTTTTGTAGAATAATGACAAGTTTATAAGGTTATACAATGACTATAGGGAAATAAAGGCCACAACTATAAAGAATAAGTATATTTTACCTCACATTAATGATTTGTTTGATAAACTTAAAGGGGCTCAATACTTCTCATAAATTGATATTCATTTGGGTTATCATTAATTAAAATTAAGGGAGGATATACTAAAGATGACATTTCATATAATGTGTGAGCATTATGATTTTATAGTAATACCTTTTAGGTTTTCAAATTCACATTTTATGTTTATGGATTTAATGAATAAATAATTCAAGGATTATATTGATAAAAACATTTGTGCTTTTTATTATTGATATCTTGGTATACTATAAGTGATATGAAGAACATGAAGACCTTTTATGAATCATACTTGAAATTATAAGGGATCTTGAGATCTATAGGAAATTTATTAAGTTAAAATTTTGTCTTCAAAAAATTTATTTTCCTATCCATATTATCTCTAAGGATGAAATATTGATTAGCATTATAAGGGAAAATATGGTTAAATAATATCTCATTACAATGAATATAACTAATGATTGTAGTTTTATTGGTTTAGCTAATTATTATCTATGATTTATTGAATTTTTTTCCCAAATAGCTAATTTATTGAGAAATGTGACGCATAAAGGTGTCAAATTCACATGTTCAAATGAATGTGAATAATTTTTTTAGGAACAAATGTAATATTTTCATTGAAAATATAGAGGTACTATCTTTATAGGGGGTGATGTTACGTATTTACTAATCAAAAAATATTGAAGCACATATTCGCTAGAATGAACTCAACATGAATCAAATGAGATGGGTATACCTACTCAAGGACTATGACTATGAAATACACTATCATACTGAAAAGGCAAACAAGGGGGAAATTGCATTGAGTGATAAGGATCATAGAGTCCAATCTATGCTGAGGACAAACAAGAATCCAATATTCATGTATTTAGTAAATTTTGATATAGAAATTATTAAGGGGAAACATAATTAATTTTCCAATTAATTTCCAAACCATATTTACTAAAAAAAGATAATGAAGTGTCAATAAGATGACAAGAGTTTACAAAATAATATTAAATTCATGAAAGATGATAGATTGAAAACCTTTATTTATAAAGATTGTGTGTTTGTAAAGACCCGTAAATTTCAAGGAAATTTTTTTTCTTAATTTTCTTTGGAATTTTACAAGAACGCAGTTTCAGACGGCACATGATTCCGAAGCCCGGTGTGCCTAGAATCATTTTCTGAAGTTTGACTCGGGTACGTTCAGTGAAAGGACGAGCGGGTTTTTCTAACTTTTGAACTGGTGCTTGGAATTGAATTCTGAGGGCACCGATGGAATCGCAGCGCCGGTATTTTCTTAAAAATTCCTCTTCCAGAGTTACGTTTGCTCAGGTGTGGTTTTTAATTTTTGGGATTAAAGTTAAGAAATAAAATAATTGGTACGACAAACATTATTTTATTTCACTTAAAGCCACTTGAAAGCCACTTAAAGCTGCTTAAGCTGAGTTGATGCGGATAGGGTGCTATCCAAAAATATCATACCCTCTTGGTAGGATATTTGTGAGGTGGGGCCCGCATGAGCCCCACCGTTTCTTTTCCACTAAGTAACGCCCCCGTGAAAACCCGTCATTATGAAGTCAACTGACGCGTTTTCTTATTTTCTTAACGCACCAATTAATTGGGCGGTTTTATTCGTTGAATTAATTCTATGAATTAATTTAATCATTTCTTAACCTGTTTACAATCCGTTGGCGTAATAATAAAATAAGACCAACGCACGACTTCTTGAGGATTGCTCGTTGAGAGGCTTTTGACAGAAATTTTGTGCCTTCATCCTCCTTTGCGAAGAATGCAAAGAACGCGAAGAACGCGAAGAACGTCGTCACCCTCGGAGATTGACGACGCTTCTTCCGAGACGTTATTCCCCGCAACGATCTCCGATCACCAACTGCTTGAGGTAGGAGATTTCGGGTTTCTTCTTTTAAATCTCTTTGTGGGTTATAACAACATCATGGATTTAATTAATATAATTAAATCTACATGTTCTTGAACCTCGGAGTTTGTCGATGCGACGCCCTTCCGCAACGACGCGATGCCCTTCCACGACGACGTGACGCTATTCCGTGACGACACGACCCCCTTCCGCGACGTGACGATTACCTCCTTCCGCGACGATCAATTCCGCTAAGAACGCGTGCTCGACGACTACGGTGAGGTAGGGATTTTTATTTGAGAACAAACTTTAATTCCTGTGATTGTTTCTTTTAAAACAAAGAACCCGAATCAAGTTCAATTTTAATTCTATTAAAATTGTGCCTTGCTTGTTATTCATGTGTTGAATATTTTATTCCCGATTGTTATCACCTAACGCAGAGGGTGCAGGCCAAACAAACACGGCCCGACAACCCTCTGTAGTTCTTCGTTGATGTGTGGATTGGCGGGCGATGATAAAACATGACGCCAAGATGATTTGTTGTTTCCGCAGTAAAGTATGGGACCGGGGAGGAGCTACGGCACAGACGGAAATGAAATCGGACCACCGGAGCAACTCCGGTGGCCCGCGGAACCCACCGGCGCCACGGGTCCTCGGCGCGGCGGCGCCGGCAGCCGGAGGGGGCGGCGCCCCGGCGCGCCGCCAGACAAGGCCACCACGGTGGCGTCGGCCAGCGGACCCACGGCCGCGCAGGTCTGGCACGCACGAGACGCGGCAAAGCCACATCCGCTGATCCAGCGCGGCCCCACGTGGGCCGCGGCTTCTCATCCCTCGGGGGCAGCACCCACCCCGTGGCTTCCTCCGCACGGCCGGCTCAGCCGAGCCGAGCCGGGCCGACCCGCCGGGCTGGGTCACGCCCAGGCCAGGCTGGGCCGGGTCGGTCCGGGCCCAGACCCCCGTCTTCGGACCTTTTTTTGTCTTTTACCCTTATCTTGAGCTACGGGCCTTCGAACGACACGCCGTCAATGGCGATACGATCCTTGGATCAAGACGGTCGTTTCGGTATATCACACTCAAGGTTTTGGAATACTTTGAGTTCGGCCGGGTTGGTGCGTACACGAAACCAACCGGGCCCTCGGAGCAGAAACACTCATATCTTGAGCTTCAGACGTCCGATCGACGTGCCGTCGACTTAGTTGAATTCCTCTAAGTGAGACGGATCTTTTGAAATACTCCGCCGAGGTTTGGATGCAGGTGGAGTACGGTTGGGTTGGTTTTGCCTTAAAAACCAACCGGGCCCCTGGGACGAAAAAGCCAATAACTCTCAGACCGGGCGTCTGATTGGCGCGCCGTCTGCGACGTTGAGTTCCTGTTGTCGATACGGAACATTTGGATACATCAACTCTGGACTATGTTTCAGTTGATTTATCATCCTCTTGGCTTGTGGAGCGGACCCTCCCGAACGAGCTTGCTATGTCCGAGAACCCTAGAGCTGGCTGCGACTGCTACTGTGACGACGACGACTGTGCAGAGATCCTCAGTGGATTCGATGACGACGACTACAGCACTCAGCGATCCTTTGTGGGTTAGTGCTACCGATCCTGTGTGGGTCCGATCCTGTGTGGGTCAGCGCTCAGCGGTCCTGTGTGGGCCAGCGCCTACAGGTCCTGTGTGGGCCTGATCCTGTGTGGGTCTTTGCGGGGGTTAGTTACCTATTGATCCTTTGTGGGTTAGATCCTCTGTGGGTCATTGCGGGGGTTAGTACCTATCGATCCTTTGTGGGTCTGACGGCTTAGATGATTCAGTGGCAATATCTGATCATCTCTATCGACATAAAAAGAAGTATTACTGTGTGAGCTGAAACTCTGTTTTACTTTACTTTGTGGATTGTGTTGTGCTATCCTGTGTGGATTTACGTTTTACTTTCCTTTGGGGATTGTGTTGAGCTATCCTGTGTGGATTTCACGTTTTGTTGGGTTGTACTTGAGATCGTATGTTGGAGCCGAGCGAGAATTGATGACTTAGGTATATGTATGGGCATATACCTAAGCAGTGTTAGATGTTACTTCGTGATTGCATCTTTCCTTTGTGGTTTATCCTATGTGGATTTTCGGAGACCTTCGGGGGTCTCGGGGTCCCTACTGAGTAGTTTATACTCACCCCTGCACGGGCTATGCCCACACTACGTTGGGTTGGTTGCAGACGATGGACAGCGCTGATCGTGGTGGAGGCTTGCGGAGCAGGACAGTACCTGAAGGTGGACCACTGGGCGGGACGTACTCGGAGCGGTCGGCTGGACCCGAGGAGCAGTGGAGGCTTTCTTTACCCACCCATCAGGTGGGACTTCCAGTGGATGGCTCAACGTTGCGGCTTTACTTTTCAGTTGCTGTTTTTCCCCTTTCAGTTGTACTTTACAGTTGGGCTTGTATTTCCGGCCCCCTTTACTTTTCCGCACTTACTGTTGTACCAGCTTTTACTTAGTGTTTACTTTTTCCGCTTGCTTACTCTGTAGTGCTTGTTTACTTTACAAAGGCAATGCCTTCCATTTTTACCGAGATTTACGCCTTGGTGCTAGTCGCCAGCCCCTGGCCTATGGAAGGCGGGCTTGGGGTAGTCACGGCACGGGCCCCGAGGACTGGTCGTGACAAATTGGTATCAGAGGAGTTTGGTTATACCACAGAACTTTGGACTCTGATCTTTTTCTATGTGAAGCAATAGTGTTAAGCATATTGGGTGTGGTTATCAGTCCAGGGAGTCCAGTGTTGGTGCGGCGGCCGACGTATCCGTACACCAGGACCCTGACTTCTGATTTCCGACTTAATGCACGAAAACATTGATTACATATGTGTTTCAAGTTTTCTTTGGGATAACTTTGTATCAGCTCACCAGGTATACTGTTCTGACCGTGGAGCACTTGTTTCCTTTCAGGATGGCCCCACGATGACAGCCAGCTTGGGTTCCGAGAGTGGTACGTGACGACAGCCCGCCGAGCGACGAGGCTTCGGTATAGGGCCCTTTGACAGCAGAGGCACCGGCGGTACCTCTACCCACCGAGCCACCGATGCTTCCATCACCAGCCACTAACGATGCACGTCGCCTCAGTGCACTGCATGAGTTCCAGTGCCAGCGACCGCCCAGGTTCCACGGGGAGACGGAACCCCAGGCAGCCGAGGACTGGCTGGAGGCAGTGGTGCGAGTTTTCCGGCTAGTGAGGACACCAGCAGACCTCATAGTGATCCTCGCAGCGAGTCTACTGCACGCAGTAGTAGGACGATGGTGGATCTTGATGCTCCAGGTGCACGATGAGGCCTCTCTCATCTGGACAGACTTTGAGGGCCTCTTCCGCTTAGATTTTGTCCCGACCACCCTCTGTGCGGTGCGCATCCAGGAGCTTCTTCAGCTACGGCAGGGCAGCTTGACGGTCGCCCAGTACTCGGCGAGATTCACCGATCTCTCGTGCTACTCGACCAACATGGTACGAGACCAATTCTTCCGGTCCCGGAACTTTGAGCAGGGATTGAGACACGAGATCAGGGCATCGCTGATCTCCCTCAGCATTCCGACTCTGGCAGGAGTACTAGAGCGAGCCCTTTTGATCGAGAGCTTTCTTGCTGAGACTTCTCTAGTGGCGAGACCTACCGCGGGGCGGCACGTAGTAGAGTCTTCCGCAGCAGGTAGTCGACGGATGACTCAGGGGTCCCGACAGGCCAGACCCTCACGTAGACGGCCTCAGGACACTGGGTTAGCTGTGCGGGGCACACAACGCGGAGCCAGTCTTTCGAGAGGTAGACAGTGCTACACATGCGGCGGACATGGTCACATGGCTCGTGACTGCCCGACCCGTCGTGCCGAGGAGCAGCAGACAGTTGAGGGGCCACCCAGGAAGAGTCAGAGGGTCGATCGTGGCGGTCCGCGGGGAGGAGGCGGACGAGGCAGAGGAGCTGGCCGAGCAGCAGGTGGTGGGCGACGCTTTGAGGCTCTACCACCACCACCACCAGGAGGCCCGCCCCGACCACAGGGAGCTGGCGGGCAGAGACAGGCACAGCTCCAGGTAGCAGAGGCCAACGACCACAGCGCGCCCGAGATGATTTGAGGTATGATCTGTGTCTATTCCACCCTTTCTGCAGTTTTATAGACACAGGAGCGAGTCACTCTTTCATAGCCGCTGCCCTTGTTCAGAGCTCGGAGATTCCGACAGAGCCGTTGGCTCGATCCTTACATCTAGATACTCCTACGGGAGCAGACTCGACGATTACGCACTGGTGCCGGTAGTGTGAGCTTACTCTAGGAGGTGAGAGCTTCGGCTGGGATCTTCTTGTAGCATCGTCGAGGCCTTACGACGTCATCTTGGGCATGGATTGGTTATCTACAGTCTATGCACAGATTGACTATAATAGGCGCAAGGTGTGATGTGTACGCACCGACGGGAGTAGGTTCACCTTCACCAGCGAGAAGGGAGCCTTCATAGTACAGGATGGACTCTCGCAGAGGAGAGGACAACCCATCAATCATCAGTTTGCTAGCCTCATCCTAGGAGCAGTTGATGTGCAGAGTCCTAGTTTTCCTGCAGTGGTGGATCAGTATGCAGACGTCTTTCCCGACGACATTCCAGGACTACCTCCTCACAGAGAGGTAGACTTTCACATTGATCTGTACCCCGGGACAACCCCAATATGCACTCCATCATATCAGATGCCCCCCTCTGAGATTCGAGAGCTACGGGTACAGTTGGAGGACTTGCAGGGCAAGGGTTTCATCCGACCCAGTGTTTCACCCTGGGCTTCCCTGATATTGTTCGCCAAGAAGGCGGACGGGAGCTTGCGACTATGTGTCGACTATCATTGCCTGAACCAGGTGAAAGTGAGGAACAAGTATCCGCTACCGAGGATTGATGACCTCTTCGATCAGCTCAAGGGAGCACGGTGGTTCTTGAAGATAGAACTCAAGTCAGGCTATCATCAGCTCAGAGTTCGAGATGAGGACGTGCAGAAGACGGCCTTCAGATGTCGGTATGGCCACTATGAGTTCTTGGTTATGCCTTTCGGTGTAACCAATGCTCCAACGGTGTTCATGGGCCTCATGAACAGGATCTTTCAGCCATACCTAGATCAATTTTTCGTGGTCTTCATCGATGACATTTTGATATACTCGACGACTGAGGAGGAGCACGCCTACCACTTACGGGTTGTACTAGACACACTCCGAGAGAACCAGCTTTATGGAAAGCACTCGAAGTGTTAGTTCTGGATACGTGAGGTCCACTTCTTGGGGCACGTCATCTCTGAGGCAGGATTTGCAGTGGATCCTACGAAGATCGAGGCAGTGCTAGCTTGGGAGCCACCCAGGAGCGTGACGGAGGTGCGGAGTTTCTCAGGACCAGCTGGACACTACCGGAGATTCGTGCCAGACTTCTCCAGATTTGTGGCACCACTCTCAGCTTTGAAGAAGAAGGGGAAACCCTTTGTGTAGTCAGACAGATGTCAGCAGAGCTTCCAGGAGCTGAGACAGAGATTGACCAGCGCACCTATCTTGAGTTTGCCTGAGGAGGGAGTAGGGTACGTAGTCTATTGCGATGCATCAGGGACCAGACTCGGGTGTGTCCTGATGTAGGAGCGGACAGTGATCGCCTATGGATCACGTCAGTTGAGGCCACATGAGCAGAACTATGCTACCCATGACCTGGAGTTAGCAGCAGTGGTCTTTGCTCTGAAGACATGGCAACACTATCTGATGGGTGAGCGATTTACAGTCTTTTCTGACCATCAGAGTCTCAGGTATATCTTCCCTCAAAAGGACCTAAAACTGAGACAACGATGATGGCTCGAGTTTCTCCTGGACTATGACTTTGATATAGTCTATACTCCTGGGAAGGGGAACGTGGTAGCCGACACTCTCAGCAGGAGGACGGGCATCCAGCTACTTGAGGAGGCGACAGAGCAGCTAGCCGCTTTGCGGATATCATTCATGGATAGGGATGGATCAGCCTTCCTTCAGTCTATCACAGTCACTCCTCCACTACTGCATCGAGTCAGAGAGGCACAGCGTGGGGACGCCGACTGTGAGATGCGGCGTGTGCAGTTATCCTCAGGACAGGCACCTGATGGCTTCTCCTTTGGAGTAGAGCACGACATATTTTTCAGAGGACGTACCTTGGTACCAGTTTCACTACGAGAGGAGGTTCTGAGAGAGTTTCACACTTCTCCTTTGGCGGTACATCCTGGAGTGGTGAATATGTACCAGGACCTCAGACGACAGCACTGGTGGCCAGGCATGAAGAAGGCTATGGCAGAGTTTGTTTCTCGATGCCTAACCTGCCAGCAGGTGAAGGCAGAGCACCAGGTACCAGCAGGCTTGGTACATCCCTTGGAAGCAGGCTTGGTACAGCCCTTGGAGGTCCCGGAGTGGAATTGGGACGGCATATCTATGGACTTCGTGACTGGACTTCAACGCACTTCCAGAGGTCACGACTCCATCTGGGTGATTGTCGACCGACTCACCAAGTCGGCTCACTTCTTACCCATCAGAGAGCAGGGCTCAGTGGAGAGCTTGGGGCGTCTCTACATTCAGGAGATTGTACTGCTTCACGGTGTGCCATCATTTATCGTCTCTGATCGAGATGGTCGCTTTACTTCCCGGCTTTGGAAGAGGTTGCAGGAGGCGTTCGGGATGCGGCTACGTCTGAGCACCGCCTTTCAACCTCAGATGGATGGTCAAATGGAGAGGACCATTCAGACTCTCGAGGACATGCTCCACACATGTGTCCTCGACTTTGGTTGCAGCTGGGAGGACCACCTACCCTTTGTGGAGTTCGCGTACAACAACAGCTACCACTCCACCATCGGGATGGCACCATACGAGGCGTTGTACGGTAGACCTTGTAGATCTCATTTGTGCTGGACAGTCCCTGGGGAGTCAGCACTTGTGGGACTAGAGATGGTCCAGGACACGACAGAGAAGGTTCAGGTCATCCAGGAGCGGATGAGGATAGCTCAGAGCCGGCAGAAGTCTTATGCTGACAGGAGGTAGAGGCCACTAGAGTTCGAGGATGGAGACCACGTCTTTTTGCGTGTCTCACCTCGACGTGGATTACAGAGATTTGGCCGAGGCGGAAAGTTGTCTCCACGCTTCATTGGACCATTCCAGGTCCTCAGCAGGATTGGCGAGGTGGCTTATCGCCTGGCTCTACCACCTTAGTTGCACCGGGTGCACGACGTCTTCCACATATCTCAGCTGAGGAGATACATGCATGACCCGACGCACATCATTGACCATGGGGAGCTAGACGTTGATGATGGGGTGACTTTTGAGGAGGTTCCGGTGGAGATCAAGGATCGACAGGAGCGGGTCCTACGTGGACGGTCGATTCCTCTAGTGTGCATCAGATGGCAGCACGGGAACCTCCAGGAGAGAACTTGGGAGCAGGAGGCTCAGATGCGTGCTCAGTACCCACATTTGTTTCCCTAGCTTATGATGTATCTTTATGGGGACGTAAAGCCCTGAGGTGGGAGTGATGTAAAGACTTGTAAATTTCAGGGGAATTTTTTTTCTTAATTTTATTTGGAATTTTACAAGAACGCAGTTTCAGATGGCACCTGATTCCGAGGCCCGGTGTGCCCGGAATCATTTTCCGAAGTTTGACTCGGGTACATTCAGTGAACGGACGAGCGGGTTTTTCTAACTTTGGAACCGGTGCTTGGAATCGAATTCTGAGGGCACCGATGGAATCGCAGCGCTGGTATTTTCTTAGAAACACCTCTTCTGGAGTTGCGTTTTCTCGGGTGTGGTTTTTAATTTTTGGGCTTAAAGTTAAGAAATAAAATAATTGGTACGACAAACTTTATTTTATTTCACATAAAGCCACTTGAAAGCCACTTAAAGCTGATTAAGCTAAGTTGATGCGGATAGGGTTTTATCCAAAAATATCCTACCCTCTTGGTAGGATATTTTTGAGGTGGGGCCCGCACGAGCCCCACCGTTTCTTTTCTGCTAAGTAACGCCCCCGCGAAAACCCGTCATTATGAAGTCAACTGACGCGTTTTCTTATTTTCTTAACGCACCAATTAATTGGGAGGTTTTATTCGTTGAATTAATTCTATGAATTAATTTAATCGTTTCTTAACCTGTTTACAATCCGTTGGCGTAATAATAAAATAAGACCAACGCACAAATTCTTGAGGATTGCTCGTTGAGAGGCTTTTGACAGAAATTTTGTGCCTTCATCCTCCTTTGCGAAGAACGCGAAGAACGCAAAGAACGCGAAGAACACTGTCACCCTTGGAGATTGACGACGCATCTTCCAAGACGTTCTTCCCCTCAATGATCTCCGATCACCAACTTCTTGAGGTAGGAGCTTTCGGGTTTCTTCTTTTAAATCTATTTTTGGGTTATAACAACATCATGGATTTAATTAATATAATTAAATCTACATGTTCTTGAACCTCGGAGTTCGTCGACGCGACGCCCTTCCGCGACGACGTGACGCCCTTCCGCGATGACGCGACGCTCTTCCGCGACGATGCGACGCCCTTCTGCGACGCGACGATCAATTCCGCGAAGAACGCGTGCTCCACGACTACGGCGAGGTAGGGATTTTTATTTGAGAACAATCTTTAATTCCCATGATTGTTTCTTTTAAAACAAAGAACCCGAATCAAGTTCAATTTTAATTCTATTAAAATTGTGCCTTTCTTGTTATTCATGTGTTGAATATTTCATTCCCGATTGTTATCACCTAACGCAGAGGGTGCGGGCCAAACAAACACGGCCCGACAACCCTCTGCAATTCTTCGTTGATGTGCGGATTGGCGGTCGATGACAAAACATGCTGCAGAGGTGATTCGTTGTTTCCGCAGTGAAGTACGGGACCCGGGAGGAGCTACGGCGGAGACGGAAACGAAATCGGACCACCGGAGCAACTCTGGTGGCCCGCAGAACCCACCGGCAGCACGGGTCGCCGGCGCGGCTGAAGCCGCGGCGGCGACGGCCAGCGGACCCGTGGCCGCGCGGGTCCGGCACGCACGGGACGTGGCAAAGCCGCGTCCGCTGATTCAGCACGGCCCCACGTGGGTCGCGGCTTCTCATCCCGCGGGGGCAGCGCCCACCCCGCGGCGTCCTCCGCTCGGCCGGCTTGGCCGAGCCGAGCTGGGCCGACCCGCCGGGCCCGGTCGCACCAAACCGGGTTGGACCCAGGTCGGGTCGACCCGGTTCGGGCCGACCCAGGGGGGGTTGGGTCGGGTCGGTCCGGGCCCAGACCCCCATCTTCGGACCGTTTTCGGTCTTTTACCCGTATCTGGATCTATGGGCCTCCGAACGATGCGCCGTTAGCGGTGATACGATCCTTGGATAAAGACGGTCGTTTCGGTATATCACACTCAAGGTTTCGGAATACTTTGAGTTCGGCCGGGTTGGTTTGTACACGAAACCAACTGGGCCCTCGGAGCGGAAACACTCATATCTTGAGCTTCGGATGTCCGATCAATGTGCCGTCGACTTCGTTGAATTCCTCTAAGTGAGACAGATCTTTTGGCATACTCTGCCCGAGGTTTGGATGTAGGTGGAGTACGGTCGGGTTGGTTTTTCCATAAAACCCAACCGGGCCCCTGGGACGAAAAGGCCAATAACTCTCAGACCGGACGTCCGATTGGCGCGCCGTCTGCGACGTTGAGTTCCTGTTGTCTATACTGAACTTTTGGATACATCAACTCTGGGCTATGTGTCAGTTGATGTATCAGCCTCTCGGCTCGTGGAGCGGACCCTCCCGAATGAGCTTGCTGTGTGCGGGAACCCTAGAGCTGGCTGCGACTGCTACTGTGACGACGACGACTGTGCAGAGATCCTCAGTGGATTCGACGGTGAATACTACAGCACTCAGCGATCCTTTGTGGGTCAGTGCTACCGATCCTGTGTGGGTCCGATCCTGTGTGGGTCAGCGCTCAGCGGTCCTGTGTGGGCCAGCGCCTACAGGTCCTGTGTGGGCCCGATCCTGTGTGGGTCTTTGCGGGGGTTAGTTACGTATCGATCCTTTGTGGGTCAGATCCTTTGTGGGTCATTGTGGGGGTTAGTACCTATCGATCCTTTGTAGTTCCGACAGCTTAGATGATTCAGTGGCAATATCTGATCATCTCTATCGACATACAAAGAAGTATTCATGTGTGAGCTGAAACTCTGTTTTACTTTCCTTTGTGGATTGTGTTGAGCTATCCTGTGTGGATTTCACGTTTTGCTGGGTTGTACTTTAGCTCGGATGTTGGAGACGAGCGAGAATTGATGACTTAGGTATATGTATGGGCATATACCTAAGCAGTGTCAGATGTTACTTCATGATTGTATCTTTCCTTTGTGGTTTATCCTTTGTGTATTTTCGGAGACCTTCGGGGGTCTCGGGGTCCCTACTGAGTAGCTTATACTCACCCCTGCACGGGCTATGCCCGCACTATGTTGTGTTGGTTGCAGACGACGGACAACGCTGATCGTGGTGGAGGCTTGTGGAGCAGGACGGTACCTGGAGGTGGACCACTGGGCGGGACGTACTCGGAGCGGTCGGCTGGACCCGAGGAGCAGTGGAGGCTTTCTGTACCCACCCTTTAGGTGGGACTTCCAGTGGACGGCTCAATGTTGCGGCTTTACTTTTTAGTTGTTGTTTTTCCCCTTTCAGTTGTACTTTACAGTTGGGCTTGTACTTCTGGCCCCCTTTACTTTTCCGCACTTACTGTTGTACCAGCTTTTACTTAGTGTTTACTTTTTCTGTTTGCTTACTCTGTAGTGCTTGTTTACTTTACGAAGTCAATGCCTTCCCTTTTTACCGGGATTTACGCCTTGGTGCTATTTGCCAGCCCCTGGCCTATGGAAGGTGGGCTTGGGGTAGTCACGGCACGGGCCCCGAGGACGGGTCGTGACAGTGTTGAAGTTTGGAAAGAGATTATGTGTAGAAATGATGTCTAAATTAGAGAAGAAATTGTTTGAGGAAGATCATAGCTCAAATTTCTCTATACACCCCTGTAGAACTAAGATGTACTAAGATATAAGGGATCACTTATGGTGGGAAAACATGAATTGGAAAATTGAGGACTATCAATTAAGATTCTTGATATGAAAATAAGTTAAGACTAAGAGACAACTCCCCAAGGATGTGATACAACCTCTCCCTATACCAATGTGGAAGTTGGATGATATCACAATGGATTTTTTTACCATAAAACATAATATTTCTAATAATAATGTTATTATATGGTTTATTGTGGATTTCTTTACCAAGTGTGCACATTTCCTAAAAATAAATGAGGATATTCTCCTTAAATGTCTTCATGGATCTATATCAATGAATTTTTGAAACTTATTGGTGAATTTTTATCAATTGTATCTAATAATGATCCCCATTTCAAATAAAAATATTAGAGGAGTCCTCAAAAGGAATTGAACACTAAAAAACACTTTACCAATGCTCATGATCCTTGAATTGATTAGTAGTTTGAAAGGAACATCAAAACCTTAGAGGACATGATGAGGTCATGATCGCTGGACTTTTAAGGAATGTGGGATCAGTACCTAACTCTGGTGGATTTTTTACAACAATAGCTTCCCTTCGAGTATACAAGTGGAACCTCATGAGGCCTATTATGGGAAAATATTTCATACTCCAACCTACTGGGATGAAGTTATGTGACAGACCAAGACCTTCACTCCCATATATGGTGCTAAAACATGATGTACTTTTTTTTTTGAAAATATATAACTAGAAAATATAAAATCATTTACATACCCAAGTATCTTTTCTGATCTACATTTTAGAAGATTAGAAAAATTACATACAATATATCAAATTTCACATAATTTATGAATAAAAAACTATTTTTTTTCACATGTGCTAGCTCCTTAAATGAAAACGAACATCTTTGGTACTATTAAAGATTATATGAAAAACATTTTAAAACATAGGATGATCATAAAATTTCCCATTAAGGGGTTTTAAAACTTAGGGTAAAATCCTTTATAAATACTATTTAAAAGCATTTGAAAAATATATATTTTTTATATCATATAAAAAACATTTGATATAATAAATATATTTTCAAAATATAATAATCTAGGGTTTTCATGAAAATTCTATAGAAAAATACTTCTCAAAAAACTTTTATAAGATATATTATTTTGAAAAACACATTTAATTTTAAAATAATAATCATTTGAAATAGGCATTGGATTTCTCTAATTTTTTTTGAAAATAATAATTTTTATGGACTAAATTGATACTTGAAAAACATTAAAAAATCTGTGATTCTGCTAACATTATCACCTTTAAGAAAATTTTCCCTTGATGCCACATCTTTACTCTCTATTCTTCATCATCTCATTTGATACTGGAGGTCCAAGTTTTATTTTAAGAAAACATTTTTAGGCCAGACTTTCTCATTTATAATCCATTAAAAACCTTTCAAATACTTAAATAATTTATTTTCCATGGAAAAAATAATTTTATATATTCTAAAATTTATAACAAGTTATTTTTTAGAAACACCATAAGGGTTTGGAGAAATACATAATTTTATAAGAATAAATTCAAAATCAGTATTCATATACATTTGTAAATTGAACATAAAACAAATACATATTAGTACGCATGAGATTTCAATGATAATTATAATATATGGCCATAACTACTATCATAAATGAAATTTATTGAATTAATATAATATTTTACACATAAAATGATAGAATTTATCATTTAAAAATAATCATGAAATAGAAAATAAAATTCCTTTAAAAAAATTATAAAATTTAAAATGGAAATTTTTTAAGATAATTGGTAATAAATTGATACTCTTTTTCACAGAGGTTTTAAATAAATAAATATACCTTAAAATAAGTTTTTTGAAAATAAAATTTCATTCAAATTTGATTTTGAAAATATAATTACCTTACATATAATAAGATTATTATAAAACATAAAATCATAAAGTTTTTTTCTATAAATATAATTCCTTACATGGAATAAGGGTTTTTTATAATAAAACTTAAAATAGTGGAATGATTTAAACATAATACCCTTATATAAAAATTGTATTGAAATAAATAAATCACCCTTAAATAATATTCAAAATAAGACTCCATTACCATATGAACATCTTTCTTAAGTTGGGTCTTAAGAGATCTTCAGTCGTGGTAATTTCTTTCCTCTTTCAGTGTGAGAGAATGAAAAGATAAATAGGTAGATAGAGAGAAAGAGAGAGAGAGAGAGATCCTGGGATGTGGGAGTTAATTTATGCTAGTTAGGGTTAATATCAGTGTGGTCAATCCAAGATTTCATGGTAAGGCTTTTAATTGTCATTTTAGAAGTATATATATATATATAAACTTTTCATTGCTACAGGTATGATCCAAGGAAGAATAACTATGAACATGGTGAATCAAATATGAATTATAGAAAATATTATTTTTCAATATGATGGTTACATTCAATTATATATATATATAAAACTCAATCCTAACTCATTATTTGGGCTTATTCAAGAGGATTGTTGAATAAGAAAATATATCCAAAATATTTTTGACCTTGAAATAGATAAGGAATGCACAAGGTGGGCCATAATTTTGACACGAGAGGTGTATTTTATTCTATAGGTCAGTGAAGGTATAGGAAGATAGATCATCATGAATAGAAACAAGGTTCACTGTTTTGTAAATCGAGTTCTTACAATCCTATCATTAAAGAAAATAATAATGGAGGTAGGTGATATAGAGCTTGTCCTTACTTCAGACATGACTGCTACACCATTCGGTGGTGATGGAAGGAGGATAAGATGTTGAGGGTTTAAATTTGGCCTGAAGTTGAATATGATGGTGTGAGATGATCAGATGGATCATACATGATTTATCAGATGGTTTGGATATAAATGAAAGATTTTAAATGAGTGAACAGTACACCACCCACATTAAAAAACCTTTAGTTGAGCGCTTCAATATATTACTTTTCATGACACAGACTGCATGAGCCATGACACTGGGGTCGGCACGTGGACACACCTTCACATAAATACATGGGGATTAGTCAACCCATGAGACCCCTTGTATTCCTCTAGGAACATCATGAACCATGTAGGCACTATGCATCCACCTGACTACCCAATGTAGGTGTTTGGTTCTTCCATGATGCCATACCGACTTTCCAGAACAACTCCTACATGTGGTCGAGCTTTTCATCCACAAGTGCATGCGTGAGTTGGATAGGTTGGCTTGTAAAGGTCGGAAAAATTTTTTATACCAAGTTAATTTAAAATTATTTATCTTCTGAAATATATTACACTTTAGTCTTAATATTTTTTTATTGTTATGAAATTAAGTTAGTTATATATCAATTATTAACATTTTAACATAAAGTAATAAAAATAATTATAATTATATATTTTAACAAGAGTAAAAAAATAAATCTAACCAAAGATTATAAATATTTTAAATTGAAAATAATATTTTAAAAAATACAATTTTTTATATTAAAGTGAATAAAATTTTAAATAATTTAATACACTTTTTAATTTTTATACAAATTAAGTTAAAAAAATAATGCTAAATGAATCTGAACACAAATGTAAAGATTTAACATTTTTATTTCAAAATCATATTTATTATATTTACTTATTATTTTCTAGGTTTTAATTATATTAATATTTACTTAAATTATATTTCTACTAGATTAATTAGCATTGTTTTAAAAAAAATTATTACAAGTAAATTTGTTACAGAAATAATATTATATATTTTTTTATGAAAAATTATTTGATAAAATTTATAAAATATTTTCAAAAATGATTTTTTAGAAAATTTAACAAATAAATATATTAAAATAGGATTTATATTTTTCAATAAATATATTATTTCTAGAAAAATAATATAAAAGCATCATTTTTATAGATTTGAAAGTTAATTGATAGCCAATACAAATTTTATTAAAGAAAATAATTTAATTTCATAAAACTTATCTATATCAAAATATGTCTTAGTTTATAATAAATAAATCCATTTAATAACATTTATTTTATAAAAATACTTAAATTTATGAAATTTTATTAGTTGGGTAAAGGAGGATAATTGGTCTATAACACATTGAGGAAACAATTGAGAAGGTACAAGATATCGATAATCACATCAGGACAGCTCAGATAAGACATAAAACCTATGTTTATAATAAAATAAAGGAAAAATAATTCCAAGTATGAGATAATTTTGTCTTAAATGTATCCCCATGTAAGGGAGTTATAAGGTTCAGTGAGAAGGGGAATCTAAGACCAAGATATATTGGGCCTTTTGAGATTTTGGGTAGAATTGCAATTGTGACTTATCATTTGGATTTTCCACCCAACCTCTCTAAAGATAATGATGTATTCTATGTATCAATTTAAGGAATTACATTCTAGACCCAACACTCATAATCACCACTGAATAGATAGAGCTTGAATCTGATATGCCCCATAATGAAGAGTATCCCCAAATTCTTGACACTATAGAGCACATGTTATAGAATTGGAGAACATTACTAGTGAAATTTCTTTGGACGAATCACAATTCATGGGAATAAATATGGTATATTAAGGAATCAATGAAGAATAATTACCTTGATTTTTTATTTATTCATGTACATCCTGAATTTCTAGGATGAAATTATTTGGGGGAAGAATGTAAGACCCAAGATTGAGTTAAGGTAATGTAACCTCTATTTATTCAATATACAATAAAATGCATAAAACATTTAGATAGTAATATAATTATTAATAATTAAAAATATATATTAATCAATTAATTGTAATTACACACACGTGTCTTATAATAAAAATGTAACACCCCAAGGTTTTCTAAAAATAAATTGAAATTCTTGAAATATTGTTTAATGTAGATATTTATAAGTAGCCTTTAAACATTATTTTTCTACTTCTATGTTTTGAATTTTGAAAAATGGTCATCTACAATTGTGTTCTGTATGTTATTTGGAATCTATTGAAACCAACTTGTTTTTTTGGTGAATATTAACACAACCTTATGAATATTAATATGACCCAAATGAATAGTAAATTGTATTATTATTTTATTTTCATAAGGCTTTAAGATAATGACATCTTGATTAATTTTCAAATGTTATATAAAAGCGGTTCTAGTTTTTAAATTATTTACTTTTGAATTAAGTATGATTTTATTTAAAAATAAAATTAAAAATACTTAGAAAGTTATTTTCAAAAAATGGACTTGATTTTTGAATTCTACACATCGAAAAATGATTAGGGTGAATTTTTGAGATTTTTATGAAACAATTGATTTTTCGGTGAATAGTAAAAAATACAGTTTTGAGTTTTGGTGTGTTAATAACTTCATTAATGATGTAATAATTATGTAATAAAACTGGTCGACTTGTGTACAATAAAATAATTTATGAGGTGTCCCAAGTGCCTTAAACCATGGGCAAGCCCAAGGTTTTTTAAATACCGCTACTAAGGTGCCCTTGGAAATTATTAAAATAATCCCTCACTTTTGCTATAAACACCAACCCATTCCTTCATTAATATCATTCCAAATTATTCATCAATGAATATATAGCCTCCTTACCTCCCTAGTAGCCCTCCCAAGGTTTCCTCAAGCCCCCAAGGTCCCAACCATCAAGTTCTAGGAGTTACTCTACAAGGTAAGAAAATTCTCAATTTCTTTCTTTTTCCATTCAAGTTCTTTTTTATGTGATATAAAATTCAAGTTTCCATAAAATCTTCATATTATTGGTCTATTATGTATTATGATTAATTTCTTGATGGGTGACCCTTCTCCCCTCTCTTTTTAATATTTTCTAAAACCATGTTACATAGCCGTTAGGCTGTCGAATTTTTGTAAGGGATTTTTTTATTATTCTTTTATTTTGAGTTCCTTTATTTTCTTATTCTTTCTTCATCTCTTCTTACCCAAGAGGAATAAAATATAAATAAATCATGTATTTTCTGTATTTTCTCATGTTCATGGAAAATTCATCATCATTCTTCTTCTCCCCTCCCACTTATTCAAGGAATAAAAACATTGTCTGTGATGTGTCGAATTATCGACATCTTGGACGATGTGATTTCAATTATCATTAATTATCTAAATTCTGGTCATGAAACCATTTTTATGGTTGAAAAAAGTTATAATATATGTATTATGTCTCATCCATGGTTCTGAAATTCTTTTTTTACTCATGGTTTTAATTTATAAGACAAAATGAGGTTGTTATTATCAAAGAGCCACTAAAATGACCTAAACAAACATCATTAATGTTTTAACTTATGAATCATCAAAATATAAAACATCAAAATGATAAATGGTATAAATTATGGTACTGGAAATATTTAAATACATTTTCATTCCAATTCTAGAGTTTCACTTCCAATCTACAAGAACATCCATCATGAACCGATCAGGAAAATCATGTAAAGAACTCACCCAAAACAGTGCAAGGAACAAAATAATAACAATTAAGGGGTGAAATGAGGTTATGAAATGATCATATAAGATGTTATAAACTTGAAAATGTTTCTGTAAAATACAAAAAACACTCTTTTAACCATTATACAGGAAGTTTAAACAATTTTAAAGTAAGACAATCTTCAGGTAAGGGAATTCTTAACCCGATTTCCATTCTTTGGGTCAACCTTCTACTTCATTATTTATGTTGTATTAAAATAGAATGTGTGGTGGGTTTTGCTTATATTATGTTTAATTATTTATAAATATAGTTTATATACATATTACATCCACTCTATTAAGTCTCTCTTCAATTGTATGATATGTATAAGGGGCTTTTATTTTAAAATCCTCTTTTAAAATTATCTTTTACAAAATTCAAAAGCAACATTTTTATGCTATTATTAATGTTTTATGACTATGTTCTGGTTCTTGGAAATTTTTTATGATGAAGTGTGGTACCTATATATCCCTCCAATTAATTGGGTATATGTAAGTTGGAGGTCATCCGTATGGTTACTCCAAGTGTAACTGCGATGGTTACACAAATAGTAAGGTAGCTGTGAGGGTTACAAATTATAAGGTAGACGAGAGGGTTACAAGATTATGTAAGTAATTCTCCAAGATACCTTTATGGTTTTACTTATGTTCTTATTTATTGTTTAAATCTTATGTTTCACAAAGTAAGTATACAAATACAGGTGATAATCATGTCTTTTGAAAGTGATTTCATACGTTAAAAGTATTCATGGACTAATGTGTTCTTTAATTCTTTTTATATCCCTTACTGATTTTTTTTGTGCTCATTCCACGTTTTATATGATTTTCATAGGTTAATGGATGTGTAAGACAAAGAAGTAATCCATGTTAAATGTTTAATAATTGTCAAGGAATAATGTTTTAAGTTTTAATGTTTTATATTTTGAAAAAAATGGAAACTGTTTTTATGGTATCCACTCTGTAACAATGTGTAATGTTATGAATGTATTATGTCCCAATTATCAAAATCTCTAAACTTGAAAAGATCCTCAATGTAAAAGGAAGTGTTTTATTGACTAAATTCAAGATTATTTATGTAATAAGGCTGGGTCTTTCTAGTTGGTATCAGAGGATGGTTTAGATAACTTTAAGGGTTAGTAAGATGTAAAAAGAATACCATAAATGATTTCTAATCTATCATTAATTTAAATTGTTATATCATTTAAAATTTCCATGTTACTTCATCGAAGTTATGTTTGTTTAGAATGGTTATCCACAAAAAGAACAGGGATGTTGAAGAGGAGAGGCACCGATATAACAATATCCTTTCGAATCTACTGCCTGGAATGGTAGGGATTGGAACCAAGAAGTTTGTGAAAGTAATGGCTCAGCTAACGCAGGAAATATATGGTGGTGTAATCCATGAAAGGGAACAACCATAGGTTCCACAACAAAACATGATAATAGTGGAACATTTTATGAGAAAACACCCTCCTGCATTCAATGGATTTTTTGACCCAGTAATAGCTGAAGGATGGATCAAAGACCTTGAAAAGATATTTGATGTTATGAGATGTTCAGACAATCAAAAGTTAAGTCTTTCCATTTATAATTTTGAAGGTGAAGTTGATCAATGGTGGTAAATGGTAAGGAATATCAGGGGTAGAGAGGATTTTTATGCCTTAGAGTGGGATGAATTTAAAACTCTTTTTCTTGAAAAATATTTTCCTAAGGTGGTGCGACTTAGGATGGAGAAGAAATTCCTTGAATTGAAGAAAAAGGAGAAGGATTTAGTGGCTGTGTATGAAGCTAACTTCACCTAACAGGATAAGTATGCTCCAAAACTTATTCTAGATCTTAATATAAAAATAAACCTCTTTTACTCAGGATTGAAGCCAAGGTATTGAAGGGCGTTGGCCTCACATGAATTAAAAAGTTATTAGAAACTTGTATGATGTGCTGAGAGGGTAGATATGGAGTTTGTTGATGATCACGTACATTTTGGCAACAAGGAGAAGAAGAGGTCTAGGTGGAAAATGATGCGTAAGAATAAACCAAATAAATCCGATGGTAAGAAAATCCAGTTTTCTGTTTGTGAAAAGTGTGGCAAGAAACACCCTGGGGAATGTCTTATAAAAACTAGGAAGTGTTTAAAATGTGGTAAGTTTGGACATATGGCCTGAGATTTCAATGAAAATGATCCTAAGAATAATCCTAATAAGAAAACTATAAAGTGTTTTAAATGTGGTGAGATGGGCCATTATGAAAATTCCTTCCCAAAGAGAGATCTGAATGATGAAAAGAAGCTAGATTATATACAGAAAGGTGGTGTGAGATCCTTTGAAACTATTTTCACATATGTCAGGCCATCTAATGAAGTTGTATCAGGTAATTTGTTTTTTCAATTATATTTTTCTAAATTTTTGTTTGATACGGGGTCTACACATTCCTTCATCTCTGAGAAATTTTTGGGTAAATTGGAAATATCACCTCAATAAATGAGACCTAAACTTGTTGTTAAAACAGTATGGGAAAATATTATAGTAAATAGGAATTATAAGAATCTTTATATTGTAGTATGTGGAAAGAATTTACATGAAAACCTTGTTTTTTTACCCTTAGTCGAGTTTGATGTTATTTTGGGAATGGATTGTCTTTCTGTTTATCATGCTAAGATTGACTATAGAGCTAAAGAAGTTGTTTTTCAGAAATAGTTTCATTTTTTATACAATAATGAACCCATACAATTGATAATATATCAGGAATATGAGAAACTGTTGAAAGATGGAAATGAAATTTAGGTTTCTCATATTGTTAAAAACAGTGGAAATTTTTATATTGATGATGTGCCTCTGGTAAATGAATAGCTTGATGTTTTTACTGATGAGTTACCCAGTTTCATACCTAATCGGAAAGTAAAATTCATAATTGACTTAGTTCCTGATGCTAATCCAATTTCAAGACCCCCTTATCATATGTCTAAAACAGAAATTCTTGAATTAAAAAATCAGTTGTAGGATTTTCTTGATAAAGGATTCATTCGTCCTAGCACTTCACCATGGGGAGCTCTTGTTTTGTTTGTTAAAAATAAAGATGGTTCCATGAGACTTTGCATTGATTATAGAGCTTTAAATAACATCACTGTTAAAAATAAGTATCATTTTCCTCATATCGATGACTTGTTTGATCATCTTTAGGAAGCGCAATAATTTTCCAAGATTGACTTGAGATCCAGATACCATCAGCTAAGGGTGAAAGAGGATGACATCCCAAAAACAGCCTTTTGTACTAGATATGGGCATTATGAATTTGTTTTTATTCCCATTGGTTTAACTAATGCACCTACTATATTCATGAATCTTATGAATAGAGTATTTCATGAGTTCTTGGATAAGTTTGTTGTTGTTTTTATTGATAACATTATGGTATTTTTTAAAAATAAAGAGGATCATGAAAACATCTAAGGGCTGTTCTACAAACCTTAAAAGAAAAGAAACTGTATGAAAAAATCATTAAGTGTGATTTTTGGTTGAAAAAGATTTCTTGTATTGGGAACATTATAAATAAGGATGAAATAATAGTTAATCTCGAAAAAAAATGGTTGATGAATGGCCAAGACCCACAATTGTTATAGAGATTCATAGTTTTCTTGGATTAGTGGGTTATTACCGATCGTTTGTTAAGAAATTTGCATGGTTATCTAGCTTGATAACTAAGTTAACCTGGAAAGGGGTTAAATTTGTTTGGATAGAAGAATGTGATGTTTGTTTTCAAGAACAAAAGAATAGATTGATAAATGCTCCAGTTTTGGCCTTGCCTTCCTGAAATGGTGATTTATTCATCTATAGTGATGCTTCGTTGAAGGGACTTGGTTGTGTTTTGATGTAGAATGATCAGGTAATTGCTTATGCTTCAAGACAACTAAAACCTCATGAGTTAAATTATCCCACACATGATTTAGAATTGGAAGCTTTGGTTTTTACTTTGAAAATTTGGAGGCATCATTTATACGGAGCCAAATTTCAAATATATACTGACCATAAATGTTTGAAGTATATATTCAATTAGAAGGAATTAAACATGAGGCAGAGAATATGGCTTGAACTGATAATGGATTATGACTGCATGATCAATTACCATCCTGGAAAATCAAACAAAGTGGTGGATTCCTTGAGTCTAAAATATCATGCATCATTAACCATGTTACGTTTGGAACATGATCTCCTGATTAATGATTTGATGAATTTTGTCTTAGAAGTTGTTGGTGTAGGGAATACATCTGTTTTGATTCAGGTTTTAGTGTAGTATTCTTTATCAGATAGAATTAAGCGAGCATATAAGGAAGACCATGAGCTACAAAAAAAGGTAGAATTGGTTAAAATGGGTAAGCTTCCAGAATTTAACCTTGATAATGTTTGTGTTTTAAGATTTCTAAAAGGGTTGTGTGTGATCTATGATTCTCAGTTGAAGAAATATTTGTTGTGTGAAACTCATAGTTCTCCATTTTCGGTTCATCCTGGCAGTACTAAGATGTATAGAGACCTTCGGGAGTATTACTGGTGGGATGGAATGTAACGACCCAAAGTTTTTCAATAGAAATTCCCTTCTTATTTTTATGTCATGAAATCACAACATAATGAACTACTAAGTGATAAGTGAACTTTAAACCTAAGTTTGTCCCTTCTATTTTTATAATTTTGAAAATCTGGCATACACAGTTGTCTTCAAGATGTTTTTTGGAGTCTAATAAAACAAAAATAATATTTGGTGAATATTAACATACCCTTATGAATAGTGATATACCCTAATGAATAGTAACCTCACCTATGGTGGTATAAAAATAATATTCAAGTTGGAAGTATGATATACCTATATTTTAGAATGAGTTAATGAATGTTCTAAAACTGGTTTTGATAATAAATTAATATTTTAATTAAATATTAAAATTATAATATTTAGAAAATTATTTTTGAAAAATGGACTTCATTTTTTGATTCTACACGTCAAAAAATGGTTGGGGTGAATTTTTGAGATTTTTCTGAAATACTTGAATTTTTTATGAATAGTAAAATACGGTAATTTACCGTATATGTACATTATAAGATAAATAGACTATTCCTAGTATCATGGATGATGTAACCACCCTTATTTAGGATTCACATGACCCATTTACTATTCTTGGTCATGGAATACTTACTATTCCTTATATTGTGAAGAAATAATAAATTAATGATTATAATATTGTGAAATCCCTCCTCTCCTCCACAATAAACCCCCCCTTCACTCCCTATTCTCTCCACTCCTATAAAGCTCCAAGACTTCTCTAAATTCTACCCAAATCTCTCCCCAAGTTCCTCCCCCATGTTCAAAATCTATCAGCCTCCTCAAAATATCAGAACCTTTCCCCTTAAGAGGTTCTCAAAGGATGAAGTCTCAAGAGGTAAATTCCTCTTTCCAAATTTCTTCTTTTCTTTTAAGTTCCTTTCTTTTTAATTTTATTTCCTCAACTCCCTTCACCATAATAGTATGATAAATCCAGTAAAATTCATGTACTAGAATGTCTTCATGCTAGTGGTATATTTCATTATCTTCTCCCTTTCCCCACCCTTTTATTTGAAAGAAATGAAAGCACCGTTTGAGATGTTCAAATTTAGCACATTCAAGGACAACAGTTTATCAATTTCTATTATTATCTTTAATTCTGGTCATGAAACCATTTGTGTTATGGATGAACCAGATTATTATATATGTAATATATCCTATTTTTGGTTCTGTAATCTTTTGGTACAAATGTAATTAAGTTATAATGAAAAACACTTTCTTTGTAATCAAACCCACCGAATAACAAAAACAGTTATCACTATGGTTATATATGTATAATAATTCAACATCACTCTAAGTAAACTAATTAAAATTAAAACCATGTAATACACTGGATATGAACTAAATAATGTAACTACAATTCTGTACAACCACTTTCATCTTGCATATAATCAAAACTTGAATATAAGTGAACCGATCTTTTAAAGCCAAGCAAACAAACGAGCCCGAACAATGAAATTGAACCTTATAACTAATCAAAAACGATTTTAATGAACTAAAAAGGGTTATAATAAATCAATTACATATAGAAGAGGTTATGGAATTATGAATAAATAAACCTAATTTTTTTATTCATGTCATTAATAACAAGTGGAGAACACCATCATATTTGAGGTAAGGGATCCTCTCCTTTTCTCTCTTAATCAAGATTGTCCTCTATACTATGCCTTTATATGTGTACTATAAAATTATGGGGTATGTTTAAGAACTTCTCCCATGATTCCTTCTAGATTTATAAGTGATGAGAAACCCCATTTCTCTCTCATCAATCCCTCTAGGTCACACTCGACTACATGCCGATAAAATCATACCAAATTCTACCTAAACCTTCTTTGTTCTTTCGAGTTGCCTTATATTTCTTTCAAAATGGTGTTATCTTATCTATCTATGTGAGTATTATTATTTCTGGTTTTTTTTAAATTTTTCTAATATGAATACCCTTTCATCACTTTCTTTCGGGGATATACATGTTTTTGAAAGATTCCCTCCTTAGAAATTTCTGATAAGCAAACCTGTTTTAAGGGGACTTCCCTAATTTTTACCCAAATTTCAAGTTCACTATATCCTCTGTTTTAAGACACCATTTTCTTTATAAAATCAGTATTTTTATTATGAAAACCTTTTGGTTCAATTCTGTTTTTATATAAAAGAATGTCCTCTTTTCTATTTTAAAATCTATAGAGTGTATTCCTTAAAACTGTACAAAAATGTTTTAATGATAATGTTTCTAAAATAAATTTATAATATATTGTCACTTATATTTGAAACCACTTACCAGGTTATATGCCTATTTTACCCTATTAATGTCCTTGTATGTTCTAATCCCTTCCTTTCATGGACACTTTCATGATACGCCCATTGGATATGTTTTATGTCATGATTGCGGTACCCAATTCTTTCCATGGGTAACCTTATGTTTATGTATGGTTGATTATGTATGATTATTTATGTGGAAAGATTATTTATGTGGAAAGAATATTCATGAATATGTTGAGATGGGTGCGCCCAGATAGCACTCCAATGCATTGGGTAAGGATAAGTCTCATGAGATGCGATGTGAAATGGGATTGGCGGTTAGCCTTGACCCGTACTGAAATGGGAAACGAGATTGGCGGTTAGCCTTGACCCATACTAAAGATATGATTTATAATTCTTCCACATTTATATGATTCCATGTTTATAAGATCCCATGCTTATATTAAATTATTTTATAAGTTTCATGATTTGGATATCATTATGTCATGCCTCCTAACTCATGTGCTTGAGATGTATCCTTATGTTCATTCCTTTGTGGCGATTTTTAGCTCATCCTCTTTGTTCGTGTGTTTCCCAGGGTACCCTATGCTGATGTAAGAGATAAAAGGAAGTTAGAATCTCTTTATGAATATTAAAATAATATTTTTTTAGTCCCATGTTTTATGTTATATGTACCTATTCTTCCAAGACACTAGACTTAACGATCCTTGGCTTGTAATCTGATGATTAATTATGCTTAAAATAATGAAATGTTATATGCAAAAGGCTTGGGTGACTATAGTTGGTATCAGAGGATGGTCTAGTTATTTTTGGAGATTAGGAATAGATCACCTTAGTGAGAACCTTAAGGATGAGACTAAGTATAAGAAAACAGTCCTAAATTTTGGTGAGTACAGAGTAAGTGGTTTATCAAGAAAATACATCCCTATCTGGATACAAGTAGGTAGAGGTGGCTCTGGCACAGATGTATCTAGGGGTAAAACCCAAAAACACCGCTTTGATCTAGACTCGAACGGGAACTGGTGCATGATAATGGGCCTTACTGTACTCTTGGTTACGACACTCCTGGGGGATATGCTTTGGTAGATTCACGAGCTTAGTACAAACCATTATTAAGGGACAAAAAAATCCCATAAGAATATATGTTAAGAAATAGATCGAGGATAACCTAGATATAAACCTAAGGAATCACAAGTTAGGATGTACTTCTTCTTTATAAGTTTATCCTTTAATGTTCAAAGTTTCCTTTTTATGCTTAATAGCTCAGTATTCAAGACCTCTAATTATACGTTCTTTTTCATAGTTAATGGCGGGAAATAGAAGAACACATTCCAACAACCAATATTATAGTAAATGTAATGATTTCCTTAATGACATGCCTGATGTGACAGAAGAAGGTGCTCAAAACATCATGGTAGTACTTGCTCAGTTGGCTCGAGTTATGAATAATAACTTGAATCAGGTGGAACGTCCCCCTCCTCCAAGGAAAGAGCAAGTTGTTGTAGAATCCTTTATGCGGTAATGGCCTCCCATGTTTAGTGGGTCTTCTGATCCCCTCCTCACAGAACAATGGATTAACTCCATTGAAAATATTTTCTATATCCTCCAGTGCTCGGAAGAAGAGAAAGTTGTACAAGTAGTCTATCGTTTTTATGGGGAAGCTGATCAGTGGTGGAAACTGATCAAGAATACGAAGTCCCAAGAAGAAATTGATTCCATAGATTGGGAGGAATTCAAGAGGATGTTTTTCAACAAATATTTTCCTCAAACCCTCCGTATCAAGATAGAAAGAGAGTTCCTTGGACTCAAGAAGAAGGAAGATGATTCCATCAGGGTGTATGAAGTGAACTTTACAAGGCTTGCAAGGTACGCCTCTGGATTTTTCATGAACACCGAAAGCAAGGTGGATCGCTTCTTTAGCAGACTAAAGCAGAGTCTAAATTTTTTTTTGGAAATTCGAGACTTCAACAGTTATGAGGAGATTGTCTGTTATGCCCTTAAGGTTGAAATGGAGATTCGAGACTCTCAGTGGTCTCATGGGCCTAGTGAAAAGAAGAAGAAAATGGAGAACAACATGGGTGGTTCATCAAACAAATCCCATGATAAAAAGAAGCCTCACTTTCCCCTTTGTAAGAATTGTGGGAAGAAGCATCTTGGTGACTGTCTCAAGGGAACTAGGAATTGCTTCAAATGCAGAAAGTTTGGTCATCTGGGAAATAAATACCAAAGGGATATGAAAAATCCCACTAATGTTGAAGAAGAACGGAAGGTTCAGATCAACACTCAGCCTGAAGTGTAGTGTTTTAACTGCAAGGAGCTTGGGTATTATGTGAACAATTTCCCTAAGCCGAGGGTTGTCTGAGGCAATCAGCAACAAGGAAGGGATTATGCTATAACTACTGCTGAGGTGGAGCCAGAAAACAATGTGGTGATAGGTACGCTTGTTATTCATTCAAGAATAGTGAACATACTATTTGATTCTAGTTCTATGCATTCTTTCATATCTTGAAAGTTTAGTAGAACTATTCAAACACCACCTCAAAATTTAGAGGAAAAGTTATCTGTGAGAACAGCGAATGGAGAAATTATTGCATCCATGGTTTATAACTCATCCCTGGTTAATGTTTGTGGACTGAACCTCCCAGAAAATCTTGTCATACTTCCTTTAGTGGAGTTTGATGCTATCTTGGGCATGGATTGGCTATCTTTGTACAAGGCCAACATCAACTGCCGGGAAAGGGAGATTACTCTTTATATCCTGAAGCATCCTCCGATTAATTACAAATGCAAGGAGGAAGATGAGTCTCCTTTAGAATATTCATCTCAAGTTTGGATATTGCTTCCTTAGGAGTATTCATACCTAGCTCAAATGATTGAGACAAAGGAGAGAATCATGCTTGAAGACATGCCCATCATGAGGGATTACACTAATTTATTCCCCAAAGAGTTGTCTAGTCTTCCCCCTAACTGAGAGGTTGAGTTATCAATTGAACTTATCCCTGGATCTCTACCAATATCAAAGAAACCTTATAGAATGGCCACCATAGAGCTAGAAGAGCTGAAGAAGCAGTTACAAGAGAATATGGAGAAGGGTTTTATACGTCCGAGTGCTTCATGGTGGGGTGGTCCAGTCCTCTTCGTCAATAAGAAGGATGGATCAATGTGCCTTTTTATTGATTATCGTGAGCTCAATAAAATCCCTATAAAGAACAAGTATCCCCTTACAAGAATAGATGACTTGTTCGATCAGCTTCGTGGGGTCAGTTATTTCTCTAAGGTGGACCTTCGGTCGGGATATCACCAACTAAAGGTGAGAAAGAAAGATATTCCCAAGACTGCCTTTCGAATGAAGTATGGACACTATGAGTTCATAGTGATGCACTTCGGACTCACTAATGCTCCAGAAATTTTCATGGATTTAATGAATAGATTATTTAGAGATTACCTCAACAAATTTGTGGTGGTCTTTATTGATGATATTCTGATATACTCCAAGAGAAAGGAGGAACATGAGGAGCATTTGGAAACTGTGTTAAAGACTTTGAGAAGGGAGAAGTTGTATGCAAAGTACAGTAAATGTGAGTTCTGAATGGAGGAAGTATCATTCTTGGGGCATGTTATCACCAGGAAAAGGGATATCTGTGGACCCTTCCAAGATGAAGGCAATTGAAGAGTGGCCAAGGCCAACTTCTATAACGGAGATCCGCAACTTTTTAGGTCTAGCTGGGTATTATCGATAATTCGTGAAGAGATTTTTACGATTGTCAAACCCAATGACCCAGATGACATGGAAGGGAGTAAATTTCATCTGTACATAGGAATGTGAAGATTGTTTCAAGGAGTTGAAAAAGAGGCTTATCACTACACCGGTACTCACACTCCCTTCAAGTGGATAACTATTTGTGGTGTATAGTGATGCTTCAAAGAAAGGCTTAGGATGTGTGCTAATGAAAAATGATAAAGTTATGGCCTATGCCTTAAGGAAGCTAAAAATCCATGAGAAAAACTATCCCATGCATGATCTGGAGTTGGCGGCTGTGATCTTTGCACTGAAAATCTGGCAGCATTTTCTCTATGGGGAAAATGTGAAATATATACTAACCACAAGATTCTCAAATATATATTCACAAAGAAATAGCTTAATATGTGCCAATGAAGATGGATAGAGCTCATAAAGGATTATGACTACTCAATCCACTACCACCCTGGTAAGGCAAACAAGGTGGCAGATGCTCTAAGTAGAAAGGATCCTGAATCTTCATCAATTATGAGAATTGAAGAGGATCTGATCTTTTTAGATTTGCAAAGTATGGACATGGGAATTATTAAGGGAGGAACATCATCAATACTTTCTCAAATGATTTATTAACCATCCCTCGTGGAGAAAATAAAGGTTGTTTAAATAAAGGTTGTCTAAATTCAGAAAAGGGTGGAAGCTATTAAAAATGGGAAATCCTCCGATTTCAAAATTGATGAGGAAGGAGTTGTAAGATTTGGGACGCAATTATGTGTACCATCTGATCCAGAGATAAATAAGGATCTATTGAATGATGCACATAGCTCGACCTTCTCTATCCATCCTGGGAGTACCAAAATGTACCGTGGTCTCCGAGAAAACCTCTGGTGGGATAAAATGAAGAAGGATATTGCGGAATATATATCAAGGTGATTGGTATGTCATCAAGTTAAAGCTGAGTGAAAAAAGTCCAAAGGTATGATGCAGCCATTTCCTATACCCATGTGGAAATGGGAAAATGTTACTATGGACTTTGTCATGGTTATCCCAAATACATCGAAGGGAAATAATACGATATGGGTTGTGGTTGACTGAATCACCAAGACATCCCATTTCATCACTATTCGGGAAGATCTCTCACTTGAAAAACTTGAAAAGTTATATGTGAAGGAAGTGGTGAGACTGCATGGTGTTCCACTATCAATTGTCTCTGACCGTGATCCAAGGTTCACATTTAAATTTTAGAGGAGCCTTCAACATTCTTTGAGTACTGAATTAAATTTTAGCATGACCTATCACCCCCAAACTGATGGCCAGTCTGAAATAACTATTCAAATGCTTGAAGATATGCTTAGAGCCTGCTATCTAGAATTCAAAGGTGGGTGGGAGCAGTATATCCCATTGGTTGAGTTCTCATACAAAAATATCTTCCACTCGAGTATTCAGATGGATCCATATGAAGCTCTGTATGGAAAGCGACGTAGAACTCCAACCTGTTGGGATGAAGCTGGAGAAAGAAAGTTACTTGGACCCGATCTTATTCAAGAGATGACAGAGAAGGTTCAAGTCATCCAGAAACACATAAAAGCTGGTCAAAGTCAGCAAAAGAGCTATGCTGACAACTGTCAAAGGGACTTGGAGTTCAACGTTGGAGATAAATTCTTCCTTAGAATATCTCCATGGAAGAGAGTCATGCGATTTGGGAAGAAAGGGAAGCTAAGAACAAGGTATATTGGCCCCTTTGAGATCCTTGATCGCATAGGATCCATGGACTATCGGCTATCACTTCCACTGAATATGGCTCGAGTTCATGATTTTTTACACGTATCACTCTTGAGGAAGTACATACCTGATCCCTTGCATGTACTAAACTCAGAGGTGGTGTAGTTGGAAGATGATCTCTCCTATGAGGAGCATCCAGTAAATATTATAGATCGGAGAGATAAGGTTCTACGCAACAAGACAACCCATCTTGTCAAATTGTTGTGTAGGAACCATAAGGTTTAGGAATCAACATGGGAGTTGGAGGAATCAATGAAGGAAAAGTACCCGCACCTGTTTTTGGCTTAGTATGTAAAATGAAATTTCGAGGGTGAAATTTCATAAGGGGGGAAAATTTTAACGACCCAAAGTTTTTCAATGGAAATTACCTTCTTATTTGTATGTCATAAAATCATATGAAAGCACAAAATAATTAACTACTAAGTGATAAGTGACCTTTAAACATAAGTTTATCACTTCTGTTTTTGGAATTTCGAAAATCTGGCATACACGGCTGTGTTCAAGATGTTTTTTGGAGTCTAATAAAACAAAAATAATTTTTGGTGAATAGTAACATACCCTTATGAATAGTGACATACCCTAATGAATATTAACCTCACCTATGGTAGTATCAAAAAATATTCAAGTTGGATGTACGATATACCTATATTTTAGAATGAGTTAATGAATGTTTTAAAACTGGTTTTGATAATAAATTATTATTTTAATTAAATATTAAAATAATCATATTTAGAAAATTATTTTTAAAAAATGGACTTCATTTTTTGATTCTATACGTCAAAAAATGGTTGGGGTGAATTTTTGAGATTTTTTTGAAATACTTGAATTTTTAATGAATAGTAAAATACGATAATTTACCGTATATGTACATTATAAGATAAATAGACTATTCCTAGCATCATGGATGATGTCACCACCCTTGGTTCAGATTCACATGACCCATTTACTATTCTTGGTCATGGAATACTTACTATTCCTTGTCTTGTGATGAAATAATAAATTAATGATTATAATATTGTGAAATCCCTCCTCTCATCCACTATAAAAACCCCCCTTCACTCCCTCTTCTCTCCACTACTCTCAAGATCCAATACTTCTCTAAATTCAACCCAAATAACTCCCAAAGGTCCTCCCCCACGTAAAAAATCTCTAATCCTCCCAAAAATACCAAAAACTCACCCCTTAAGAGGTTCTCAAAGGGGGAAGTCTCAAGAGGTAAATTCCTCTTTCCAAATTTCTTCTTTTCTTTTAAGTTCCTTTCTTTTTTTTTTATTTTCTTTCCTCACCTCCCTTCACAATAATAGTGTGATAAATCTAGTAACATACATGTACTGGAATCTCTTCATGCTAGTGGTATATTTCATTATCTTCTCCCTTTCCCCACCCTTTTATTTGAAAGAAATGAAAGCACCGTTTGAGATGTGCTAATTTAGCACATTCAAGGACAATGGTTTATCAATTCATATTATTATCTTTAATTCTGGTCCTGAAACCATTTGTGTTATGGTTGAACCAGATTATTATATATGTAATATATCCTATTGGTTCTGTAATATTTTGGTATAAATGGAATTAAGTTATAATGAAAAACACATTCTTTGTAATCAAACCCACCGAATAACAAATACAGTTATCACTATGGTTATATATGTATAATAATTCAACATCACTCTAAGTAACCTAATAAAAATAAAACCATGTAATATACTGGATATTAACTAAATAATGTAAATTCAATTCTGGGCAACCACTTTCATCTTGCATATAATCCAAACTTGAATATAAGTGAACCGATCTTTAAAAACCAAGAAAACAAACGAGCCCGAACAATGAAATTGAACCTTATAACTAACCAGAAAGGATTTTAATGAAATAAAAAGGGTTATGATAAATCAATTAAATATATAAGATGTTATGGACTTATGAATTAATAATCCTAATTTTTTTATTCAGGTCATTAATAACAAGTGGACGACACCACCGGATTTGAGGTAAGGGATCCTCTCCTTTTCTCTCTTAATCAAGATTGTCTTCTATACTATGCCTTTATATGTGTACTATAAAATGATGTGGTATGTTTAATAACCTCCCCCATGATTCCTTATGGATTTATAAGTGATGAAAAACCCCATTTCTCTCTCATAAATCCCTCTTGGTCACACCCGACATCATGCTGATAAAATCATAACGAATTCTACCCGAACCTTCTTTGTTCTTTTGGGTTGCCTTATATTTCTTTCAAAATGGTGTTATCTTATATATCTATGTGAGTCTTATTACTTCTTGTTATTTGTAAAATATTCTAATATCAAGACCCTTTCATCACTTTCTTTCAGGGATATACATGTTTTTGAAAGATTCCCTCCTTAGAACTTTCCGATAAGCAAACCTGTTTTAAGGGGACTTCCCTAATTTTTACCCAAATTTCAACTTCACTATATCCTCTGTTTTAAAACACCATTGTCTTTATGAAATCAGTATTTTTATTATGAAAACATTCTTGGTTCAATTCTGGTTTTATTTAAAATAATGTTCTCTTTTCTATTTGAAAAGCTCTAGAGTGTATTTCTTAAAACCGCACAAAAATGTTTTAACGCTAATGTTTCTAAAATACATTTCTAATATGTTGTCATTTCTATTTGACACCACTTAACATTCTATATGCCTATTTTACCCTATGAATGTCCATGTATGTACTAGTCCCTTCTTTTCATGAACACTTTCGTGATACGCCCATTGGATATGTTTATGTCATGATTGTGGTACCCAATTCTTTCCATGGGTAACCTTATGTTTATGTATGCTTGATTTTGTATGATTATTTATGTGGAAGGATTATTTATGTGGCAAGAATGTTCATGAATATGTTGAGATGGGTGCGCCCAGATAGCACTCCAATGCATTGGGTAAGGATAAGTATCATGAGATGCGATGTGAAACGGGATTGGCGGTTAGCTTTGACCCATACTGAAATGGGAAACAGGATTGATGATTAGCCTTGACCCATACTAAAAATATGATTTATGATTCTGCCACATTTATATGATTCCATGTTTATAAGATCCCATGCTATATTAAATTATTTTATAAGTTTCATGCTTTGGATATCAGTATGTCATGCCTTTTAACTCATGTGCTTGAGATGTATCCTTGTGTTCCTTTACTAGGCTTTTTAGCTCATCCCCTTTGTTCATGTGTTCCCCAGGGTACCCTATGAAGATGTAAGAGCTCAAAGGAAGTTAGAACCTCTTTATGGAGATTAAAATAAGAAGTTTTTTTAGTCTCATGTTTTATTCTATATGTACCTCGTCTTCCAAGACACTAAACTTAACGATCCTTGGCTTGAACTCTGATGATTAATTATGCTTAAAATAATGAAATGTTATATGTAAAAGTCTTGGGTCACTATATGGACTGAAAAGAGATATTGGATATTTTACCACGAAATTTTTGACCTGTAAATAAGTTAAAGAAGAGTGGCAGTTACTGAAGGGGATGCTTCAGCCTTTGCCAATGTCAGAGTAGAAGTGGGAGAATGTATCCATGGAATTTTTGGTGGGACTACCTAAGACATCTCGAGGTAACAATGCAATTTGGGTTATTGTAAACCGGCTTACAAAATCTGCACATTTTCTTTCTATTTGAGATACAATGTCTTTGGATCATATTTCTTGATTTTACCTTAAGGAGATTGTTAGGTTACATAGAGTTCCATTTTCCATTATATCTGACCAGGATCCCAAGTTCACTTCTAACTTTTGGAAGGGACTTAAGAAGTAGTTGGGCACAAAATTAAATTTCATTACAACTTTTCATCCTCAATCGGATGGGCAGAGAGAACGAATGATTCAGACATTGAAGGATATGCTTTGAGCTTATTCAATGGACTACAAGGGAAGTTCGGATCATCATCACTTCTTTAGTTGAGTTTTCTTATAATAACAGTTTTCATTCTAGTATAAAGATGGCACCTTTTGAGGCTTTGTATAGAAATCAGTGTCAGACTCTAGAATTTTGGGATGAAGTTGGTTAAAGAAATTTGATGGGGCCAAAATTAGTAGAATAAGTTGCAGAGAAAGTGAATATGATCCAGCAACACATGAGGATAGATCAGAGTAGGCAGAAGAGTTATGTAGATGACAGAAGGAAAGACTTCTATTTCGAGGTAGGTGACCATGTTTTCCTTAAAATCTATCCTTAGAAAAGTGTGATATGTTTTGGTAATAAAAGAAAGCTAAGTCTGTGGTTCATCGGTCCTTTTGAAATCCTAGAGAAAGTTGGACCAGTTACATACTGAGTAGCTTTTCCTCCGAGTTTGTCTTAGGTACACAATGTTTTTCATGTTTCGATGTTGAGGAAGTATGTACTAGATTTGACTCATGTTTTGAGCCCAGAAGCAGTTCAGCTGGAGGAGAACCTTCCCTATGAAGAGAAACTAGTTCAAATTATTTATCGAAGGGAACTGGTATTTCAAAATATGGTAATCCACCAGGTAAATGTTTTTTGGAGAAACCACATGATTGAACAAGCAACATGGGAGTTTGAAAATTCTATTAGGGAAAGGTACCCTCACCCATTTAATAAGTAAATAAAATTGTGAGGATGCAATTTCCAGAAGGTGGGGATAATGTAACACCCCAAGGTTTTCTAAAAATAAATTGAAATGCTTGAAATTTTGTTTAATGTAGATATTTAGAAGTATCTTTTAAACATAATTTTACTACTTTATGTTTTGAGTTTCGAAAAATGGTCATCTACAATTGTGTTCAGTATGTTATTTGGAGTCTATTGTAACCAACTTCTTTTTTTGGTGAATAGTAACATACCATTATGAATAGTAATATGACCCTAATGAATAGTAAATCGTATCATTATTTTTTTTCTTAAGGCTTTAAGATAATGACATCTTTATTAATTTTTAAATGTGATATAAAAGCAGTTATAGTTTTAAAATTATTAACTTTTGAATTAAGTATGATTTTATTTAAAAATTAAATTAAAAATATTTAGAAAATTATTTTCAAAAAATGGGATTCATTTTTCAATTATAAAGGTCGATAAATGGTTAGGGTGAATTTTAGGGATTTTTCTGAAACAGTTGATTTTTCAGAGAATAGTAAAAAATACAGTTTTGAGTTTTGGTGTGTTAATGACATTATTAATGATGTAATAATGATGTAACAAATCTGGTAGACTTTTGTATAGTAAAATAAGTTATGAGGTATCCCAAGTGGCTTATACCATGGGAAAATAGCATGGGAAAGCCCATGGTTTTGCAAATACCACTAATGAGGTGTCCCTTAGAAATCATTAAAATAATCCCTCACTTCTGCTGTAAATACCAACCCATTCCTTCATTAACATAATTCAAAATTACTCATCAATGAATCTCTAGCCTCATTACCTCCCTAGTATCCCTCTCAAGGTTTCCTCAAGCTCCCAAGGTCCCAAACTTCATGTTCTATGAGTTACTCTACAAGGTAAGAAAATTTTCAATTTCTTTCTTTTTTCCATTCAAGTTCTCTTTTATGTGGTATAAAATTCAAGTTTCCATACCATGTTCTTATTTACTTCTTATTATTGATCTATTATATATTATGATTCATTTCTGGATTAGTTACTCCTATACCCTCTCTTTTTAATATTTTCTAAAACCATGTTACATAGCCGTTAGACTCCTGAATTTTTGTAAGGGATTTTTCAATTATTCTTTTATTTTGAGTTCCTTTATTTTCTTATTCTTTATTCATATATTATTACCCAAGAGGCATGAAATATCCAGAAATAATTTATATTTATGATTTTCTCATGTTCATGTAAAATTCATCATCATTCTTCTCCTCCTCTCCCACTTATTCAAGGAATAAAAATATTGTCCGTGATGTGTCGAATTACCGACATCATGGATAATGTGATTTCAATTTTTATTAATTCTTTCAAGTATGGTAATTAAACCATTTTTATGGCTGAAAGATGTTATAATATATGTATTATGTCTCATAAATGTTTATTTAATTCTTTTTCTACTCATGGTTTTGATTTATAAGACAAAATGAGTTTGTTATTATCAAAGAACCACTAAAATGACCTAAACAAACATCAATAATGGTTTAACTTATGAATCATACACATATAAAAAATAAAAATGATAAATGATATAAATTATGGTACAGGAAATATTTAATGATATTTCCATTCCAATTAAAGAGTTTCACTTCCAATCGACAAGAACATCCATCATGAACCGATCATGAAAATCATGTAAAGAACTCACCCAAAACAGTGCAAGGAATAAAATACTAACAATTAATGGGTAAAATGACGTTATGAAATGATCATATAAAATGATATAAACATGAAAATGTTTCTTTAAAAAACTAATAACTCTATTTTACCCATTATACATGAAGTTTAAACAATTTTAATGTAAGACAAGCCTGGGGTAAGGGAATTCTTAACCCGATTTCCATTCTTTGGGTTGACCTTCTACTTCATTATTTATGTGGTATTAAAATTGATTGTGTGATGGGTTTTGATTATATTATGTTTAATTATGTCTAATTATAGTTTATATACATATTCCATCCCCTCTATTAAGTCTCTCTTCAATTGTATAATATGTATAAGGGGATTTTCTTTTAAAATCCTCTTTTAAAATTATGTTTTACAAAATTCAAAAGCAACGTTTTTATGCTATTATTCATGTTGTATGATTATGTTATGGTTCTTGAAAATTTTTTATGATGAATTTTGGGATCTATATCTCCCTAAAATGCATTGGGTATGTGTAAGTTGGAGGTCTGTCGTATGGTTACTCCAAGTGTAACTGTGATGGTTACACAATAGTAAGGTAGCCGTGAGGGTTACAAATTATAAGGTAGCCAAGAGGGTTACAAGATTATGTAAGTAATGCCCCAAGATACATTTATGGTTCTAATTATGTTCTTATGTATTGTGTAAATATCATGTTTCACAAATTAAGTATATATATAGGTGATAATTATGTCTTTTGAAAGAGATTTCATACGTTACAAGTATTCATGGACTAATGTGTTCTTTCCTTCTTTTTATATCCATTACTGAGTTTTTTGTGCTCATACCAAGTTTTAAATAATTTTCACAGGTTAATGTATGTGTAAGACAAAGAATTAATCCATGTTAAATGTTTAATAATTTTAAAGGAATCATGTTTTAAGTTTTAATGTTTTGTATTTTGAAAAAAATGAAAACTATTTCTTTGGTATCCACTCTGTAAAAATGTGTAATGTTATGAATGTATTATGTCCCAATTCTCTAAATCACTAAACATGAAAAAAATAATCAATGTAAAATGAAGTGTTTTATTGACTAAATTCAAGATTATGTATGTAATAAGGTCGGTTCCTTATAAAAAAATTATATTTACTTGAAGGGTTGTTTTTGAATTTTAGGTGCCTAATGCGTTGTTTAAAATACACAATTGATGTTATTTAATGATTATATTTCCCATGGATAGATATTTTTTTACATAAAAAATAAATTAAATTTGGGATCCTCACATTTAAATTATCCAATATTTAATTTTTTATGTAACACCCCGAGCTTCCACGATACGCTTCTCTTTCAATAATGCAATAGCTTGCATTGTACGCAAGTTCGAGATTTTAACACACCGCAACTAATCAAAATAGCCATTATGGATAGTAATACCCACTTTTTGAAATTATATATATTTTATATTTCAAAATGGACTTCATTTTTGGATTCGGAATATCGAAATTAGCCTTTGTTAAATTTTTGGTATTTTTCTGAGAACTTCAATTTTTTTGATGAATAGTGAAACCACTAAGTGGTAGTTAAAAAACTGATTTTTCGTTTAAATGAAACATTACCACTTCTGTGATTTGATTTTCAAAAATATGACATACATGGTTGTCATTAAGAAGTAAAATATGGTTCAATGGGATTAAAATAATTTTTTGGTGAATAGTAACTTTTAAGTTTAATTAATCGTGATTAAAGGTAATTAGTAAAATTTAAGGTAAATATGATATTATAAAAATATGAAAATACCTTTACACTTGTCATACCCTTATTGTATGAGTCATGGTAGACCAAGAAAATCCATGGGTCAACTTGGGGACCCCATGGAGCCACTTGGGTAAGAAAATGACATTAATAACTTTTTATTTAAAGTAAAAATAAAATTGTCACAAACATGTGTTGTTTTACTAAAAACAATTATTACATGTGGTTATATAAGTTAACGTTTTGACTATAAATATTTATTAGAAATATAAAACGATTTAATACATCATGGTAATTCTTTAATAATTTTTAGACATTAAATAAATGAAATTATTTATGACACCATGATGATGCAGCGATTACCTCATTAATTATCGATTTAAATAAAATGGAAAGATAATGTAATATCTAAGACTTACACTTGTAAAAAACCTATTGGGTGAGTATATTTCGAACCCTTATCACCTTATCCTCTAAATATATCATTTTGGGACCTTTAGAATCTGAAAATCATTTCAAAATAATGTAACATTTCAATCTTTCCAAGAGTGCCCCTCCTCTCCTCTTATAAAAGGCCCCCACCACTACCACCTTATTCACACCTGCCAAGAAATTTGGCTCGTCAAACCTCTACCCAAATACTCTCTCAACTTCCCTATCTTACTCCTAGAAGCCTCACTTTGGGAAGAAGTCTTCCCAAGGAAGCCTTTGGCTCAAATCAAAAAGAGTTACCCGATTTTAAGGTAATGTCTTCTCTAATGTTGTTTTGTTTTATTTTTCTTCTCCAACCCCCTAAAATATTTTTATTATTTTCTTTTGTAACAACACCAATATACTCAATATACTAGGATGTTTTTATGATAATTATTTGATTTATACTTACACACACCTTCGTCTAATGGTTAAAGAACATACTGTTTTTGTGGGTGGTGAAATATTGCCTCACGAAACGATGATTGTTCAATATTCTTTTAACACCTCTAATGGTGGCCATTTTGATGACAATATTTTCATATATGATATATATATTATGTTTATGTTTTACTAATGCTTTTTTATTTCTCATTTATGGCATAATTTATGATTTCCATTATGGGTAAACGCGATAATTTCATTTTAGGAAGTGCGGACTACCGCCCCCTCAAAGTGATTTGAATCGTTAATTCCATATGTGAGACGTATAAAGGATTGAGTAAATGATATTATATATGATATTATACTGGAATTATAATACAACTTTATACCATTATTATTTCATTCCATTAAATATGAAATAGAAATGAAAGTAGTGTTCATGTGTACGTACGACTTACCGTCTCCATGAACGGTGCATTTCATTTCTTTACTCTAAATGTTATGTAATATTATTAATGAATGTATATACTGGATATATATGATATATATATGATATCTACATCATGGATATAATTCTGGATATAATGTATATTTTACCACATGAACAACTTGTAGTTATAAGAAGCTTATTTTTGACTCAAGTACCAAAGATCGACAAAACGACCGTTATTAACATAAATAATTACATAATGTTAATAACATGGTAATAAGTGATATAAAAGGAATAATAAACTTGAAAAATGTTCTTAAGAAATTATAAATTAACTCTATTTTATTATTCAGGAGGTTAAAGAACGGTCGAGTCAAGACGGACACGAGGTAAGGGAACTTCTTAACCCAATTTTCGTTCTTTGGGTTAATATCCTACTTTCAAATTATGTCATGATATTATTATGTACTATCTTGTATTTTTACTTTCTTTATGTGTACTTATAGTTAATACACATAATAGATCTATTTTATTTAAAAAAATGATTTTTTTAAGGGACTTCGTCTCAATCTCCTTTCATTGAGGCATATTTTGTTTTATACACAACTTTCTTTTATACAGTGTATAAACCCCTTTGACTTTTACTAAAAAGGAATATTTTTGTATGAAGCGTTTTACTAAATGACAAAAGGAATGTTTTTGTCTTACATATCTAGAGACAACGACTTCTCTGCCACCGTGACCATTATTTGTGTTTCAGCTTCCTCTACAAGCCATAACTTTTTTTAAAATGAAAAATAAATACCATGTTTTACTTTTCTTTTCTTTTGGCATTGAAAATGGTTTTGATAATGTTTTTATTATATCAATGTGTTGTATTGATATATTTTGATTGAAATGTGGAAATGTTATGTTTTCTTTAGGTATGTTTTATGTGGTACGATTATGTTATGGTTTATGATATGTTTAAACCTGTTCATATGAGGAATGCATTGGACTTAATAAGTGACGGGTGGAGCCCGATATAGCTCCTCGATGCATCGACATGTCTAATGAGACAAACTAGTGTCTTGGCACGAGGCCTTGACAAAATCTTATTTGTAGTCTTGGCACGAGGCCTTGGCTACAGGGTTATGATATTCTGGCATTATGCATTCCATCATTATGAAAGTGGTTATTGATATTGCATGTGATTACTCGACCAGTAGAATATCCATGTGAATATGTAAATGGCATTATCCCATTTTAATTTTTCCATATTATGTTGAATTTCAAGTTTAAAAGGCTTTTGTTTTAGTTATACATTGCCTTAAATGTTTTTGTTTATTTATGAAAGCTTCCGCTATATTGTTATCCTTACTGAGCATCTGAGCTCACCCCTTTCAATGTTTTAATTTTTCCAGGATGTGATGAAGTATATTATGAATGACCTACAAGGATAGTATGAGGGGATATGAAGACAGGATGTTTTTTTAGTTTTTATTACTTTATGACGTAATGTAAGACTTATGAATGTATCTAGTGTTTCCAAGACTACTAAAATAATCGGTCTTTCTAGACTTGATCTTTTGTGATCATGCCAATGTTACACAATAATTCACCGACTCTGGGTAACTGGGGTCGGGGCATTACAATTGGTATCAGAGGCAGTTTAGTACTAACCTTGGAATCTAGATTTAGATTAACTCTGATTAGAGCACATAGCCCTAAGATAGACTTTGAGGATTAGTATAGAAGAACTTCCTAGAATTTTGGTATTATAGATATTTTATGAGTTTTCCGAGCAATACATCCCTGTCTAGATACGAGCAGGTAGAGGCGGCTCTGGCACAGATGTACCTAGGGGTAAAACCCAAAAACACCGCTTTGAGCTAGACTCGAACGGGGACTGGTGAACGACAATGATCCTTGCTGCACTCTTGGTTACGACACTCCCAGGGGATATGCTTAGGATAATTCTCATTTTCTTTACAAATTATTATTAAGGGTTCATGAGTATATACTTCCTCAAAGAAAACATTTCTTTTTATGAATACAGATTATAACCATAAACTGTTCAATTTAGGTTTAGTGTTTTACAAGTACAGAATTATTTATTTCGATTCATAAACTAATCCTGTTTATTCCATTGTTTAGAAATGGTGCCTAGTGGGAGGAATGGAAACCATTTCAATGCACGCACTCCATGTAGGGATTTCCCTCCTACTCAAGATAATTATAATGGAGCTGGTGATATAACTGGTGCTGATCAGCTTATCACCATACTGGGAAAACTCACTCAGGTTATGAATAATAACCTTATTCGTATGGATCACCCTAATCCTCAACTTGGAGGATCAATGTTAGACCGCTTCATAAGGCAACAACCAAAAACATTCAATGGGAGTATAAAGCCCTTAGTATCTGAGCAAAGGATAAATTCCTTAGAGAAAATATTCAATTCCTTGGGGAGTAGTGAAAGGGAAAAGGTTATCATGGAAGTTTACCGCCTCACTGGAGATGCTGATCAATGGCGGTCATTGATTCAAAATACAAAGGATGATGAAGAAGTATCAATTATAGAATGGAGAGAGTTCAAAGAGATTTTTTTAGAAAAATACTTTCCTTGCGACCATCGAACGGATATGGAAAGACAATTTTGAGTTTGAGGAAAAAGGAGGACGAGAATGTTGCAAAGTATGAGTCTAACTTTACACGGTTAGTGAGGCATGCTGCAGATTATATATGTAACCCATGAAGTAAGATCGATCATTTCTTTGATGGGTTAAAACCATTTCTCCATCGAGCATTAGTCTCACAAACCTTCTCGTCGTACGAAGATATTGTCTCATGTGCTATCAAGACAGAAAAGGAATTCTCTAAATCTTATGACAATAAAGTCAAGCAAGATAATAAGAGAACGGTGGAACAATAGACAGATAAAGGGAAAAAGGGAAAGAAGGATTTTCCATTATGCGATAATTGTGGGAAGAATCACCTCAGTGCTTGCCTAAAAGGAATGAGAGTTTGTTATAAATGTGGAGAAAAAGGTCATCAGGCTTGTGATTGCAAGGGAAAGAAAGAGGCTATCAATGTTGAATGCTACAATTGTAGGGAAATGGGGAATTATTCAAATGAATGTCCTAAGAGTCAGGTAAACATACCTCAAGAAATTCTAAGGGATCAAAGACAATCTTATGTTGTTACTACAGTTGAAGTGGAATAATTGATGTATTGGTGCTTTTGGACTCAAGGATTATATTCTGGATAGAAGGATAATGTGATATATATATAAGAATTTTACTGCGGTAATTTTTGTTTTCATTAAGGATTTAATATTATGAAGGTAATCATATTTTTAGTATGTGACAATAAGAGAAACATTACTTTGTTTGGGGAATCTAATGTTACAATTGATATTGGAATTTAGAGACCTTTTAGAGAAAGTCTGGACAGAGGTATTTTGGATAACTATAAAGATTGGAATGGATTAATTTGATCTTTGGATAGTATTTTTTAAGGTTAAAACATTTTTGAAGATTATTTTTGGAATATTATAATACTATAGTTTTAGGAAAAGGACTACCTGCAGGGTGGGGGATAACCCGTCGCATCGGACAAAGCTGTAGGAATCGAACCCACAACCATAGTGTGACAGGCCTTTATTACCTACCACTAGCCTACAAGAATTCCCTGGTTATTACAAAATAGTTTTCCTAATCTAAATGGTATGTGTTAATATTTTGAACCTTGTACGATTAGGATAAATATAATATTTTTGAGTTCTATTATCTTTTTGAGTGAAAGATGAGTTTGTGGTAGAAATTAGTTGAAGGTTGAAAATATAATTTTAATGCATAAATATATATATACCTATATCTTATTCTATGAATAAATTAATTCTTAAACTTTAGTAAAGGGATATTAAAACAAAAAATGTGTTATCCTAATACCTTATGTCTTGTTGAACTGATAATATTTTAAATCAACATATATTGAAGGCTTTGAGGCCCTCAATTTTACACTTGTTTGTGATTGATGACCTCAATCACTCCCCACAAATATTTACATTTTTCCTCCAATTATATGTCTCTAATTTCCACCAATGTTCTCTTTATCGAGATCATAATTTGGTGGTGACTTTTTCATTTCCCTTTCCCTCTTATTAAGGCTAAATTTTATTAACCTTATTTCCGATGTGGGTTTTCCACAAAGGTATTTTCTATTTTCAACCTTTTATTTTCAAAGAAAAATTTCAAATTGCGAGGACGCAATTTATTGAAGGAGGGGAGAATGTAACACCCCGAGCTTCCACGATACGCTTCTCTTTCAATAATACAATAGCTTGCATTGTACGCAAGTTCGAGATTTTAACACACCACGAATAATCAAAATAGCCATTATGAATAGTAATACCCACTTTTTGAAATTATATATATTTTATATTTCAAAATTTACTTCATTTTTGGATTCAGCATATTGAAATTATCCTTTGTTGAGTTTTTGGTATTTTTCTAAGAACTTCCAATTTTTTTATGAATAGTGAAACCACTAAGTGGTAGTTAAAAAATGATTTTTCGTTTAAATGAAACATTACCACTTCTATGATTTGATTTTCAAAAATCTGACATAAATGGTTGTCATTAGGAAGTAAATTTTTTTTCAATGGGATTAAAATAATTTTTTCGTGAATAGTAACTTTTAAGTTTAATTAATCGCGATTAAAGGTAATTAGTGAAATTTAAGGTAAAGATGATATTATAAAAATATGAAAATACATTTACACATGTCCTACCCTTATTGGATGAGTCATGCCCGACCAAGACAATCCATGGGTCAACTTGGGGACCCCATGGAGCCACTTGGGTAAGAAAATGACATTAATAAATTTTTATTTAAAGTAAAAATAAAATTGTCACAAACATGTGTTGTTTTACTAAAACAATTATTACATGGGGTTATATAAGTTAAATTTTTGACTATAAATACTCATTGGAAAGATAAAAATATTTCCTACATCATGGTAATTTTTTAATAATTTTTAGACATTAAATAAATGAAATTATTTATGACACCATGATGATGCAGCGATTACCTCATTAATTATCGATTTAAATAAAATGAAAAGATAATGTAAAATATAAGACTTACACTTGTCAAAAACCTATAGGGTGAGAATATTTCTAACCCTAATCACCTTATCCTCGAAATATATCATTGTGGGACCTTTAGAATCCGAAAAGCATTTCATAATAATGTAACATTTCAATCTTTCCAAGAGTGCCCCTCCTCTCCTCTTATAAAAGGCCCCCACCACTAACACCTTATTCACACCTTCCAAGCCATTTGGATCGGCCAAACTCTACCCAAATACTATCTCAACTTTCCTATCTTACTCCTAGAAGCCTCACTTTGGGCATAAGTCTTCCCAAGGAAGCCTTTGGCTCAAATCAAAAAGAGTTACCCGATTTTAAGGTAATGTCTTCTCTAATGTTGTTTTGTTTTATTTTGCTTCTCCAACCCCCTAAACTCTTTTTATTATTTTCTTTTGTAACAACAAAAATATACTCAATATACTAGGATGTTGTTATGATAATTATTTGATTTACACTTACACACACCTTCTTCTAATGTTTAAAGAACATACTATTTTTGTGGGTGATGAAATACTGCCTCACGAAACGATGATTGTTCGATATTATTTTAACACCTCTAATGGTGGCCATTTTTATGACAATATTTTCATATATGATATATATATTTTGTTTATTTTTTCCTTATGCTTCTGTATTTCTCATTTATGGCATAATTTATGATTTCTATTATTGGTAAACGCGATAATTTCATTTTAGGAAGTACGGACTACCGCCCCCTCAAAGTGATTTGAATCATTAATACCATATGTGGGACGTATAAAGGATGGAGTAAATGATATTATATATGATATTATACTGGAATTATAATACACCTTTATACCATTATGATTTCATTCCATTAAATAAGAAATAGAAATGAAAGTAGCGTTCATGCGTACGTACGACTTACCGTCTCCATGAACGGTGAATTTCATTTCTTACCTCTAAATGTTACGTAATATTATGAATGAATGTATATACTGGATATATATGATATATATGATATCTAAATCATGGATATAATTCTGGATATAATGGATATTTTACCACATGAACAACTTGTAATTATTAGAAGTTTATTTTTGACTCAAGTACTAAAGATCGACAAAATGACTATTATTAACATAAATAATTACATAATGTTCATAACATGGTAATAAGTGATATAAAAGGAATAATAAACCTGAAAATTTTTATTAAGAAATTATAAATTAACTCTATTTTATTATTCAGGAGGTTAAATAACGGTCGAGTCAAGACGGACACGAGGTAAGGGAACTTCTTAATCCAATTTCCATTCTTTGGGTTAATCTCCTACTTTCAAATTATGTCATGATATTATTATGTACTATCTTTTATTTTTACTTTATTTATGTGTACTTATAGTGAATACACATAATAGATCTATTTTATTTAAAAAAATGATTTTTGTAAGGGACTTCATCTCAATCTGCTTTCATTGAGGCATATTTTGTTTTATACACAACTTTCTTTTATACGGTGTATAAACCCCTTTGAATTTTACTCAAAATGAATCTTTTTGTATGAAGCATTTTACTAAACGACAAAAGGAATGTTTTTGTCTTACGTATCTGGTGACAATGACTTCTCTGCCGCCATGACCATTATTTGTGTTTTGGCTTCCTCTACAAGCCATAACTTTTTTTAAAATGAAAAATAAATACCATGTTTTACTTTTATTTTATTTTGGTATTGAAAATGGTTTGGATAATGTTTTTATTATATCAATGTGTTGTATTGATATCTTGTGATTGAAATTTGGAAATGTTATGTTTCCTTTATGTATGTTTTATGTTGTACGATTATGTTGTGGTTTATGATATGTTTAAACCTATTCATATGAGGAATGAATTGGACTTAATAAGTGACTGGTGGAGCCCGCTATAGCTCCTCGATGCATCGACAGGTCTCATGAGACAAACTAGTGTCTTGGCACGAGGCCTTGACAAAATCTTATTTGTAGTCTTAGCACGAGGCCTTGGTTACGGGGTTATGATAGTTTGGCATTATGCATTCCATCATTATGAAAGTGGTTATTGATATTGCATGTAATTACTCGACCATTAGAATATCCATGTGAATATGTAAATGACATTATCTCATTTTAATTTTTCCATATTATGTTGAAGTTCATGTTTAAAAGGCTTTTTTTTAGTTATACATTGCCTTAAATGTTTTTCTTTATTTATGAAAGCTTCCGCTATATTGTTATCCTTACTAAGCATCTGAGCTCACCCCTTTCAATGTTTTAATTTTTCCAGGATGTGATGAAGTATATTATGAATGACCTGCAGGGATAGTATGAGGGGATATGAAGACATGATGTTTTTTTAGTTTTTTTTACTTTATGATGTAATGTAAGACTTATGAATGTATCTAGTGTTTCCAAGACTACTAAACTAATCAGTCTTTCTAGACTTGATCTTTTATGATCATGCCAATGTTACGCAATAATGCATCGACTCTGGGTAACTGGGGTCAGGGCGTTACATTTTAGATATATATAAAGAGGTTGATTTTTTTAGTGAATAGTGAAAATTGTACTTTTTATGAATACCTCGACTTTTATGACATCGTTATGATGAAATAATGAATTTTAACTATATGAAACATTTTTTAACAAAAAATGTATGTAAAGAGTAAAATAATGAATTTAAAAATATTAAATTGAATTTTTAAATTTATACTTTATATTTTAGAACCTAAATTAAATTTTATCCTAGTAAAAACTATTTATTATTATTTTCATTTAATGTAGTAGTTGGGAAGTTTCATTATATTTTTTATTGGTTTAAATATCAAATAAACTTTATTTTTTTAATAATAAGCCAACTAATTTCATGGGAATCTATGTCACCCAAAATTGGTTGGCTAAAATAATAAAATAATCAATATTTTAACCCAAAATACCATCCTCATCAAGTATCAATACCCCCAAATTATCCCATTCCTCTCCACTATAGAGACATTAAGTAAAAATTACATATTATTTATCCTCTCATGAGTCCCTCTAATAATTTTCTAAGGTTCTAATTTGTTCCTCTCATATATTAAGATGCTACTTTCCAAGGTAAAAGTTCTTAACCCCTTCTCTATTTTTTTCTATAATTATTCCATTTCCTTTTATTTTAAATGAGAAATGTTATTAAGATTCATTTTTATAAGTTATTTATTATATTTTTAATGATAGTTCACTATTTTCTCTCATTTTTCTACATATATAAGATGTTATAATGCCTAAACACCCCTATAGCCATACAACATCCTAAAATTTTGGTAAATTGAAGAGGGTGTGGTTTCCTAGAAATGACATACCAGTATAGATATAGAAAAGTGGATGCAGGATCTAGATCTGATGCACCTAGAGATAATAATCTTGAAAATGATTTTATGGGTATTAACTTGACTTTCTCTCAGTGCATAAGAAGATATCTTAACTAAAAAATAGTTTGACACCTTTGGGATATATGCTTTAGATAATTCATGAAATTTTTATGAACCATAATGATTGATTGTTTCCTAATGATATCCCCATAACATGAAATCACTTTTTTCCATTTCCTTTTTTATCATTCCTTTTATAAGATTACTTTTTATTACATTGTTAATATCCTATTATTCTTATGTTGATTGTGGAATATTCACCTAGATATCCATATTATTCAATTGAATGGGGGAACATTGATATTTATTATATCCATTATTTCTATGTGGAAAACTATTGATTTATTATCTAGAAATATGTATGAGGTTCCTTTGGGAATATTATGGTATTTATTTTTTTCACCATTCTCTTTATATGATGTTTTCATTATAATTATTAGGTGATGAGTGGGGATCAAAATTATATATCCCCTAAATGCATTAATAGGTATCATGAGAAAAAATATTTAGGTATTTTATATAATACTTACTCATTTATGTATGATTCCTTGACACGAGGCTTTGATGATATATTTATGATTTCCAACATTATTTGATCCATCTTTATGTGATCATATATTCTTATCCATGCATTTATTTTTTATTATGTAATCTATGGATATGTTATTCCCATAGAATATTTTTTATGGCATTTATTTATTCCTATAATATTAATTATTCCATTATTATATATGATATATTTAATTTCACACAACCCCTTAATGAGAATCTGAGCTCACCCCTTTATTTTTTTTATTTCACTAGGAAACCAAGAGGATTACTATTTGTGATATATGAATTTGAAAGGATAAATAATAAATTTTTCATTGGTTAATATGATGTATCTTTAGTTTTCAATTTAATATAATGTTAATTTATATATCTAGCTTCCTAAAACTACTAAAATATTATATCCTATGATATTTTTATTTGTACCAATGTAATAAAATATCTACTGGCTATGGGTTATTGGGGTTGGGTTTTAAAAAAATATCAGGTTAATTCACTATTAAATAGAAAAGACTCCTAATGATATAACGACATTTTATGAGGTTAACCTCTATTTCATTGTTATCCCTTAATAAATTCATCTAAGTAGAAACTAGTGTTTTCATTTCATTATAATATTCCATTCCAAATATTTTCAAAATATCCTTGACATATTTGGATTGTAAGATAAATGTTTCAATCCTTCCTTGAATCACCTATAAACCAATGGAAAAAAGTTAACTCCTAAATCATTAACATTTTAAACTCGTACCTTAAAAATTCTATAAAAATCTTGCATTATGGCTCATTTGATCCATAAAATATTATGTCATCAACATTTAGGACCATCATAATCCATTGTTTACTCTCCATGATCAACTTTGACACTTTGAAAACTAAATATCCTCAAGTACTGGTCTAGTCTAGAATACCATAATCTTGATTCTTGTTCCTACCCATAAAGTGCCTTCTCTAGCTATAAATTTTTTTCACATACTCATTAAAAAAAACTATCTTTCTACTCTATACACACCAATTTTTCAAGTAATTCATTTAAAAATGTGAATTTGACATCCATCTAGAAAATTTTTAACCTATTATCACTACAGTAATATGAGGTATTTGCAACATGCTATTTACAACGGGAAATCGTCCTTTCTCAAATAGATCTTCGATTATATACATTATATATATAAAAACTTTTTTCAATGGGCCCGTCGTACCATTGTAAATATTTCTCCATTTATATATGTTACATATACTTAAACCTTTTACGACATGCCCATCGCAAAAACGTATTTGCGAAGAGCCCTTTTGCCTGTCGAAACTACCTATTTAATATATATATATATATATATAAACTATTTGTGATGAGGTCCCATCGTAAAAGCTAATATCACAAATACTAAATAAAATAATATATATATATAATAAAATTATGATTAATAACAAAAATATTAGTATTATTAAAATAATAAAAAAATAAAAAAGTTCAAAATTATCAATATTCGCATAAAAAATATAAAAAAATAAAAAATTATTATTATTATTATTATTAGTAAAATAAACAAACATTAAAAAATATAATAATAATAATAAATAATAAAATATTAAAATATTAAAAATAATAGAAAAAAATTATGCAATATTCACACAAATATAAAAGACATAAACTATAATTAGTTCATATTATAACAAAAAAACATAACAAAAAAATCACTGGGGAGATAGTCTTTTGGAGGAGGTGAAGGAGCTGGAGGAGATGGTGGAGGGAACTCCATCCCTAAACTATGAGTCATACGGCGCATGTACTCTATCTGCTCATGTTGCTACTGCCACCATCAACACATCTCCTCCTCGTGTTGCTATTGTTGTTGCTGCTGCCATAGATACATATCCTCCTCGTATTGCTGATGCTGCTGTTAATTCATCTCTTCCTACTACTTCTGCAAACTCTCTATAAGCTCATTCTGAGCTCGTAACTGCTCCTGATACTGTGATTCAGAAGATGATGCCTCTCCATGAGCTTCTCTCAAGTAGGACGTTGACATCGCAGTAGTACCATAATAAGTCCTAGGAGTCAAATGAGAGCTGAAACCAACTACTCGGCCCTTCTCGAAGGCAAGATGGGTCGCCGACATCCATGTCGCCTCATTGAAATGGTGGGCACTAGTCTGATCAGCGATCTCGGCTTGACTCTTAGCCTGTGTCTGAGAGGTCATGGCCTTATATGACTTCTTCAGTTCCAATTTGAAATTAAAATCGTGAAAATATTATATACAGTTAATTTTCAAACTGAAAAATGAAATAATACAGACCACAATCTGAGGTTTCTGATCACCTCTAATCTCTCTAGTGGATGGATCACTGTACATCCTCCGATAAACGTCGTAATCCATAATATTGGGCTGATCGACAGCCTATATGAATAAAAACTAAACTATTTATATATAATTTTATATAAAATATTTAAAAATATACTTACCAGATGCTCTCTATGCGTACTGAATATACAGCTACCAGCTCGATGTGTCGCCTCATGTCTCCCCAATTCTGCCGGCCCAATGAAGATCTCCTCTAAAATCCACCACCCAAACAGTGTAAACATAATCCATCCAAAACGTGATATGAAATGTACTCTAGTCTGTGGGATCTACACGACTCATCAAATACTATCACTCCTACTTTCTTAATGGTTTTCCTTCTCAAATTGTGAAAAACTAATGGAAATGGTCACATATAGACACCTCTCATGCTGCATGGATAACGTCATGCACGCCATCATCGATGGGATACCATAAAGTTTACAAATAATTTATAATATCAAGTTATTAATGAAATAAATTTCAAAATAATATTATTTATTTATGTACCATCCAATGATCTAATAGGCCGAGTTGTACATCAACAAGAATATGTTCCCATGTGATCCATGGTTGAGAAAAATAATTGCATAAGATAGCACTACCCTTTCCAACAACTACATGTGAAAAACTGTGAAAAAAGAATAAATAATCAAACAATTAGTGTATAAATAAATTAATGAAAGCTAACTAAAATACATAGGTTATTATACCTCCACATACATGGATCAAAGACAAAACGTGGACGTCACTCGGGGATAGGTTTAGGAATCATTAGTTGCACAAGACCACGCCCCCTCTACATACCCCATGAACCTCCAGTAAGCTGAGGGTTAGATGATCTCAAATCCTCCTCATCCAATGGTAGATCATCCTCCTACAACTCATGAAGTAGATCAAGGTCCATCTGAAACAAAAAAAATGATTTTTATTAGAAAATAGTTAAAAATAACTATTATATATAGATATATATTAGTTATGATTATAATCAGCATTTAACTGTGTCAATGTTCACCTTCATCATCATCATCATATCTAACGATGCCAATGTTTTCATATTCATCCTCAAAATCATCAATATACATATGAGTTTCAGTTTTATCATCTCTTGCCATTTCAAATTCATTGGTAGTATCATTAACATCATCGTCACCATCGACCCTTAATTGTGGGGTGGCATCATCGATATTCATTTCTCTTTGTGAAAAAGATAGATTTTGAGTAGTCTCTTGAAACATTTCAATTCCTTTCACTTCAATGGAACCAAATTCAGTTTGAGTAAACTGACTTTCCTGAGATTTCATTTTTATTATGCTCTACCAATCACTCATCCCTCTTGAAGTAGCATAGTACTTTGCTTAATAAATTTGATGTGCCTGTTGATCCAGTAAAAATAATTCATTTACTGCAAGAAGACTTTTATATTTAATATCGATGATTCCATGAGTCTAATGAACATGAAAGCCTCTCTCAGTATCCAAGCACTGACATTTAAATATTGTTATGTAATTTTTCCCTAGATAACACCGTTCAATAATTTTATCCAGTATTCCATAAAAGTCAAATTTAGTTTCTCTATGATGCGATCCTCTCAAGAAAACTCCAATGTTCATTTTTTTTGATTCCCCATATGCATGTGTATGAAATCAAAAAACATTCACCACATATGCATTATAATATTTAACCATTTTAGATGGTGGGTTACTCAATATACACAGTCACTCGTCAATTTTACCAGCATGTCAAGACACCTGAAAATTTGTAAAACAATTATCAATATAATAAATAATAAACTGAATTGATATGTTAAACAATCAATAATTTATTTTATGAGTTTTTGAAACCATTGATATTTTTTTTCGGTGTTATTTAAGAGCAGCTGATGTAATTTGAGGAAGCTGTTACTTGATATAATTATCACATAACCTACCAATAAAATAATTTTACTTACTGTAACATAAATTATAGAATAAGTGATATAATCCTTCATAGTACAAATGATGTCATTTCTTTAAAGTTGAGTAGAACATATGTATTAGATTTGTGATTTTTATCATCTGAAAGCCATCATTCATGAACTCCACTAAACCCAAGATCTGGCTCATTAAAAAATGATATTTTATTTTCCATTTCATCGTCAACATTACCCTTGTTCTGTCCCATGCGGTTGTGTTTTGATGGATATTCAGATTTAAAATAATGAGAGTAGAAAAAAGAAAATTCCTCTTGCAAATAAGCTTCAACAATTGAGCCTTCAACTGATGTTTTGTTACGTACTTTTTACATCAATTTCAACATACATATGTAGAATGGGTACATCCATCGAAACTGTATTGGAACTCCACATTTAGCTTCATGTGGAAAATGTAATATCAGATGTTCCATTGAGTCAAAGAAATGCAATGAGAAGATTTTTTCCAGTTTACATATAATTATAACAACATATTCTTCTATTTTTCTTAGTGCACCATATTCTATTGTCACCACACAAATGTATTGAAAAAATATGATATGTCTGTTATCGAATCCCAAATCATAGAATTCAACAAACCTCTGAATCCTATCATCATAATTCTTTCCATTATAACATAAAAATCATGACTTTTTAACCTGGTAATATGACCATTCTTAACACATCTTTCCTAATTGAAAGTATAGCCATCTGGAGGTCGTAAATCTGAAATCCACTGACAAAATAATAAGTGAATCTCTTTGGATAATGTATAATATGCTTTTGGCTTCATTAACCTATGTGATCTGAAATTTTTAAATAGTTCAAGTTCTAGTCGCCTGCAAATTTGGGCAAGATCTAATCATGCCTTTACATTATTTTTGGCCTTACCTGGTGTATCCAAAATTGTATGAAATAAATTATCAGAAAAATTATTTTTAATATACATGAAATCCAAGATGTGGAAGACCAACACATTAGTCCAATATGGAAGATCCTAAAAAATTCTCTGTTTTATCCAATTGTTTTCTTTCCCAAAGCCATGAATTTTCTTGTTGATTTACTTTTGGCCCAGATGTGATGGGAGGTAATGAAAATACAACTGATTTTAACTCTGTACCTAAGATCATTTTTGGAGGTTCATCCCTTTCAATTGTTCCTTTTCTGAAATGAGATCCGTTCCTCTGAAAAGTATGATTGGTTGATAGAAATCTACGATGACAGTCAAAATAGAAAGATTTTTTTTCCATTGACGAGCATAAATTCTTTGTTGTCTTTCATACAGTAAGGACATGATTTTGGACCATGTGTACTCCATCCAAATAACATTCCAGATGCTGGGACTTCACTAAATTTCCACATCAATGCAGCTTTTAATATGAAATTTTGTTTCACAGCAACATCATATGTACTAACGTCATTACTTCACACTGAATTTAACTCATCAATAAATGGTTTCAAATAAATATCAATATTTTTTTTCGGATGTACTGGGATTAATAAGGTCAAAAATATATAGGTCTCCTTCATCAACATCCATGGAGGTAAATTGTACGGAGTTATAAAGACAGGACAACATGAATACTGACTACCATAAGAACCAAACAGACAGAGACCATTAGTATAAAGACCCAATCGCATGTTTTGAGCTTCTAAAGCAAAAGACATACGAAGTCAGTCAAAATGTTTCCATGAATCACCATCAGATGGATGATTCAAGCTTTTACTAGTTTAAATCTTAGTTTTGTGTCATGACATCATTGACGTTGTGTTCTGAGACATAAATAAACTTTACAACCTGGGTTTAAGTGAGAAATATCTCAACTGTTTTATAGGAATAAATCCAAACTTCCCCAGTTGAGCTTCTTTATACCTCGATTGTCCACATGTGGGGCAACTATCCAATGACTCATTTTCACCAGAATATAAGATGCAGTCATTTCCACATGCATGAATCTTTTGATAACTAAGGCCTATATTATGAACCAACCTCTTGATCTCATAGTAATTTGTAGGGAACACATTTTCTTCAGGTAATAATGTTTTGACCAAAGAAAATATCTGATCAAAACACTTGTTTGACATTGCATTATATGATTTAATAGCCATAAAATTTTCAACTGCTTCTAATTTTCTTATCATGAAACGAGGATACAATACATCATCAACAGACTTTAACAACTCATAAAATTCTGATGGTCCCAACTCAGAAGTTAAATCAATATCATCTTGAGTTTTAGTTTGTTGAACAGATAGAACTGAAACATCATGTAATAAATTTTAAAACTGTGATAGATCCGGAATCAAATTATTAGTATCTTCTCTGGAACTGTGTTCACTGTGTTGATACCAAAAAACATAATTTGGTTGGAAACCAAAATGCAAGAGATATCCCCCAACCTTGTCAAATGTGTCAAACTTTCTCCGAGAACATTTTTTACAAGGAAACTTAATTGTTCCTTCTAAAAAAAATTCTGGTTTTGATGATTCAAATGATAAGAAAGATTCAACACCCTCAATATATATAGGATTTAAACCAGAATCGTTTGGATTTCTACAGTGGTTTATCCAAGCACGATCATTAATAATGATTTTTGTTGACTTCCTTGTTCCATATTTTTCTACAAAATATAAAATCATTTCTGTTTTTGAATAATTTGAAATTAGAAAAACACAATCCAAAAAAATAAGATAAATAATTACAACTACTTCTTAATAATTACCATTAATTACGGATGACACAATTTCCAATGGATTGACGACTACTCTTTTGTCTGATGGCTCATTTACTTGAAACTTTCTGACACATAAATCACAATGAAGAATCTCCTCAGATGTATGCATATCCATTCTCATGCATACGAGAATGTATAAGCATACCTCCCAGCCGATTCTTCATTGTGATTTCAGTGTGAGAAAGAGGCAAGTAAATGAGCCGTCGGGAAAAAGAGCCCCCTTTTCGTCGATGAATCATCTTCTTGTAACTGTCACCGCCTGAAAAAATTATAAAATATGTGGTCCTACGAATGCATATCTAAACTCGTGCATATGAGATTGGATATGCATACATAGAATCATATTTTTTATAATGTTTTGAGTCGGTGAGAGTTGAAAGGAGAAGAGTCATTGAGCAAAAGAAGTTCCCTTAATCCACTGGAAATTGTGCTAAGTTATTACAATTTATTACAATTTATTACAATTGATTTTATTCTAATTATTCCTCATTATTTCTAATTATTCCTAATTATTTCTAATTATTCCTAATTATTCCTAATTATTCCTAATTATTCCTATTTATTCACATTTATTCCTATTTATTCCTATTTATTCCTATTTATTCTTATTTATTCCTATTTATTCATATTTATTACTAATTATTAATAATTATTACTAATTATTACTAATTATTACTAATTATTCCTAATTATTACTAATTATTACTAATCATTACTAATGATTACTAATTATTACGAATTATTACCCATTATTACTAATTATTACTATTTATTACTATTTATTAATATTTATTACTATTTATTACTATTTATTACTATTTATTACAATTTATTACTAATTATTTCTAATTATTACTAATTATTAATAATTATTACTAATTATTACTATTTATTACTATTTATTACTATTTATTACTATTTATTACTAATTATTACTAATTATTACTAATTATTACTAATTATGACTAATTATCACTAGTTATTACTATTTATTACTAATTATTACTAATTATTACTAATTATTACAAATTATTACTAATTATTACTAATTATTACTAATTATGACTAATTATCACTAATTATGACTAATTATCACTAATTACGACTAATTATTACTAATTATTACTAATTATTACTAATTATTACTAATTATTATTAATTATTACTAATTATTACTAATTATTACTATTCATTACTAATTATTACTGATTATTGCTAATTATTACTATTTATTACTAATTATTACTAATTATATCTATTTATTACTATTTATAACTATTTATTACTATTTATTAGTATTTATTACTATTTATTACTAATTATTACTAATTATTACTTATTATTACTAATTATTACAATTTATTACTAGTTATTACCATTCATTACTATTTATTACTATTTATTTCTATTTATTACTATTTATTACTAATTATTACTATTTATCACTATTTATTACTACTTATTACTATTTGTTACTATTTGTTACTATTTATTACTAATTATTACTATTTCTCACTATTTATTACTAATTATTACTATTTATTACTATTTATTACTAATTATTACTAATTATTACTATTTATTACAAATTATTACTATTTATTACTAATTATTACTATTTATTACTAATTATTACTATTTATTACTAATTATTACAATTTATTACTAATTATTACTAATTATTACTATTTATTACTAATTATTAATATTTATTACTAATTGAAAATATTTATAACTATTTGTTTTTCTTTTAATTATTACTATTTCTTCCTAATTATTACTATTTTTTCCTAATTATTACTATTTTTCTTAATTATTACTATTTACCGCTAATTATTGCTATTTACCGCTAATTATTACTAATTACCCCTAATTATTACTAATTAGCATTAATTGCGATTAATTACTGCAAATTACAGCTACTAATTACAAATTACAGCTAATTATTTATATACATTAATAATTATCATTAATAATTATTAATTACTACTAATTACTAAGAATTTCACTAATAATTTCAATTTATTATCATAAATAAATACTGATGACAAAACAATTTAAATCTAATTTTATTACAACTGATCGACAATAATTAAAATTAATATAAAAATGAAATAAATACTAAATTAAATAAAACATAAATACCTTTAAACTTGATCTCTTATAGGTGTAGACGGCTTCACATCTTCTTCGTAAAAAAAACTAACTCAAAAAAAATTTCACTCTAAAATTTGAGTTTAGAGAGAGAGAGAAAGTAGGAATTGAGGGGAAGGAAGGAAAAAACGGATGATGGTATATATAGATTAGATTAGTTGCGACAGTACTATTTGTGACGGGACCCGTCGCAAATACCTTCGACCGCATTAATTACTGTCGGTGGTTAAAAGGGTATTTGCGACCGATCCCGTCACAAATAGTGACATGCCAACACACTTGTTGCGACAAGACAACATCCCGTCGCAAATAATATATATCATCGTCGGGTATTTGCGACAGGTCCCATTGCAAATACCCTCCAGCGGATGCACTATTTGTGATGGGGGAATTCCCCCGTCACAAATAGTATTTAGCACCTCTCGGTATTTGTGACGAGAGGTGTCTCCCCATCATAAATACCCTTCTCGCGGTTTGGCGCGCAAACCGCACCAAACCGCGCCTAACTTTTTGCAATGGGACTCCGAGTCCCGTCACAAATAACTAATTATTTGTGGCGGGTCGATGCTCCCATCGCAAATAACCCATCACAAAAAGTCGTTTTTCCCGTAGTGTATGTATCACTATAATCAAGAATAATCAAAATTTTGAAACATGTCTGCAAGAGAAAGCATTTCATCTAAACATCATTTTATCATCTTTATTGAGAATAAAGAACTTACTTTTGAAGACGCTAATGTATTTCAATGTTGGTTTTTTTTACCATACCACATCTCATATGTAGTCATTTATTCTCCTAGACATAACAAAGAATTGTTATAAATATAGACCGATTCACAACTTCTTTATTTCAAAACTTCTCCGATAGGTATTTCTAAATAACCATCATTCTAAAAATGTTGTTTATAATCCAGTTTCTCCATAAAATACACCAATTTTTATGAGTCTTAATTATCAATTCTTGGTGCTTTATCCCTATTGGTCAGAGCGAGTAACTCAAGAGGGGGTGAATTGAGTTCCCAATACAAATTTCTATTAAAATTAAAATCCCCTTAATAAAATAAACTAACCAGTTAATCAAAAGATCTATATAAGATCTGTCCCTTTAAAATATTTCTCAAAGAGTGATTAAGTCTCAGTTAAAATAATGTTCAAATTATCATAACTTTTGAAACCAATTTACATAGAAAAAAACATATATAAAAACTAGTTAAGATTAATAGTAAAAGTAATAGTATTGTTTATAGATTTAACAAACAATTCGGGTTTTGATAATAAAACAAAACAAAATAACACAACGGAATAAATAATATGTTTTTCCTCAAGATGAGACTTAATCCCTGTACAGACCCGTAGCCTGACGTACATGGACATTACATTACATTTGCGGAATACTTAGTACATAACAAAAACACACACTAAAGGATCGTAATAGTTTAGTGTCTTTGGAAACTCGGAACGTAATCTTCTAATCGTGGTGAAAGTTCTTCAATATCTCCCATAAAGGTCATCCTTTTTTTTTACCTAAAACCTTTCTTTATATCCTGGGGAAAAGAAAACATAAAAGGGTGAGCTCAAATGCTCAGTAAGGGTAAACAAAAGAAATATCAATCACATAATTTTCATAAGAACATAACTTTTTTGGAAATCTTAACCTGCAAAAGAGAGCATAATTTCATAACATGGGATAAATCATAGTAGTGAAATGAAATCATAATTTAAAACATTACTCATTGTGGCATACACACATAATCATAGAGAATCATTTCTTGTTAGTCAAGACTCATTGCCAAGACTATCTTAGTGGACAAAGTCCCTTTCTGAATCGAGTAATCCTCGTTTCAGTCCTGTTTCACTGAACCGGTATAACCTACCATTCCAGCCATGTCTATCTCATGAGATATAAAATCTTTACCCAATGCATTGGAGGGAGATATAGGTCCCACCCATCTCATAATGAAACCATTCTTATGTGTGCCACAAAATCATAAATCATACATCATTGCATAACCCATGTAATAAAAATGGGATTCTTAAACAACATGACATCATAAAACCATTCATATAAGATAAAGGAATTCATAAACATAATTCCATCACAACATAGTCAAATCAATGTAAAAATATGGATAGAAACAGAACCCTTTATTATCTTAGATGGAAAATAATTTTGATAAAACACTTGAAATGAATTCTTGAGGAAAATATCCTTTCTTCTTCAAAATCAATTTCTTTTCACAAAACATCATACAATTTTAAAAGAAAGAGATTTTATTAAAAATAGTCATGAAATATTTTGGAGGAAGTTTCATGAAAATAAGGCTTTATAAAACCGTAAAAATCCGTTCGTTCCGTATAAGTTAAAAAAACATTCTTCTCGTACTTTTGTCGGAAAAGTCAAAAAGTACCTCGTATAAAAAAAACGACAAAAGATTCCGTTCATATCTTTTACTAAAAACTCACCGAAGGGTAAAATTGGATTTAAACAATTGTAGGTGGGTGGAAATAATATTACATATTTAAGAAACTTGGATTTGGATGATAAAATACACCCCAGTAAATACCAAAGTATAAACAATCTCGGATAAAAATGAGATTGTGATATTTCCCTTACCTTAGGTCCGATTTGCTTCGTATGTGTCCGAACCTCCTGTATAATGATTTAAATAATGTCATTGACTTATTACAGAATCATATTCATTGTTATGATATCATATATGGTTCACTTATGACATTATATTACCCGTTCTTTTGTAAATTCCATGTTAAAGAAGCGTTTTGGGTAAAATCATTTCATTTATCGTAGGTGTTTTGACTTGTTGTTCTTGACATCATTATTACTTATATCATGATTTACTTACTTCCAGAATATAAAATATGATTTATATATCATATATATTCAGTATATATATATATATAATAGGTAGATAAATAAAATGAAAAACACCGTTCATGGAGACGGTAGTCCGTACGTACGCATGAACGTTGTTTTCCTTTCCTTATTGTCTTGAAATGGAAGTAAGTAGATGACATACATATGTATATATATACATAAATCCAGTAGCTTTATAATGTCATATATTTCATTATTATTTCTTATATATACTTTATAATCATTCTTAAATGGTTAATATGGAGAATGAATCTCATCGCGTCGTGGAGACGGTAGTCCGTACGTACGCACGAGCGATGATATCATTTCTATAAGTATTGAATTGAATTGGAGTGAATTATACAATATATCAGAATCAATATGATGTTTTAATAACTATGTATAGTTATTCTTTACACCATTATACCCATCCATGTAAGGTGGTGGTGGAAAATAGATTACACCACGGCGTAGAGACGGTATTCCGAACGTACGCACGCGCGGTGATTTCTTTTTCCGTAGGATGGATAGATGGTGAAATAGGGTTGTTTCATACTTATAATAACATATCAGTATATGAGTGATACTGATGTTATTACTTCATAATGAAACAACCTAAGAAGAAGAAGTGGAAGAAGAAATAAAGATGAAAGAATTGGTAACGGTAATTACCTCTTCTTTGAAGCGCCTTTTGGAGACCTCCTCTTAGGGAACTAAAATTGGTCTTTGAGTAAGACCAGAACCTCTAGGATTATTCTAGGGAAGTGGATAGGAGAAAATGGCAGGGGTTGGCCGAGCTTGAGGGCTCAAATTGGTGTGAGGAGGAGGGGGAGGAGGTGTCCTTTTATAAGGGAGGAGAGGGGCACCTTAGGAATATCTCAAAATATTATTTTATATTAAAGTCAAAATCGGTTTATAATGGTTCCAAAGGGTCTTATTTCGAAGCTAAAGTGGAGATGGGTCGAAATCCTATCAACCAATAGGGTTTAGACAAGTTTAGGGTATTATTTTAACCTTATCAATTAGATTTAACTCTAAGTTAAATAATTTAACTTTTACCGTGTCTTTTTGTTTTCTTTCACTATATGGTTAATAAACTTTCTATAACATGCCAAACGAACCCCAAATTGTATATTATTAATACATATATCCTTATCTAAGTCATTTGGCCGAACCTTAGATTTTTAGGAATAAAATAACAATTAATAATATAATATTTAATTTAAAAACTCTTTTGTGTCAATTTTGACACTATTTGATATATGATTTTTGTGAAAGTAATAACAGAATTATATGTTCGAAAAAAGTTGATTAAATCAACACTAATATATTATAGTAACCTATAAAATTAGTGTAATTCATAAAAAGTCTTAAATAACATTTATTTTGGTATTTATATTATCAATTATGTCAATATTTCATTAATAAGATAATTACTGCATCATCTTTGTGTCATAAATAAATTATATTATTTGATGTCTAAAAATTAAAAATAAAATACCATAATGTATGAAATCTTTTTAGCTTTCTAATGAATATTTACAATCGAATTTATCTTATGTATAACAATATATTAAAAATGATTTACTTATTAAACTTTGATTTTAACTATTTTAACCCTTCTTTAAATAAATTAATAATAAATGTCCTAATCTAATCCAAGTGGGCCTAAATGGTCATATTTTATTCCTAAGTTTATTTTTGGTCGAATTACACTTGTCCAATAGAATTAGGACATGTGTTAGGGTAATATTAATATCATATTTACCCTTAGTTACCCTATTTACTATTAACCGCGGTAAAAATAGTAAAAAGTTACTATTCACCAAAAAATTATTTTCATCTCATTGAACCACATTTTAGTCCTTGATATTAACCGTGTCTCTCGGATTTTTGAAATTCCATTCACAGAAGCGGTAAAATTAAGTTTTATGCAAAATTCAGTTTTAACCTACCACTTAGTAGTTTCACTATTCATCAAAAATTGATGTTTTTCAGAACAATGCCAAAATTTCATCCCAAGCTATATTTCATATTACAAATTCAAAAATGAAGTCTATTTTACCAAATTCATAACATAAAAGTTGCATTAATTAATTTTATAATTAAATCCCGCTGTTAAAACAAATAGCGTGTTTTTTAAGAAACAATATCTATCAAAAGATTGACACTTGTTTATGTCTAGTTTAAATGTGAAATTACATCCAATGACCAACATTGTATTAAATTGTAAAAATATATTCTAAATATACTTTAAAACCACTCAAATTAATGATTTATCACTATTAATTATTTCGATTAAAAAAGTTGTTTTTAATTATAATTTAGTAATTTTCACTATTCATCAAAATATGAAAGTTATCCGAAAATCACCAAAATTTCAACCTAAGCTAATTTCGATATTCCGAATCCAAAAATGAAGTTCATTTTGAAAAATAAGATTTATAGAATTTTAAAAAGTGGTTATTACTATTCATAACGGGTAGTTTTAATAATATTTTAATAGCATATCGTTGTTTAGTGAAACTCGGTATTGCGTATTACACACGCTATCGAGGAAGGTCGTGATTGCGTGTAATGCAAGGCAAGTCAAGGATGCGTGTTGTGCAAGCTCCTTTTGGTGTAGCGTACAACACAAGACATTAGTGAAATAAAAAAGAATATTTTTCATAAAATCTCGGGCTGTTACATTCTACCCCCCTTAAAATGAATTTCGCCCTCGAAATTCGTCGGGGTTATAAATGGTTTACTATTCGAAAGTTTCTTTAATAGAAACCCACATCGTAAAAGGGAATACCAAAACTTGGCTTTAAAAACTAAAGTATGAAATGTAACGATTACCCAAATAAACTAATCACTGGGTTTCCACATAGGTGAAAATATGGATATGGAAGAGAAATCTAACCATCATGTTCTGATGGAGAGTGGTAGAGAACATGGCTATGGAAAAGCCAGTAATCACAAATCCATAAATTTGTGACGATCTAAGGTACCATCTGATTCATCAGGTATAAGATCACTAGGACAACATTTTTGGTTTTCAAGATCATTTCTCTAAAGTTGAAAATTTGAATTAGAATAAATACTTACTTTATTTTGGTACAATCTCACTGTTGTTTGTGCCTTGAACAATTTCCACTTCATCTCTTAAATAAATGAAGTTGAATTTGTTATTCATGAAGTGTTAGCAGATTATGTGATAGAACGACGGGTCATTCCATCTATCTCAAACAAAAGGCTAGCAAAAATTATATACATAAGTCGGTCTATAGTGAGATTAATCATATATGGTTCCTAAAATGGACTCATACTTCATATATCATACTGCTTAATATAATAAAACTAGTTTCTACTAAACAGGGACTTCCTGTAGGTCAGTGGTAGGCGATAAAGGCCAGTCGCACTTCGGTTGTGGGTTCGATTCCTACAGCCTTGTCCGAAGCGATGGGCTGTCGCCCGTCCTGCAGGTTGTCCCTTTTTCTAAAACTACGTTACTATAACATCCCATCAATAATATCGAAAATCTTATATCCTTAAACAATACTAACTTATGTCCAACATAATCCAGTCTAATCTTTAAGCTTATACATAATACTGCAGTCCACTCTCATAATATAGTGACATCGATTACCAGAGATTTAATACTGTCGTTGATCCCCACATATCATAAGATATGTCTTGTTGGTCACATTCCAAACATTCAAAGTCCTTAATCGTGTATTCTCTTGAATACCTTAGTGAAAACATGAGTGCAGTTAAAAGTTAACACTTTCCACATACCAAAATCCTCAAAATTATTTATACTCAAACCATGATATCACTTAGTCCTTATATCAATCATGAGCTCATGAATACTATCAAACATTTAATTTTCTCCTTATCCCTTTATTATGCGCATATCATCTAAATTCCAAAAATATCTGAATAACCTTTCATGGATACTAGTAACATTAATCATACACTTTCAAAACACAAGGAAAGACAACAGTGTAACAATCCATAGATGTCTCTTTATTCCAAAATTACACATGATAAACATGTAATCATTCCACTACATTCTCAAACCATTGACCGAGCTTCAAAAATTCTTTCATCTCACATATCATTTGTAGTCTCTTCATCATCATCCACATAAATACTACCCATATGACCATACTGATTCTCTTCATGAGTCTTTCCCTTAGGGAATTTGTTTGCATAATGCCCATACATTCCACATTTAAAACACTTAACCATTTTTGATGTCGTAGCAATACCATTATCCTCATCCATGGTGTTAACCGACCCTTTTCCTTTGCACTTACTTGCTTTGTGTCCTTCTTTTCCACACCCAAATCATCTTCCAGTTCGCTTGAAACATTCTCCTTGATGCCTCTTCCCACATGATTTACATAGGGGAAATTGAACTTTCTTTCCTCTATGATCATCATGGAACTCCATCTTTCTCTTATTAGTCGAGTCAGGAAACTTACCAAATTTTACTTTATTGATCATGTTGTGAGATTGCTGATTCGGCATAATAATGATGTTTGGAAATCCAAATCCCATTTCATTTGGTTGCTCATGAAGAATATCATTCCATTGTCCATCATATCCTCCATTATTGTGAATCATCTTGTTTCCAGCCATTTTCTAAAACCCAAACAGAATAGTGTTAGATGCAAAAATCGTAATAAAGGGGGAGTAACTTAAATATCTATCATCTTTGGTTTAATATAATATCGTTACCATAGTTCTAGAACTATATCCTATACGTATACTTATCCTTAGGGGCATCCCTAGACATACCTTAGAAATATCTCTAGGGATCTCACTAACGTTTTCGCATCCTAGTTTCCAAAGGTTGACTAAACCTTTCCTCTGATACCAACTGTAGAGACCCGTAGCCTGACGTACATGGACATTACATTACATTTGCGGAATACTTAGTACATAACAAAAACACACACTAAAGGATCGTAATAGTTTAGTGTCTTTGGAAACTCGGAACGTAATCTTCTAATCGTGGTGAAAGTTCTTCAATATCTCCCATAAAGATCATCCCTTTTTTTTACCTAAAACCTTTCTTTATATCTTGGGGAAAAGAAAACATAAAAGGGTGAGCTCAAATGCTCAGTAAGGGTAAACAAAAGAAATATCAATCACATAATTTTCATAAGAACATAACTTTTTTGGAAATCTTAACCTGCAAAAGAGAGCATAATTTCATAACATGGGATAAATCATAGTAGTGAAATGAAATCATAATTTAAAACATTACTCATTGTGGCATACACACATAATCATAGAGAATCATTTCTTGTTAGTCAAGACTCATTGCCAAGACTATCTTAGTGGACAAAGTCCCTTTCTGAATCGAGTAATCCTCGTTTCAGTCCTGTTTCACTGAACCGGTATAACCTACCATTCCAGCCATGTCTATCTCATGAGATATAAAATCTTTACCCAATGCATTGGAGGGAGATATAGGTCCCACCCATCTCATAATGAAACCATTCTTATGTGTGCCACAAAATCATAAATCATACATCATTGCATAACCCATGTAATAAAAATGGGATTCTTAAACAACATGACATCATAAAACCATTCATATAAGATAAAGGAATTCATAAACATAATTCCATCACAACATAGTCAAATCAATGTAAAAATATGGATAGAAACAGAACCCTTTATTATCTTAGATGGAAAATAATTTTGATAAAACACTTGAAATGAATTCTTGAGGAAAATATCCTTTCTTCTTCAAAATCAATTTCTTTTCACAAAACATCATACAATTTTAAAAGAAAGAGATTTTATTAAAAATAGTCATGAAATATTTTGGAGGAAGGTTCATGAAAATAAGGCTTTATAAAACCGTAAAAATACGTTCGTGCCATATAAGTTAAAAAAAACATTCTTCTCGTACTTTTGTCGGAAAAGTCAAAAAGTACCTCGTATAAAAAAAACGACAAAAGATTCCGTTCATATCTTTTACTAAAAACTCACCGAAGGGTAAAATTGGATTTAAAAAATTGTAGGTGGGTGGAAATAATATTACATATTTAAGAAACTTGGATTTGGATGATAAAATACACCCCAGTAAATACCAAAGTATAAACAATCTCGGATAAAAATGAGATTGTGATATTTCCCTTACCTTAGGTCCGATTTGCTTCGTATGTGTCCGAACCTCCTGTATAATGATTTAAATAATGTCATTGACTTATTACAGAATCATATTCATTGTTATGATATCATATATGGTTCACTTATGACATTATATTACCCGTTCTTTTGTAAATTCCATGTTAAAGAAGCGTTTTGGGTAAAATCATTTCATTTATCGTATGTGTTTTGACTTGTTGTTCTTGACATCATTATTACTTATATCATGATTTACTTACTTCCAGAATATAAAATATGATTTATATATCATATATATTCAGTATATATATATATATAATAGGTAGATAAATAAAATGAAAAACACCGTTCATGGAGACGGTAGTCCGTACGTACGCATGAACGTTGTTTTCCTTTCCTTATTGTCTTGAAATGGAAGTAACTAGATGACATACATATGTATATATATACATAAATCCAGTAGCTTTATAATGTCATATATTTCATTATTATTTCTTATATATACTTTATAATCATTCTTAAATGGTTAATATGGAGAATGAATCTCATCGCGTCGTGGAGACGGTAGTCCGTACGTACGCACGAGCGATGATATCATTTCTATAAGTATTGAATTGAATTGGAGTGAATTATACAATATATCAGAATCAATATGATGTTGTAATAACTATGTATAGTTATTCTTTACACCATTATACCCATCCATGTAAGGTGGTGGTGGAAAATAGATTACACCACGGCGTGGAGACGGTATCCCGTACGTACGCACGCGCGGTGATTTCTTTTTCCGTAGGATGGATAGATGGTGAAATAGGGTTGTTTCATACTTATAATAACATATCAGTATATGAGTGATACTGATGTTATTACTTCATAATGAAACAACCTAAGAAGAAGAAGTGGAAGAAGAAATAAAGATGAAAGAATTGGTAACGGTAATTACCTCTTCTTTGAAGCGCCTTTTGGAGACCTCCTCTTAGGGAACTAAAATTGGACTTTGAGTAAGACCAGAACCTCTAGGATTATTCTAGGGAAGTGGAGAGGAGAAAATGTCAGGGGTTGGCCGAGCTTGAGGGCTCAAATTGGTGTGAGGAGGAGGGGGAGGAGGTGTCCTTTTATAAGGGAGGAGAGGGGCACCTTAGGAATATCTCAAAATATTATTTTATATTAAAGTCAAAATCGGTTTATAATGGTTCCAAAGGGTCTTATTTCGAAGCTAAAGTGGGGATGGGTCGAAATACTATCAACCAATAGGGTTTAGACAAGTTTAGGGTATTATTTTAACCTTATCAATTAGATTTAACTCTAAGTTAAATAATTTAACTTTTACCGTGTCTTTTTGTTTTCTTTCACTATATGGTTAATAAACTTACTATAACATGCCAAACGAACCCCAAATTGTATATTATTAATACATATATCCTTATCTAAGTCATTTGGCCGAACCTTAGATTTTTAGGAATAAAATAACAATTAATAATATAATATTTGATTTAAAAACTCTTTTGTGTCAATTTTGACACTATTTGATATATGATTTTTGTGAAAGTAATAACAGAATTATATGTTAGAAAAAAGTTGATTAAATCAACACTAATATATTATAGTAACCTAGAAAATTAGTGTAATTCATAAAAAGTCTTAAATAACATTTATTTTGGTATTTATATTATCAATTATGTCAATATTTCATTAATAAGATAATTACTGCATCATCTTTGTGTCATAAATAAATTATATTATTTGATGTCTAAAAATTAAAAATAAAATACCATAATGTAGGAAATCTTTTTAGCTTTCTAATGAATATTTACAATCGAATTTATCTTATGTATAACAATATATTAAAAATGATTTACTTATTAAACTTTGATTTTAACTATTTTAACCCTTCTTTAAATAAATTAATAATAAATGTCCTAATCTAATCCAAGTGGGCCTAAATGGTCATATTTTATTCCTAAGTTTATTTTTGGTCGAATTAAACTTGTCCAATAGAATTAGGACATGTGTTAGGGTAATATTAATATCATATTTACCCTTAGTTACCCTATTTACTATTAACCGCGGTAAAAATAGTAAAAAGTTACTATTCACCAAAAAATTATTTTCATCTCATTGAACCACATTTTAGTCCTTGATATTAACCGTGTCTCTAGGATTTTTGAAATTCCATTCACAGAAGCGGTAAAATTAAGTTTTATGCAAAATTCAGTTTTTAACCTACCACTTAGTAGTTTCACTATTCATCAAAAATTGATGTTTTTCAGAACAATGCCAAAATTTCATCCCAAGCTATATTTCATATTCCAAATTCAAAAATGAAGTCTATTTTACCAAATTCATAACATAAAAGTTGCATTAATTAATTTTATAATTAAATCCCGCTGTTAAAACAAATAGCGTGTTTTTTAAGAAACAATATCTATCAAAAGATTGACACTTGTTTATGTCTAGTTTAAATGTGAAATTACATCCAATGACCAACATTGTATTAAATTGTAAAAATATATTCTAAATATACTTTAAAACCACTCAAATTAATGATTTATCACTATTAATTATTTCGATTAAAAAAGTTGTTTTTAATTATAATTTAGTAATTTTCACTATTCATCAAAATATGAAAGTTATCCGAAAATCACCAAAATTTCAACCTAAGCTAATTTCGATATTCCGAATCCAAAAATGAAGTTCATTTTGAAAAATAAGATTTATAGAATTTTAAAAAGTGGTTATTACTATTCATAACGGGTAGTTTTAATAATATTTTAATAGCATATCGTTGTTTAGTGAAACTCGGTATTGCGTATTACACACGCTATCGAGGAAGGTCGCGATTGCGTGTAATGCAAGGCAAGTCAAGGATGCGTGTTGTGCAAGCTCCTTTTGGTGTAGCGTACAACACAAGACATTAGTGAAATAAAAAAGAATATTTTTCATAAAATCTCGGGCTGTTACAATCCCCTCCACCTGGAAATCACAAACTGCCAAGTAGATTATAATAATAATCAAACAAATCCACAATTTGGATCAAGTAAACAATCAATAGCTACAAGATGTCTTGGATAAAGCACCTCTTCCATAGTTATAAGTGGGAAGTAAAGATAACACAGGTCACACAAGGACCACTTCCACAAACACCATGGGAAAACATATGGAAAATAAGGATAGAATAACAAGTATTCTCCAATTAGGTGTAGGAGACAGTGTGTGTCTGATAACAGAGTAACAACACAGTCCTCAAAAATAAAAGCAATAAACAATAGGAGCAATAATGAATATAGTGATGCTCAATCTGGTATGTTTATAATGGTCAAAATCTTCAGATCAACTTTGGTGAGGAGTTGCAGCTTTATTTTTAAAGGTTGCAACAAAACAAAAGATCGTTGGAATTTTTAGGAATGTTCCAGTTTGTCTCTTTCAGTGTCTCAATCAATCAATGTAATGGATTCTTTTCTCTTATGTTGTTGATCTTTATAAAAAATGAATCATTAAGCTTCTTATGGTTCACAACTTCAATTTCACACTTTTCTATAGGTTTTTCAGTCATTAATCATCATACACATCATATAGAGAGAGATAAGTCCTTCGCATAGATGTAGTAGTATCATTTAAAGGATATGCACAATCCTCGGATTAGCTTTAACTATGTCATTAATACTTGGTTAACCTATCATTCAATAGAAATAGTCGTTGAGCCATTCATGTCAAAGTCTTAGAATATAAATAGTAATAAGAAGCTGGATGTGACTCAACATCTGGAGGCATCTCATACTTGCAGTACCTCAGGCTAATAGTGACTCAGAGTCCAACGACGACTCAGAGTCTAACAATGATAGGTCCTAATGGTTTCTTCATGGAGGTGAAAAGTCTAGCAGTGAATCCCTGGCAGTAGTAAGGTTGGCAGTGACTCCTATGGCAGTAAAAACTCTGGCAGTGACTCCACTGTTGGTAGCTCACCCTTTGCGGTGACTCCTAACTAGCGGTGACTGACCTCAATGGTAAATCCAGGCTGATGGTAACAAGTCCTGGAAGTGACTCCCAACTAATGGTGACTCACCATAACACTTATCCAAATTATCATAAAAGCAGTCTTACCATATAAAATGCTATCATACAACAAGTAAATCATTAATACTAAAAGAATCATGGTTTTTGATCATTAAAATAAGATAGGGTCAAACACACTCCACACATGAGGTACTAACATTCTCCCCTTTTGATGATCATAAAACATGGGGTTTTATAAGATATGTACTAAATAAGTAAACATAGATAATCAGATATTTATTTAAGCTAAAAAAGTAATTTTCTTATTATTTCATAAGATATATGTGTGATATAAACAAATTTGATAAAATTTATAAACCTATACTAAAGATGTCACAAAATATTTAGAATTTTTAGGTTCTTTCCCTATATTAAAATAAATGCCCATTTTATCTTCCCCTTTGTGATTATCAAAAAGAGAATAAAATAAAAAGAATAATTAAATGATAAGAACACTAAGATATTGCATTTAATAACAGCAAAAAAGTGTTCAGTATAGTAATTAAAAGAGAAAGATTATAAGAAAAATATCCCTATCAAAGGTTGTATCTAATCAGATTCACTATTAGAGGTAAATTGAGGTTTTTTCATATTCTTTTCCTTTTTATTTGTCCTTGTATTTATCCTTGTATGTGTCCTATGAGTTTGAAGTATTGGTGAAAGTTGGAGCATTGGTGGTAATGGAATGGATTTTTGTTGAAGGAAGAAGTGGCTTATAAACAAAAATTGGTATGAGGTAATGAATTACTTCAAATAGCGATAAACTTAGGGGTTGATATAAAGAAGGTAGAAGATCATATAACTAAGTAATCACAACATGTCTATATCTAAATAGATCTATGTTTGTAGTTGAAATAATTTTTGTCACTAAAATTGCCTCTCTTGTTATTATAGTTGTACTGTGGACATGTAGAAAGGCTTTCATGAGGTTGATAAAATTCATAATTATATTACCACCTCTTTCTATAGCACTAAATAAACCCTTTTTATCTTCCATGAATATATACAACACTATTGTGATAACCTTCAGTTGACTCACTTGTTCGTTAAAATCACTTGTAACTGGTGGTAACCTCAAGTTCTCTGTCTTGAATTTGAAATTATTATAAATCTCATGCTATGTATAAATTATGGAAAATTAATACTTTATTTCTTTCTTAATGATGTCATTATTAGTCCTAAGATCAATATAATATTCCCTTATCATCTTATAGACATTCTATCCATGATGGTGTATCTATCTTAATTATTTTTCATGTATTAACACATCACCAAAAGAAATATTGAGTTTTTCCTTGATAACCTATCAGAGTAGCTCTTTGTCAATTGGGACTGAAGTAGGAGGAGGTGTAGAGGATATAGAGGAAGCAGTAGACATGCTGTTTAAATTTTGAGAAATAGAATTAAAATTTTATGAGAAATAAGATGCCATTCCCTCTACTAAGGTTTTAGAAATTTCCACTTATTTAGAAAATATTTTATTCTCCACTACTAGTTCTTGAATGTGAAATCAAACTCTTGGTTGTAAATGTGAGATAATTATCTCAACCAAATATCGAGTACTTTCTTCACTAAGTCAGGCAATTGGAGATTACTAAGAGATTATGATATTTCCAAGGTCTCAAATCAAATTTCCCCTCAAGGTTTCTGAATCATAATTCACACTTCTTTGAAAGGAGTCCAAATCAATATTTTTCAACATTAGGAGGCATTACAAGAGGAACATGAGGTTGATCTCTTTGTTCATGAGGCACAACAACCACAACCTGGTTATATATTTCTATTGGTTTAAAAGTTTTTAACTCACCATCCTGATCAATTTGATCTACTAAGGATCCTTATCCTCTAAAAATATTTTCATCATCCAAATCACTGTACTCAAGACCAATTTTTAACATAACCTAGAATTTTTTCCTACTGATCAAAAGAACTAAATTTAGGTATTGTATATGGAAGAATTAGAGATTCTATAAGAACTTGAGGAGTTTCATTAATTTTAGGTACAATAGAGGTTGTTTCTATATGATTTTTTTAGTAGGCTTAGTTTTTCAGTGTGATCCACTAGCTTTATAAGATCAGTATGGTTTGGAGATCTCTACCCCTCACTACCAGCTTTTATATCATCTGTAGCAATATGGTGTATAGTATACATTTTATCATCTTTATATTGATCCCCATATTTTATAGAACTAGATACCACTGGGGATGAAGAATGATTCTAAACCATCTCATGGTCATGATCATCATTATCATCTATATTCTTATCATTTCCACCATTATGACCACTTCCATGATCATATCTATTATCATTTTTATCTTCATCATTTTGATCATATCCATGATTAAATCCATGATAATTATCTCTATCATAATGATCCTCGTCATCCTTACTTTCATTTCCATTTGATTTTTCATTGTCCAAAACACCATCTCTTCCTTGGAAGCATTTTCATCACTGCCATTCCATTATTATTCTAGTCACTTGATGATTTGGAGGAAGATGTCTTAAACTATGCCTCTCTAGATAATTATATTTTCTTATAATCATTTTTATCTAAAATATATTCTCGAGTAGGTAGAGAACCTGGTGGACTGTCAAATCCCACATAAAATTTAGGAGGAGACTTAGGAATCTCCAGATCACTCCCCACTTCCACTGAAAATTCTTTTTATTCTTCTTCTTCTTCAACTTTCTCAACTTTATCACTATCTGCCTCATTATATTAATCAACTAACTCATTGGTCTCTACAATAGGATCCACCATGTCCTTAGGTCTATTTGGATGATTAATCGGGTTGATTTCATCATACAATTTGTCATTATCTCTTACCCAACACTTCTTCCAAGGGCTCTTGCTCACTTTAACCATTTTGCAAATTATTTTTGACAAACTAAAACCACCATACTTATCTTTATATTATTAATATTCTTTGACTAAAACCTTATCATCCAATATGGAATATATCATATCAGGGTATACCAAAGAGTTCTATCTTGAACTTTTCTTTCACATCTCGTACACATGGATCATCAAAAACCTACAAAAATTGATCATTTTCCCTTTTTCATCATAAAAAGTAAGTAAACATCCTAAAATCACATGGTATTAAAATCTCCTTTTTATGGACACAATAAATTATATAAAAACTTAAACAACAGTTTACAATCACCATTGAGTTCAGCATCTATAGGTCTCCTTAGTGTACTGATTCACACTCAAATTTACCCAAGAGATGAAGGTAGAACGGTCCTTGTAGTTTAGCTTGGGTTATCGAATCCTCAAAGACCTAATAAGTAACCTACAGACATGTACATTCTATGGATTGTTTTTGGTTATTAATTATCCAACTTGGGTTGATTTTATATGGGTTTATGTTATCACTAATAGATTTAAGTTAATTCAAATTAAGATAATGAGTTGATCCGAGGTTATCGCTTGGGGTGGATTGTATTAATTCCTTTTTTAATAATTTTGATTTCTTTATTTTAGATGGGTTCATTTAATAATATCAAAAAACATCATCACTTACTGGATTAATACCTACACCCTTTAATTCTAATCACTTATACACTTGAAGGATCAAAGTTTTGAGCACTTCAAGGTAAGGTTTCGTATTAGCACTTGAAATGTGTGGCCTTAAATTAAACAATGACTATAGAGTTTAAAAATCATCAAATAAAAATCTCAATTAAAGAAGTGATTAGGAATTAATGGGGTGATAATTAACATCCAATCTATCCCCTTGCTACTCCCTTGGATCAACCCATAAGTGGGTTAGTCCTCTATTGATGTTATGGTTTCAGTGGAAGTGGGAAGTAGACTCGTGAGGGAGGAATTGAAGAAATAAAGAAAACAATAAAAAGAAAATGATCACTCCACCATTATGTGAATAAATTTAGAAGGTTTTGTGTGAATAAATTCACACCTTGACACAACAGGTTCAAATTGAGATGTATAAGAACAGAATAATAAGAGAAGAAGGACTTTTATTAAGAGAAAAGGATGAATTAAAACAACTTACATATGGAAGACAAACTTGAGACAACAAAAGCGCAGCATAACATTACAATGATAGAAAGATCAAAAGATGATAAACTCCTCCACCAACACTACCTTAAATAAGAATTTTGGGAGCCTTGGTTAGAGCCTCAAACAGTACAAAGCATCCCACTTGATTATGGTAGGCCTAGGGTGGTGGAAAGCTTGTGGGACTTGGACTTTTCTACTCTTGACCCGAGGTGGCAGCCAGCTTGCAACCACCGAACATACACGCCTGTAAGACCTTCTAGATGGCCAAATTAGAGTGGGACATAGAAGAAGAAAATGGATCACCTGATTTCCACTAACCTCCTGTACAATTTGGGCCTATTTAGAGTTTTTGATGCCAAGATATGATTAAATTAGTAGGCTGTTTTCTGGGCCTCAGAATCTGGCCTAGAATTTTATCTCCAAATTGGGCCACCTTAATAACCACCATGGAGGATGAATTAGTACTAGTTCCTGAAAAATTATTTGTTCCTATAAATTTATTATATTGTCCCATGAAATTTTGGATTCATTGGGATTTTATTTTGGGAACCACATTCTCATCAGTGGGATGGTGCCCAATCTACCTTCTTTAGAATTGTTTGCATGAAATCCCATTTTGGTTGTCTTCCAATGTGAATATTACAACACTACACAAGTATGAATTGTTACAAATATAATTAGAAACCTGGAAATTAAATATTAAAATAAAATCAAGATCATTGGTTACTTTAAATGATGTTAAAAAATGTACCACATGATACTGCATTTTAAGAAGGAATTAAAATCATAATGTGAAATGATGTTCAAAGTGTAAAATGCACTAAAATGGTGTTTATGAATAATAAAGCACATGAATATTATATATATTAACAATGAATATTATCCTCATTTAGTGGCTAATCACACCCCCAACTTGAGTTTTTATAGTCCCGAGCAAAATATATCTCAACAATATGAAATTCGAATTCCCTTTTCCAAAAACATTTTAATACATAATGATCACCAAAAACCCTTATACCAAACAATCATGAAACCCATAAAAATATTTTAATACAAGATAGTTTCATAATCATATCTCAATCCAAAGCCCATTCCATTATTCAAATTCATTTCCATATTTCATCCAATATCAATTAAGTATGAGGATGTGTTGTGTATCACAAAACAGATGATGGTCCATCTTTATTCAAGGGGGAAATGATGGAAGCTCTATGTGAAATCACATTTCAATATTAAGATGAGTATTCAATTTTTTTTTTGTAATATTTCCATGGTAATTGAAATTGCACTCAAAAGAGTCAACCCATGCAGAGAGACTTTGCTGATGACTCCCAGGCTCATAGACTTTAGGGCACCAAGTGAAGCCCATATACTCAGGCATCATCTCGAGTTAACTCAGTCAAAAAAAAGTTAAATTACCACAAATAGAGATAAAATTACTAACTTTGGGCCAGAAAACTATGGATTCACGATCCCCAAATTCCGGAAGCCACGCATTAGGTCATTTCATTGCTCTATACGCAAATTTATTAATTTTTTTTTTTTGAATAATCATGTTAAAAATAAAATGATTAACAAACCTATGATATTTATTTTGGGGACCCCATGAACTCAAAAAAGTACCCCATTATCCAAACGATGTGTATTGTGATCTTTTTTTTATTTGGATGAAAATATAAATGATGAAATATCACATTGGACAACCACACTTTCCAAAATCTATGCTCATGAAATTATACATGGATTAAAATCAGAATCAGGTAATGCTAAATTATTTGATATTAAATTTAAATGTTTTAAATGTGAATTATCATGTTCAAAGTTAAAGGAATTTCCCCTTCCATTTACATGCTTTTTTTTCAAATCATTTTTTTTAAAAAGCAAAAAAATTTATTTTATCTCCCCCCAACTTAAAAAAACACAGTCCCCAGTGTTTGAAGAAAATAAAATTTATAAGGAGTAGAGGCATATAAGGGAAGTTAAAAAAGGAAATTGAAATATGAGGATTGTGCAATGAAGTCACCTAGTGGTTGAAGTTGAAATTATTGTTGCTCCCTTTTAATCCCTTGATCTCGATGTCACTCTGAGAATTCCCTAGTGGAAAAAAGGAAAAACAAAAAAACTATATATATATATATATATATATATATAATAAAGATAGTAAAATATAAGTATATATATATAAATTATAGAATAAGGAAGCACAATAAGCCTTAGGTTAGTGGTAAGTGCACACCCCTGTCTCCCTTCAGTCCCGAGTTTGATTCCCCACGGCTTCACCGGTTGTGACAGGGTTTGACCCACGACCTATGACGTGCCCTTTTTTATTTATTTATTAATATATATATTTTTTTGTATTTTTATTTTAACCTAAAAACACATAAAAATAAAACAAATTGATGATACATTGTCTTCTTTTTAAATTTCTGGGTAAGGTATTACTCAAAGATCACACCATGTGACATAGATGAATATGGTGCTCCCCTTTCATACCCATTCATACTCATAATAGAAGAACAGGTCAATAGTATATTTTTTTATTTTTAAATATCAAAATGATTCATTAATCCTAATTAAAATATAAAGTTGATTAAAACAACAAAATTATTGGAAACTTGAAAACCATGGGTTGCCTCCCATGCAACGCTTTATTTAACATCGTTAGCTCGACATAAACCCCTTAACTTACCCAATACCAATTTTAAACATTTTAAGCAGCCCATATTTCTCCATGTCCAATATATTGAGATTGATTCTTTGTTTATAATTTTTGTTGTGTGCAAACCTATGTTCTATAATGAGTGGTAAAATCCAAGGAATATCAGAAATGGTTGATTCAGTTTCTTTTTTAGTCTTTCCAAAGACATTAAGAATAATTACCTCTTTATTGGTTTTGAGATAAGAAATTGTGAAAATTGGAAGTTTTTGGTTATCCCCAATTAATGGAAACTTGAGGGTGGATGGAAAGTCCTTTCGTTCAAGTTCGGGTAGGTTTACACTTTCAGACATAGGTAGGGACTTTGAATCAAAATCAATTTCATTTTCAAAATTACTCAACAGAATTGGTTCCTTTTGAATAAAAGAATCAACCACAAAATTGGAAATATCAATTTTAGGAATGGGTATGGAATCAATGTTTGTGATTTCTCTCAATGGTTTAATGGTTGGTGTTTTGGAAAATTCATCAATGGAGTTATACTTTGGAGACTCAATCCATGATGTCAAATTATCCTCTTTTGAATCCAAAAAGTAAATTTCCTCTTTATTTAAAGACCCTTAAACAATTCCTAGATCCTCTTCATCTATCCCAAATCCAAAGGTCGGTTCTTCAATAAATTTATGAGAGGTTTGTGAGAGAAAGAGACTTTTATCAATGATGAGGAAGGGATAACATGGGTGGGAATGGCTTCCATAACCCTCTCAAAGATTTGTAATTCTAATCTCAAAGATGAAACCTCAAAATTTATTTTCTCCATTTGTTGAAACAATTTTTCAAGTAATGGTTGTGGATCATGATGGGCAAGGGGTTGAGAAAGATGGTCTATTTTAGGTGGATAATTAAGTTGTAGGAATTGCACAAGAGGGTGTTCAGATTGGATTTATGGGGATTGAAACTAATTATATGTTAGGATGTTTTTTGGATCATAGGAGTAAAAACATTATGGTTCATTAGGTTTTTGATGATCCTACAAGTATAAATTAGGATGGTTATTATACATCACACATGGGGTTGGGTGATCAATGTAGGGATAAGTTTCCCATGTTTGGACTTGTTCAAAATTGAATTCCATAGGAGTGATGGGGTGAGAACAGAGAAGAGGGATGAAAAAAAAGATGATAGTGTCTAAGATAACTTACTTAGGTCCCAGAAAATGGTTCCAAAAGTTGATTCACGTTCAAATTTACCCAAGAGATGAAGGTAGAAGGGTCCTTGTAGTTTAGCTTGGGTTATCAAATCCTCAGAGACCTAAGAAGTAACCTATAGACACATACATTCTATGGATTTTTTTTGGATATGAAGTGGCCAACTTGGGTTGATTTTAGATGGGTTTAAGCTATCACTAACAAATTCGACAACCCATTTTTTCTGATGTAGGTTTTGTGAAACAACAACCAAACTGTTGATAGAAACATTACATTTCTTAGAGTGCTTCATATCTTCTAGATTTTAATCTTATGTTTTCTTCACATGAACCATTATAATCGATTTAAGGCTTTGGTAGAATAAGAGAAGAGGAAAATATGATTGGTATGAGAGGAAGGAAAAAGTTCGAGAGTTCAAAAGATTTTGGGTAATGTGAATCAATTAGGCTTATTTCGTAAATCATATCATTTAGGGATTCTAAATAATAATAAATATAATTTAAAATAATAAAATTTCAATCGAGAAAAGAATAAAAATGGTAATAAAACAATGGTAACAAAAGGAATGGTGAATCATTCAATAGTGACTTGTTCACAATTGTAACACCCCAAGCTTCCACGATACGCTTCTCTTTCAATAATGCAATAGCTTGCAGTGTATGCAAGTTTGAGATTCTAACACACCACGACCAATCAAAATAGACGTTATGAATAGTAATACCCAGATTTTGAAATTATATAAATTTTATATTTCAAAATGGACTTCATTTTTGGATTCAGAATATTGAAATTAGCCTATGTTGAATTTTTGGTATTTTTCTCAGAACTTCCAATTTTTGATGAATAGTGAAAAATACTTAAAAACAATTTTTTTAATCAACAAAATTTATAGTGATGAATTATAATATTGAGTGGTTTTAAAGTATAATTATAATATATTTTAACCTTTTCATCCAATGGTGTTCATTATAATTAATTTCACTTTGAAATTGGACATAAACAATTGTCAATCTTTTGATATATATTATTTCTTAAAAACATGCTATTTGTTGTGACAATTGGAATTAATTATTAAACTAATTAATTCAATTTATATGTTTTGAATTTTGTAAAATAGTCATCATTTTTTAATTAGGAATATCAAATATATCTTAGGGTTAATTTTTGGTATTTTTCTGAAAAAACTTCAATTTTGATGAACAGTGAAACCACTAAGTGGTAGTTAAAAAACTAATTTTTCATTTAAATGAAACTTTACCACATCTGTGAATTGAATTTCAAAAATCCTACATACATGGTAGTCATTAGTAAGTAAAATCTGGTTCAATGGGATGAATTTTTTTTGGTGAATAGTAACTTTTAAGTTTTATTAATCCCGATTGAAGGTAATTAGTGTAATTTAAGGTAAATATAACATTATAATAATATGAAATTACCTTTACACTTATTCTACCCTTATTGGATGAGTTATGGAAGACCAAGACAATCCTTGTGTCAACTTGGGGACCCCATAAATCCACTTGGATAAGAAAATGACATTAAAAACTTTTTATTTAAAGTAAAAATAAAATTGTCACAAACATGTGTTGTTTTACAAAAACAATTATTACATGGGGTTATATAAGTTAACTTTTCAACTATAAATATTAATTGTAAAGATAAAAATATTTCCTACATCATGGTAATTTTTTATAATTTTTAGACATTAAATAAATAAATTTATTTATGACACCATAATGATGTAGTGATTACCTCATTTTTGAACAATTTAAATAAAATGAAAAGATAAGGTAAAATATAAGACTTAAACTCGTATAAATCCTATTAGATGGGTGGAATTCGAACCATTATCACCTTATCCTTGAAATATATCTGTGTGGGACCTTTAAAATCCAAAAATCATTTCATAATAATGTAACATTTCATGACATTCCAAGAGTGCCCCTCCTCTCCTCGTATAAAAGGCTCCCACCACTACCACATTATTCACACCTTGAAAGCCATTTGTCTCATCCAAACTCTGCCAAAATACTCTCTAAACTTCCCTCTCTTACTAATAGAATCCTCACTTTGGGAAGAAGTATTCCCAAGGAAGCCTTTGGCTCAAATCAAAAAGAGTTACCCAATTTTAAGGTAATGTCTTCTCTTATGTTATTTTGTTTTATTTTGCTTCTCCATCCCATTAAACTCTTTTTATTCCTTTATTTTGTAACAAAAATAGTATCTTCAATATACTAGGATGTTTTTATGAGAATGATTTGATTTACACTTACCCACACCTTCGTCTAATGGTTAAAGAACATATTGTTTATGTGGGTGTCGAATTACTACCTCACGAAATGATGATTGTTCAATATTCTTTTAACACCTATCATGGTGGACATTATGATGACACTATTTTTATATATGATATATATTATTTTTATGTTTTCCTTATTCTTCTGTATTTTTCATTTATGGCATACCTTTATGATTTCTATTATGGGTAAACGCAATAATTTCATTTTAGGAAGTTCGGACTACCGCCCCCTCAAAGTGATTTGAATCCTTAATGCCATATGTGGGAAGTATAAAGGATGGAGTAAATGATACTATATATGATATTATATTGGAATTATAATATAACTTTATATCATTATGATTTAATTCCATTAAATATGAAATAGAAATGAAAGTAGCGTTCATGCGTACGTACGGCTTACCATCTCCATTAATGGTGCATTTCATTTCTTACCTCTAAATGTTATGTAATATTATAAATGCATGTATATACTGGATATATATGATATATATGATATCTTCATCATGAAGATAATTCTATATATAATGGATATTTTACCACATGAACAACTTGTAAATATAACAAGTTTATTTTTGACTCAAGTACCAAAGATCGACAAAACGACCGTTATTAACTTAAATAATTACATAATGTTCATAACATGGTAATAAGTGATATAAAAGGAATAATGAACTTGAAAAAGGTTCTTAAGCAATTAGAAATTAACTCTAGTTTATTATTCAGGAGATTAAAGAACGATCGAGTCAAGTCAGACACGAGGTAAGGGACTTCATCTCAATCTCCTTTCATTGAGGCATATTTTGTTTTATAAACAACTTTCTTTTATACGGTGTATAAACCACTTTTACTTTTATGTTTATTCAAAAGGAATATTTTTTATATGAAGTGTTTTAATAAATGAAAAAAGGGAATTTTTTCTTATGTATGTGGTGACAACGACTTCTCTGCCGCCGTGACCATTATTTGAGTTTCGTCTTCCTCTACAAGACATAACTTTTTTTAAATGAAAAATAAATACAATGATTTACTTTTTTTTATTTTGGTATTGAAAATTGTTTTTTATAATGTTTTTATTATATCAACTTGTAGTATTTATATCTTGTGGTTGAAATTTAGAAATTTTATGTTTCCTCTATGCATGTTTTATACGATTATGTTATGGTTTATGATATGTTTAAACCTTTTCATATAAGGAATGAATTGGACTTAATAAGTGATGAGTGGAGCCCGATATAGATCCTTGATGCATCGGTAGGTCTCATGAGACAAATTAGTGTCTTGGCATGAGGCCTTGACAAAATTTTATTTGTAGTCTTGGCACGAGGCCTTGGCTTCGTGGTTATGATAGTCTGGTATTATGCATTCCATCATTATGAAAGTGGTTATTGATATTGCATGTGATTATTTGAATAATAGAATATCCATGTGAATGAGTAAATAGAATTATTTCATTTTATTTTTGCTATATTATAATGGAGTTCAAGTTTAAAAGGCTTTTATTTTAGTTATACATTGCCTTAAATGTTTATATTTATTTATGAAAGTTTCCGCTGTATTGTTATATTACTGACCATCTGAGCTCACCCCTTTTTATGTTTTATTTTCCTAGGATGTGAAGAAATATTTTTTGACTAACCTAGAGGGATAGTCTGAAGGGGATATGAGTGTGGACTATGGAGTCTATGTTATTGTGATTTTTCACTTTATGATGTAATGTAATATTTATTAATGTATCTAGTGTTTCCAAGGCTACTAAACTAATCGTTCTTTCGAGACTTGATCCTTTGTGATCATGCCAATGTTACGTAATAATTCACCTACTCTGGGTAACTGGGGTCGGGGCGTTATAGTTGGTATCAGAGGCAGTTTAGTACTAACCTTGGAAGCTAGATTTAGATAAACTCTGATTAGAGCACATAGCCCTAAGATAGACTTTGAGGATTATTATAGAAGAACTTCCTAGAATTTTGGTATTAAAGAGATTTGGTGAGTTTTCAAAGCAATACATCCCTGTCTGGATACGAGAAGGTGGAGGCAGCTCTGGCATAGATGTACCTAGGGGTAAAACCCGAAAACACCACTTTGAGCTAGACTCGAACAAGAACTGGTGCACGACAATGGGCCTTGCTGCACTCTTGGTTACGACACTCTCAGGGTATATGCTTAGGATAATTCACATTTTCTTTAAAAACCATTATAAAGGGTTTATGAGTATATACTTTCTCAAAGAAAACATTTTTATGATTATGGATTATATCCATAAACTGTTCAATTTATGTTAAGTGTTTTACAAGTAAGAAATTATGTATCTTTATTCATAAACTGATCTAGTTTATGCCATTATTTAGAAATGGAACCTAGTGGAATAAATGGAAACTGTATCAATGCACGCACTCCATGTAGGTATTGACCTTATGCTCAAGATAATTATAGTGGAGATGGTGATACAACTGGTGCTGATCAACTTATCACCATACTGGGACAACTCACTCAGATTATGAATAATAACCTTACTCGTATGGAGCACCCTGATCCACAATGTGGAGGATCAATATTAGATCGCTTCATGAGGAAACAACCACCAACATTCAATGGGAGTACAAATCCCTTAGTAGCAAAGCAATAGATAAATTCCATAGAGAAAACATTCCATGCCTTGGGGAGTAGTGAAATGGAAAAGGTTATCATGGCATTTTAACGCCTCACTGGAGATACTGATCAATGGTGGTCATTGATTCAAAATACAAAGGAATATGATGAGGTATCAAATATAGAATTGAGGGAGTTCAAAGATATTTTATTAGAAAAATACTATCCTCGTGACCATCGAGCAGATATGGAAAGGCAATTTCTGAGTCCGAGACAAAAGAAGGATGAGAATGTCGCAAAGTATGAGTCCAAATTTACAAGGTTAGCAAGACATGCTGCAGATTATATAAGTAACCCAAGAAGTAAGATTGATCGTTTCTTTGATGGGTTAAAACCATTTCCCCATCGAGCTTTAGTATCACAATCCTTCTCATCGTATGAAGATATTGTCTCGTGTGCTATCAAGATAGAAAAGGAATTATTTAAATCCTATGACAACAAAGTAAATCAAGAGAAGAAGAGAATGGTTTAACAAGAGATAGATAAAGGGAAAAAGGGAAAGAAGGATTTTCCATTATGTGATAATTGTGGGAAGAATCACCCCGGTACTTCCCTAAAAGGAATGGGAGTTTGTAATAAATGTGGAGAAAAAGGTCACCAGGCTCATGATTGCAAGGGAAAGAAAGAGGCTATCAATGTTGACTGCTATAATTGTAGAGAAATGGGGCATTATGAAAATGAATGTCTTAAGTGCCAAGGAAACTTACCTCAAAAAAGGCCAAGGGAGTAAGTACAAGCTTATGCTGTTACTACAGATGAAGTTGAATAATTATTGTATTTGTGTTTTTGGACTCAAGAACTATATTATGGTTATAAGAATAATGTGATATATATAAGGATTGTACTGCAGTAATTGTTTTTTTCATTAAGGTTTTAATATGATGAAGGTAATCATATTTTTAGTATGTGACAATAAGAGAAACTTTAATTTGTCTGGGGAATCTGATGTTACAATTGATTTTGGAATTTAGAGACCTTTTAGAGAAAGTCTGGACAGAGGTATTTTGGATAACTATAAAGGTTAGAATGGATTAAGTATAACTTTGGATAATATTTTTTAAGGTTAAAACATTTCTAAAGATTATTTTTGGAATATTATATTACAATAGTTTTAGGAAAAAGGACAACCTGCAGGTCGGGGGATAACCTGTCACGTCGGAAAAAGATGCAGGAATCAAACCCACAACCATAGTGCGACATGACTTTATTACCTACCACTAGCCTACAGGAAGTCCCTGGTTATTAAAAAAATAGTTTTCTTCATGGTATGTGTTAATATTTGGAACCTTATACGATTAGGATAAATATAATATTTTTGAGTTCTATTATATTTTTGAGTGAAAGATGGGTTTGTGGTAAAAAATTATTAAAGAATTAAGGTCTACATGACAAGTATGTATATTTCCTTACGTTCTTATTAAATCTCCAAAATAAATTCCTCAACTTTATGAAAGGTAACTTAAAAAAAAAATGTTGTCGGTTAACTTTTTCTACTGGGGAATCAATGATCATTTAACCAATCACAAGTTTGTGATTTTCTTGTAGTTAAATTTCTCCTAATACTATTTTCTACAACTCTCCATCAGACATTGATGGGTTTTTCTCCTCCATATCCATGTTTTCATATAATCCTAGTATGGGCTATCTCGGGTGACCTTTGTACTTCTCTTTCATTCTTTTAATGTTCTATTTTTACTAACCCTATTTCCGATATGGGTTTTCCACAAAGGTATTTTCTACTTTGAACCTTTTATTTTAGAATAATAATTTCAAATTGTGAGGATGCAATTTATTAAAGGAGGGGATAATGTAACACCCCAATCTTCCATGATACGCTTCTCTTTCAATAATGCAATAGCTTGCATTGTACGCAAGTTCGAGATTCTAACACACCGCGACCAATCAAAATTGCCATTATGAATAGTAATACCCACTTTTTGAAATTATATAAATTTTATATTTCAAAATGGACTTCATTTTTGGATTCAGAATATCGAAATTAGTCTATGTTGAATTTTTGGTATTTTTCTGAGAAATTCCAATTTTCGATGAATAGTGAAAAATACTTAAAAACAACTTTTTTAATCAAAATAATTTATAGTGATAAATTATATGATTGAGTGGTTTTAAAGTATAATAAGAATATATTTTAAACTTTTTATCCAATGGTGGTCATTAGAATTAATTTCACTTTGAAATTGGATATAAAAAATTGTCAATCTTTTGATATATATTATTTCATAAAAACACGCTATTTGTTGTGACAACGGGAATTAATTTTTAAATTAATTAATTCAACTTATATGTTTTGAATTTTGTAAAATAGATATCATTTTTGAATTAGGAATATCAAATATATATTAGGGTTAATCTTTGGTATTTTTCTGAAAAACTTCAATTTTTGATGAATAGTGAAACAACCAAGTGATAGTTAAAAAACTAATTTTTCGTTTAAATGAAACGTTACCACTTCTGTGAACTGTATTTCAAAAATCCGAGATACATAGTTTTCATTATTAAGTAAAATGTGGTTCAATTGGATGAAAATAATTTTGGTTGAATAGTAACTTTTAAGTTTTATTAATCGCGATTAAAGGTAATTAGTGTAATTTAAGGTAAATATAACGTTATAATAATATGAAATTACCTTTACATTTGTTCTAACCTTATTGAATGAGTAATTTCAGACCAAGAAAATCCATGGGTCAACTTGGGAACCCCATGGAGCCACTTGGGTAAGAAAATGACATTAATAACTTTTTATTTCAAGTAAAAATAAAATTGTCACAAACATGTGTTGTTTTACTAAAACAATTATTACATGGGGTTGTATAAGTTAACTTTTCGAATATAAATATTAATTGGAAATCTAAAAATATTTCCTACATCATGGTAATTTTTTTATAAATTTTAAACATTAAATAAATAAATTTATTTATGACACCATGATGATGCAGTGATTACCTCATTATTGAACAATTTAAATAAAATGAAAAGATAAGGTAAAATATAAGACCTACACTCGTCTAAAGACTATTGGATGAGTGGATTTAGAACCCTTAACACCTTATCCTAGAAATATATCAGTGTACGACCTTTAAAATCCAAAAATCATTTCATAATAATGTAACATTTCATGACTTTCCAAGAGTGCCCCTCATCTCCTCATATAAAAGGCCCCCACCACTACCACCTTATTCACACCTTGAAAGCCATTTGGCTCAGCCAACCTCTGCCAAAATACTCTCTAAACTTCCCTATATTACTCCTAGAAGCCTCACTTTGGGCAGAAGTCTTCCCAAGGAAGCTTTTGGCTCAAATCAAAAAGAGTTACCCGATTTTAAGGTAATGTCTTCTCTTATGTTCTTTTGTTTTATTTTGCTTCTCCAACCCCTTAAACTCTTTTTATTACTTTAGTTTGTAACAACATCAGTATATTCAATATACTAGGATGTTTTTATGAGAATTATTTGATTTAAACTTACACACACCTTCATCTAATGTTTAAAGAACATACTGTTTCTGTGGGTGGCGAATTACTGCCTCACGAAACGATGATTGTTCAATCTTCTTTTAACACCTCTCATGGTGAAAATTATGATGAAACTATTTTTATATATGATATATTTTATGTTTATGTTTTCCTTATGATTCTGTATTTTTCATTTATGACATACCTTTATGATTTCCATTATGGGTAAACGCAATAATTTCATTTTAGGAAGTGCGGACTACCGCCCCCTCAAAGTGATTTGAATCGTTAATGCCATATGTAGGATTCATAAAGGATGGAGTAAATGATATTATATATGATATTATATTGGAATTATAATATAACTTTATATCATTATGATTTCATTCCATTAAATATTAAATATAAATGAAAGTAGCGTTCATGCGTACGTACGGCTTACCGTCTCCATGAACGGTGCATTTTATTTCTTACCTCTAAATGTTATGTAATATTATAAATGCATGTATATAATGTATATATATGATATATATGATATATAAATTATGAATATAATTCTGTATATAATGGATATTTTACCACATGAACAACTTGTAAACATAAGAAGTTTATTTTTGACTCAAGTACCAAAGATTGACAAAATGACCGTTATTAACTTAAATAATTACATAATGTTCATAACATGGTAATAAGTGATATAAAAGGAATAATGAACATTAAAAAGGTTATTAAGCAAGTATAAATTAACTCTAGTTTATTATTGAGGAGATTAAAGAATGGTCGAGTCAATTCAGACATGGGTAAGGGACTTCGTCTCAATCTCCTTTCATTGAGGCATATTTTGTTTTATACACAACTTTATTTTATATGGTGTATAAAACCCTTTTACTTTTACATTTATTCAAAAGGAATATTTTTTATATGAAGCGTTTTACTAAACGAAAAAAGATAATGTTTTTTAGGTATACGGTGACAATGACTTCTCGGCCGCCGTGACCATTATTTGAGTTTCGGCTTCCTCTACAAGCCATAACTTTTTTTAAATAAAAAATAAATACCATGTTTTAATTTTATTTTATTTTGGTATTGAAAATGGTTTTGATAATGTCTTTATTATATCAATGTGTAGTATTGATATCTTGTGATTTAAATGTGGAAATGTTATGTTTCCTTTATGAATGTTTAATACGATTATGTTATGGTTTATGATATGTTTAAACCTTTTCATATAAGGAATGCATTGGACTTAATAAGTGACGGGTGGAGCCCACTATAGCTCCTCGATGAATCGGTAGGTCTCATGAAAAAAACTAGTGTCTTGGAAAGAGGCCTTGACAAAATCTTATTTGTATTCTTGGCACGAGGCCTTTGCTACATGGTTATGATAGTCTGGCATTATGCATTCCATCATTATGAAAGTGGTTATTGATATTGCATGTGATTATTCGACTAGTAGAATATCCATGTGAATAAGTACATATAATTATTTTATATTATTTTTTCCATATTATTATGGAGTCCAAGTTTAAAAGGCTTTTGATTTAATTATATATTGCCTTAAATATTTATGTTTATTTATGAAAGTTTCCGCTGTATTGTTATCCTTACTAAGAATCTGAGATCACCACTTTCTATGTTTTATTTTCCCAGGATGTGAAGAAATATTTTATAACTGACCTACAGGGATAGTTTAAAGGGGATATGAGTGTGGACTATGGAGACTATGTTATTGTGATTTTTCACTTTATGATGTAACATAACATTTATGAATGTATATAGTGTTTCCAAGGCTACTAAACAAATCGGTCTTTCGAGACTTGATCCTTTGTGATCATGCCAATGTTATGTAATAATGTACTGACTCTGGGTAACTGGGGTCGGGGTGTTATAACAATTTTGACTTGCTAATGGTGACTCATTAATAGTGACTCATCAATAGTGACTTATGAATGGTGTCTTATCAGTGGTGACTCATTAATGGTGACGTATCAATGGTGACTTATAAATAGTGACTTATCCAATGATGACTCATTAATGGTGACTCGTCATTGGTGAATCATCAATGGTGAATTACCCAACAATGACTCATCAATCGAAACTTATCATTCTTAACTCATGTTTTATGTAGTTTAATCTTTTAGAATTCAAAGGCTTTGTGAAGATATCAGTAAGATGATGTTTTGTTCTAATAAATTATAAAGTTATATCACCTTTTTGATAATGATCTCTCAAAAAGTGATGTCTTACATCAATTTCATTTGTTCTAGAATGAGATATTGTATTTTTAGAAATTTTTATCACACTTATGTTATCATAATTTATTGGAACATGTATAAATTGGTATCTTAATTTTAGTAAAGTATGTTTCATCCATAATATTTTTTCACAGCAACTTCATGCAGCTTTGTATTCAGCTTTAGCAGTGGACAATGCAACTAAATTTTGTTTCTTACTACACCATGATACTAGATATTTACCTAAAAGATGACATATTCTAGATGGGATTTTTATATTTAACTTAAATCCACCAAAATCAGTATCTGAAAAACTTACTAAATCAAATAATTATCCTCTAGGATAGAAAAATCCTAAATTAGTTGTATATTTGAGGTATTGAAAAATTATTTTAACACTTATTAAGTGATACTATTTAGGATTTTCTTAAAAGTGACCACACATACACACAATAAACATAATATCAGGCGGACTAGCAGTTAAATACAATAGAATTCCAATCATACCTCTGTAACTAGTTTGATATACTAATTTCCCAGCTTCATTAATATCTAGTTTACAGATGTTACTCATTGGAGTATCACTGCTTTTAGTGTTATTTAAGACGAAATATTTTAAATGATATTTAGTATATTTAATATGATTTAAAATTATTCCTAATTTATTTTTAAAAAATATAAAATCTAAGAAAGAATTTAATTTCACCCATTAAACTCATTTCAAATTCATTTTTCATTATTTTTGAAAAATTAGTACATAGGGAATCCTTAGTAGATCCAAAAATATTATCATCCACATATATTTTTACTATTAAAACATCTTTTTAAATTCTTTTTATAAAAATAGTTGGATCAACTATACCTTCTAAAAATAAAATTGAAATAAGAAAAGAGGTAATCCTATCATACCAAACTCTTAGAACTTTTTTAAACCATATAAAGCTTTTGTTAATTTAAAATCATGATTTTAAAATGTGGATTTTGAAATCCATGGGGTTTTTCAACAAAAACATCCTCAATTATAAACCCATTTAATAATTCACTTTTAATATCCATTTGATATAGTTTGAAATCCAAATGTGATGCATAGGAAAGTGGTATCCTAATGTCTTCAAGTATGGATATAGGTTCTAAAGTTTCTTCATAATCAATACCTTCTTTTTGATTATAACCTTTTACAACTAATATAGCTTTATTTCATACTATAGTTCTTACCTCATCAACCTTGCTTATAAACAGCCATTTAGTTCCAATAGTTAAGGTGTCTTTAAGTCTATCAATAAGTTCCCAAACATTTTTCTCTCAAATTTATTAAGTTCCTATTCTATAGTTATTACCTAGAATTTATCATTGATGGCATCATTAATTTTCTTAGGCTCATGTTGTGATAAAAAGTATTGGGGTTCAATTTTATTTCTAAGGGAAGATATAGTTTGTGTACCTCTATCTAGGTTTCCCATTAAAACATCTAAATGTTGGTTTCTATGAGTCCTAACATTTATTTGAAAATAGGGGCTCATTATCTCAAGATCTTCTTTGGGTTTGGGTTCTGGAAGTTCACTGGATGAACTTTATGCTTATTTCACAAAACATTAAAAATGTTTAAAATAGATATTCAGAGCTAAAATATCATCCTTATGGTTGTGTAAGTTAGTATTAGGTTTATTAGGATCATTTTCATAAAATTTAATGTGAATAAACTCTTATATTATTTTGGATCTCTTATTAAACACTATATATGATTTACTGGAAGTTGAATAACTAAGAAAATATCCTTCATTTCTCTTAGAAGAAAAATTGTTCAGATTATTATTTGTATTTAGAATAAATACTTTGCAACCAAAAAATTTGAAATAATTAACCTTTGGTTTTATTTTATTCCAAAAATCATAAAGTGTTCTTTTTAAGAGAGGTTTAATTAAAACTATATTAATAATATAACAAGTTGTGTTAACAGCCTCTGCCCAAAAGTAAATAGGTAAGTCGTACTCATTTCGCATTGTCTATTTTATATTTTGAAGAGTCATATTTCTTATTTCTACTACACCATTTTGTTTTGGTGCCATATGAGTGAAAAAATTTTGTTTATAGAAATTTTGAGAAAAAAATGATTCAAAGTATTTATTTTCAAATTCTCAACCTTGATTACTTCTTAAGGTCTTAATACTAAGTCCACTTATATTTTCTACAGATTTCACATACTTAATAAAGTAATAACAAGCTTCAATTTTTTGAGCTAGAAAGAATACCCAAGTGTATCTATAAAATTCATCTACCAGGACATAGACATAATGTTTCCTATTTAAACTCGAAACTCTAGAAGGTCCAAAGAGGTCCATTTAAAATAAATATAGAGCCTGAGAAGTTAAAATTATTTCTTATATTTAAATGTCATATCATGAAGTTTACCTTTTTGGAAGGAATCACAAACTCCATCATTTTAGAATTCAAGCTTTGGTAGATCTCTAACTAATCCATTTCTAGTTATATTTCAAGGTGAATAAATATTTCAATGTCCTAGCCTCTTATCCCAAAGACGAGATTCTTTGTTAAAGGCACTTAATCAGGAAATATTTTTAAAAGATAAAGAATTTAATTCAACAGAATAAATATTATAATTTATTAAAGTAGTAAAAATGGATACATTTTTATCATTAAAAACATAACATACATTATTTACAAATTTTACATAAAACCCATCATCACATAATTATGACATTCTAAGAAGATTATATTTTAAACCATCTACATATAAAACTTTAGAAATTAATACTGAATTAGAATTACCAATTTTTCCAAGGACGATGATTTTTCTTTTAGAATTATCACCAAAAGTGGCATGAACACCATAAACTTTGATTAAATTTTTGAAGTTTGAATACACACCAAACATATGTCTAGAACATACACTATCTAGATACTATAGTTTTTTGCGGGAGGTTTTCAAATAGGTTTCCTACAAAAAAAATTATGCCAAAAAATGATTTTGGTACCCAAATCCTCTGGGGTCTAGTTATGTTAGTAATAAGAGATTTTGGCACCCATAATTTTCTAATGGGTTTCTTATAAATAGACTGTAATATTCTAGAAATAAATACTTTATTAGGTATAATTGCATAGGTACTGGAAATATATGAATTTTCATAACTTGTATTGAATTTAAATATGGTTTTTACAATTTTTCTCTATACAAGTTGATAACTTATGCCAGTTATATATTTTGGATCAACTTTATTTTTGAGTATTTGAGTTAAAGTTTTCTTACTAATGGTAAATATTTATATGTCTTTATTTATCTATTCATTTGAAATTTTTAATTCATTTTTCTCTTTCAAAAATTGATCATTTTTTATTTTTCAATAATAAGGTTGGTTTTAATATTTACTATCAAAGGATCTTGTTTATTAAGTAACTTATATTTATCTTTTAGCTCATGAAATCTATCTTCCATCATGCTACAAAAATCATACTGATATTTATTGGTCACACATTCCTCAATATCATCATTATATTAATTTTTAGAGATTTTTATAATATTAGTAGGAGAAGCAAGAAGAATATTTTGTACCTTCGATGCATTTTCTACAAAGTATATATTTTCTCTGCCAGACTTATCTTTTTTATTAGTGTCTGAATCCTGTGAGCTATCTTCGGAGGTACTCCATGTTTCTTTCATTTATTTCCTGAATATTCTTTCCTTATCCTCATAATTCTTTCTATATTTCAATTTTTGGATATTAGGATTTAATTTTTTCTTTTCTCTTACATTCATAGTAGCTAATTTCATTTTATGTATCACCCTTTTTCCAATCCTTTTTCCACTTTCCCTTATTTTCATAATTTACTCTAAAATTTTATTTCTTGAAGAAATTATTTTTCCTATAGAATTTATTAAATATTTTGTCCATATAGACCATTTATTTATCAATTTCATCAGTAGATTCTTCATCACTAGTATTTTCAGCCCATACCTTTTATTTGGTTTTGAGGTATTAGTCTTGAAGGCTTCTGATTTTCTTTTTGGTTCATCTTCATCGATATCATTTTTGACTTTAATCTCTTCTTCATACATCATTAAATTTCCTCTTAATTATTGTATTGTGAGTTTACTCACATCACACAAATCTCTAATTGACATAGATATTCCTCTACATCTATCTAGTAAGCATATAAGTAGTCTAATCACTTGATCTTTTTCTATCACTTGTTTCTTGAGTGAATGCATATTATTCAGTATTTCATTGAACCTGAGATACATATCAGAAATAGGTTTATCATATTTCATTTTAAAAGTATCACACATGATTTTATATGTGTTTATTCTCATTTATTTGACATTTTATGTCCTTTCATGTGAAATAGAAAAGGTATCCCATATTTCAAAAGAATATTTACAAGTAGATATTCTTTTAAATTCATCATCAACTAAGGTACACAAAAGAATTCATATATTTAAAATTATTATTGTATGAAGTTTCTTTAGAATCACTCCAAGAAATTATATCAATTTTTTGTGTTTTATACTAATCTTATATTATAGTCCAAATTTCAAAACCCATACTTTCTAAATGCATTTCCATTTTGATTTTTCATTGATCATAATTGGTGATATTAAACAAGGAGGTATGTTGGTAGCAGATACTTATTTTATATTATAAAAAACTAAAATTTAGAATTGATAGAAACTTGATATCTTTAGTATAGAACTAAAATAACGGTTTAAAAATAATTTAAAATCCTTTGATACCAAATGTTGGTCAGAGTGAGAAACTCAAGATGGGGGTGAATTGAGTTCCCAATTATAATTTCTATTAAAATTAAAATCCCATAAATAAAATAAACTAGAAATTTAATCAAAATATCAAATCGATATAAGATATGTCCTTTTAAAATATTTTCAAAGAGTGAATATGTATCAGTTAAAATAATGTTAAAATTATCTTAGATTTTGAAATAAATTTACTTAGACAAAAACATATATAAACACCATTTAATATTACTATCAAAGTAATAGTTTTTATAGATTTAAAAGCAATTTAGGTTTTAATAATAAAACAAAACAAAATAACATAGTTGAATAAACAAGAGGTTAGGTCTCAAGATGAAACATAATCCCCTCAACTTAGAAATCACCTGCTGCCAAGATGATTATAAAAAAAATTATAACCTGTATCAGGTAAACAATCAACAACTATAAGTTATTTAGGCTAAAGAGCCTCTTACATAGTTATATATGGGAAGTAAAGATAGAACATTCCATATAAGGACCTATTCCACAAACACCATGGTAAAAAATATATAATGGAAGGATAGAATAACAAGTATTATTTAGTTAGGTTTAGGATAAAGTGTGTGTATGATAAGAGAGGAATAACACACTGCTCAAAAATAAAAGTAATAAATAACAAGAGAAATAAAAAATATAGCTATTCTCAGTCTGGTATGTTTAGAATGATTGAAATTTTTATATCATCATTGGTGAGGAGTTCAAGATTTATTTTTGAAGGTTACAAAAAAATAGAGGATCTTAGGAATTTTTAGGAATGTTCTAATTGATCTTTTTGAGTGTATAAATCAATCTTTTTAATGGTTTATGTTCTTCTTGCATTTTATCTTCATAAAAAATTAATTGGTAATATTTTAAGGGTTCACATATTCAATTGCACATTTTTTGGTAGGTTTTTCAGTCAGTAATCATCATACACATCATTCAAAGAGAGAGAGAGAGATGTACTTCTCATAGATATAGTAGCATCAGTTGTAGGAGATGCACAATCCTCATATCATCTTTGATTATGTCATTAAGAAATGGTCAACTTATTCTTGAATAGAAATAGTCGTTGATCCATTCCTATAAAAGTCTTCAGATAGAAATGGTAGAAATAAGCTAGTGGTGACTCATCATCTGGAGGTATCTCATACTAGTGGTACCTTAGGCTGGTGGTGACTCAGATTCCAATGATGACTTAGATTCTAACAGTGACAGGTCCTGACGGCTGCTCCATGGTGGTGAAAAGTCAAGAAATGACTCCTTGGAAGTATCATGGTTGGCAGTGACTCTGCTAGTGGTAACAACTCTAGTAGTGACTCCACTTGTGGTAGTTCACCCTTAGTGGTGGCTCCTACCCGGCGATGACTCTCCTTAGCACTAGCTCTGGGCTGATGGTAACAAGTCTTGGAGGTAACCCCAAGGTGATGGTGAATCCCTATAACACTTATCCGAATTATCATAAAATAGTCTTACCATATAAAATTAGATCATACAATATGAAAATCGTTAGTACTAAAATAATCATGGTTTGTGATCATTAAAAAAGTGTGTCAAACACACTCTACATAATGTGGTTCCAACAATCCCATTATTCTCAAGATAATTCCCCCACTTGGTTGTTAGTGAACTTATTTACATTATCAGTTTATATTTTTTGATTATTATACCCCATATCAACCCATGCCATTATAGGTTATGAATTTTAAAGTAAATTTAACATTTCATCTAGCATATGGTTCATTCAAAGAAACCATTATTGAACAGATATTCTTCCATTTAAAAATATTAAGAGTATTATTTAGACTTTAAAGGAATTTTAGTGGGTGAATAAGATCTCAGGTGATCAGTGGTGGAATCCCAAGTAGTCATGGTTGTTGTATCAGCTACTATCTAGCCAGTGGAATGGTCAATAGCCCTATTACTTGGGAATAATCATTGGCCAACCAGTTGGGTTGTTGTAGGGTGTCTTTAGAAGGGGGATTTTCATCCTTTTTTATATAGAACCCCTTTGTAATTTATAGGAATTTAGTGAATGGGATGGTCCATTCTAGCCATTCTTCCCTCCTCTCATCCCTCCATGATTTCCCTTGGATTTTGAATCAATTCGGGTGATATCCATTGGAAAATCCACATCAAATATTCCATTATTATTTGATCCTGACTCCCTCTTCCCCATGTAGTGGCAGTCCAATGTATCATTTGTTGAAAATAAATACTCATGGTAAGTATTATACTTTGTGATCCCATGATGTCTCTATTATCTATAAATTCTCATTCTCCATGTTCATCTTGATCATCCATTAGTATTTGGCTAGATACCAATTATAGAATTGGATGAAACTTCCATTAGATCTTGGGGGGGTTGTTTGAGAACAATGGGAATTATGATTAGTGTGGCTAGAGGATATACAATGATGATGAAAAAATGTTTTTGATTAGTTATTCATTGAAGTTACATACCTTGGTAATTTATTATATGGTTTTTAGTTGAATTGAATTGAACCAAAAACCATATCATGGAATTTAATTTGGGATTTTTCATAGCTTGGGTTTGGGAGTGTTCTAGGAGTGGTCTGAACCCATCGTGAAATGTTATGGATAAGATACATTTTAAAATTGAATTCTTCTTGAGGTTCTAATTTAATTGTATTAAATTGTCCCTTTAATTGTTACCATGTGATAGTGATTTTTATAAGATGATTTTAGAAGAGTGTTGTATACCTTCCATTGGTGGTTAGTCATGGTTCCGTCTAGGCAGTGATACTCGACGAGTTATTCAATAGTTAAGTCTTTCACCATGGGATATGATATTTATTATAAGCATTAAAATAATTATTATTTAAATATAATTAATTAAATTGGAAATCATGGGTATGATTTAGGACCTCATGGGGATTGTTGGAGGCCTAATGGACTTTGATGGACATAGACAATGATGTTTGTATTTTCTTGGATAGGAGTTGGTTCCATATTGAGGTAGGTGGTTTCATGTACATTACCCTATGGTATTATGATTGTCTATTGAAATGTTCTATGAGGTTCTCCACCTTGGTTGAATGATCCTAAATTCATAAATGTGTTATAAATAATATTTCATAATTAATTAGATTAATGATTATAACTTCTTAAATAATCAAAGGACTATGCCCAGTGACATGATCAACATGCTATACACCACAAAATACTTTTGTGCACCGGCTTGATTCAATGATTTATAATAGAAAAGGACTTCAATATTGATATGTTTCTTAGATTACAAGAAACCCCATGGGGTGTAATTGTGATACATGAGACATGATGTCCCATGAGGCCTATACATGTTAGGATTCACATGTGGTGTGTATTTTTATCCCATTAGACATATTTTTGACGTGAATAGAATGTAGTGTGTGTGTATCTAGTGAGACATATGCTTTATATAACTTTCATATAGTGTGTTTGTGTGTGTGTGTGACTTATGAGACCTATGATTGATATTATTCACTTATGGTTGTGTGTTGGTTATATGATTCTTTTCTAACATGACATAATTTTGAATTACATTTTTATAGCATTATGTGTTACATGTGTAGTTTTTTCATTTATGCAATTGAGTGACTATGTTGAGCCATACTGGCTAGTCTCACCCTTGTGTGTGGGGGGGGGGGTGGATGATGTGATAGATTACCCTAGATTCAATAGATTGGGTCGATGTGTGGTGATTATTAGCCTAGATCTGTGAGATTAGTTTGAAAATTGGTCTATGGATTTCTCCATAGATGTGAGATTGAGATGACATGTGATGTGTGGATTTCTCCAAATCTGAAAATTGGGTCGACATGATTATTTCCCTTAAAGGTGAGGATAAATATCCATTTAAGGGGGTATAGATAGATGATCAGTTAGATGAGTATGTTAATCCAACATATGAATTTCTCTCTATCATATATCTAAAGTAGTTATATCCAGTGATTAAGGACCTGAAATATGTGTGAAAATGTGGGGTTACTTGTTTTTTACTTAAACATTGATTGACATTATGCATTAAATTTATTTATTTCTTACTTTTTACACTTTTATAGTTATTTATTGCTTGACTAATTATTATTTTGATCTTATCACTTGTATGTACATTGCATTTATCGGTTATATATGGGACTATATTGGTAGTTACCTATTGATTTGTAATCAAACTCTTCTCAAATGGTCATGACACTTGGGTACTCAAGAATACCTCACTTTTTTCGGTTACACGTAATCCAATGCCTAGGATTGATCATGGAGTTGAATAGCTCATGTAGAGTCTAGAGACCAAGATGTGTTGAGGAAAGTATTTTGGTGTATAGCCTATTCATCATTTTATTTCATTTATTATATTGTATATGCTATTTTCCTAGTCTTATATTAGTTTATTGTATGTTGGCATCGAAATTCAAGTCTATATATTATTTCAACTCATACATTTTTTATGATTTAGTTAATGATTCTATATTCTCTATTTTCTAATATTTTATGTTTGGTTATTTATCTATTACCACTTACTTTGATTAAAGATATAGTCTCCCCAAAAATTCACTTTAGACTATCACTACTAGTCGGTAGCCTCTGGCATATGGGGAGGCACGACTAAGGTTATATACCACTTCATCCCAAGTCTAATAATTTAGGTTGGGATATTAAAAAATGGTATCAAAGAATTATTTTCGTTTTATATTAATATTTGGGGAGATAATATACATGAAATATAGAAATGTTTTAGATATTTTAATGAAACTAAATCTAGTGCATCTTGTCTAGATTTATCAAGGGAATTCTAGGTTACCCGGGTATATGATTGATTTTCGTAGTTTTCATTATTATGGATATATTATTTCACCTCATGCGATGCACATAGATTTTGAGGCTTATGGTTTCATATGGATTTTAATAATATTTGTATCAGCATGAGGTGTATCATGCATCATACTCAGCATGTAATATTTCACATGAAATATATGACGCTTTTGTGTGGTTATAATATTGATATAGTATTCAGTTGTGTGAGGTTTGAAAATTTTATATAGTGTTTCCACATATAAATTATTGGTGGTATCCTATTTCGATGAACCCCCATGTGCATCTATCTAGATGGAAGGTCATGTGGGAATATAATGTGATGCAACTTAGAGATGGTGATGATGATGGAGTTTCTTTATGAATGAAAGCAGTAGTGAACCTTGGTAGGTCTTTTTTGGGTGTTATATGACTTGTTAATAAATACCTGGTGAGTCACTATTATATGGGTTTGATTAATTAAGGTTCTAACTATAACCTTTGTGGTTTTACCCATATAGCTAATAGTGGTGTCCTATTTAACTAATCTGGGATTCTATGGTGACTTAATATAACTTCCAAGGGTAAATTTATTATGTACACCTATATAATTGTTACTATATTTTTTTACTTGAGTTATGGACTTTGGTATAACCTTATTATAGGTAATGTGGGGAACCCTTATGTACTTAGAGATGTGAATCAGATTGTTGATGAACCAATTCCTCATGTTGTGTGAGGGTAAACTACGTGGGGGATATTCTAGTTTATTAGTGACTTAAGGGAATTTTTTTTATAGAATTCCCAATTATAGTGAATAAACATTGGAAGTATTAATAAAAATCCTTTTAATCCTTGGGTATAGAGAACATTGAGTGTTAATACTCATAATGACAAGGTTTTTTTTGAAGGGTAGGATTATTAAGGTACCTAACCTTATTCATTTTGGGAACACCTTAAAAATATGGTGAAAGAATTAGATAATTATTATGTTTTTAAAGAAATTATCAAGTGGAAGTTGAACACATGAATGATCCAAGCATGAAGTTGTTGTCATTTTTTAAGAGTAACATTGAAGGGTTTTTTAGATGGAACTAGAGCCTTTTATAGCATGAACAACTGTAGATAACTATAAGGCCAAGCCTATAGGCCCATGACTCATGGGGCCATGAGTGAAGTTATGTGTCTAGTTTTTATCTAGATTCAAAAAATCATGTGACCATTGGGCCATGTGAGGCTGAGTAAGTTTTTGTAGATGAGAATTTATTACTAATTCAATAGGAGTCACACTGTTTTGAAAAGAGAGTGGTGTCAGCATGCCATGATAGGGAATCCTTGATGTGCAATAATTCATGCATGAATTTATGCATGGTGTTAGTTGAATCAATGGAAAAGGTTATGATCTTACCGTTGAGAATTATTCAAGTTCTTTGGATGAACCTAAATGATATGGTGGTGGTAGGTCGTAGAGAATTCAGTTTAGAGTCACCCTTAGTGTTAGTAATCTAAATGTTTGGCATAATTCTTGTGGGATAGAGACCCATAGGTTTATGTGTTCAAAGATTTAAATGTGGTGGAAGATAAAATTATAAATGGATCAATTTCCCATTGTGTGGTCAACCAAGTTTAACAATGATAGAGAAGTCATGGTTCGAATAAACGAATTGTGTGCGGAACAAGACACATTTGGGTCGAAGGTCATAACCCATACATAGGCTACATAAGGACATAACTCACATAAATATTGGAATATTGAATGCAGTGAACTATGTTCTCAGTAATGCAGGTGTGTCTAAGGAATGATGTATTTCCGGTCACTCTGGTATGAATGGAAAATTACGTTTAGTCATTACATTCAGTGATGAACTAGTCATGGGTTGAGTAGACTGATGTATTCTTTAAGAAAAAATAATAAGGATACTCATATAGTGTGGAGGATCTATATAATAATGTGTGAATGGAAATAATTTGTAAAGGAATTGGAAGTGTGTAAGACTAATTGTTAAATGGTCATGATGAAATTGGAAGACCGATTTCATATGTGGTGTGGAATTGACACTGAATGTGGGTATCAGACTCACGGTAAAGTTAGTGAAATAAAATAGTGATTTGAATAGTTTGTTCATTGATCCTTAGCTAAAAACTTAATTCCGCATGTGATTGGTTACTTATCCAACTAAGAAACTATACCGAGATTTGGGTTAAGGTAATGATGTAGAAGTCATGATTTTTTAACAATTCTTTTGAGGCTTAAGGCATTATAATCAAAAACTTCATGGAGTTTTGATTATTGAGGTTGATTTCCCTTTTATTGAAATCAATTGGTGGTGAACCAAAGGGTATTTTTGTGTAAAATATAATGTGGTGGGTTGAAAACTGCATTGGTCTTGTTATATATGACACTATTGAGGTGTTTTAAAGGATCATCTAGTGACTTATTGGTAATTTCACTGTATTTGGGTTTCCTTTGGTTAGTATAGGATCATTGGTTTTGTTTATAATTAGGAATGAGGTATTTGTATTTACTTTTAACCCATGTCTTTCATATAATCAGGTGTGATGAAATATATCCACACCAAGTGTGTCATCGTAACATTGTGATTTTGTTCCATATGAAAATTCCTATTATGGGGAGAACCATGATACTTCAGAATGAATAAAATTGAGATATTGATGTGGGTATAGGTAGAACTGGTGTGATGAACACGGTCTTGATATTTGGTCAACTATGAGCATGTGGTTTAGTTTTTTATAATGGTACACTTGGATATTAGTGTTATGTTGTAAGAGTATGATGATAAATTGATAATAAACCATGGTGATTGGGATGTGATTTAGTGATTGATAATAGAATGTGGTGAACTCTAGTTGGTTAACGAATGAGGTAAATTGGGAGGCATGATTCACATTCTCCCACAACTTCTTGAGGATGATAATCACTATAGTGGGGAGATTATAATGACTCGTGTCATTATAAGTTATAAGGGAAAATTAACTTTTCATATAGTGGGTGGTAAATTCCAAGAACTAGGTAATAAACCATGATGATTCACATTTAAAAGTATTTTAAAAGTATATTTAGACATGAAAGGAAGCTTGATAGGAAACTCAAATCTTGAGAGATCAACAGAGAAAGATCAAAGCAATTGGGGCTGCTACAGTAGTCACTGGCTATCCAGGGGGATGGGCAGTTTCCCTACTACCTAGAGGGACTCATCATCCAATCAATGATCCAATAACAGGTGACCATTAGATCCCAACTGACTAGTCTATGGTGTCATTTTGGGGTGTCTTAATAATTATGATTTTCATCCTTTTACCTCTAGACTCACGTAAAAATTTACATGCCTTGGAAAAATTGTGTAACGCCCCGACCCCAGTTACCCAGAGTTGGTGCATTAATTATATAACATTGGAATGATCACAAGAAAGATCAAATCTCGAAAGACCGATTGGTCTATTAGCCTTGGAAACACTAGATATATTCATAAGTTTTACATTACATCATCAAAATAAAAAAAACTACTAAAACAACATATTGTCTCCATAGTCCACACTATTAACCCCTCATAATATCCCTACAAGTCATTCATAATTTACTTCTTCACATCCTGGGAAAATAAAACATAGAAAAGGGGTGAGCTCAAATGCCCAGTAAGGATAACAATATAGCGGAAACTTTCATAAATAAGAATAAACATTTAAGGCAATGTATAACTAAAACAAAAGCCTTTTAAACTTTAACTTCAACATAGTATGGCATAAATAAAATGAAATAATTCCATTTAATTATTCACATGGATATTCTACTAATAGAATAATCACATGCAATATCAATAACCACTTTCATAATGATGGAATGCATAATGCCAGACTATCATAACCACATAGCCAAGGCCTCGTGCCAAGACTACAAATAAGATTTTGCCAAGGCCTTGTGCCAAGACACTAGTTTGTCTCATGAGACCTACCGATGCATCGAGGAGCTATAGCGGGCTCCACCCGTCACATATTAAGTCCAATTCATTCCCATATGAAAAGGTTTAAACATAACATAAACATTCGTATTAAAACTAGCATACGAAATGTCAATACTTTCACCATAAACCATGAATGGTATATAAAAAAATAGCACATCCACAATCAAACATATCACAAAACCTTCAATACAATATAAAAGTTTTGTATCATAATATATCATCCTCAAATAAGCGTAAAACCCATTAAAGGATGTTGACATAGATGAAATCAAAACTCTTTTTAATGAAATATCTATTTCTATTTTGAAATCATTTAAGAGACATATATTTATAAAATAAAACATTTTCTTTGAAAATATTCTTATAAGCTTGTAAGGGAATCTTTGACGATTTTATAACGGCGGAAAATGACCGCACCCGTCGTATAAGTTAAAAAAACATTCTTATCTTAATTCTGTCGAAAAGGTTAAAAAGCACCTTGTTTGGAAAACGACGGAAAGATTCCCTTATAAACCTCTTATAAAAAGTCAAACAAGGGTATAAATGACTTTAACCCATATTCTTTTAAATATTAAAAATGTTTTGAAATACATTTTGAAGAAACATGGACGTGGATGATAACGAGATCCCAGTAGATTATTACGTATAAACAACCTCGGATAATGAAGAGATTGTGAAATAACCCTTACCTTGTACTTTTCCTTGGTTGGGGTAGGTTAACCTCCTGTATAATGGTGAAATAATTGTTATTAAATTATACAATAATCATATACATTAATATGATATCATATATGATCTTTTAATATTGATTTGATAATAATATCTTAGTATTATCGTTGTTTCAGGTGTTAACTTACTTGTTTTCTTTTATATGTTTTGTTACGTAAGACATGTCTGTAAAGGATAGGTTTTATATTATTCATATCTAGAATGATATCAAGTCCTTAAACATCATTTTTTAAATCATCAAATGATAATTACACTTGAATGGATACGATGGATAATGAATCTCATCGCGTTCGTGGAGACGGTAGTCCGTACGTACGCACGAGCGACAATATCATTATTTTGATATTAAAATAATATATAAATGGATGGTATACCATATATAAAGAATCCTTAACATGTTATATTTATTATTTACATGATTTACACATCATTATTATACCCATCCAAATAATATTATATTGAATAACAATTACACCACGACGTGGAGACGGTAAACCGTACGTACGCACGTATGGTGACATGTTATTCAAAGGGTGGATAGAATACTGAATATGGTTGTACCATATTTATAATAACATCACAGTATATGTGAGATACTGGAGTTATTATTTTATAATGGTAAGAAAAAATAAAGAAGAAGTGGAAGAAGAAAGGAACTTGAAAAGGGGTGGTGAAAACATTACCTCTTCTTCGGGTTCTTCCTTTTGATTTGATCAAAAGGGCTCCTTAGGTTGGCTTTCTGATCAAACTAAGGACTCTAGGTTGTAGTGAGGGAAGTTGGGAGAGTATTTGGACAGAGTTTGGCCGAGCCAAGTGGCTTGAGATGTGTGAGGAATGAGTAGAAGTGATCTCCTTTTATAAGGGAGAGGAGGGGCTCTTTAGGAAAGAGTGAAAGTATTACTTTATAATATAATTATATTCGGTTTATAATAGTCCAAAAATAATTTAGGTCGGAGATAAGATGACTCATTTTCTAAATAACATCAACCAATAAGAATTGGACAGGTTTTAGATAATATTTTAATCATTATAATCTTATTTATTTAAATGATTTATTAATGAGGTAAACATTGCATCATTATTGTGTCATTAATAATTTAAATTATTTGATGTCTAAAAATTATAAATAAAATATAATTATGTATGAAATCTTTTTAGATTTCTAATGAATATTTATAATCTAAAATCCAACATGTATAACCCTATGTAGAAATTGTTCTTCTAAAAGATGTAAGCTTATGCCATTTTTATTTTTATTTTAACTTTATTAATATAATGTGTCCCTACCACATACAAGTGGCTCTAAGGGGTCCCCAAATCGACCCAAGGATTCCCATGGTCGGGTATGTGTCCACCAATAAGGTTAGGACACGTTTTAGGGTAATGTTGTATTATTATAATATTATTTTCTAACCCTTATTTACCGGATTTACCCTTAACCATGGTAAATAAAATATTTACCACAGTAATTATTCAAAATGTCTAAAAATAAAAGATACCTATTTACACAATTTGGATATCCTGATTACAAATATTTAATCCATTTTTCTAAATTCAAAACACATAAGTGGCAGAAATTAATTTAAAATTAATTCCCGCTGTCAAAACAAAAAGCGTGTTTTTAAGAGGTAATAACTATCAAAAGATTGACACTTGTTTATGTTCGGTTTAATTGTAAAATTATGTCCAATGACCAACATTATATTAAATGGTAAAAATATATTCTAAATATACTTTAAAACCACTCAAATTCACAATTTATCACTATTAATTATTTTGATTAAAAAAGTTGTTTTTAATTAAAATTTAGTAATTTTCACTATTCATCAAAATATGAAAGTTATCCGAAAAGTACCAAAATTTCACCTTAGGCTAAATTCGATATTCCGAATCCAAAAATGAAGTCTATTTTGAAATATAAAATATATATAATTTTAAAAAAGTAGGTATTACTATTCATAACGGCTAGTTTGATTGGTTGTTAGAACTCGGTGTTGCGTACAACACACGCTATCGCATTATTCAAAGAGAAGCGTACCGTAGAAGCTTGGGGTGTTACATTCTCCCCTCCTTCAAATAATTTCGTCCTAGAAATTTCTAGAATACTATCGCATGAAAAGACTCGGGTGGTTCTTCATCATAAGTTCCTCGGGTTCCCACGTTGCCTCTTCCATCTTATGGTTTCTCCACAAAACTTTTACCAGACGCGTCGCCCGGTTTCTCAGTACTTGTTCTCTTGTATCAAGAATCCGGACGGACTCTTCACAATAAGATAGATTGGGTTCCAGTTCTAATTCCTCATAGGTGAGTACATGCGTTGGGTCAGACATGTATTTTCTCAACAGAGATACGTGGAACACATCGTGAACTTTGGAGAGACTTGGCGGCATTGCCAATCGGTAAGCTACAGCCCCAATTCATTCTAGAATTTCGAAAGGTCCGATATACCTGGGACTCAATTTACCTTTCTTACCAAAACGTATGACTCCCTTCCATGGAGATACCTTCAGGAAAACATGATCACCGACTTGAAATTCCAAATCCTTACTTCGATTATCAGTATAGCTCTTCTGCCTACTTTGAGCTGCTTTGATGTGATTTTGGATTACTTTCACCTTTTCCACCGTTTCCTCCACCAGTTCTGGGCCTACAAGTTTTCTTTCACCAACGTCATCCCAACAGGTTGGTGTACGACATCTCTTTTCATATAACGCTTCATATGGTGCCATCTGAATACTCAAATGGAAGCTATTGTTATAGGAAAATTCTACCAGTGGTAAATATTGATCCCACATTCCCTGAAAGTCAAGTGAGCAAGATCTCAACATGTCTTCTAAGGTCTGAATAGTTCGTTCTGATTGTCCATCTGTCTGAGGGTGGTAAGCAGTGCTCAAATGAAGTTCAGTATCCAGGGATTTCTGAAGACTTTTCCAAAATCTTGAAGTAAAACGGGGATCACGATCAGAAACAATTGATAAGGGTACTCCATGAAGTCTCACAACTTCATTAATGTATAGTCTTGCTAGACGTTCCAGGGGTAGATCTTCTCTTATAGCAAGAAAATGTGCTGACTTGGTAAGACGATCAACAATAACCCATATTGCATCGTTCCTTCTAGGAGTCTTTGGTAGCCCCATGACAAATTCCATCGTAATATTGTCCCATTTCCACTCCGGTATGGGAAGAGGTTGCATGACTCCTCCAGGCTGTTGCCTTCCAGCTTTCACTTGTTGACAAACCATACATCTTGACACAAAATCAGCAATCTCCCTCTTCATGTTGTCCCACCAAAAATGTTCCTTCAAATCTCTATACATTTTTGTGCTCCCAGGGTGTATAGAGAAATTGGAACTATGAGCATCATCCAGCAATTCCCTTTTCAGATCAGGTATATCGGGAACACAAAGTCTCTTCCCGAATTTCAAAATTCCATCTTCATACACAAAGTCTCTCAATCTCCCATCATTCACAGCTTTAATCTTCTTCTGAAATTCTTCATCATCGGTCTGAGAACTCTTAATCCTTTCTAGTAAAGATGGTTTGGCAACCATTTGAAAAAGCATTGATGTTTCACCTTCCCTGGTTATTCCCATGTCCATCTTCACTAGATCCATGAAAATTGGATCCCTCTCAATTCTCATCATGTTCAAAACTCCATGGTCTTTTCTGCTCAAAGCATCTGCCACCTTGTTTGCTTTCCCTGGGTGGTAGTGTATCGTGCAATCATAATCCTTGAGTAATTCAAGCCATCTCCTTTGCCTCATGTTGAGTTCTTTTTGTGAGAAAATATACTTCAAACTCTTGTGATCAGTATAAATCTCACATTTTTCACCATAGAGGTAGTGTCTTCATATCTTCAAGGAAAAGATCACATCTGCTAACTCAAGATCATGAGTAGGATAGTTTTGTTCATGAATTTTCAACTGTCGTGATGCATAGGCAATAACTCTATCATTCTGCATAAGGACACAACCAAGTCCTTTATTTGATGCATCACTATAAATAACGAACCCATCATTCCTCGATGGTAGAGTCAGTATAGGAGCATTGACTAATCTTCTCTTCAGTTCTTCGAAACATTCTTCACACTCTTTTGTCCAAACAAATTTAACCCCTTTACATGTGATCTTCGTTAATGGGTTAGCCAATCGGGAAAAATTCTGGATGAAACGTCGATAATAACCTGCCAAACCAATAAAACTACGTACCTCAGTTATACTCGTAGGTGCTGTCCATTCTTGGATTGCCTTGGTCTTAGAAGGATCAACAGAGATTCCATCTTTAGAGACAATATGGCCAAGAAAAGAAATATCCTGAAGCCAGAATTCACACTTGGTAAACTTCCTATATAATTCATGCCTCCTCAGAGTCTTCAAGATAATGCGCAAGTGATTTTCATGATCTTCATAGGTTTTGGAGTATACCAAGATATCATCAATAAATACCACCACAAATTCATCGAGATACTCCTTGAAAACTCTATTCATCAGATCCATGAATACAGAGGGTGCATTAGTCAATCCAAACGGCATTACAGTAAACTCGTAATGCCCGTACCTGGTTCGAAATGCTGTCTTCGGAATGTCTTCCTTCTTCACACACAACTGATGGTATCCAGATCGAAGGTCAATCTTTGAAAAGTATTGAGCTCCATGTAGTTGGTTAAATAAATCATCAATACGAGGTAGGGGATACTTGTTCTTTATCGTTATAGCATTGATCTCCCTGTAGTCGATACATAACCTCATAGATCCATCTTTCTTTTTAACAAAAAGAACAGGGGCTCCCCATGGAGAAACACTAGGGCGAATAAATCCTTTATTACTCAATTCCTCTAGTTGTTTATTTAGTTTGACTAATTCTACAGTGGCCATTCTATAAGGGGTCTTCGATATAGGCCTTGATCCAGGAATCAAATCAATGGAAAACTCAACTTCTCGTTCTGGAGGATGTCCAGGTAAATCTTCTGGAAATACATCTACTAATTCTTTCACAACAGGTACATCCTCTATTTGAACATTCCTTTCCTCATCGACAGTTATTTCATTCTCTTCCTCCCCAATAATTGAATTAAGTTGAGCTACTGGGGGTGGATCTAAATAAGAATTAGGTGGTGATGATTCTGCTCTAAAAATAAGGTGTTCCTTATCATTATCATCAAGAATCGTAACCTATTTCTTCTTACAATAAATCTTCGCATCACAGTCCGAAAGCCAGTCCATACCGAGGATTATATCAAACTCAATCATAGGTATGACGATGAGATCAGCAGATAAAGAAAATTTATGTGCTCTAATGGGGACTGATTCACAAAACTTTGTTGCAATGATACTTCCCTTAGGAGTTTTAACTGAAAACTCCCTTATTAAATCAAATTGGAAATATCTAATTTTCTTAGCAAACTGGGAAGATATGAAACAATGCGATGATCCAGAATCAAATAATGCATTTTCTAAACTTGAGGAAACCATTAAATTACCTGCCACCACGTCTTTCGGAGCTTCTACCTCAGCAGTAGTGATAGCATAAGTCTGGCCTTGATCCCTTGGCCTTTTCTGAGGTAAGTTCTCCTGAAGCTTAAGACATTCATTTGCATAATGCCCCATCTCCCTGCAATTGTAGCACTAAACGTTGGTAGCTTCCTTCTTCCCCTTGCAATCACGAGCTTGGTGGCCTTTTTCACCACACTTGTAACAGACTCCCATTCCATTCAAGCAAGTACCAGGGTGTTTCTTCCCGCATTTACCACAGGATGGATATTCAACCTTTCCCTTCTTCCCCTTATTTCCATTCCCAGATTGATCAGCATGTCTCTTCTTCTCTTGCTTTTCTTTAAAGTCATAAGACTTAGAGAATTCCTTTTCGGTCTTAATAGCACATGAGACAATGTCTTCGTACGATGAAAAGGATTGTGAGACTAATGCTCGACGGAGAAATGGTTTTAACCCATCAAAGAAACGATCAATCTTACTTCTTTGGTTACGTATATAATCACCAGCGTACCTTGCTAACCTTGTAAAGTTAGCCTCATACTTTGCGACATTCTCATCCTCCTTCTGTCTCAGACTTAGAAATTGCCTTTCCATATCTGCTCGATGGTCGCGAGGGAAGTATTTTTCTAAAAACAGATCTTTGAACTCCCTCCATTCCATATTTGATACTTCATCATCTTCCTTCATGTTTTTAATCAATGACCACCATTGATCAGCATCTCCAGTGAGGCGGTAAACTGCCATGATAACTTTTTCCCTTTCACTGCTCCCCAAAGCCTGAAATGTTTTCTCTAGGGAATTTATCCATTGCTCAGCTACTAAGGGATTTGTACTCCCATTGAACGTTGGTGGTTGTTTCCTCATGAATCTATCTAACATTGATCCTCCACGCTGCGGATCAGGGTGCTCCATACGGGTAAGGTTATTATTCATAACCTGAGTAAGTTGTCCCAGTATGGTGATTAGCTGATCGGCACCAGTTGCATCACCAGCCCCACTATAATTATCTTGAGTAGGAGGGAAATCCCTACATGGAGTGCGTGCATTGATACGGTTTCCATTTTGTCCACTAGGCACCATTTCTAAACAATGGCATAAACTAGATCAGTTTATGAATCAAAATACATAATCCCATACTTATAAAACACTTAACATAAATTGAACTATTTATGGATATAATCCATAATCATAAAAATGTTTTCTTTGAGGAAGTATATACTCATAAACCCTTCATAATGATTTGTAAAGAAAATGAGAGTTATCCTAAGCATATCCCCCGGGAGTGTCGTAACCAAGAGTGCAGCAAGGCCCGTTGTCGTGCACCAGTTCCCATTCGAGTCTAGCTCAAAGTGGTGTTTTCGGGTTTTACCCCTAGGTACATCTGTGCCAGAGCCGCCTCTACCTGCTCGTATCCAGACAGGGATGTATTGCTCAGAAAACTCACAAAATCTCTACAATACCAAAATTCTAGGAAGTTCTTCTATACTAATCCTCAAAGTTCATCTTAGGTTTATGTGCTCTAATCAGAGTTTATCTAAATCTAGCTTCCAAGGTTTGTACTAAACTTCCTCTGATACCAACTGTAACGCCCCAACCCCAGTTACCCAGAGTCGGTGCATTAATTACATAACATTGGCATGATCACAAGAAAGATCAAATCTCGAAAGACCGATTGGTTTAGTAGCCTTGGAAACACTAGATATATTCATAAGTTTTACATTACATCATCAAAATAAAAAAAACTACTACAACAACATATTGTCTCCATAGTCCACACTATTAACCCCTCATAATATCCCTGCAAGTCATTCATAATTTACTTCTTCACATCCTGGGAAAATAAAACATAGAAAAGGGGTGAGCTCAAATGCCCAGTAAGGATAACAATATAGCGAAAACTTTCATAAATAAGAATAAACATTTAAGGCAATGTATAACTAAAACAAAAGCCTTTTAAACTTTAACTTCAACATAGTATGGCATAAATAAAATGAAATAATTCCATTTACTTATTCACATGGATATTCTACTAATCGAATAATCACATGCAATATCAATAACCACTTTCATAATGATGGAATGCATAATGCTAGACTATCATAACCACATAGCCAAGGCCTCGAGCCAAGACTACAAATAAGATTTTGCCAAGGCCTTGTGCCAAGACACTAGTTTGTCTCATGAGACCTACCGATGCATCTAGGAGCTATAGCAGGCTCCACCCGTCACATATTAAGTCCAATGCATTCCCATATGAAAAGGTTTAAACATAACATAAACATTCGTATTAAAACTAGCATACGAAATGTCAATACTTTCACCATAAACCATGAATGGTATATAAAACAATATCACATCCACAGTCAAACATATCACAAAACCTTCAATACAATATAAAAGTTTTGTATCATAATATATCATCCTCAAATAAGCGTAAAATCCATTAAAGGATGTTGACATAGATGAAATAAAAACTCTTTTTAAAGAAATATCTCTTTCTATTTTGAAATCATTTAAGAGACATATATTTATAAAATAAAACATTTTCTTTGAAAATATTCTTATAAGCTTGTAAGAGAAGCTTTGACGATTTTATAACGGCGGAAAATGACCGCACCCGCCGTATAAGTTAAAAAAACATTCTTATCTTAATTCTGTCGAAAAGGTTAAAAAGCACCTTGTTTGGAAAACGACGGAAAGATTCCCTTATAAACCTCTTATAAAAAGTCAAACAAGGGTATAAATGAATTTAACCCATATTCTTTTAAATATTAAAAATGTTTTGAAATACATTTTGAAGAAACATGGACGTGGATGATAACGAGATCCCAGTAGATTATTACATATAAACAACCTCGGATAATGAAGAGATTGTGAAATAACCCTTACCTTGTACTTTTCCTTGGTTGGGGTAGGTTAACCTCCTGTATAATGGTGAAATAATTGTTATTAAATTATAAAATAATCATATACATTAATATGATATCATATATGATCTTTTAATATTGATTTGATAATAATATCTTAGTATTATCGTTGTTTCAGGTGTTAACTTACTTGTTTTCTTTTATATGTTTTGTTACGTAAGACATGTTTGTATGGGATAGGTTTTATATTATTCATATCCAGAATGATATCAAGTCCTTAAACATCATTTTTTAAATCATCAAATGATAATTACACTTGAATGGATACGATGGAGAATGAATCTCATCGTGTTCGTGGAGACGGTAGTCCGTACGTACGCACGAGCGACAATATCATTCATTTGATATTAAAATAACATATAAATGGATGGTATATTATATATACATAATCCTTAACATGTTATATTTATTATTTACATGAGTTACACATCATTATTATACCCATCCAAATAATATTATATTGAATAACAATTACACCACGACGTGGAGACGGTAAGCCGTACGTACACACGTATGGTGACATGTTATTCAAAGGGTGGATAGAATACTGAATATGGTTGTACCATATTTATAATAACATCACAGTATATGTTAGATACTTGAGTTATTATTTTAGAATGGTAAGAACAAAGAAAGAAGAAGTGGAAGAAGAAAGGAACTTGAAAAGGCGTGGTGAAAACATTACCTCTTCTTCGGGTTCTTCCTTTTGATTTGATCAAAAGGGCTCCTTAGGTTGGCTTTATGATCAAACTAAGGACTCTAGGTTGTAGTGAGGGAAGTTGGGATAGTATTTGGGCAGAGTTTGGCCGAGCCAAGTGGCTTGAGAGGTGTGAGGAATGAGTAGAAGTGGTCTCCTTTTATAAGGGAGAGGAGGGGCTCTTTAGGAAAGAGTGAAAGTATTACTTTATAATATAATTATATTCGGTTTATAATGGTCAAAAATAATTGAGGTCGAAGATAAGATGACTCATTTTCTAAATAACATCAACCAATAAGAATTTGACAGGTTTTAGATAATATTTTAATCATTATAATCTTATTTATTTAAATGATTTATTAATGAGGTAAACATTGCATCATTATTGTGTCATTAATAATTTAAATTATTTGATGTCTAAAAATTATAAATAAACTATCATTATGTAGGAAATCGTTTTATCTTTCTAATGAATATTTATAATCGAAAATCCAACATGTATAACCCTATGTAAAAAGTGTTCTTCTAAAAGATGTAAGCTTATGCCATTTTTATTTTTATTTTAACTTTATTAATATAATGTGTCCCTACCACATACAAGTGGCTCTAAGGGGTCCCCAAATCTACCCAAGGATGCCCATGGTCAGGTATGTGTCCACCAATAAGGTTAGGACACGTTTTAGGGTAATTTTGTATTATTATAATATTATTTTCTAACCCTTATTTACCGGATTTACCCTTAACCATGGTAAATAAAATATTTACCACAGTAATTATTCAAAATGTCTAAAAATAAAAGTTACCTATTTACACAATTTGGACATCCTGATTCCAAATATGGAATCCATTTTTCTAAATTCAAAACACAGAAGTAGCAGAAATTAATTTAAAATTAATTCCCGCTGTCAAAACAAAAAGCGTGTTTTTAAGAGGTAATAACTATCAAAAGATTGACACTTGTTTATGTTCGGTTTAATTGTAAAATTATGTCCAATGACCAACATTATATTAAATGGTAAAAATATATTCTAAATATACTTTAAAACCACTCAAATTCACAATTTATCACTATTAATTATTTTGATTAAAAAAGTTGTTTTTAATTAAAATTTAGCAATTTTCACTATTCATCAAAATATGAAAGTTATCCGAAAAGTACCAAAATTTCACTTTAGGCTAAATTCGATATTCCGAATCCAAAAATGAAGTCTATTTTGAAATATAAAATATATATAATTTTAAAAAAGTAGGTATTACTATTCATAACGGCTAGTTTGATTGGTTGTTAGAACTCGGTGTTGCGTACAACACACGCTATCGCATTATTCAAAGAGAAGTGTACCGTAGAAGCTTGGGGTGTTACAAATTGGATAGACCATTATGATTTTTTCCTCTTCCTATACTCACTCCATGAGTCCCCCTTTATGTGGAATGAGTTTTGGTGAGATCCATTGAAGAATATAGGTGAGACCTTCCATGCATTTTTAATCCTGCCCCCACTTCCTCATGTGATGATAGATCAATGTATCATTCATTGCGGATAAATCATCTTGGTAAGACTTTACATTTTTTTCCATGATGTCTCAATTATATTTTAATTATCCTTTTTTTTGTTTATATTTTTCATATGTTGATATTTGGCTAGATCTCTATTAGATAATTCGATGAAAATTACATCAGATCTTGGTGGAATTGTCCGATAATGATGAGCCTTACGATTAGAATGTATAAATGATGTATAGTAATGATAAACATGTGTCGTTGATTGAAATTTAGTTAAAGGTACATCCCTTAGGGATTTATTCTATGGTTTTTGGCTCAATTTAATTAAACAACACATCATATCATGAAACTAAACTAGGTATTTTTCATGACATAGGTTCAAGAGTGTGTTATGAGTGGATTGAACCCATAATGTGACATAGAAGCTAGGAAAGATCATCTGGTTGAATTATTTTTGAGATTCTAGTTTAATTATATTAAATTGGCCTTTTAACTATTACCACATGATAGGTACTTTTCCAGGATAATGTTAAAAGTGTTGAAAACCATTCATGGGTGGTTGGTCATGGATTTGGCTAAACAATGATACCTGTTGAGTTATTCAACGGTCATTCATTTCTTATTGGGTCATGATATTTATTGTAAACATTTAAAAAATTATAATTTAGTAATAATTAATTAAATTTTAATTCTCAATCATGGTTTAGGACTTCATGGCGATTAATAGAGGCTGAATAGACATGGATGGACTTTGATAGAGTTGTTGGGATTTTTTTGATGATATTTTGTCTCTTTATTGATGTAATTGGTTACATGTACATTACCTTATGGTATTATGATAGTCTATTGGCATGTTCTATGAGGTTCATCACCTTGGGTGAACAATAAAAAATTCATAAATGGGTTATGAAACTCATTAAATTCTTAATTAAATTATTTATTGTAACATCTTAACTAATTAAAGGAATATTACTAGTGAGATAATCAATGTGGACTTCATGCACTAGCTTGATGATACGTCCAATGATGGATGATTCATTGACTATAAATGTGTGCCTTAAATTATAAGAAACCCTTTAGGATGTAATCATGATATATAAAACATAGTGGTCTATGAGATATATTCTTAATATGATTCACAAGTGGTGTGGTGTGTAACCTATGAGACCTATGCTTGATATGACTCCCATGTGGTGTTGGTGGGTATCCCATGATACCTATTCATGATATGGCTTGTATGTATTGTGGTATGTGTATTTATAGACTGTGAGACCTATTATTGATATGATGCACATGTGGTGTGTGTGTGTAGCCCATGAGACCTATGTTTGATATAACTTGCATGTGGTGAGTGTGTGTTACCCATGAAACCTATGTATGATATGATTCCAATGTGGATTTGTGTTGCTTGGTTATATGTATCTTTCTTAACATGTCATGATTTTGAAATACCTTATTATAGCATTATGTGTTACATGTTTAGTTCTATTGTCTCTAAAATTGAGTGAGTAATCTGAGCCATACAAGCTAGTTGTTCCCTTAGAAAGAGAGTATGGATGATGTGATGGGTTTCCCTAGAGCTATGATATTGGGATGACACATGGTGATGATTTCTCCATAGATTTGATATTAGGTCATCATGTGGTGGATGGATTTCCACATAACCATGAGATTGGGTCGATATGTGATGTGTGGATTGCCCTAGATCAAATAATTGGGTCAATATAAGTAGTGTACATAAAGGTGGGTATGAATATTTCTTCAATGGGGATGTGGATAGATGATTGGTTGGATGATTACATTGAGATAATGTATGAATTTCCCTCTTGAATAGAGCCAAAGAAAAGAGATATGGTATCTAAGGACCCAACATGTGTGTGAACATGTGTTTCTACTTGTTGTTTACACATTTATTTATTGTGGTTATACATTTAATTTACTACTTGATAGCTTTTTATTCTTACATAGTTATTTATTTCTAAAATATTTATTATACTAAGCTTATTAATTGCACATACATAGTATTTACTGATTATGTATGGGACCATGTTAATTGTTCTGTAATGAGTTATACTCACACCCTACTTGGGTATCCATGGAAATTGGGTACCTAAGTAGTCATCACATGTAATGACTCATATTTTCCATGTATTATTTTTTAATATTATATGGATTATTTTTTAGATCAGGAGTTAAGAAAACATGAAATTCTGAGGCCCGATATTCCCAGAATAAATGTTTTAAATATATTAAATATATTAAATTGCACGTGCACAAGTTTTCTTGAAAAATAGAATAACTTATAAATGGTTTCCCAGACCAAAAATCCAAGGGAACCCTTAAACTCAAAACGTGAGGTTTACCCTATGCATGAATTAACATTAGTCAGAATGGGTTTTTTGTGGAAAAGTATTTATGGGCATTGAAATGAATAAAATAATTTAATAAAATTAGTTTATTTCATTTGTGTTGATGTAGAGAAAGATAATATTTTAATATATTATTATGTAGAAATACTAGGGTTGTCTGGAGAACCCTAGAGATGTCAGAAGAAAATTGGAGAGAGCTTTGGATAATCCTCCTAGGTGAATAATAGCGGATCGTGGATTGTCGATCAGCGCACACTGATTTTCAATGAATCTTTCCCATGAAAATGATGTAACAATATTTTTTTTCCAAAAAATGATCCAAATTGAGGTAGTCTATGAGTTTTGAATTGTTTTTTTCCTTGTTCTTGATTTATATGATGAACATGGACCAATCAATGAATATATTGACCCAAAAATCAATCATTATGCAGGATGGGTTTATTTACAGGGTTTATTGGGATATTTCTTCATGATTATTGATTTATTCATTTGTCGTTGTAACAGTAATGAATTGAGATCAATACAAAAATTGATCAAGGTTTGTTCCACTTGTTTGGATTTGTGATTTTCTCCCCATATTCACTGTTATTTGTGAGGTTTTTTATTTTTCCCCATGGTTTGATGTTTCATCTAAGGATCGATCATTGTGCATCCAATTCTTGGAAAAATGATTCGAAATCATAGATCTGGAATTGGTACAACTCAACAGAGGTTCGATGGTGGTTGCGGTAGTGGATCAAATGATTGTTCGTGAAAATTTCACATTCTTCAATGCACAATGAAGGACAGATATGATCTTGTTTTCTAAGTGGATCAAGGACCTAGAAGTGGTATATTGGTAGTGGTAAGGCTTGGGTGAGGATTCCCCTTGAATTTCCCAGTAAGGAATAACCAAAATGGTGGTTGGAGTGATGGAGAAGTTGATTGGATCATGGGTGAACAGTTCTGGAAAATCCTAATACACACAGAGTGTAAAATGGGATTACATGTCATGTGGGGAACAAAGCATTGGATAGGGTTTCAAGTAAGATATGATTACCACATGGTGTGTGGCATGGCCCACACAACATGCGACCCCTCCTTAGATATTTTTTGTGTACCTTGGAAAGTACACAGACATGGGGTGGACTACATGGCTAGCCTACATGGTGGGTACTCCCCCACACAACAAATACTGGATTAGGTACACGAGAGAAGCTGTATAATGGTACAAGTGAATATGTACATGGTCTAGAGTCTTGTATTGATACATGGGTAGAATACATGGGTAGTATACATGTCATGTATTACTACACAGACATGGTTGAATAACACAAGATCTTTACATGGGAAGAACCTAGGGTCAAGGGACACGGTGTGTAACCCTTCTACACACCATGTAATCATTCTTACCTATCTTAGATCTCTTGTCTTCTGTATCTTAGACAAGTTTAATTAGGGTTTTCCCATTATCCTTTTCTTGAAGGTTGGTATGGATCATTTCCTGATCCTAGTACTACGATCCCTTCAGTGGGACTTCCTATAAGGAGTCATTGGAATCCATCCAATAAGCCTAGATTGATATCCTCTGTTTATCTTTGTGTCCTGGGTGGAGTTCTTGGCATCGACATGAACAACACTACCTGGGCACTGATCCTCTACTTAGTAGGTTTAATCCAGATAGAGTTTGTTGGTATCATCCCATGGACTTGGAAGTGAACCTCATTTGTGTATTGTATCTCTTTGGACTATTCGTGTGTTCTTTCTCATGACAAGACCTGACGAGCAGTACCCCTCAGATGAACATTATATGTGCTATCAGACTCTGGAGTCTGTTCTCCCAAATTAGTGCTTTGTTTAATCTTTGAGCTTAAATCCTAGGTTGTTATACCATGTTTATGGATTACCTCTAGAGTTTGTATATTGGAATGAGTATATTTGGATATTCTTATTATATTTTTTGTATACATATACTTGTCTAGAGATAGTTGTATTTCCTTTGTTATATTCTTTGTGATTTTGGGGTGTCCTATTGAGTATTGTTATACTCATCCTTGTATAGGATTTTCCCACACACATCATTTCTTGTGAAGACGATCAATCTTTTGAAAGAGTCCTAGGTGGACCAGGACAAGCTGGTGCTTAGTGAGACCAGAAATATCGAGGTGTGTTCCTGTGACGTTCAGACATAAGACCTGGTACCTTTAATTTTAGGTTAGACTAGTGTTACAGACTTATTTTTAGTGGAATTTTATTTGGTCCTGTTTAATTTCTTTACCTCCTATCATACTCTGGTTGGGGGATATAGATGTATGCATGCATTGTTCATTTGTTTTTACATTTCAACATTCTTGTGGTATTGGAGATGTGTGCGTGTGTACAGGTACAAAGGAAATTCCTCCCATGTTAGTGATATGCCTACTTGGTGATAGTCACTATCCTCTAGCCTATTGGAGGTGGGCTTGGGGAGTCACAGAATAGTCCCCACTAGGGAGGGTCATGATAGAGTGGTATCAAAGGTGGTTAATTCTACTTTAGGACTAAGAGTCTGTGTGATTGTTTTGGGAAACATTGTTAAGTGTTTCGAGTTCATATTTCAGGTAGGGACTCCAGTTTTGATGTAGCGACTGACGTATCCATACACCAGGACTCTGATCACCTTATTTTCAACTTGGTACATAAGAACATTGGTTTTAGGGAAAACAATGGAACATGAATGATATAGGAATGGGTTGTGTTTCCATATCCCTCTTGATTCATCTCTCCAGATATACTCATTGACTATGGTATATCTTGTTTATTTCAGGATTACACTACGATGTATACCACTTATGATTAAGCATGATGATTATGAGGGTGATCCCCTTAGTGAAGTAGCTTTGATATAGGGGCTAGTTCCCAAGATGTTACCTCCAAGTGGTGCACCACTCATACCACCTTAGAGAAGCATGTGGTACCCACAATACCAATTGATGAGGTGCATAGGCTGAGCGCGCTTCACAAGTTTTATCAACATAGACCCCAAAGGTTCTGAGGTGTTCCCGACCCATAAGCAGCTGAGGACTGGCTTGAGGCGGTAACCTAAGTTTTTCATCTAGTTAATACATCAACATATCATATGGTGGTCCTAGAAGTGAGTTTTATTCTTGGATCAGCAGGGAGGTGGTGGAGTTTAGTTCCCATGTATTACGATGAGGTGACTCTTTCATGGATAGAGTTTGAGAGTCTCTTCAGAGAGGATTTATCACTATCTATGCTGAGGGATGTGCATATCCAGGAGCTTCTACAGTTCCATCAAGGTAGTATGATAATAGCTCAGTATTCATAGAGGTTTACCAACCTTTTTAGGTACTCTATGGATATGGTTTGAGATTATTTATTCAGGGATCATACCTTCGAGTGAGGTTTGCATAGATACATATGATCCGATGTTATTACACTATGTATTCATAACTATGATGGGGTTATAGATTTATATTTGGTGGTTGAGAGTTTCTTAGTTGAGAAGATATAGCTGGTGGCTATCAGTAGTGGGAAACGAGTAGATACCTCAGCAGTAGGGATTCAACATCAGTCTCAGAGACCTAGATGCGAGATATGTTTCATGAGGAGGTCTTAGGACATAGGATATGTAGTTCAGGGTTCACTGTGTGGTTCCAGTCATCCTAGATAGAGACAATGCTACTCATGTGATGTCACGGGACATCTATCCCAAGATTTTCTTAACTGCCATAAAACTGACAAAGAAACCATATATGGGCCACCAAGACAGAGACAGTGGAAGGATAAGGTAGTTACATAGGATTAAAGATGTGGAAGAGGAGCTTGGACAGAAGTTGGAGGTGGTCTAAATTTCGACTTGTTACCATCACCACCCCTAGGTGGTCCACATCATGATCAGGGAGCTGGAGGATAGGGGAGGGGACAATTGTAGGTGGTCAAATATTATGACCCTGGGTCTCCATGAATGATTTGAGGTACAATTTGTGTCTTTTCTACCTTAGTTGTAGTATTTATAGACACAAGTCCTAGTTATTCCTTTCTATCCACATATCTTGTTCGAGATGTAGAGATTATTATTGAACCACTGACTTGAACCTTATTCTTTAAGGATTCTATTAAAGAAGACTCTATGATCACTCACTTGTGTCGATAGTGTGACCTGACTCTTGGAGGAAATCATTTCGATTGGGGTCTCTTGGTAGCTATGTAGAGGCCTTATGACATCACTCTTAGTATGGACTAGTTATCCATAGTTCATGCTCAAATTTAATATTTTAGGTAAAGGGTGTGGTTTTTCTATAGTGATGGAAGAAGGTTCTCCTTTTTTGGTGAAAAGAAAAACCATGCATCATAGGATGGACTCATGCATAGGAGGGTGAATCTGTTTACTCATCAATTGGCTAGAATAACCCTTGGGGTAGTGGATGTTATGAGTTTCCAGTTTCCTATATTGGTAGAAGAGTATGAGGATGTATTTCCTAAAAATACTCTTGGTTTACCTCCCCTGAGAGATAGAATTTTGTATTGATCTAAACACCAGGAAAAAATAATATCTTTGCTATCATATCAGATGGCTCTCACAGAGCTTTGTGAGTTGAGGGTGCAGTTGGAGGACTTTGAGAGGAAGGGCTTTGTGAGATCCAATGTTTCACCATGGGTAGCCCCAGTTTTTTTTTCCATGAAGGCATATAAGATCTTGAGGTTGTGTATGGACTAACGGTTCTTGAATCAAGTGACTGTGAAGAAAAAGTATCCACTACTGAGGATCGATGACATCTCTGATTAGTTGGGAGGAGTATGATGGTTCTTGAAGGTTGAACTCTGATCAAGATATCACCAGCTATGAGTACGGTATGAGGATATACTGAAGATGGAATTCATATGTATCTATGGTCACTTTGAGTACTTGGTGATTCCCTATGGTATGACGAACTCCCCAGTAGTGTTCATGGGACTCATGAACTGGATCTTCTAGCCTTTCTTAGACTGGTTCATGGCAGTCTTCATCAATGATACACTTGTTTACTCAGTATATGAGGAGGAGTATGCGAGACATTTAAGGATAGTTCTAGATGTACTCTGAGATAACTATCTATACAGAAAGTTCTCTAAGTGCTAGTTTTGGATTCAGGTGGTCCACTATCTGGGATATGTTATCTCAATGAATGGGGTGGCAGTGGAACCAATAAAAGTTGAGGCAATGTTATCTTGGAACCACCTAAGAGCATGACAGAGTAAAAAAGATTCATTGATTTGGCAGGCTATTACTGTAGATTCATACATGATTTATCATAGATATCAGCACACATGATAAATTTGAATCAAAAGGGTTATCCTTTCATGTGGATAGATAAGTGTTAGTATGTCATTCAATAGTTAAGGTAGAGTTTGATGAGCACTCCAATATTGAGATTATTGGAGGAGGTTGTTGAGTACGTAGTGTTATGAAATACATTGGGGACAAGTATTGGTTGTTTCCTAATGAAGAGGCAAGCAATGATTTCCTAAGGTTCACACCAGTTAAGGCCACATGTTCTAAAATACATGACCCATGATCTTGATTTAGCAATGATAGTATTCGCTTTGAATATGTGGTGACACTACATGATGGGTGATCAATTTATCATCTATTCCAGTCACAAGATTTGGAAGTACGAATTCTCTTAGAAGGATCTTAACTTTAGGCATAGGCGACAACTAGAGTTCCTCCAGGATTATGACTTTGAAAATTTCTATACTCCTGGGAAGGGGAACATGGTAGCATATGCTCTCAGTGGGAGATCTAGTTCTAAACTGTTGAATGAGGCATCAGAGCAGTTGGACTCATAGTAGTTATCCTTTTTGGATGTAGATGGAGCATCTTACATTTCATATATGGTTTCCACCCATCCACTCTTATAGAAAATCAGGGAGGCATAGTTTGGGGACATTGATTTTGAGACCCTGTGTGATCAGATATCCATAAGGAATGATCCTGTTGGATTTTCTAAAGATTTGGAGTGAATCATTCTTTTTATAGGATGCACTATGGTACTAGTGATGTTGCAGGAGGATGTTCTGAGAGAGTTTCACACATATACTTTGGCGGTACATCTAGGTGTGGAAAAGATATACTAGGACCTCTAATGTTAGTTTTTGTGGCTAGGGATGAAGAAAGTAGTTGCAGAGTTTGTATCTCAATTCCTTACTTGTCAACAAGTAAAGGCTAATCACCAAGTTCCATCAAGTTTGGATCAACCCCTTGTGGTGACATAATGGAAGTGGGATATGATATATATGGACTTAGTGATAGGTTTACCACGTACATCCAATGGGCACGATTCCATCTAGGTAATCATATACTAGCTCACCAAGTCAGACCACTTCCTAGATATTCGATAACAGAGTTCATTAGAGATCTTGAGATGCCTCTACATTCATGAGATCATATGACTCCATGAAGTTCCATCTATAATTGTTTCTGATCATGATGATCATTTTACATACTAGTTGTGGAAGGTATTGTAAGAGGTGTTTGGAACTCTGTTATGTTTGATCATAATGTTTCAACCCTAAACAGATGGCCAGACTGACCAGAATATTTAGGTTATAGATGACATGCTACGAGCTTAAATTTTGTTCTTTGGCCAATGTTTTGAGTATCACCAACTACTGGTGGAGTTTTCATACAACAATAGATGACATCCCACCATTGGTATGGAACCATTCGAGGCTTTTTATTGTCAACCCTACAGGTTATCACTTTGCTAGACCAACCCAGGAGAGTCGGCACTCATGGGCCCAGAGTTGGTGAAAGATACAATAGAGAAGGAGAGAATCATAAAATATTATATTAAGACTGCACAAATCCATAAAAAGTCTTATACTTATAGGCGATGAAGGATTTTAGAGTTCAAGGAAGGGGATTATGTGTTCATATGGGTTTCACCTTGACATGGATTATAGAGATTTGGTCGGGGTAGCAAGATATCTCTGAGGATCATTGTCCCTTTATTGATACTATATAGAGTTTTCTAGGTGGAGTATCACTTGTCTCTACCTCCTTAGTTAGACTGGGTACACGATGTATTCCATGTGTCGTAGCTGAGGAGGGTCGGGCATGACCCATCACACGTTATCGATTGGGGTGAGATATAAATAAAGGATGGAGTGACCTTTTTTGAGTACCTAGTGTAGTTTGAAGATCGTCAAGAGATGATCCTTCATGGTAGATTGATTCCTTTGGTGTGTTTTCGGTGGCAGCACAGGAATCTCCAAGAGAGCACTTGGGAGCAGGAGGCTCAGATTCATGCTCAGTACCCTCAGCTTTTTGAGTAGCCATTGTTTTTTATTTTTTGAGATGTAAATCCCCAAGGTGGAGAGAATGTAATAACACATATTTTACTTATATTATTTTTTAATATTATATAGATTATTTTCAAGACCAAGAATAGAGATGATGTGTGATTCTGAGCCCCGGTGTACCTGAAATAGATGTTTGAAATATCTTAAATATATTAAATATCATGTACATGTGATTTTCCAAAAAAAGTGTAATAAATTCTAAATTGGGTCCATATCAGAAATCTAAGGGAACCATTGAACTAAAAATGAATGGTTTACCCTAGGCACGATATAACATTAGTGTATGTGGGTCATTTGTGGAAAATTCATCATGGGCATAAAAATGAATAAAATTATTTAATAAAATTATTTTATATCATTTTCAATGGTGCAGTGACTTTCAATCTTCAAATATATTATTATGGAGAAATATCAGGGTTATCTGCATAACTCTGGAGATTCTGGTGGACCGTCAGAGAGAGATTTGGCGAATCCTCTCATATGAACGATGACAGATCGTGGATCAATGATCAGTGCACATCCATTTTCAAAGTATCTTTCCTATGACAATGATGCAATAATCATTCGTCATCGTAAAATGGTCCAAATCGAGTTAGTGTGTGAGTTTTTAATTGTTTATTTTCCCCATTCTTAATTTCTATGAAGAGCGTGGACCAATCAATGAATATATTGGCCCACAGATCGATCATTATACATGATGGATTAATTTGAATCATTTATCTAAAGATTTATCCATGATTTTTTATTTATTCATTTGTAATTCTAAGTGTAATGAACTGATATCAAAACTAATATTGAATGAGTCTCTTTCCTCTTGTTTGAATTTTTTATTTTTCCCCTGATTCACTATTCTTCGTGATGTTCTTTATTTTCCCCATAGTTCTATGTTTCTTAAAATTATTTATCCTTTCACATATAATTATTGGTGCAATGATCTTAAATCACATATCTGACATAGTTACGACTCAATGAAGTTGTGATGGTGATTTTGGAAATAGTTTGAATGACAGTTGGTGCCAATTTCACATTCTTAGGAACACAATTAAGAATGTAGATGATCTTGTTTTTATTTCGGATCGAGGTCCTATAAGTAGTAGATCAGTAGTGACATTGATCGGACAAGTCCCCCCCTATGAATTTTCTGACATGGAAAGAATGGAATGGTGGATGGAGTGATGGAGAATATGACCGAAGAACAGGAGAACGGTTCTGGAAAATACTGATACACACAGCATGTAATCTAGGATTACAAGGCGTGTGGGGCCCTAGAGAGGGGGATATTATTTCAGGTAAGAGTTGAGTAACACATGACATGTGGAATGGCCCACACGACATGTGATACCTCCTTGAATATTTAGGGTGTAACTCAGAAAGTACATGTATATGGTATGGACTACATGGCTAGCCTACACGGCGTGTACGCCCCCACTTGACACAGACTGGATCAGGTACATGGGTGAAGCTATGTACTAGTACACAGGTATACATACATAGGACGAATCCATGTATTGATACATGGGTAGAATACATGGGTAGTATACATTTCATGTATTACTACACAGACGCGGTTGAATGACATGGTTCATTTACAAGGGAAGAACCCTGGGTCAAGGGACATGGCGTATAACCATTCTACATGTCGTGTAATCTTTATTACATGTCTTATATATATTTTCATTCATATCATGGAAAATTTTCATTAGGGTCTATTCTCCTTATCCTTTCCCTGAAGTTTGGTATGGATCATTTCCTACTCTTAGGAATATGATCCCTTCAACATAACTTCCTAGATAGAGTCATTTGAATCCCTCTGAGAGGCTCAGAGTGAGATACTCTATTTATCTTCATTCCCTAGGTGGAGTTCTTTATATTTATGTGACCAACACTACCCATGTTCCAATCCTATAATTAGTAGGGTTAATCCATATCGAGTTTATTCGTATCACCCCATGGCCTTGGAAGTGATCCTCATGTGTGTATCATATCGCTTTGAACTATCAGTGTGTTATTTCTCATGATGAGACCCAATGAGAAGTACCTCTCTGATAGACATCATTATTGCTATTAGACTCATGAGTGTGTTCTACCAGATGAGTGCTTCATGGAATCTTTAAGCTGGAATCCTAGGCTATTATACAGTGGTTGTGGCTTACCTCAAGAATGTGTATCTTGGATTGAGTATATCTATATATTCTTGTTATATGTGCTATAGACATATACCTTTGTAGAGCTGACTATATTTACTTTGGTATATGATTTGTGGTTTCAGGGTGTCCTACTGAGTATTTTTATACTCACCCTTACATGGGGTTTGACCATAGGCATCATGTCTTATGAAGACGATCACCCTTTTTATGAAGTCCTATACAGACTAGGACAATATGGTGTTTAGTGAGACTGAATAGACCAAAGTGTGTTCCTGTGGTTTTCAGACAGCAGTCCTAGTACCTTTATGTTCAGGTTGGACTAATATTATAGACTTCTTTGTTGTGTGCATGTATTTGGCCCTGTTTACTTTACTTTCCATCATACTATAGTTGTGGTATATAGATCTATGCATGCATTGGTTATTCAATTGTATTAAATTTCAACATTTTGTTGGGCTTGGATATGTGTGCATCTATACAGGTTCTTAAAAAATTACTCCCATGTTAGTGATATGCCTACTCAGTGATAGTCATCATCCCATGTCCAATTGAATGTGGGCTTGGGGAGTCACTCCACAGGCCCCACTGTAATGGTTCGTGACATCACTTATTGTAGTTGTAAATGGGTTAAGGCCTGGGTTTGATCGTGGAGTGGGATATATCACACCAATTTTGAAGACAAGAATGTGGTGAGGCTTGTAGTTGGGTGTATATACTCTTAATTATTTTTATAGAAACCTAAGATTATCATACATAGATATTAAAACTTTTTAGATGAATATTCAATACATTTTACAAACACACATCTGAGGACCATAATAATTTAGTGTATTTGGAGACTAGGTAAAAAATATTATTAATTTATGAAAGATCTTAAACATATACCATAATGATCTTTTCCTTTAGTAATATTCCAAAACATACCCTACTTAAAACCTTTATTCATAACCTAAGGAAACAAAACATAAGAAATGGTGATCTCGGATGCTTAGTAAGGGTTAACAAGCTAGATAAACAATCATAACATGAACATAAGGATATAAAAAACGAGCATAACATTTGAAAACCATACCCTACATATAAAAGATTATAATCTTATGTCATGGAATAATTATTGGTAGTTCATAAGACATGAATCATAAGTAAATTAATGAACATGATCTAAGAGAGAATAACATTAGAATAAGACATGGGATTGTGACATACATGTAAGCATAGAAAATATTATGTTAAGGATACCCACCAATACATTCATAACATTTTAGGCTTGGGTTAACCACCCATGTATATTCCTTGGGCTTGTAATGACCTCTCATGTACCCTCTTCCTAGATTGGTATAACCACCCATGTACCCTCGATTTTAGGATTGGGATAATTACCTATGTACCCTTTGATCTCGTATAACATTTATCATTACCCAATGAATTATGGGGAGATATAGTAACCACCCATCACATAATAAAAATCATACATATGTGTGACACAAGATCATAAAACATTCATCATATCATAACCTATTAAATAAAATAGGTTTCATAAAAATTTCATTATATAATAACGTATGGAAAATAGATAGGTTTTATAATAATTTCATTGTTTATCATAGTATAACCCATGAAAAGAAGCAGTTTTCAAAGGAGTTCTATCATGGTATAACTTGTGAAATAGAAATGGGTTTCATGAACAACATGTCATCATAAACTTAAACAATTTATATAAATAATAATAATGGTATCCTTAGATCACATCCCTAGTAAAGAAAAAGTAACCTAAAAAGATCTTATATTAGTTAAAGAATTATTTTGAAATATTACATGGAACGCTTCTTGGGGAAGATAAATTTTCTTTAAAAATGAATTTTTAAAACATAAAACATTTTTAAAATAAATTTATTTGAAAATAACCCTGAAAACATATAAAGTATGATTTAAAAATAATTTATAACATTAATTGAGGAAAATATCATTTTCACATTGAAAAAAAATCTTCAAAACATAAAACACTTCCAAAATCCTTTTCTCATTGAAATAATTTATTTAAAATATAAAAAATTCCCAAATATTAAGGGAAACATTTTCTTTGAAAATAAATTTAAAAAACTATAAATTAATCTTGAGATCATTGAGAGGATATTACAGTGGGAAATACTATTCATTTTGTGTATGTTAAAAAAAGATTATTTTCACATTTTTGATAAAATCCAAACTTGTATTATTTGGAAAATAGCATGAAGATTACTTTCAAAATATTTTTTAAAAATTAAAACATGGGTAAAAATTTCTTTAATAAATCATTTTAAAAATGTTAAAACATTTTTTGAAATCATTTTTAGAAAACATTGTTTTGGAAGAAAAAAGGATTTTCAAGAGAAAATATGGGTTTTTATAAAAAAAATATATTTTCTGAACACATTAGTACATAAAGTGAAGAAAATGAAAGGAAAAAAATTCATTCTAATTGAATAAACATATCAAAATAAAATTCATTAGTTTCTTGAGATATGGGTCAAAATATTCTATCATCTGAAACATGTTCATAAACAATATTGATAAAAAATGAGTTTGTAACATAAAATCTTTACGACTTTGGTTACTTTAAAACGTAATAATCATGAAGGAATGTAATTAAATGAAACATAAAATATCATAAGGATAAATAAATTCATTATATTTCAAATAAAATGGATTTTATATACACCTTATACAATAATAAAGGTGTATAACAAAATCATATGTCTCAAAGAAAGAAAATTTAGACAAAAAACCCTTATCGATTTGGTAACTTTTGTACTTTAAACCCCATGAAATAGAGATCCAAAAATGGATATGTAAATAAAAATAATTTTAATTATAATCATCATAAAATAAATTCATGGGAATTATATATACTTCATAAAAGGAATATGGGGCGAACATTACATCTTTCTCATAGAAAAATAAAAGTGAGATGGAAACCCCTCACCTTAAGTTTCGCCTTTCATTGCACACATTAATAACTATTGTATAATAAATATATGTTTTTTATAAATATATTAAAGAAACATACATACATATATAATATAATATATTATTTACTTATGTCCTTTTATTACCTATTTATTAAAAATTCCACATTAAAGTCATAATTTAGGTAATAACTGCTTCATTTTTTATATATGTTTTGATTTCTTATTTTCGATCCTATTACTTAGATCATGGTTACATAATATAAATAATTATAATAATTATATAATTATAATATTTATACATCAATTATACTTTTAATGCCAATAATTAAATTTGTTTTTGAGAAATTAAGTATGTTAGGATCATAGAGACAGTAGGTTGTTCGTACGCATGAGTAACATTTCCATTTTTTCAAAGATCATTCTGAAAAAGTGGTATGTAATATATTATACTTACATACTGATAATAATATCATAAATACCACATTATTTATTTAAATATACTTATACACATCATCCATGTGGTGTGGTGATGAAAATAGGGTCACATCGCTTCGTGAAGACGATAGTCCACATGTACACGAACGATGTTATCATCTTTCAGTGAGTGAGAAGGTAAGAAAGAAAATGAAATATTATAGTTTCATAATGATAAATATTTCATTATTATCATAATTATTTTATTTATATCATATATATTTATCCTTATTATCTTCCATGTAAAGTGTTACTGAAAAATGAATCATATCACTTTGAGAGGTGGTAGTCAGCCATACACATGAGCGACTTTATCATATCCCATATAGAATGGAAAGTAAAAAACTTATACATGATATAGTGAATTAATAGGTTCAATTATTTTATAAATATAATATATATATACTTTATATCCATCATCAAACCCAACTGTGAGAGGAGGTAATGGAAAAACGAATGATGTCAGTTTGTGAGGTTGTAGTTTGTCACACACATGAATAATGATTTCATAACACATTTGATGGAAGAGAAGATGGTTTTAGGTCATGAACATAAAATAACAAATTATTAGAATATTGAATACACTTATTTTATTATATCATTAGGGTAATGTAATAATTTAATGAGGCGGAGGAAAAAAAAGTGTTGATGAATGTCACCTCTTCTTCGGGTATCCTCCATAGATTTGAACCAAAATCCTTCCTAGGTTATATTTTTATATAAAATAAAGATTTTATGATGATATAAAGGAATCTGGGAAGTTATTTTGGTTGTTATTGGCTTAAATAATATGGTTTTAATGTTTTAAGAAGGGAGGAGTGATGGTGGAACTTTATAAGTGAGGTGAGTGGCATACTTTTAAAAAAAATTAACAAAGAATTCCACCCATATTGTATTTCATGTCACATGGATCCAATAATGGACTATTATATATCCTAGAAGTTATAATGTCTAATTATGTCCATTTTTTTGGATAATTTCTTGGTTATCTTTAACCCTTGTCTTTTTAGTTTAACACCACTAGTAAACCCATTTTTACCTTAACTGTGGAAAATATTTTTTATTATTTTTACTATTAAATTTGGTAAAAAATTAAGTTTAATATTTCAGATAATATATATTATAATGATTAAAAATATTTAATCTTTTTTTTCAAATTAAATTCATATAATTAGAAACATTTAAATTAAATTTAATCCTGCAGGTGTGAAGACAAAGCGAGTTCTTAAAGAGAAAATGTTCAATGGTTTACAAAGTTTTTATACAAAAACTTAATATAAAATTGATTAAAATGACCTAAATTTGATTAATGAATTTATAATTGAACTAATTTTATTTTAAAAACTATTTAAAATATAATTTAAATTTATAAATTAATTAAATATAGGAAACATTCAATTAAAATTCAATATTTTTCACTATTTGTCAAAAAATTAATCATTTTAGAAAATTATCTAAAATTAACCTTAAGATAATTTTGATGGGATGATTTCAAAAAATAAGGTTATTTTTTCAAATAAATTATCTAAAAGTAACAAAAATTATTTTTAAAATAAGTGCACCAAAAAAGGTGACTAAACCACTTTTTAGAAAAATATAGTTTTTAAGCATACAATTGGATTTCTTCTTATCTCTTTTCTAGAAAACACATAAGATTAATGTTAAAATTTTAATTTAATATATATATATATAATTGAAATAATTTTAAAAAATTGGTGTTCTTAATTTATTAAGGTAAAATGTGTTTGTGTGCATAAACATAGTTTTTTCAAAAAAATATTTTCTTTATTATCAAATAGTTTTTATTTCAATTTTTAATTAATTGGTCACCAAATAATTAATTTTATATACAAGTGTAAACTATTTTAGTTTTTAATTTAATTAATCCCATTCATGCCCTATATTCTAACATCTTGGTAGTAACTATCATATAATAATATTTTAGTAATATGACACATTTCATTCAAACTTGGTGTTTCATGTAACGTAAGCTAAACTCAGTGTTTCATTTAACACAATATAAAATCATTATCTCATGTAATTCAATATAAACATTTTATTTCATGTAATGTGAGATAAAAATAGTGTTTCATGTAAATTCAGCTAAACTCAGTGTTTCAAAATATCAAAAAAATGTAAATTTAATTGAAAAAATATATTTCACAAAATCATTGGGTGTTATATTATAACCTCCTAAAAATGAATTTCACCCTTGAAATTTATATTTTTCATTAAAGGTTTATCATTTGAATATTAATTCCTATAAATACACATCATAAAAATTATTAATAAAACATCCTCTTGAAAAATATAATGGGATGTGTGAATTTCATATAGAATAACACATAATAGTTTTCCAAAATAGGATAACATTGTTGGGAAGTGAAAACATGAAAATATAAGAGAAAAATAACACCCAAATATTGATGGATATTGATAGAGAAAATTTATCAAAAAAATGAGTGTGTTCTAGAGAAGGTTAATGACCAAAAAACCATAAACCAAATAGTTGTGAAAGTCATCATTGATATCATAAAAATTGATGATAGTAGGAAAAAATTTATTTCAAGATCATTTTCCTAATGTTGAATAATATTCATGATAAGATATACTTGATTGATTTAATTTCATTTCCTAAGAACAATATCATACATTGGTTGTGCCTTGATTAATTTCTACTTCATCACTAACTATAAGAAATAATGGTTAATTTTTTGTTCCTAAATCACTAACAAATCATAAGATCCAAAAAATAAAATGATAAATACTTTTGTATATCATTAGTTATCATTACAAAAAATTGTTATCACATACCATAAAATATGCATAAATCTTCATATAGTGAAGTAATACATTAATATATAAAGCCTTATCTAAATTTAAACTTAAAACATTTCATAAATGGTTATCCTTATAACCCCTACAAAAGATTAAAATCCAAACATTTTAAATAATGTCACTAAATTTTCAAAATGAACTTATCACTAATCTTATAAATATCATTAATCATATCTTAATGGTCACTTTCCAAATATGTTAATACCTTGTTCATATATTCTCTTAAATATTGGTAATAAACATAATTTTCAAAAAACCTCAATGAACACATGCATGATTCCTCATTCCTTGAATAAAACCATAGATTATTTAACATATTCCATAGATACAACAAGAATGTAAACTCCATCAATAATAGTATAAACCCTTTTTCAATAAATCATTTATCAGTTCTAAGGTCATTAATAATATCCAATTTACATTATCCATATCAACGATCTCTTTATACAAACTAAACTCAATTTTCTCATCCTCAGGAACATATTAAGGGTTATATTGTCTTAATCAAGATATCACCTTGCTATTAAAACAATTTTTTATTGCATCAGTACCATTTAACATATTTTTTAAAATTATTAATGAAAAAATTTTACTAAATAATCCTTATATATTTCATGATTTACAATCCTTGAATTACAATAAATAAATTCTTAAATAAACCCACTTCCATCTCAAATAATTAACTAGGCTCTGTCATTTTCTCCTCAATGCTTCATTCCTTTCATATGTTATTTATTGTATCTTCATAATTATAAATAAAACCATTAATCATAAAACCTTTCTAATTATCTTCATTATATTTCCCTTAAATAAATAAATTTTCATAATGCTTATACATTCCACATTTAAAACATTTATCCCTTGATAATACCTTATGGAGAACAATATTCCCATCCATTGTGTTAATTGAAATTTTCATCTTCCCTCAGAGATTTTTCACTTTGTTCCCTTCTTATCCACACATAAAACAACTTCTTATTCCTTAGAAACATTCCCTTGAGTGTTTATTTCAACATTATTGACATATATAAAACATAATATTCTTTCCTCCATGGTCACCACTACTTAAACTCTCCCCAAACTCTGTCTTTCTATTCTTTGGAGAGTCCGAGAGTTAGGTAAGATGCATGTTGTTAATCATGATCCATGATAACTAATTAGGCCTGCTCATAATATCCTTCAATATATTCATTATCCCATTTTAATGATCGATATAAAATTGTCTATCAAATTCAATATTAACCTATTTCCTTTAGCTTCCCACCATTTACTAAACCAAAAAAGAAAAGTGTGAGAAATGATAATCATAATGGGAAACCAAATAATCATAAAAATTAATTATAGGATTTCTAAATCATAACACATTATTTTTAATATATGACACCTTATTTTTACCCTATTTCATTTATAGTAATCATCTATTTAAATCCTTCATGATAGTTTGTAAAGAGTTTTTGAATTTCCAAAACATATAGTGTCAAACTAAGTGTGCAGTGAGAACCATTTTCATACATCATATGATGATCCATTCCATCTCAATGTTAAATTTTCAAATTTATTACCCTTATGTATCTATGTTCTATAGGAAAATCTATTTATAATATACATATAAGGATGAAATTTCTAGGAAACCACTTGCTCTATTTTTTATCAAAATTCCAAGACATTTTCATATACTTTGACTCATATTTAGATTTATACTTATACATATCCTTATAAATATACCTAGTTATCTCACTAAAGTTTTCTAATCCTAGTTTCAAAAGGTTAACTAAACCTTTCCTCTGATACTAACTATAGTGACCCAGGATTATCATACATAGATATTACACAATTTTAAATAAATATTTAAAACATTACACAAACACACACCTATGAGGACTGTAATAGTTTTGTGTCTATGGAGACTAGGTAAAAAAATCTTCTTAATTAATCAAATATCTTTAACATCTCCCAAAAAGTTATTCTATTTTAGTACTCTTCAGAAACATACCCTACATAAAAAATTTATTCATAACTTGAGGAAAGGAAACATGAGAAAGGGTGATCTTGGACACTTGGTAAAGGTAAACAAGGGAGATATGTAATCATAACATGAACATAAAGGTATGAGAACATGATCATAAAATTTCAAAACCATACCCTTCATATAAAATATCATAATATTGAGTCATGGAATAAATATTGTTAGTTTATAAGACATGAATCATAAGGAAATCAATAAACATGATCCAAGAGAGTATAACATTAGCATAAGAAATGGAATTGTGGATTTCACATAAGCATAGAAAATCTTATTTCAAGGCTACCTAAGAAGACATTAATAACATGTTAGGCTTGGTCTAACAACCCATGTACCTACCTCGGTCTTGGGATGACCTCCCATGTACCCTCATTAGGACTCGAATTAACCACATGTGTACCCTCCTTTTCATGCTTGGGATAACTACCTGTGTACCCTCAGAGCTCATAGGACATTTATCATTACCAAATGCATTTGATAGAGATATAGGTCCCACCCCTCACATAAAGAATATCATACATATGTGTTACAAAATATCATAAAACATTCATCATATCATAACCCATGAAATGAAAATGGTTCAATAAACATTTCATCATATCATAACCTGTATGAAAGACAGAGGTTCAATAATTATTTCAGCATTTCATCATATCATAACTCATTAAAAGAAGTGGGTTTCACAAGATTTATATCATGGTAAAACCCATGGAAGAGAAAAAAGTTTCATAAACATCACACCATCATAAAAATAAACTATTAAAAGAAATAATAAGAATGGTATCCTTGGATAATATCCCCAGTAAATCATAAGTAACCTCAAAGGATTTCATCTTAGATGGAGAATGATTTTGAAATATCATAAGGGACGTTTCATGAGGAATTTAATTTTTTTTATATTTTTTTAAATCGTAACACATTATTAAAATACTTTTCTTTAAAAATAACCTTGAAAACTTATAAATTAATATTTTAAAATCATTTAAAACATTTCTTGAGGAAAATATCCTTTCCACTTTGAAAATTGATTTTTAAAACATAAAACCCTTTCAAAATCCTTTTCACTCTAAAATAATTTATTTAAAATATAAAAATTTCCCAATTATTAAGGGAAAAATTTTATTTGAAATTTTATTTAAAAACTTTTAATAGAAAATTGAATTAATAGATTGATCATGAAAGTGAAAAATACTGTTAATAACGTGAATGTTAAAAACAAATATTTTTTTCACATTTTTGATAAAAACCAAATTAGTATTGTTTGGAAAATGAAATGATGATTAATTTTAAAAAAATTAAAAACTAAAAAATTGGTGAATTTTTTTTAAATAAACCATTTTTAAAAATTTTAAAAATATTTTTTGAAATCATTTTTAGAAAACATGGTTTTTGGAAGAAAAAAGTGTTCTCAACTGAAAAGATGAATTTTCATAAAAACATTCTTTTTTGAACTCTTGAGTAAATAAAGAAGGAAAATAAAGGGAAAATGTATTCGCATATAATAACTAGAGGATAATAAAATACATTAGTTTATTTATAGATATATCATATGATTCTTTCATTGGAAACATGATCACAAAAAATCCCAATAAATGATGAGATTGTAACATTAAATCTTTACCCCTTTGGTAACTTAAAAATGTAATCCCCATAAAGGAGATATACTAAAATGGACATGTAAATACCTATAATTTTAATTTTAATAATAATAAAATGCATTCATTTTCATTATATACACCACATTAAAGAAACATGTGGTGAACATGGCAGGTGTCTCAAAAAAAAATAAAGTGAGACAAAAATCCCTCACCTTAAGTTTGGACTTCCTTCATACATGTTCAAAACTATTGCATAATTATTTTAATTTTATTATAAATATATTGAATAATAATACATATATATATATATATATAATACCATATTTTATATACTTATGACCATTTATTACCCATTTATTAACAATTTCATGTAAAAGTTACTTTTCTGGTAATAACTTCTTTATTTTTCATATATGTTTTGATTCGTTATTTATAGTCCCATTAATTTGATCATGATTCCATCATATACAGAATAATAATCATGAAATAATAATCATATTTATACATCAATTATACTTTTAATACCAATAATGAAATATGGTTTTGATAAAGGAAGTATTTTACGATCATTTAAATAGTAAGCCGTAAATATGCATGAGTAACATTTCGATATTTCAAAGATCATTATGGAAAGAAGGTAAGTAATATATTATATTTACATAAATTTAATAATATAATAAATACTATATTATATCTTTAAATATCCTTTTACATACCATCCATGTAGTGTGGTAATGAAAGGAGAGTCACATCGCTTCGTGGATATGGTAGTCCACACATACACGAACGACATTATCATCTTTCAATGAGTGAAAATGTAAGGAAAAAATGATATGTTATATTTTTATAATGATAAATATGTACTTATTACTATAATTATTTCATGTATATCACATATATTTATCCTTATTATCTTCCATGTAAAG